>OW121691.1:10637201-11237201 GCA_933228735.2 Amblyteles armatorius | reverse complement strand
GAGAGAGCGTCGCGGCGGTTTTGCCGGGTCGCAAAAATAAGAAAATGCCGAAGCCTCCGGTATCCCGGGAATGCTGCTAGGTAGGAGCGGCGCGGCGAGTATCTCCGGGACGTATAGGTATAACATCGAGCGGTATATAGGATAGTGTAGTCCCCCCTCGCGGCTGGATGCAGGACGAGAGCGAGGGAGGGGGAGAGGCCCGGGAGAGAAGAGGATTCCTCGGGTGATATGCTATTACTGTCGAAGTCGGGCCGCTGCGAGAATCTGTGTTACAAAAAAAAATTATAATAAAAATCTACGGGCCATTCACTCGCAGTTTAGGTGCACAAATAATTTCAAACAGTATCTGATTTAATGCGATTTCGCAAGTGGTTTCTATGACTTCACACATTTTACGATTTCAGAGATTTCAGAGAAATTTCAGAGAATGCATGGTGATTTCACAAAACTTCATGCGATTTCATTCTGACTTCAAAGTCCTTGGAATCAGAAGGAAATCGCTTTCTGGTGATGTCAATGTGATTTCAATCATTTTTCATGAATATTTGAAATTGGTGATTCAAAACAATTTCGAGTGATTTCATGTGATGTCATTTTTGTTTTCATACGGAGTGGTTCAACGATTTGACGAGTGAATGCACCTCGATTAAAATAACTAAAATATTTTGGAATGAAAAAAGGCTTCGGCCACTTGCAAATTGGCATTGGCGTCGCTGAGTGCCGATCCCATTTATAATCAACATAAATGCGAGCATATCTGTTTCACATATTTTATTTATGCTCATTCGGTCGTCGTTAGATATTCTCCCGTTCGGCCCGCTCCGATGTCTTATCGCCGATAAATTAGATCGCTTCGTCGAGGGTGCGGTACTTGTCATCGAGCGAGAAAACCCGAGGCTCGTACCCGTTTACGTACGACACGTAATAATAGAATTGCATTCGTTACCGGTCACGTGTGTGCTCCCCGTGTCGCTGCACCGTCCGATCGGCCGGCCTTCCCTGCGCTCGAACCGCTATCGATACGACCTACGAATCCCTTCTTTTTTCTTTACTTTTATTTTTTCTTTTTCCACGAACGCTATTCAATATACAGCGGTCGACGAGCGGCAATTATTTTCAATAAAGTTTATCTCTCAGCGCGCAGTCAATTAAGCAATGCTCGCATGTAAATAGGACTTGCGAGCCGTTAATTTGTATGCAAATAAATTAAAACGTTTCGTGTTTCTCGTTTACCGTACCGGGGCTCGTTCCGGAAAACGCGAAAAGCTTAATCTTGACAAACGGTCGAGGAAACAAAAAACAAGAAAGAAAAAAACCCCAAGTGATTAAGTAAAGAATTAATAGCGTAGACCGCGAGAACGTGGAACGGCTCATCCGTCGGTTCACGCATGCTATCCCTCCGACCGATTAATCGGTGATGAGGAGGGGGGGGGGGGGGGGGGGGGGGGGGGGGGGGGGGAGCGGCTCCACTTCAGCCTCCGTGGACTCGCGCCGGTGCATCGCGGATGCGAAGTTGCAACTGCACGCGTGAATCCGGTCGCGTCGGTAGACCGAGGGTGATGCGGGGAGGCGAGAGAGGTCGGCGAGGATCGTCGCGAAAGAGTCCGGTGAGCGGGAATGAGATACAGGGTGAGGAGGGGAGGGGGGAGAACTGTGCAGTGGAACGTGTACGTACTACTACGTACTCGTTGGGTAGCCCCGCTAAAGAAGGCTGGCTCCAGCTAGCGACCTTCTAAGGCCGCGGCGAACGACGACTGCGACTACGAGACTACGAGGTGACTGTCGAGAGCGAGCAAGAAAGAGCTAGAGAAGGCTCGACTACAAACTATTTTCCTCTCCAACGCCGGCATCGCCAGCCACCTCTCGATCCCGTCGGTGTATAATCGAGAGCTCGCCTTCCCCGTTCTCCTCCTCGGTCTCCGGTATTTTCCGTCTCCTTCGACAATTTTTATCGAGACGCTGTTATATATCCAGTTCCCACTCGACTATGGCCGTCTGCTTATGGCTGTGCTATAAGGTGAACGGCCCAGTTACTGACCATCTAAGGAATTCGCTCCGTAGCAATGGTTATCCTGGGCCAACCTGATAGCGCACATTATTGACGAAAATTCGATACCGAAAACTATTGGTTTCTACAGTTAGGTCATTTTTTTAAATAATATACAACCGAACCGATAAAAAGGAAAGAAGATAACGACAGATTGTCTTTCACGGTTCACCAGAAGTTGTTAATCAATCATTAATAATAATAATATCTTTGTCCAGAGGTCGTGAATGCAGAAGCGACAGTATTGGCTCGGTAGAGTCACGAAATGCGTGTGTGGATGGCTGATGGAATTTTGTAGTAAGGAGGATGGCGATCAAATGAAATATGATCTGTTTGGCGAGAAGCCGAAGAATTATTACTATTACGGATGTTTTTGTATAAGGCGAAGTCGCCGTTCAGTGGAATAAATCTATCTATCTATTATTATTATTATCATTATTATTTTTATCACTGTTATTATTAACGTATAATAATAGTAATATTACCATTTCTTTTACCAATATTGAAATATTGATGTACAGCAAATGCTGCACGGTTATTGAATTTCCCTGAGTTTGAGAAATTTGTCAAACGTTTGAGCACATACGTAGGGCAATTTAAAGGTTACGCACAGTTATTCGCTCTTCCGGAAGAACGACCAACGGCTCCGCGAACACAGGGAGCGGCAGGAGCATAGTTAGGAATACAAATAAAACAAATGAAAGAAATGAAAATAAAGAAATACAAACGAGCGTATGTGCGAAGGTAGTGCAAACGTGATGTCGCGTTCGCTGCAGGCCGTGCACACCGCGGCGAGCAAGCCAATGGCCCCGCTTTCGCGGGCATATTCGAAAGAACGGTGTTTACATAACCGGAGTTTGTGTGTTTATGCGAATCCATTGAGATTACCATACGTAAATACGTGTTTACGGTCTCACCTTCCAGCAACTCCTCACCTACGTAATATACGGCACGAGGCATTTTTTTTATCATAATCTATGTACCTTAATGTACTGCACTCGTATACGTAAACGGAAATTATTTCTGCATGCCTATCGAACAAAGTTATCGATTAACCGGCTTCGCTTACAGTGAGAACAAAAAAATAGTAAAATCCATCAAACGCCATATCACATTTCTGTGATATGACGATATTATTTATTGAACAAACAATTGATTCAACAAAATGTTTTCTTTGAAAGTTGAATTAAAGAAGTAAAATTTATAGCGTGACAAAAGTTCCTCGAGTCAATTAATTTTCCTGCATTCCGAGCTAAAAGAAGGGTTTTAGTTTGTGAACGAGGAAAATTGAAAAAAAAAAACGAGAGCGGTCTCGCGTCGTGACATTAAAATTGGCACGGACGCATCGAACTTTGACAGTTTTCGTGATTCTTTCCCGAGCTTATACTGTTTTCACCCTTCGAGTTCGGTGCTGATGTGCGCGCGAACCTCCCGTAGAAATCGCAACTGTCCGAGTAAAATGCGAAATTGCGGATGGAGAGCAAATCGAATGGGGTGTCCCCCGGGGAGTTTTTCGTTCGTTTGTCGTTCGCCGCAACGTTCGCTTTACCACCGAGGCATCACAGTCGATTCTCGAGAATTCCAATAAGCTTTCGTTCCCAACCCCTCCCGCGCCCTACCCCCGAACGCCGCGAAGAATTGCGGCGCGCGACGGAATTCGCCCGCGAATCCTCCTATCGTACCCCGGCTTGGGCACGTTGAATATTTTCCCTCGCCGGAGTTCGACGCCTCGCCAGACAACGGGAAATCCTCTTCCTCCTCGCTCGAGAGACCGAAATTTACTCGAATTTCTAATACAACAGTCGTGCGAACACGCTAAGAATTCGACTTCACTTTGTCTCGCCTGACGCCTTCCCATCTTCCATAGATTCTCAACCCCGAAGACGGGGCACAACGGAACATCGTGGCGAAATGGAGCATTTTTACCAATTCTTCGCTGAACAAATTAAAGTAAAAAAGAAATATCTTGTTTCATTTTGCCTCGTTCTTCCTTTTTCCTTTTCATACCAATAATTTCGGCCAATGCTTTTAGTTCAGTAAAAAAAATATAGAAAAGGCTTGCGTGAAATATTTCCACACGTTTTTTTTTTTTTTTTTTCCTTAATATTTTCATGGAATATTTAAAGAGCCGCGAGATGAGGCCCGAGGGGGCAGCTTGATCTAAATACCTCGCCGATACGATCGCGCACGCTATATCCTCAGCAGTGGCCGCGAGCTCTCCGACTAGCTGCATAGAGCTCCGCAGATTAAAGGCCGGGCGCCCCTCCGCCGTCCGGCCCAGGAGTTCGGTCTGGTAAAGTTCTTCGTTTCGCCCCCTCCTCCTCCTTCGAAATTGCCGCCAGTGGCAGAGATAGCGTCAACGACACTCGGGACGCTCGATCGGCTATTGACTGGCCCCTACGGCGGCAATTCCGTTCCTCCGCGGTACCATAGACTCTCGTTTCGTCTCTGTATCGGCCACCGTACTCTCCGCTCCGATACGTTCCTCTATCGCCAAAGGTCGCTGCTTGCCAGAAGCACGTACCGATGACACACCGACATTTTTCGACTTTCGTTCGACCTTTACCTTTTTTTCCTTCCGATTAATCTTATTTTTTTCTTCTCGTTCAGAATTACAGATGACAGTTTTTTGAATTTCAATTTTTTTTTTATTTGATAGATAGTTTTCCATGCGATTAGAATGTTCTTTTTCGCTCAAATTTATGTGGTTTATGCCGTTTATGTGGCTCCGATACGCTCCGATACGTTCCTCTATCGCCAAAGGTCGCTGCTTGCCAGAAGCACGTACCGATGACACACCGACATTTTTCGACTTTCATTCGACCTTTACCTTTTTTTCCTTCCGATCAATCTTATTTTTTTCGTCTCGTTCAGAATTACAGATGACAGTTTTTTGAATTACAATTTTTTTTTTATTTGATGGATAGTTTTCCATGCGATTAGAATGTTCTTTTTCGCTCAAATTTATGTGGTTTATGCCGTTGATGCGGCTTCGATTAATCTTCTTATTTATCGTCCCGTTCGGAATTACAGAAGACAGTTATTTTTATTTTTAGAATTTTAATTTTATTCATAGTTTTTCGTACGGTTTAGAAAGGTGTTTTTTTTTTACTGAAAATTATGCGGTGTCTCTGAGTTACGCAAATTTGAAGGTAATGTCCTAAAATCGTAAAAACCGTAAACATCGTACATCGATCAAGGACCTTTGGTATTTATTTTGAAAAAAATGCCGCTTTGCCGTATAATTACACGGTCCGCCTCGATATCTGTTTTTTTAACCTGGCGTCGAGACACTGCCGTGTCAGTTGATCGGCTCGTTAAAAAAAATGAATAGTTATTCGTCCCGGACAGTTATTTGTGCACCGCGAAGTGGCAATTATATTAACTTATGCAACCGAAGACACGTTCAATTGTCGCTTCGTATCGCGAGCAAGCGCGATAATTCGTAAAGATGAAAAATGTGTAAGCAAAGAAAATAGTTGCACGCGCATTCTCGAGGTAGAGAGGGAGGGACGTGAAATAAACTCCACGTGCCGACCGTTCGTTCCTCGAGTCGCGTCTCTCCTCGTCCTCGTATTAGTTCTTTAACCCGTTCGCACGTTCGCCAGTTCATTCGTCCCGGTACACCGCGTGACACTCCGCAACGAGGAAAGATAATGCACGTCTCCGGTGGCACGTGCCACGAAACTATTTCTCAGGGTCGTGGGATACTATCGCGCCCGTGCTGCATGCGCACGACTCCCGCACTCAATTTCCTTTCGTTTAGTTGCGGTGAATAAATCAATCCATCTTTGCATTTTATTTTTTGTGTATCTCCGAAGTAAATCAAAATATAATAAGTATGTACGCTTGGTAAACTGTGTACCGTGAAAAAAAAAATCCATTCCACGAACATTTCTCGTCCACAAGATCAACGATTTTTTTTTCATGCCGATCTCAGTATTTCTTCTAACTAAAGAAATTGTAATATTATGAAGGAACAGTACTGCGCATGCGCACATGTTAATAATGATCATTGGTCAATAATAGGGGATTTTTCGACCCAGTTGGACGCATGGAATGTGGTTATAGCAAAGTCCGGCGAAAAAAAAACTGTGGACGTCCGTGGCAACGAACGTTGCACCGATGACGGATGTTTTACCGCCACACGTGCGTTTGCAGAGACCACGACCTTCCAGGCGAACCAACATTGTTTAATGTCTCGTTAAAAAAAATTGCATTCCACGTGTCCAGCAACGTCCCTCCCCCGTAAAATTTTTCCGCGCATGTTGTATACATTCGACCGAAGCCATTCGAAACATGAAACATTTCATTTCCCTCCGCCGCGCAAAGTCTCTCATTCAAACGGCGGTCCTCGGAACCTCGCCGCTTTGCAAAGATTATGCAATACTGTTGAAAGTCTTGAATGTCGAAAAAAAAAAAAAAATAACGAAAGAAAAAGAAAAGAAAGCGAAAGAAGGAACGAGTATAAAAATGCCAGAATAATCCCCCGGCCGTGTAGCTCGGATCCGCGAGCCAAGATGGAGCGGCAATCAGGTAGTGAATTTTTCTCGCACGGCACGTAGAGTTCGCGGAACGCATCGCTTGCGCGTCCGTTCTCCTCCGCAGGTTCCTCGACCGGCGGTCCACTATATCAGGACGATGCGTGCCGGGCGGCGAGCAGCGCGTGGCCCAGGGTTGGGTGCATAAGCCGTTGAAAACACCGTGGGGCCCCAACGAGGTTCCACCGTCCCGAGTGCCTCTTCTGGCCGGCGGAGCCGCGAGAAAGTGGGAAGGGAAACGGTTGAGAGAGGAGTAACGAAGCGGTCGACAAGACGAAGGGTTATGCCGGCGGAGCGAAGGAGAAAAGAGGAAGAAGATAAAGAAGAAGATGAAGAAGAAGAATGGGAGAAGTGAAGCGGCTCTCGGTGGGTTACACAGAGGAAAGAAGAAGAAGAAGAAGAAGTGGAAGAGATGGAGGGGGAACGAGGGCCCCGAGACGAGGAGTCCTCCGGGCCTTATACGAGGGACCTCGCACGCGGTGGCCCGTTGGCGGCCCTCTCTAATGTTTGATAGTTGTGTGTGGGCCGCTGGCTTGGGCCTCTTCGCTTCGGCCGCGACTCTCCGAGCTTGTCTTCCTCCTACTCCGATTCCCTCTTTTCTCTTCATTCCCCCCTTCGTCGCCCCCCCCCCCTCCCCCGTCCTCTCCCGGACCCCCCTCCGTCGCTTCCATGCCCCGGCCAAACGGCCGGCTCAGCGTGAGAGAGGAATGCGAGGATGCATAGCTGGACGATGTTGTTACCGGTGTTGCATGCACCGTCTTCTTTCCTCCTACAACACCGGCGAACAGAAGTGGCAGCGGCGTTTGCCCGCTCATACACTGTCCACTACCACTTGGCCACCGACACCACTTGCCCGAGAGAACCCCGGTGAGATATTCCGGCGCTTGTGAAAATATAACCGGGATTCCCGCGCTTGTCCGCACCGGGGAACGTCGATCGAATTCAAACAAGGCGACAAACCGGAGAGCAAGCTGCCGAGGACACTGGAAATTGTGTCGATCTGATTTTTCGAGAGTTCTTTCTTAACCGTTCTTGAATTTGAATTAATTTTTTTATGGATGGCGCTTCACTACTCGGAGGTTTAATTTAGTTGTCGGCGATCGAGAAAACCTTTTCAAACGGCGAGAGGCTGACGATCGAACGTTCGAGTTTCGAGAACGAGACTTCCGCAGCTCTCCCACGCCGTCCGTGGCTGCGATAAGATTGCACCGGCCATTAATGCCTCGCCGATATAATTTATGCGTAGTTCGTGGTGTTCGAATTGCATTCGGACGGCAATACAGGTAGAGATAGGGTAATTCCGGGTGATATGAGAAACGGGATGCGGAACCTTAAAAAGAAATCGATAGCGATCCGGTCGCGAGGAATTCTTTGAATTCTATAGTTCCCATATAGTTGAAAGTTGTGTCGGTTTTTACCAGATTCATGGTAATTTCTATCGGATCCTTCTGTCAGTGCAGAAGAGACGTAACAAGTGCCCGTATCACCCGGAATTCCCTTAGATGAACGGGGGGTGAACAAACAGGTGTGTCGGGCAGTGCCGCTGGCTCGTTGGGCGCAGCGTGTACAACCGTCGGTCCGTGGGGCACTTGTGATTGAACGGAGGAAAATTTTCGTCCGGTAAACAGCATGTTGCCCTCCGGGTCGCTCGTTACACGCCGAGTTTGCAGTCGCAACACCCTCGGGCTTGTAACGCGTAATTATTTCTTTTCGAAAGACCTTCGGGGCTTTTATCGAGCCATCGAGCGTCGACTCGCTCATGGTTTATCTCCGTTCACTGCAAATGAACAGCCTTAAAAAATGCAACCATGGCCGATCATTCGGTCGGGCGGCTCGACGGGTGTGCGCCGGGAACGCTGTTCGAACTTGTTTACGCAACAATATTTGTATCCCAATAGCGGCACCGAAGCTATTGCATCTGAAAATTACATTCGATGGAGTGCAATATTCAGAATCCCGCGTAACGCGTGTTTACACCGTTCAGCATCATGGGAAATCAATGAAACGCGCGGCTGCTGTGGAATTACAACCATTTTCACCGTCCGATGACTTGGAATTAAAGAGTAGAATTCTCGATCTATTTTTTTTTTTCGTTGCCAGGGGATCACAATCGGTTTTCGTTACTCAGTCGATAGCGAAAACTGTAATCCATTTTACTCCTCACGGTGCTGAACCCTTCCGTTTGAATGCAAATTCTCATCCGCCCACTCCATGGACGAATGGGCGGATGAGAATTTGCATCGACCCTGACGATTCGCATTCGGCCCAAAATGATCGAAACCCTCGAAAACAAAAATCAATTGAAGTCTTTGTTACCGACCGTGGTGTCTCGCATCACTTCGAGACACAACGACCGTTCGGACAATGGTCAATCGTCCGGTAATAAAGCCACGCGAGCGGATGTGCACGAGGCCGGCTCCGGATGGTCCGATGCGCGGGAAAGAGTCGGCCTGGCGGGAAAGAGTCCGAGGCACGTGTAGCAGGTATCGAGAGAGATGGCGCAGAAGCATCTCGGATGATTCGGTGGTGGAGCGGCTGCGGAGCGCCGTTGCATAGGAAGGTCCGAAAAAGCGTTCGCCGCGAGAATACAAGCTCGCAGCTCATCGGATGGGCGTAACAGGGCGAGAGGGGAAGAGGGTTCTCGTTCTCGTGCATTTGGCCTTGGCGGAATTTCGTGAGCCCCGGTCATCCCACCTACGTGGAACGTTGCACTCCTGTCCGGAGCGCGGAGAGGAGCTGTGATGCACGTATATATGCGCTTACCCCGGGGTCCGTTCACACGGCTCTCTCCGGACTATTCGGGCTCTCATGCCGCGCGTGCATCGGAGACCCAGAATGCGAAAGATAGAGCGAGTAAGGACGACGACGGAAAAGATGCCCGCCGAGGAGGAACGGCGGAGGACGGTGAACGCGTAGCTTGCAGCAGCATCAGCGAGGGCCTTCGCGAGTGCAATGCGCACTCCCGCGGCCAATCGAGCGCACGAGTCTCGGTCTCTCCGAGCGGTTCGTTAGCGCGGCTGATAGCTGCACGGAATTTTTTTTTTCTTTGGCTTTATACCTCGCGAATTTATGTTTTTCCTTTGATACATGAAAATTTAAGAAAAGTTCTCCTGCATACCTCGTGGAAAGGGTCGAGAATTCAAAGTCTGAAAAACAACAAAAAATAAATCGTTCGACCGGAATCACTCATGATCGTTTGTTGGATTCATGACATGCCGTCTCAACGGCCAAAGTCCCTTACAGGGAGTCCAAAACCCCTCCAGCTCTCTCTCACACGAACCCTATGGCGCTGTCTCCGGGTTTAGCATCGCCTCGAGGGTTGTTCTAGTTTTCCGAGGGCTCTCGAAATCGCTCGCTGTCACTGAAGACAGTCCGTGCACGGATCGCGCCGTCCGTACACAGCGGCACTCGTGCATTCAGTCAAAGTCTGAAAAACAACAACAAAAATTGTTCGACCCGAATCACTGATAATTTTTTTCGATTCATGATATGCAGTCCCAACGCCCAAAGTCCCTTGAGCGACCGGTTGTTCTAATTTTCCGAGGGCTGTCGAAATCGCTGGTTATCACTGGGGAGAGTCCGTTCGCGCATTGCGCCGTCCGTACGTAGCGGCGCTCGTGCATGCAGACACCACGTGGAGAGTGGCCGATGTATGGCGTAGTACGCGATTCGTTACGCCCGGTAACAATACCCCGGGCGATAAGACCTGTGTTACGACGTACTCGGGCAGCACGTTTTCCCGTGTGATTGTATTTCATTACGGCTCTGACCTCGTCGCCGCTGTAACTACTATCGTGGTCGTACGATTTTTTTAATGTTTTTTTTTTTCGTGCGGTATCGGTTATACAGTACGAGGACTAGCGCGAGCTCTCGGCGAGGCCGAGAGCCGCACGGTGTGGATGTATCAGGGGGGGCCGCGCGAGTTTCGCGCTCGGTCACGACACGTATCGTTCGAACGATAAAGCGAAGCGGTGCCTCGCAAATTCTTGGCCGACTCGCCCTTTCCGGACGGTGTTCTCTCCCACCGTCTTCTCGGGAAGCCCGGAGAGAAGCAGGGGCCACCGTTCCACGTACGAAAAATTCACGGTCCATCCGTGGGACCGAAAAGAGTCGCTCTGATGTTTCGAGAGAGCTGAAGAATTTCGTTCGACCCCCCTCACGAAGTCGAGGAATCTGGTTGATTGCACTGTGCGTTAATTCATGCCGTACAAAAAGCGTTCGGTGAGGATAGTCTCTGCTCGTTGACGGTATGAGAATAACGATATTTCGTCGAGAGATCGAAATATTGTCTACGTAATTTTCGATTTCCGTCGCATAGACTATCAGTCGCAGAATGCATCGCTGTATGTACGTTTTGGGTTTGCAGCCTCCTTTCTATCTTTCGCGAGGGGGCGAAGCGCCCGAGCCGCGGTAACCTGTCGGTATGTATGTGCATGCGATGCACACATGGACACAGCATGAGATACGAAGAGAGCAAAGGAAAGAGCGAAGAGGAAGCGCGGACGGAAGGAGCAAGAAGGAGGGAAAGATCGAACGAGACAAAGTAAGGGAAGGATGCTGCGGCGAAGCGCACAGCCAAGACAGGAGAGCGAGCGGAGGACATCGAACTGAAATGGCCTCTGGGAGCGCATTCCAGTATTCTACTCTCGCTACCTTAGTCCATCCCCCTCGTGCAGATCTCCTTCTCTTCTTTGCGTACAATCTTTCTCACTCCCCGGATCGCGTCTTCCTCTCCCTCGTGCCTCGCAGCCTCGCGATTCCCTCGCATTCTCCGCTTCGAAAGTCCCTACTACTTTTCTTCCTGTCCCCCCCATCCTCCCCCCTCCCACGGACTCGTTCTCTTTACCCTTCCTTTTTTCGTCTTCTACCGCCGCTTTATTTCGCGCCAACTTCGATTTGCCATTCCCTTCGGTCAGACCTCGTACTGTGGATTTCCCTCCCGCCTTTCCCTACCTCACCACCAGCGAGCCTCCTTTGGGCTTAGGCGTCCTTTTATTTCTCTCCCGCATTCCTGAGTTTCCGGTCGCGCGGCTGAGGCGACGCCGATGATGCGGTCGCCACTCTCAGCGCGCATTCTTCGATACACTGCTCGATTCCACTGCGTTATAACCGATCCGGGAATCGCAGTGATATCGCTCGATTTATTTGCCAAACATCGGCCCTTGTATTTAAAATAATGCATGTATATTTTTAAGGACGACGCTGTGTCGAGATCCCGTCTGATCCGCACTCTCCGTTTTCACTGATCCGCCGAGCGGGCCTCGCGCCGGTCGTCGGCTATCCCGGTCGCTGTTCCTCTACTGGCTATGTTGATTCTATCGAACCTGCCAATTATTCGTTGCCACTCAATAATTTCCTTGGTACCAACAATTAATAATAATTTTTTTTTTTTATATTTGTTGTTCCAATTGCACCGTATGCCCTTGTCGGGTTTTTACGGAACCCCATCCCGATTCCCCCCTAGCACTCCCTACCCGCACTCGGCTAAGCTACCTAACTTCCAGTGCGTCCGTAGCCGACTTAGCTACACTGTACCGCATTTGCCGGGGACACGGGGAAACTCCGGAAAACCCGTGCCGGTACAGACGGCCATATTCTACTGATCCGCTGGTATTTTTGCACTTGAGTAAAGTGCAGAAACACCAAAGTCTCAGAAGAAAGCGCCTTCCGCTCAACGGTCGATGCGCCAGCTAGCGCACGGCTAAGCGGTCACCCATCCAAGTACTGACCGCGAACGAATCAGCTTGACTTGGGGGACCACCAGAGCCGTGCGCCAACCGCTCATCCACCGCTGTCGGTGGTAACCCTTACAATTTTTCGACAAAAATGGTATTTTTTCAAAAAATTTTTTTAGAATTTTTTCTTTACTGAAATCGGTTGGTAAATATGCCACTTGAAAAGAATGGCGAAGGATTTAATTCGATATCTCGAAATTTTTTGAAAAAAAGTGCCGTTTCGCAAAATTTAACATAGGATTCCCTATGCTGGAAATGGTGAATTTTTCAAATTTCGAAAAAAATACAAGTTGCATGTGTTTTGAGCCGGAATGGGCCACTTAAAGCCAATGGAGGTGGTAAAAAATCGATACCTCGAAAAAAAATATTTGGCCATTTTGAAAGTGGAAAAATGAGAAGGGGTAACCTTTACAATTTTTCGACAAAAATGGTATTTTTTCAAAAAAAATTTTTCGAATTTTTTCTTTACTGAAATCGGTTGGTAAATATGCCACTTGAAAAGAATGGCAAAGGTTTTAATTCGATATCTCGAAATTTTTTGAAAAAAAGTGCCGTTTCGCAAAATTTAACATAGGATTCCCTATGCTGGAAATGGTGAATTTTTCAAATTTCGAAAAAAATACAAGTTGCATGTGTTTTGAGCCGGAATGGGCCACTTAAAGCCAATGGAGGTGGTAAAAAATCGATACCTCGAAAAAAAATATTTGGCCATTTTGAAAGTGGAAAAATGAGTAGGGGTAACCCTTACAATTTTTCGACAAAAATGGTATTTTTTCAAAAAAAATTTTTCGAATTTTTTCTTTACTGAAATCGGTTGGTAAATATGCCACTTGAAAAGAATGGCAAAGGTTTTAATTCGATATCTCGAAATTTTTTGAAAAAAAGTGCCGTTTCGCAAAATTTAACATAGGATTCCCTATGCTGGAAATGGTGAATTTTTCAAATTTCGAAAAAAATACAAGTTGCATGTGTTTTGAGCCGGAATGGGCCACTTAAAGCCAATGGAGGTGGTAAAAAATCGATACCTCGAAAAAAAATATTTGGCCATTTTGAAAGTGGAAAAATGAGTAGGGGTAACCCTTACAATTTTTCGACAAAAATGGTATTTTTTCAAAAAAAATTTTTCGAATTTTTTCTTTACTGAAATCGGTTGGTAAATATGCCACTTGAAAAGAATGGCAAAGGTTTTAATTCGATATCTCGAAATTTTTTGAAAAAAAGTGCCGTTTCGCAAAATTTAACATAGGATTCCCTATGCTGGAAATGGTGAATTTTTCAAATTTCGAAAAAAATACAAGTTGCATGTGTTTTGAGCCGGAATGGGCCACTTAAAGCCAATGGAGGTAGTAAAAAATCGATACCTCGAAAAAAAATATTTGGCCATTTTGAAAGTGGAAAAATGAGTAGGGGTAACCCTTACAATTTTTCGACAAAAATGGTATTTTTTCAGAAAATTTTTTTAGAATTTTTTCTTTACTGAAATCGGTTGGTAAATATGCCACTTGAAAAGAATGGCAAAGGTTTTAATTCGATATCTCGAAATTTTTTGAAAAAAAGTGCCGTTTCGCAAAATTTAACATAGGATTCCCTATGCTGGAAATGGTGAATTTTTCAAATTTCGAAAAAAATACAAGTTGCATGTGTTTTGAGCCGGAATGGGCCACTTAAAGCCAATGGAGGTGGTAAAAAATCGATACCTCGAAAAAAAATATTTGGCCATTTTGAAAGTGGAAAAATGAGTAGGGGTAACCCTTACAATTTTTCGACAAAAATGGTATTTTTTCAGAAAATTTTTTTAGAATTTTTTCTTTACTGAAATCGGTTGGTAAATATGCCACTTGAAAAGAATGGCGAAGGTTTTAATTCGATATCTCGAAATTTTTTGAAAAAAAGTGCCGTTCCGCAAAATTTAACATAGGATTCCCTATGCTGGAAATGGTGAATTTTTCAAATTTCGAAAAAAATACAAGTTGCATGTGACCGACAGCGGTGGATGCGCGGTTGGCGCACGGCTCTGGTGGTCCCCCAAGTCAAGCTGATTCGTTCGCGGTCAGTACTTGGATGGGTGACCGCTTAGCCGTGCGCTAGCTGGCGCATCGACCGTTGAGCGGAAGGCGCTTTCTTCTGAGACTTTGGTGTTTCTGCACTTTACTCAAGTGCAAAAATACCAGCGGATCAGTAGAATATGGCCGTCTGTACCGGCACGGGTTTTCCGTAGTTTCCCCGTGTCCCCGGCAAATGCGGTACAGTGTAGCTAAGTCGGCTACGGACGCACTGGAAGTTAGGTAGCTTAGCTGAGTGCGGGTAGGGAGTGCTAGGGGGGAATCGGGATGGGGTTCCGTAAAAACCCGACAAGGGTATACGGTGGAATTGGAACAACAAATTAAAAAATTAATAAAAAAATTAATAAACCAAAGATATACGGCCTTTAGAGCTGGAATAAACGTGAGATCCAAAATTCACCGATCCTAGGCATGTATGCACGGGATCGTCATCGATTCTGGTCACTATTCCTCTACTGACTATATTGATTCTGTCGAAGCTGCCAATTATCCGTTGCCACTCAATCATTTCCTTGGTACCAACAATCAATAATAAAACAAAACAAATATACATATATATATACGACCGTTAGGGCTAGAATAAACGTGAGATCCAAAATTCACGGCCCCTCGGGATGTATACAGAGGCAAGTATTTCGCAAGTGGCCTCGATCGGTGTTCCCGACGAGTTCCCCAAAGACAACAAAAGCTCGAGGCCCGAACCCGCGCAACAGCAAGTAGAAAACGTGGGTCGCGTCGGGATCGAGAGAAGCACCGGCAGGAGCAGCAGTTCGCGTGCCCGGCTAGTCGCAAGAACGAACCGAGCGAAGAGAGGAGCGCGGAAGGGAGGGGGACGAAGAGACGTTAAATAACTTTTATTGCTCGAAACGGCGTTTCGACCGTGAGCACGAGTTTATCTCGGCAACCTTGGCACGTGGAGGGTTACACCGCGACGCTATGGAAGGACTTCGCCGACGTACCAACACAATGCTCGAGAAAACTAAATTAAACTGAGCTATGAAATGCACGCGCGCGCACGGAAAGACGGGAAACGTTCGAGAGGGAAAGGGAACGGAAGAGTCAAACGAACGAAAGAAGGAAGTGTCCGAGGCATAAGAAATACGGGACGGAGATAGTTGATATTAGGAGAGAACCCGAGACACACGAGAGTTCCTTTACCCTGAGTGAACGACGGAAATATGAGAGGCGCGCGGCGATCTCGCAATTGGAATCCTCGACGGTCTCCGACACGAGCGTCACATAAAATAATACGAAAAGCCCATTGGCGCGCTTGCTGATACGCCAATACATAAAAAGGCGCGCATACACACGAGTCGGCCGTACGAATGCCATCGACATCAGCGTTATCGTAGAATATTTCCAGGGTGATACGGCCGATCGTTATATCTTCTTACACGTCGTGTGCCGGTCGCCCAGCCGACTCGAATTTGCGACCATGAATCCGCAAGTGACACTACAACTGGATCGGAATTTTGCTGATCGAAAAATATTTCTTTAACCCTTTAACGTCCCCAAATTTATTTTCGCCCCAAAATATTTTCCCCAATCAAAAAATCCAGAAACATCGAAATACCTTGAAATGCAACGAATAATGTCGTTTTTTCCCGTCTGCGCTAAATTCCGACAAAAAAATTGTCTGGGGCGAGACGGGCTACCCTTAAATTGTTCACTTTTTTTAACCCCTGCCTGTGCTAGGACTATACAGATAGACCTGCCTAGCCGGCTAAAATATCTTCTCCGGCTAACGGATTTTATAGTTTTTCCGGCTAATCCGTTTTAGCCGGCCAAACTATTTTAACCGGCCAAGTGCATAATTTCAATTAGCATCAGATTTACGATCCTCTAAGGGAAGTCTCCCCGCCCTGCGTTGTAAAAAAAAATGCCCGGTCACATCGTCCAGCATCGAGTACACGAATCGTCAATCGATTTCTATCATTGTATCGATAGCGATAAAAAAAAATTAATATCCGCGAAAGTTCACCGGTGCGGTACATAAATTTGTACGACGGTGGTGGAGAATTCGAGAGGCGAAGATAGTCGATCGGGATCGAGGAAAACCGGCGGGCATCGTCGGTGGTCTCTTCTGGCTCGGTGAGAAGTGGATCGCCGACGATTATCCGCCTCTCCGTTCTCCATTAACGGTTATTAACGATCGTGTAACCGAGAGAGCCAGCGGCAGGGTGAATCGTCCGTGTACCCAGGGATATCTCTTCCGGTGCTAATCGTTGAAATCGGCCGGAGCCAAGAAAATAACGCAATTTGCAGACAACAAGCTATGCGCCGAGTTCGGGCTTTACGGACGATTCGAAAAACGATTCGAGGATGTCTGGAACGCCGGTGAGGATAGAGGACGAAGAGAGCACATCCGTTGCTTCGGGTACCACCGAGCTGCTCTCCTCTCTTCCTCCGCGGGTTCCGAGTGATCCTCGGTTCGCCAACACACACACACACACACACACACATACAGTATAACCATTCGCGAGTAGCAACCTCGCAGACGCCGTGGTGGTTAACGGATGTGCCGTTACGGGGCCGCATTCCTCGGAACCACGCATGCGCGACGCGACACATTCCATTGTCTTTTACATTCTTACCGTCGGCCTACCGTGTATGTGTGAGTGTGTTCACTCGCGGACCTCGAGACTCTTACAGGATCTACCGTCCTCTTCTCATTCTCTCTTTCCAACCGTCTATTCTTCTTTTTCGCTATTCTTGGCACGATTTTATACCCGAGTTTCTTTCATTTCTTTTTATTTGTTAAATTTTTGCCCGCGCAGCGACTTCGGATTTGTCGGCTGGAAACTTGGAAACGCTTTCCGGCATCGACGAATAATTGGGACCGTAATTGAGAAACTATCTTGTTCAGTTTGCGCACCGCGGAAGTTCCTCGTTCCGCGCTCCCGACCGCTGACGGTTATCCTTTCGCCGCGAGTTTTCACGATCTTGCCGCAGTGTAGAAGAGAGCGGGGTCAAACTGAACCGTCGGGCGAAACGGACCACTTCCACCGATTTTTCGCGGGACTTCACGTCCGTTTTCGTCCCCCCGATGATTTTCCATTATTCCTGAGTTACCGTTATCAAGAAACGATCAAAAACCGTTTTGACCTAATGAAGTTAACCGATTAGTGGAAGTTAACCCGCAGCCTCGGTGTTCCCCGTTCCACCACTATGCGCGGTGCATAATTTGTGAAATAGCTTTCGCGGATGATAATTGTCGACGTCATTTAGCCGATTTGCGAGTCTCCCCGTTTGGCACTGGGACTAGACTGGGGGAACTCGGGTGAGCGCATGTAGTTTACTTCTGTATTTAGAGTTAGCGTATAGGTAAGTGCGCGTAGTATTAGAAGACAGCGGGACGAGAGAAGGAGAGAGACGTGGAGTGTCTCGCAGACCGCAGGTCGTGAACCCCGACGAGGATGACGGAAATAACTGCGACCCAGCATCAGAACCAGCGGCACCAGCACCAGAAGCAACATCATCTCTCCTGCTGGTCGTCTCGGTCGAAGGAGGGGGAGGGGGGCGAGATAGAGTAGCGATCTTAGAGTACCAACCCAGAGAGTAGTTGTCTCGGTCTATGCTTATGCAGCGAACGCACCCTCGTTGGTTGTCTTTCGCCGGGATCCGAAAGAACCAGATTCATCCGGCCGCGAGACGACGACCTCGACGACGACGACGACGACGACATCGACGGCGACGACGACGACGACGACGACGTCGGCGGCGGCGGCGGCGGCGGCGATGCATCGGCAAACTACACGCGACACCTTACTCGACTTGGCAAGACGCGCTTTTCCAACCGTCGGCCGACTATAAATACAGCATCTCTGACTCGGTACACTCACGAGTTTGGTACGGCGACGCCACAGCCGCCGAAGAATCGAGGCAAAGGGATCGGGACTTGCCAAGAGAAAGATTGAGAATTCCGACGGGTTTGCCACCTCCGTAAACCTGGTGATCTCGAAGTAGATTAAAAAATATAAATAAACAAAATTGAAACGTACGAATAATAGGAGCTTTTTAGGTATTGAAAATTCAACGAGTTCGCGGCAGAAATTAATATTTTATGAGATCGCCGGCTTGACGTACACTTAACATTTTGAGTTCCTCGAAGCCTCCCTCCTGTCGAAGGAAACAAAAACTGTTCCACATCTTTCGAATGAAACATTTGGAAGATGTTCGCAGAGGATATTTTTTTGAGTCGCTGTTTACCGACGTGGCAAACATGGTTGGGCGTTCAAGGGTTAACCGTAACGTGGCTAAACAAATTAAATTACACCCCCCTCCCCCTCCACAAAAATCTTTTCCATTTTCTTGTACAATTTTTATTTCGCTTTAAAATTTGGTCGGAAGTTCGCGGATATCCGTTGCGAACCGTAGACGGAGCTCGCGGTGGCTCGCGCGTGGGTAGATTTTCGTCCCACGCGACTTCGCTGCAAACCTCGAACGTCCGACGGTTCTCGATATCGGAGTTTTCGCCGCGGCTCGACGGTGCCGATAAAGCGAAAGAGCGAGGTAACCGTCGAACCGAGAGGAGAGCTCGCGTATCCGCTTTGACCGCAGGCCCAATAACGCGTCCGGTCTCTCGCGAGTAAGTATATTCGCGGCTCTCGGACCCGGCTTCGTCATGCGGCGACTCGTGACGCTTATGACGTAGGAGCCGCACACGCGCTGGCGCTGCTCTTCTCGCTCCGTTATTCGCATATCTTCAACCCGAGCGACACGGCGGAAAAGCTTCGAGTGCATCGGTCCTCGTCACGGCTGGCGGCGGCGCCAGCTTAAGCTCGAACGGGCACCGCACGGCTTACCGCCGACGCGCGATTGTGCCGCGAAACCGCGAGCCCGAATGTCACCGAAACATAGGGTAATTCCGAGATCAGACATTTATCGTGTCGCAGAAGCAACGAGGGGCGGCCTGTTGGCCACCGGTACGGGGATAACTTGGGAAGCCTGGAAAAGTCAGGGAATTAAAAAAAAATCGTCAGGGACTTCTGGATAATGTCAGGAATTAAAAATAATTAAGCCGTTTCCATGCTGAACCTAAATTCGAAGAACAATTTTTATTCTATCATTAACTCCGCGTATTGCCAGTAGTAATGTGAATATTTTTAATTGAAGGGAAAAATTATTGTTCGGTCAGGGAAAATTGGTTAAAGGTCGAGGCTATTCATAGACACAAATTTAAAAAAAATTAATTCGATAATAATATTAACAATTTAAACAATGTTGCCCTCGCAGATAAAACTAGTCATTAGTAGCTACGAGCGTGAAATCAAGTCATCATTTTTATCAAAAATCTCCGTCTGAATATGATCGGGGAGGAGGAACGTTGATAACTTGCACGCGGTCAAAAACGCCTACGAGAATCGAGAGTGCAGAAAAAAAAAGAAAAGAAACGAGCGAGTATCGTCGTGCCACGTGCAGGAGTGCGCGATGCGATCGCGCGGTGCGCGATTTACACTCGATCGTAAAGTTCCTCGTCGACACTCTAGCACGTAGTTCTTTTCTATTTGCGCGCTAGCTCTCGCAGCAATCGGCGAGGAGGGCGGAGAGGGCCGGGGCAAGGAGGGGGGTGCACTGTTACTGGAGAGAAAAAGCCCGATCAAGAGGACATAAAATTGCGTATGCAATGGGTTTGGCACTCTAAGGTATATATACGTACGTAGGTTACCGATTTGTACGGCGAGTCCGTCACGCGATAACGCGATGACGCGGGCGGTGCACTGTGGCGGGGGAGGGGGGAGCGCGATGCACCGAGGAGGTGTTATGGTAGCAGAGGGGTTTCCGTTATAGCAGTATAGCGACAGTTACATTGAAACTGGCTATATAATAATGGATGCTGGACCATACGATGGATCACAGTTCGAGATTGTCTTGACGCTGCAGGTTTCGCTCCGGTGGAGGTCCAAAGATTTTTTTATAATTTTTTTTTTTTTTCACTCCAGTATCACCTTCTCTCGAGCGTTATTTAAAAAAAATATATATATGACTGGAACGATTTAGAGAGCGACAGTAATTGTTGTTCTTCTTTATCTCAAAGTATCAATTTTTGATCGTCATGACTTGCAAAAATAAGTGCCGAAGAATATGCTCATACTTGGCGAACGCCTGCAGGCAGTTTATCTCGGTGAGTGACTTTCTTCATCTATTTTTCAACGATTGTGTACATTCAACGGTACAGTCATTGGCATTTTTGCTGGTCATTTATCTTCATTTTTTTTTAACAGTTAATCATCGATTATTGGCAAACTCGTGTATCTCCACCGATCCTCCATCAATACCGTACCTTTCACCTAACCAATTTTTCGCCGATCTTACATTTTTGTTTCCTTCGAACTGTTTCGCGATTCACCTCTCACCACGTCCATCCTGGCGCGAGTCCCATCAATCGCTGAATCCACGGCGATCAATAAAATGCAAATGCGTCTCGCATTGCCGTTAAAAAAAATAATATGATTTTTCTTCTATCCGTACACATTTCGCGCGATTGACGTCAGGCCGCGTGACGCAACGAGAGACGCGTCGGTAGGGAAGAGAATAAAAAAGATACATATGTTCGAATCTACGAGAGTCGTTGGGAGTTACATCACGAAGCGATAGACTCTCGCTCACCTCCCGAGTTTGTTAACTAACAAACTCGAGAGTCGTGATAAAGAAAAAAACATAAAAAAAGAGAAAGAATTCTCGTTAACTCGTACAGAGAGAGCGTATCTCGAATAGGGTCCCATGCAATTCGCACATCTACGCAGCCCCATAATAATCCCCGACGAAATTCCACTCGTCCGCCGATCATTAATTAGCCATGTAATGCGATTGGGGGATTCCCCGCAAACCTGATTTCTCCCGTTACCGTGTACTTCTCGTTCGATCCGATGTCTCGTTAATTATCGTGGGACTCGATTTTTCATGCTCTGTCGGTGCGTTTAGCCGTTTTTCCCCTGTAAAATTTACCCGGTAAGCCGCAGCGGCGTAACTTACGGCCAAGTGCCCTTCTCTCGTTGCAAAGTTTATTGCTAACGCGATCTCTATGATACAAACGTAGCGTGTAACATCGGATAATAACGCGGGCGTCACACAGGTGTACCTATGCAAATGATAATGTACGCACTGTGTGTGCCAGCTTCGGGTTGTGTATTCAGGTGTTAACGAGTGTCCAGACATACAACTCATTAAGCAGCCAAAGGTGTTACAAGAGCTTGTACGACACCAACTCTCTCGAATTCTGTTACAGATAAACATACACCACTATGCACATGTAATATCGATATTATTTGTAAAGTTCCTTGTGGTTGGGTTGATGCATGCGCGGAGAGGCACACGTGCGTGTCTAAATTCGCAAACGGTGTCTGATGTCTCGCGTCCTCGAGCCACCGGAAATTAAATTAAACGTAACGTACGATTAAACGTAACAAATATTGTCCCGCGATAAAGGAAGGCAAACTCTTTCGCATTATCGTCTCGAATAAATCATATCCCTCTCAAACTTCTTTTTGCCACCAATTTTTCGACAAAAATGTCTTCATTTTTAGGCACTCATTCTTTACAGGAAAGCGCCTATCAAAAACGCCCTCTATGGCTATATATTTAAGTATCGAAAATTGTTTGGTTTTCATTACTTATATTTATTTGTAATTAGCCTTCCTTTCAACTATCCAGTTAATTTTGCAAATTGGTGCGAAAAAAGTAGACGGTTTCTCGCTGGAGGAGCTTCGCGAATAAAAAGTAAATTACGAGAAAGCAATGTGAAAATTTATAATAAAAAATAGTATATATATTTTTTTAACAAGTTCGTGTTCGCCTTTAGGACGAAAGAGTTCGCAAGTGGCTTCGACCACTCCCGCGGAGTGCATAAATTTTACGAACTTGGAAGCTCTGCGTACGGGGTGGATGTTGAGCCGGTGTGTGTGCATGCATCCCTCCCTCGAATAAATTACGTATCGTTCTCTCCCCCGGTTGTTACCACTGCCGTATACACAGGCTGATACCAGCGTGTTGCCGCCGTTTCGTGCTCTCCTCGTCAATATATATCTATATACGTACACCCGACGCCCGGGCGGAGAACCCCAACTCGTATATCCGTGGAGAACGCGCAAACGCGTAATCGCAGGTGCGAGAGGGCAACGAGAGGGTTGTATACAAGGTTATACAGTGGGCGTTGTTATAGTCCTATGAAACAGGAAGGGTTACGTTACACCGGTTACCGTACACAGAAGCCGCGTGCACTACTCGTCCGAATCCAGGCTCGCCGACTCGGACTTACGCGATAAACAGAGCTCGTATTAGTGCACCAGGTATAACGGACGAATATCTATATATTTATATATACGTAGAGCACGGGTAGGGGAGAGACTGTAGTGTACGATGTGCACGTGCCGGCCTCGTATCTACCGTACGAAATATACATATAGTTTATATTATGGCCTGGATACTCTGCAGAGGGGAAAACTACGTCCTCGCGGACGGAGCGAAGCGATAGGTGCGAAAACGCCCGGATGAACCGAAGGTGCGACGTAAAATTACAAAGTTACGTTACCACCGACGGAACACGGGAAACAGCGGAGAACGACGACGGCAGAGGCTGGAAAGAGGAACGGAGCTGGAAACAGAGCTTGCGTTTCGGTAATTATCGTGTTTGTCCGCGGAGACCCCGCGCTCCTCCCCGTTGCGTCCTCCCCGACATCCGCACTGACCGAGGATATGTATCGCAGCGGAGTTGGCCACCGGAGGGAATCTCTCAAGGCCGTCGAAACCGACTCGGTCGGTAATGAAAACTGTTGTGCATTTACAGTAGAACCCCGTTTATCCGAGGTAATGTGGGGTGAGTGTATGTTGGATAAGTGAAATCTTGGATAATACGGTCTATTTTTATAAATAATACAAATAATAATTTTGTTACATGAAAAATATAACTGTAATTTCGTTAATCAATATTAACTTCATATAAACATAGACCATTAACTCTAAAATCGGAACTTTTCTATCTGCAGCTCGCAATTTAAAGACGCATCAAACTTGTACAAAGATCGATTCGAGCGGGGGGGGGGGGGGGGGGGGGAATAGGGGGGTCGAGTTTCACATTATGGTAATTGGATCCGCGACAATGGATTCTAGTTCGCCGAAAGTTGCAGCGTTTGGATAGCCGATTGAAATCGGTAAATTTTCGTCGATTGTTGTTACCGACTGAGCAGCGCAAGGTGAAAAACAATCGACCTATTGGAAAAACAGTATGAATTTTCGCCAGCTCACGCAGGGAAGATCCCTTATCTCCGCGTTGCCTGTTGGTATGTGCAGACATGAACCGCGTAGTTTAATTGCCGATAGGGGGTTATCTTCCGTGACGAGAGGCTCGGTAAACTCGTGCGGAAGAAGAGAAAAGTGCGTTCTCAACCCCACGCGTAAAATAGCAGTATAATACGCTCCGGTGCGTGCCGCATTATACGATGGACGGACGAGCGAGCGTTCTGATTAATTACTCAGCGGTTTTTGCCTCGAGCCGCTCTCCGGCTCGCATCGCACGTCTTTCCGTCGCTACTTGGGCTTCTGCCGATCGGTTATTTATGATGGATGACGTTTTCACTCGCGCGCCCCGGTCTTCGGGCGGGAAGAAAGGCAAGGCCTTAAATCGGTGTATTATACGATATTTCGCCGCAGAATCAATACGCCGTATGGATACGGGACGACGAACGTGTTTCTTGGACACCGATTTATGAAGACATTGACAGCCGTATATAAAAAAATTTGAACTTTTTTTTAATTAAAAAAATAAAATAGCTGAAGGCTGAAGAATAATTTCGGACTGGACCTCAATATTGGGGACATTGGCGATTAAAAGGACGGAACGACGAAAAATCGGTATCACTGTAGATTTTTCGGCAGAGGATACAAAGGCTTAGTTAGAAGAGTCCCTAAGCGATACGCCGAAATGTTATTTTGCCACACGAGCAGTAAACAACTCGCCATTGAACCGAACAGAAGAAGAAGGAGAAGACGATGATGAAGAAGGGGAAAAAGAAGAAGACGAAGAAGATCAGAGGGGAGGAACGACACACAGTGGCCGTCTTCGGTATCCCGCTGGTCCCTCTTTCGCAAAGAGTAACCGATAGAAAGATAGAGAAAGAGAGTGAGAGAGCTCTCTCGACGCATCGAGATCGAACGATTGGCGACCGCGCGCGTCGTCCGATACGACCAACGCTATTCTGCAGGCTTCCCGAGCTATCGGGCTTCTCGAAGAGAGTTCGAACGGGCCGCGAGCCGAGAACTCCCAGTAGTGCTTGCCCGCGATCGAGACGTTGCCCATTCGTTTGTGCGGTTCCTCCGCGCAGTTTTCTTTTTTTTAACCCTACACAACGTGATACATTTTTACAGTGAAACGGGAATAAAGAAATTTACGAAATGTGCACGGAGATTCTCGAACGAGAGACTTTATAAAATTCAAGTCCAATGATCACCGCAGCTTACGCGATTCTTTACGCCGTGGTAAGTGCGACACAACCCTTTGAAGTTACGCAGGGAATGGGCGGGGCAATACGGACTGTTTTTACCAAATCCTCCCGGTTCACAAAAAAAAGAAGTCTCATGTCAAATGGAGGTCCATTTTGCCCCACTCTTCCCTATAACGGAATGTCCCCTAATCGGTATTTAAAAATAAGTAGGTTCTCAATAACCGTTAAAAAGAAACGACGGAGAAACGCAGTTAGAGAAAACTTTTCCAACGAAAATTGGCTCATGTAGTAAAATTTAGAAATTCCTCGTAGCTGACGATTGCGTCGTTTCGACGTGCGGTTTCTGCACTGCGGCAAGCTCATGCTCTCCGCGTGTACTGACTCGTGTTAGCGGCTGCACATATATGTATATATAGAGATATATATATATATATGTATGTGTTACGACGCCGGCGAGGGAGTGAATGAGTTCGAAGATCAATGATTCACTTGGCCCAACACACAATTTACTACGTGGCTGTAAAGTCCCAGTCGTAAACACTGATAAACGATATTGATAGGTTTTTATTGTTGTTGTCACCGTTCCAGCTCGTATATTTTACCCTCTCTCTTACTTTCCCTCCCTTTCTCCGCAACATCTCTCGCCTCTGCTCGCCTCCTGCACTGCACAAATATTTCCTTATCGTTCAAGCTCGTTCGAGGGGCTTTTTTTATTTCTTTTTTTGAATATATGTATATGCATATATATACATATATATATATATATATATATATTATATATTTTTCTCACGACTCGGAAATTAAAGCCCGGCAAGTGAGACTCTTGCTATCTCTCGTACGCTCAGTAAACACGATCGTTCCACGAGTTAAACCGGTATAATTGCTCCCGGGATGATCAGGCGCCGGGCACGTGATCAGCTTCCAGAGACGGTACAAACAAAGTAACGAAAGAGCCGGCCTATCTCCCTCTCTCGAATGGAAACTGGATAATCGATTACGCTAAACAACTATATATGTATATACATCTGTATTTCTATATACACTCGACGATATCCGCGACTCGCCGAGTAAACAATTTATTTTCCCGAATCACTATGTCGTCCGGTAATTCTGAGATATTGCCGATATATACATATATATATATGTACATTTATATTTTCATTTAGTATTTGTTACGAAACAAAATCGATCATGAGGAATTTGGTTTTTTTCGATGATTGCAACTCCGCGCGATAAAACCGAGTCACACGCGGCGGTAGTGATCGATAAGATCGGCGCGCGCCGCTATCGATCGGCGTTTCTCAGTAAGATCGTTTGTTGTTGTTGTTTTTTTTTCTCCTTTCCACGTAATCCCTGGATTCACAATTCTCTGGTAATCAGTCGACGCATTAATCGCTCGAGCGCATATACGCGTACCTTGTATAGAATTTCCTTGCAATCAGTCATCGCGAATATTAATCAATTCAATTCTATGCAGCGCGAGCATCGACGCGATGACTAAACGCGGTAATCACCGTCGTCGCTTCTGCTGATCAATCAATCATTGTTCTCGTCTGGATGAGGTGCGTAGAATGTTTATCCGACGAAATTTGAATTATCGTGACGATCCTCTCCGCGGAATTGCAACGAATTTTTTTTTTTAATCAAATTTGATTTTTTTGGGATTTTTTTAAATCGGCTGTCGTAAAAAAAAAAAATTAAAAATCCTGTATCGAACGATAACATTTTTGGACCGTCCAGGCATCCGTTTCCATCCGCACGGATCTATGTGTGTGGTTATTAATGACGTGCACGAAAGTATACGTATTAGGATCAATCTCGGTGTATCGTCTGGCCTCGAAATTCAATTTGGACGATGCAAGCGCTCACTCCCGTTGACCTTAACGCGAATCATATTTACCGCGTCCGTGAGATAAGGTAGATGGTAAAAAAAAAAAAAAAATTGGGTTTAGACGACGTCCCGCTGAATTCTTATCTACTCGCCACCAATGTCCAACATCGCATAAAGTTACAAGTATGATCATTTTAACGATTAAATTTCATTCCCTGAATCGTTTTTACACGGGATTCTCGAGTTTCCGTATTCGAAGATGCAATCGGGAACACGATCGCGATGTATATGAATATTTGCAGCTTCTCCGTTTATGTCTGGAAAAAAAAAACAAAAAAGAAGAAAAAAAATCCGTTGTTAATTACCTAACCGAGAAGATACCCCAATCGTCGCCTATCCCAGCATGCCCAAGCGATTCCGAATTACTCGCTGTCCCCGGTCGGAATTTATCTTGCCCTGCACGATATTCCGAATCGTTGTGAGCTTCATTATCGCTCGTACTCGATTCTCGCGAATTCCTCGTCCATGTAGATGAAAGAGCGAGTGCGGGGCGAGACGGGACACCCGGGGTAAAACGGACCGCATTTATCAGTTTTTCGTCGGACACAAAAAAGAGCAAAAAAAACCATTCAAATTCGAGAGCCCGTTTCGCCCCACTCTCCCATCTGCCTCTTCCGAACGCAGTTGCATAGCATTGCAATGTCCCATGCGCTCCATTGAAAATTAGACCCTCAATTATCCAACCCCGCTCGGGATAAAAAAAAAATTTCAATAACACTTCCCGCTTCTCGTTCGCTACCGGCAATTATCGACATTACCGTGCTGTTTATCAAGCGTGCGCACTAACTTCTTAATAACTCCATACGGCATAACAGAGGCGCGTACCTCTCACGCAATTCACGCACAACCGCGTGCCGAATGCGTGAAACTTATTACCCCCTCCTCGCGTGCTCGAGAAGTAGGGAGAAACGAGAAATATCACTGGACTTTGCATGCAGAAAGCTCAACCACTTTATTAAAACATCTCTTTCCCGTACGGCAATTAACTTACTTTCCATTAACTCGCGTCATGGTAGTCTTATTCCGACGGTAATAACGTAACGAGAGGACGAGAGAAAACATATCGTGTTTGTACGTTTTTTATTTTATTCATTCTTTTTTTAAACTTATCTTTTCTCTTCAAACTCGAATTTGCTCGTGCAATGTGACAAAAATAGATTGCGAACGACGATTTTACAACGTCGGCCAGTGAGCATAGTAATGCGTATACGCGGCTAGTGTGAGAGGCACGTGCGTCACGGCGGGTCAAGCGCCGTCGTCACGACTCGTTGTATCCGACGTCCGGTTGTTCGAATAGTCGAGAAGCGAATCTCTCTATCTATCGCACCGGCAGCGGTTATAGCGGGAGGAAGTTCCTAAGTGCGAACTAATTGCTAAGCGACTCTCGACGGGGAAGGGGCGTACGGCTTGTACGATTATTAAAAGTCCAACGCTCTCTCGCCGGCCCACCGCCGTCGACGCCAAACCTCCGGAGCAACGAAAGTTTGAGATATTTCTCGATGAATGCGAACTCGCGTATCGTCCTTGCGTTCACGAAACTCGCTTTTAATTTAAACGATTCCCAGAAAAATGCACCAAGCGATTTTGCGCGGCTAACGGAAAAATTAAAATTTCATCCGCAATAAAGTTCGAGGACATTTTTGAGGACTCTTCAGGGACAAGGCGCGGTTCGAGGACCTCGAGGATTTGAGGGCCGCTACACACAGTGCAAAACATTCGATCGTTTATTTATTTTTTTTCCCCATTGTTTTACATATATATATAATCTTATATATCTATGTATATTCGATCATACGTTTCATCGCGCTCAGTGTGAAATTTCGTTCTCGAATTTCCGTCGGTGCATAGAGAGGGGGAGGGGAGGGGGGGATTGCAACGAACTGAATTGCATTTCCTTTGATCTAAACTGGCGAATTCGACTGTGCATTTCCCATATATATATATATATACACGGGCGCACGCCCAGATATATGTATATATAAATACATTTATATAGTATACACGTTGAAAAGTACAGGCGCCGAGATCGAGCACAAGTAGAAATAGAAAAGCTCGGCGAGCCGGCGCAGCGTGTGGAAAATAAAAAAGAACGTGATTAAAGAAATAAGAGAAAATAAAAGAAAAAGCAGCAGCGAGGTAAAGGCCCGCTGGTCGGTCGTCTGGTGAGAAGCGAGGCGTACGCGAATCTATATCTTCCTGCGTATACATACGGTACGTTCTGTATACCGGGTGCGTGCTAAATACGCGGCTTCCGCATTTGAGTACCGAAGCGACTCTTCCTAATACACGTAGACACACGAATGGGCACTAATTTATACATGCATGAGTATACACACGGGCGCGCGCGTTCGCGTAGCGCACTTCTCGTGTATGTGTAGTCAGCTTGCACATACACGCGGAGGACCGGAGCCTCTGCCCGCGGCAATTAAGCCCCGCGGCCTCGATTCTATCTGGGCTTGCACATTCCCCTCTTCTCTCTCGTCGTTTCCTCTATTCCTCTCGCCCAATCTCGTCTTCCTTCCTTCCTTCCTTCCTCCGCGGCGCTTCCCCCTTCCTCCCCCCTCCCCCCCACCTCCGTCCCACCGGTAATGATTCTTGGTGTGCATCGGGTCGCGCGTAAGTGCGAATTTTCCAAAACCGTGCTTAGTGAAAAGGAAAAAGAAAAAAATTAACTCGTGCAAAGGGAAAATTGAGCCGGCAGAGGTCGAGGGCAGAGATGAAAAAAAAGAGACGATATAGCTGGAGATTGACAGGGAGTAGATATGTTTCGCGAAAATAGTAGGCTCTAAATATGTTGGAACGCGCATGCGTAAAAATTTTGCGTGGAAGTGAAAAAAAAAATATATGAGAAGAAAACTAAAATAAACGAGACGTTGTAGATGGAGATGATCAGGAGGTAAATATGTTTGGCGAAAAGAGTAGGCTGCAGGTGTCCACCGGGTCTCAGGTGTGCGCGGATATTGCACAATCGTACTTAGTGAAAAAAAAAAAAAAATACTCGAGCGAACGGAAAATAAGCAAGCAGAAGACGAGGGGAGAGAAGAAAAGAAAATAAGACGATACAACAGGAGATTGACAGGGTGTAAATATGTTTTGCGAAAATAGCAGGCAAGCATGGTGGGTCACGCCTGCGTAAAAATTTTGCATGAAGATAATAACAAAAAACAGTATTCGAGGAAACGGAACATTGAGCAGGCGGAGGATGAGGAAAGATGAGAAAAATAAATAAACGGGTCGACATATAGCTGGAGATGGTCAGGAGGTAAATACGTTTTGCGAAGAGAGTGCGCTCTAGGTGTGCATGAGTGAACATTTTCCAGCGCAGCGGTTAATGGAAAAAAAGGAAGAAAAACAGTGTTCGAGGAAACGGAACATCGAGTGGGCAGAGAGGATGAGGAGAGAGAAGAGAAAAAAACAAACGAGTCGATGCAGCTCGTGATGGTCAGGGGGTAAATATGTTTTGCGAAAAGAGCAGGCTCGTGATCGCGCCGTGATGAGGATACACCCGCATTGCAGCGATATCTGCTGCACCGCTCTGTGTTATAACGTTGTGTTCCGCGGCAACTTCGAGATTCGCTTCCCCCCGAGAGAAAAACAAATCCTGTTTTGTACGCGAGCGAAGCGTCAGACAGAATATTTCGCGAAATATGTATAATATGTATAACGTGTTATACAGCCGTGAGCAAAAAAAAAAAAAAAAAAAACAATAGATAAAGAGCTGTTCTAATTTTTGCTTCAAGAAACAAGCTATATATATTCGGTGCGACGAGAGTTGTAACTGTAGCTTCGGTGGATCGTTCGGATAAAAAAAAAGAGAAATGATTCCCAACTATTTTCGGTTCTCTAATCTCCTCGGTATTAAATCTGCTCTCCGGACTTAGAAACGCGGCGTTCCGGAAATGGTAAAATCGTGTCCGAGTATCGCATCAGCCGCGTCGATATTGTGAAACACTATAGCGATGTCGATAAAAACCCGATACGGCCGAGCCGGGACAACGAAGCTATCAAAAATCCGACACGATGACGGTGTGAGTTTTTTTTTTAAGTCTAAAATCTCATCAATTGAAAATCTTCTGAAGAAAGAGTTGCGCTCGGGGATGGTCGAACATCGTGCGATAAGCATGAAAAGAGAGAAAAAATAGAAGAGCGTCGATGCGACATCGCCACCGGTGTGCGTTACTCGTCTCGGAATCCGAGAACCGACCGGATGCATCGCCCGAATGGGAATGCACCGAGACTGGCAAAGAGCTGCTAGTCGAGTGCTCGAGAGTCCGTTACTCGAGTATCGGGGTATTTCCCAGAACGCGGGTATAAACAAACAAACACACGCACACATAGGCGAACACACGTACGGAGAGAACGCGTAGAATGTCCGAGAGAGAGAGGCAAAGGCGAGAGAAGGCGAACGGTGTGCGTGAGAGCGCAACCGTGCATGCCCCACCTCGAAGTCCCGGAATTCCAGCTGGTGGGGGGAATTTCTGGCGCCTCCGTTCGCCCGACCCCACTACCGCGCCGCGTTGTCGACTTCCCGTGCGCGCGCATCCGGCTTCTCCGTCGGGTGTTACCCCACCTATTTCTCCGTCCCCCACCCTGGACGGGTGCGCGTCGAGCTGCCTCCCCTCGTCCGGTGATTCACCCGACAGATTACCGAGAAGTTACGCCGCAAAAGGCGGCAACCCCAACGAGACTGGCGGCCACTCTGCTCTCCCCTCGCTCCCGCTTCCTCCGCTGGCCGACCGTTCGAAACGTAAACTCCAACCGCCTCGGCATAAACATCGAACGAGAAACGACCGTGACTCAGTCGTCCTGCGATGCATCATCAGCATCTCTATTGATGATTTCATCGACATCCACCTGCTCGATTCGACTCCTTGCAGTCTCGTTTCTCACACCCCGATAAGGGCGTTTCAGAAATTTTATTTTAGACGGTTTAAATTGCTTTGGAACTCTGCGAACTAGATTTGCTTATGCACGGCAGCTCACGTCGATCCGGTCACAGCTTTGAGCGACACGGCTAGGTTGCACGTGGCTCTTCCGTGAAAGTTTATAACTCAAACCATTTCGCACGACCTGCGTGCACGACTGTTGTGCGCGACAAATCATCGAAGCTACGAAGCCGGATGTCTACCAAAGCTAGTATATCTTTGTTATTTTATCGTACGGGACATCGATGTATGATCATTGGCCACAATAGTTATTCATTATCGACAACTGATCGTTGCTTATCAAATTTACAAACCTATTTAACGATTTGCATAATGCATTTAAAAACAAACGAATCAGCCTGCAATTACAGTGGATTGCATATACAATGATTTAAATTAGACTGGATTAAGTCTTAGATAATTAAAATTATTGTTGATTAAAATGCGCTTCGAAGAAAAAACTTAAAATATCGTCGTTTTCTGAGTAACGCGCAGCCCGCGCATTTATCGTTACGTGTTCTGCAAGGAATTTTCTTAATCCTCATACTCGGGCGTATTAACCCGTGACAATATCTTAGCGTGTGTTTACAGCGGGGTTACACTATGTCCGCGGAGGAAGCTGACAGTCGCGGTTAAATAAGATTAGGGAAGGGTGGTAAAGTAACCGGTGTTGTCTCTGGACAAGGAGCAAAGGGGAAGCGTGAGTTCCCACCATGGCGAGAGCGTCGGCCGTGGTGGGGATATGGTCTCGCATTCGCGGAGGGAAGTGGCGGGGATGCGGGCGAGCTAGTGGAACGGGCTTCGGGCAAGGGGGGCGGAAGTGGCGGGTCGCGCGTCGCCAGTGGTGGGAGAAAAGCGCGGGTAAGCAGACGGGACACACCGTCCGCGGAATTCAGTAAGCGAACGGCTCTCAAAGGATACGAACGCGATTTCACGGAGTTCACGGTTCTCGCTTTACGGGAACACCGTTTACTCTTGCTCGTAACTATCGTCATCGCAAACGATCAATTCACTGAAAACAACAACAAAAAACAAAGAAAAACAAACAAAATCAAAACCGCTCAGCGTCGTTTTCGTAAAGCGACAACAAGAGAGAGCGCGCGCGCACGGTCGTCGACGACGCGAAGAACAGCAGTTTTCGACCCCATTGCCGCGCGTCGCGATAGTTCCGATAAATCGACGAGAGAGAAAAAAAAGACACAAATTGGAAAAGAACATTTGAGAGTTCAATGATAAAAACGTGAAGGATCAACATTATAAACTTTTTTGTTTAAAAAAATAGAGATATATAAACAAACAAACAAGAGAAAAAAAATTAACAACGCATCGAAGTTTGGTTCTGTTCGGTAAACATTCGTCCCATCAACAGTGGCTTTAATCAATCAAACTGGATTCCAACAAGCAGTACGTGTCGCGATTACATCGCGGCTATCGGAGGCTTAAGAAATTATTCAAGGTAAGGCAGTCGATCGTCGCTCGTTCGCGTCCTACGCGAAGTTATTTTTCTTACTGTAATATTTTTCTACACCTGTCGCGCGCTGGCGCGAGGTAAACATCGTTGATACGGTGGAAAAGAAAAAAAAATTAACCAAAGGCCTACGAAACTCGCGAACGCGCCCCACCAGGACTTTAACGTTAGTGCTTCGTTCACAACTGGATAAGCCGAGCAAAGGGTCAGCGAAAGAGAACGAGACCGAGATTAAAATAACGGACCGGTTGCGAGTGGCTTGTGAAGTTTGTTTTTATTTTGTTTTTTTTTTTCCACGAGATAATCAGGATAAATGTTGCACTAACGCTACAATGTAACAAAACCGAGATTAATAGCCGCACGCTTGGGCAAACGCGAGTCTCGCGGTAATCGAACCGACACGCCGACACATATGATAAAATACAGGATCAACGGCTCCTTATCTCAACGATTGATTAAGAATAGCGCGGAACTAAACTTTTTATTTTCATAACTGTATTTATTATTATTTATTTTTAATAGATAAATCGATGCAAAAGCACCGAATAACGGAAATATTTTGTCGCGACCGGTCAACATTTTTAAATGTCTCTGGCCAATCCGCCCTCTGTTTGTTTCGTCGACCTCGAGTGTTCTCGTCAAAGTCAGTACGGCCCGAGCGCGAGCGGGGAAAAACTTCCTTCCTCCAATGATTGTTTAAGACTAGCGGGAAACCAGGCTACATTTTTTTTTTTCATTGTTACTTTTTTTTATAGATAAAACGTTGTAAAACAAGCTATACCGCATAACGGAAATATTTTGCCCCGACCGGTAAACATTTTTAAATGTCTCCGGCCAATCCGCTTTCGGTTTGTTTCGTCGGCCTCGAGTCTTCTCGCCCAAGTTCGTACGGGCCGAGCGCGAGCGGAGAGAAACCTTCGGTTCGGCGAGAACGCGCCTTCTCTCTCCCCGAGACTCCCGAGAGGAATTTCTCGCGCGTCGACCTTTCGCCGTTAGCCTCGGGGACGCCGCCGGCGAGCCGCCCGAGCGAACGGGAAAGAGCCGAGAAGCGGAGAGACGAAGGAAGGGAGAGAAAAAAAATAATAATAAAAATAAAACAACGGCGTGACTGGTATGTCTAGCCGTAGTTCGAAATTCTGCGAGATCCCGCGAGGCCCGGAGGAATCCAGCGGCCAGGCTGTCTCTTCGCTCCGGGCATAAATAATTCACAGTCCGACGTACACAGGAATTAGAATAAATTCGTGGCTGTGTACTCGCAGTCCCTCCCTCCGTTCCCGATATAACGCCGTCTCTCCCCCTCCCCCCCCCCCCCCCCCCCCTTCTCCACCTTGTCGATCTCCTCGAATATATATCTCACTCTCTTTCTCGGCTCGCTCTCGGGGCGCACACGTAATCCTCGAGAGTAGACTCGAAAGTTGTTTACCGCGTGCCGCTCGAACTATCTGAGGCCGTCGTCCGCGCCTTCGAGCTTCGCTTACTCTCCCGTTCGGCTTCGCGTATCTCGCCCGCCGCCGCCCGTTCCCAGCAGCTGCCACCCTTCCCAGCAACTCTCCGCCGCCCCGAGGGACACAGAAACCTCAAAGTAAAAATAATAATAACGACGATGACGATAGAACCCAAAAAAAGATGCACGCGAGAGAACGAAAATCTAAGACTGCGATGCAATAAATACACCCCGAATGATCCCCGCAGATATTTCTTAGAGCTAATTTTCCAGTTTTGTTTCGTTTAACTGTATGCAGCTTAGCATTAGAGATTAGAGATTCGAGCACGAGACTTTTTTCCCCTCTTTGCATCTCCCTAGAACACCCCTTTCTTTACTGATTCAAAAAATTAATCGTCTCCGGAATTATTAATACATTTTTGGATCCAGAGACGCAATGATTTTTTCGATCGAACAGATTCTCACGTAGCTTACTTGTTTGTTGTTACCCTATCGTATCGTGTCTCGCACTCGTCGCTCAACGAGATATCTTCTCCTCGGCTTCTTTTATCTTTGTTGAGATCGATCGAGAATGCCCGGACGTTGTTCGAGTGTCGATACAATGACAAAGATTTTTGTGATATCTATTTTTTTTAGTTTTCTTTTCCGTCTCTCTATCGTAGTTAACTAAGTGATACAATGTCGGCGTGTCGAGTGCGACGCTGATTAGTCCTTCCCTTCCCGTTAGCAAAACAATCTTCGCGTTTCCTTTCGATCTCAAAACTCTCTCTCGCATAAATCGGGAGGAGGAAAAATCCGCGATCGGAAACTCGGTCATGCTCGTCGGACAAAAACCGTTTCCGTCTCTACTCGCGAAGAGCACGGGAAGACCCCGTGCTCTTTAACCTTCCGAGAAGAGTAAATATATTTTTAAGTGAAACTTTAACGGAATCCGACCTTTCGACTCGTCTCCCCTCTCCCCGCTCTCGCAAGTCGGCGCCGTTCGTGAATGGAATCTTCTCACGCTTATCAAAACTTCTCCCGGACGTGGCGTACATTATACCATACAATAAACACATCTCGCCGATAAATTGATGACTATGTTATTCCTTTTATTATTTCTATTTTTTTTTATCGAGTCGTCACGACCGCGCTGGCCGAGCATCGATAACGCAAGCCTCGCGACGTCGAGTTTTCGCGACCGCCGACGATTTTCTTAAGCCCGCGTTGTTTATCCCCCGCGCAGCTTTGTTTTAATTTAAATTTTTTTCGCAAGCGACTTGTTGTTCGGCGACCGATTGCGCCGTCGATCGGCAACGGACTCGCGATAGCGAGGTGTTATGTTTAGTTGTTGTTCTTTTGGCGATTCTCGCCGGGTCGGTGACGGGAGAGCCGACGATCGACGGCCGACAACAACGATCCGGATATTCTCGCCTCGGTCGCTCGGACACACTCGCGAGGCGAGTTTTTAATGCGCAATATCGCTGGACTACTCGCTAATAAAATGTAGAAAAAAAAATGCATAACCGGCCGAGAGCTGTCGCAAATGTCGACGGCGTCGAAGCGGCGGTCTTATTGTGCATGCACGAGAGTTGCAGCTATTACGTAAAAGGAGGAGGAAAAAAAAATGAGAACATAAAGAAAAAACACATCGTACTGACGTATAAATAGTGGAACGCTCGAGTACGAGCGGCAACAATGAATGTCGATCGTTATCGGACTAAACGGAAAACGCTAAATACGCCCGAGGGGGCTCGACCGTGCGTGCAATGGCGAGCGGCGGCACCGCACAGGCGCCGTACGTAACGCCGCCTCACGTACGGACGAGAGAAACATGCACGCCGCCGATCGAGCGATGTTGGTAAACAAAATCGACCTCCAAAAATTTTACAAGACAAGCGTCGATCGTTAAAATTATAAAAACAACCAAAGCGATTAAAACAAAAATTGCATCGACCGCTCGACCTCGTAGGGAGGTCAAGGAACTCTTAGGCGCGCGCAACTTTGACCGCGACGTCGGGGAATCGCGATCCATCTAATGTTTTATTTATTTATTTATTTATTTATTTTCGTTCGCGAGGCAACGAATCTTTTATTTTTTGCCTCTTCGTTGGGATTCCAGCTCCCTTAGCGTACCTTCCTTCGATCGGGGGCGGCGGAGGGGGGAGAGAGAAAGATCGAGCGAGTACACGAAGATCACGTTCCAATTTAGCCCACGCGTTCTCCGGCAAGAGGAGGCCACGCGCGCGTTTCATCGTCTGCGAATGCAAAACATCTCATTCACGGGGCAAAAGTGTTGCCTTCCCCTCATGGTCGTGCGCCCGGAGACGCGTTCGTGCTCTGCGACGTAAAAAAATAAAAAAGAAATAAAGGGAACGAAGAAGGGAGAAAATAAAACAACCACAAAAACTCCCAGGATAGAACAAATTTTCTATTTTGTACCCGTGTGAGGAAAAACCTCGAGACGGGGCCGTAAGATAAATATAGAGTATCTTGAGAAAAGCGAAGTTCGTGCGCCTAGGCGCGCACACACACACCAGTAGCGGCCCGTCGAACGGGAGGGGGGGGGGGGGGGGGGGGGGGGGGGCAGAGCGTGGAAGAGAAGGGCGCGCAAAACACACGCGCGGAGCGCGCGTTGCTGCCCCGCGCTCTCCACGATGAATGCGAAGAGTGTGAGACGGAGAGACCGGGGACGAGAGTTCTAAAATTAGAATGCCCGTTGGAATGCCGCTGGGTTTGTATTAGTACTGTACTTCGTAGACTACAGGGTCATGCAGAAAAGAGGCACATACCTCTAGCCTCTTACATTCTTGCTTTATACGGCGAACCGGCCGTCTCGCCGAGCTTTCTCACACCCAACGGCGCCCACCGATCCGGTGGAACAATAATTATTCTATTATTTAGATACCGATATATCTACCTATATATATATTTATATATATGTACTGTGTACGTATATATTATATATGTATACAAGAAGTCACTTTCGCTTCAACGTCGACTTTCACCGGTTGAAAACTGCGCAATTCCGTACCAGATGTGCTAACTGGTCTCAGAAATAGATTACACATCGGTCCCGACTCTCCTCGAGCCATCCGAGTGAAAATTTTAATCGGGCATGAAACGAAAAAATTGTAACGATTAAAACCGTCGATTTCCTCGAAGCAAAAACACGATCGTGTTGTTCTGCCTTCGCTGTGACAACACCGCGTCATTGGTCGACCGCTCGATACTGCGGAAGTTGCGAGACGCACGAGGAACGGAGGAGGCGAACAAATGAACCGGCGTGAGGAAAAAACGAAATGTATGTATGAAGAAAAGAGAGAAAAAAAAAAGTAGGGCCAGCAGAGGCGAGAGAGACCGCTGAGAGCGGCGAGTCCAGAAGAGGACAAAGTGGCGAGAGAGACGCGGGGGGGAGCCGCTGCTTGGTGGCTTCTCGGGCGAATGCCTGCCCGCCCGCTGCTGTTGCCCGATGAGGTCGACGTCCTGACACGCATGGATGACGCCATGGGGCCCGTCGGCCCGCCTCGTAACCGAGCGGAGGGCCTGGGAAGAAGCGGGAACATCGTCGTCCCGCTTCTTCTTCTTCCTCTCCTCTCCGCCGGCACGGTATAGTGGGAGGTCTCCACTCCACGGTGTGTTATACACCGATAGTGTAGCACTCGCATTCTTCGATGGCGATTCAGTGTTGGGGACCACCGGAAAAGAGCGTACCGACGATGATCGATTGGAACTTTTCAATGCAGCATTCAACTGGCCGCGTTCGCTCTCGGATTTATCTCCCTGCACGGCATCGTATAACACAGCGACACTGGTCTTCAACCCGATAAAGGGGAGAAATAATTATCTACGGCGAGGGCGCCCTCTTAGTTCGTTTAAAATTTCTTAACAAAAGGCACCCCTCCGTTTCCGTCATCTCGAAACTTGGCGGAACGACCGCAGCCAGCAAATTTTGTTTTGTTACACTTTTTGTTATTCGACCGGCAATTTTTTTAATCATTTTATTTTTTTTTCAAGGTCTTTATTACGACCGCGTGCGCCGGCCTTAACGGCACGGGTTTGACCGAGGCGATCTCCACACTCCGTTGCTCCTGGCGATAAACTTTCGTGCCGCGTTTATTTCACAGCTTATCCACCTGCTCTCCGGTCTATATATATATATATACACACATATATATGTATATATATATATCACACCTGTGTACGATCTACGTCATTGGGTCGGTGAGAGACGGAGAGGCGGTCCGGAGCTTTGTGAGTCCGGCAGACCGAGCGTCTCGCGGTGTGGCCTCTCCCATCGGGATCGGCGAACACACGGCATATTAATGAATATTACGCACGAGCGAGCCCCGATATATATCTATATCGTCGCTCATGACGATAAATTAACGGATTAAAGTTTTTACGAAACGAGTTTTTTTTCTTTTTATTAGGCGGCATTTTTTTTTTTTTTACCCCTCACGGACGGTCGGCGGTTCAGTGGCACCGGCTTCTCGTCCTCGTGACAATAACACGGATGTGGGTAATTAATTTTTCTTCGTCCCGTCGAAGTGGCAACGCATCAAGGTTACTCTGTACATTTTTTTAAAATAAATTTTATGCTTGGATAATTCGAATGTAGTGACTGGTAAAAAAAAATACCCGAGCTGGCACGCAAGTCGTCCGTGAAGGGTTAATACCGAATCCTCGCGATATATCTGCGTATATATTTTTTGCGTACATCGGCAGATATATTTTTGTATACATCCGACTCGCTGCGGATACCTGTTATACCTGATTCTCCCTGGAAACCCCCGTACGACTCATATCTACCCACGGGGACATTCTTGCGCGTATATTCATGCGCGCTCGCACGAAAATTGACCAATCAGCCGAGAGTCATTCAGATAAATTTCTCGTCGGGGATGAAGAAATTGTTTTTTTTTTTTTTGTTTGCATTCGTTGTAATACATTAACGTATCGGGAATATCTCGGTAGCGATCGTGGCGCAGAGGCATGCCGGGTATTTCAGCGATGCGAAACGGTCGCCTGTGTCCTGCGAACGAATTGCACAATTGCACGCGTATCGCTCGGCGCGTAAACAGCGCCGACGGTTTGTGCACCGGTATGCGTGTATCGAGAGCGGGGTAGAATGGAACCTCTACTTCATACCGGACAATTTTTTTTAATGCACGGATAAGAAAATGCCCAAAAATTGTCCATTCTGCTCCCGTTCCATTTTACCCCATTCTCCCCTATACACGGATGCGTTTATTATAAAAAAAGCTCTGAAGTTTCCCAGATTACGATTTCGGTAATCTGTCGCTCTTATCGTCTAATTTCTTCATTTCTATCTCCGGCCCTTCTTACACTCGATCGTCGTCCAAAAAATATTCCCTTCCTCCTATCTCGACAGCCTCGACTTCAGAGTCCCGCCCAGACCGACGAGACACATTCACCGGCTAACAACAAAAAAAAATAATAATAATAAAAATATACCGAAAAGTAGGTCTGATAATTCGAAAGCGTAGATAGTGAAAACGGGAATTGACTAATTATTCCGAGCTATTAGTTATTCGGTTTGTCGTGGGTGTGCGTCGCCCTCACCCCCTGCTCTCCCTTCCCCGTCGCTGCCCTCGTTGAGCGCAGAAAATGTGCGATTAAACGCGCGCCGGCGACGGAGGAGAGAGGTGAGATAAAACTTGCGCAGCGACAGACAGGCGTCGGTTCCATCCGACACGCCGTCGACGCCTGCACATATTGTTTATCGAGAGCGAAGTGACGAGTGTCTACAGCGGGGGAGAGCCTCGTCTTGCGGCTCTCTAGACACTGGAAAGCTACGCCGAAGATCTTGCCCCGCCGTCGGCTCTTTTTTTTTTCGGTCCCTCGTTATTCTCTGTTTGCCCAACTATTACGCGCACTGTGTATTACAAATCATAGCCGCGCGATCGAGGTGGAATCGTTTTTTCGTCGGACGAACTCCGCACCCGGATTTATTCCACTCGAAAAGGTAAAAAAAAAAAACGTCTCGTCGACGAAGTCTGAGAATAGTCGGTAAATATTAAATTTAATTTGCTAAGACTGGCTCTCCAGTTGCGTTTCGAAAAGGAGTTCGGCTCGACGTCGCAGCGGGTCAGATTAGATATATATATATATATATATATATATATATATCCGAGTTTGGTTCCTCAATGCCAAACAGCTGTTGCTATGCCAACAACGGCGTAAACAAGCGAGAAAACGATGGCACGAGGTTGCGGCCTGGACTCTATATTCCCATTCCTTATCCTCTTCTATCTATCGCTCTTATTATCCTTCCTCTTCGGCTTGTGATTTTCCGTTGATGGTGTAACCCTCTTTCTCTCTCCCGCTCGTTCTCGTTCGTACTCTCGTCCCGCGATCGCGGATGCGCGCTCCGCTGTGCGACGGCTCTCTCTCGGAGCTCGGTCTCCTCAAACCTAAAAGCAGGCCGATCATGCCTCTTATCCGTGATACGTTGCTCGGTCGGACGTGGAGAATGGCTTGCTCCGGACCACCGTCGAATCGACCCGTCGCCGATTAACTCGCGCCAGAAGAAAATCCATCGAAACACACTAAAACCCTTTTTTTAGTTTTATCAATTTTTTCGGACGGAGGCCGCTGGTCCGTTTTGCCCCGGGGTTCATTTTGCCCCGCGCTCTTCTATTTGAAACGAATTAATTTCGCGTCGGAGCGATCAAAAAATTGAAACTGCTAGTGTCGCCCTATTTAGAAACGGCTAGTCGGGAATATGGCTCGAAACGGTTGTCTCTGTGTCCAGCATCCGGTCCGGCCTTCCTCGTCTCCGTTCGTTCCTCTCACCGCTCTGGCTTCCGATCCTTTCCGCGTGAACCGACGCGAGCAGAATCTCTCATGGATTTGTTAAAAAGCGTTAAGCAACACGTACAACGTCCGTGAACTGACAAGAAAAAAAAAAAAAAAAGAAATCGCTAAGTCACGGCACTCCACGTGTGCGTCTGGTATCGTCTCCTCGGCGGAGCGCTAATCGAGCAAATATTTGCTCGATCCACTTCCTACGGCGCGGAGTCGTCTCGCCGGTCTTCGCGGGGGCCACCCGCGCCGTACGATCGACTACCGATTCGAGAAGACACACGTCATACGCGAGACGCCTCACTTTCCGAGGATTTGATCTCAATTTCGGTTTATACACTCCGAGATAATGTATTCGTACATAGCATACACGGTGCAAACAAAATTTTCTTTGAAAATTAATTAACGGTGTTGGAAGCTTTTTTTTACGTAAACTGTCAAATTTCAAAGGCATGTGCGTTTGAAATTTTGAAAAAAAAATTCGAAGGTTTCCTGTATCTGGTATTTTTATTTTACAAAAAAGGACATTAATGTTCGATTGATGTAAGCAATGTAAGCAAATTTCAAGTTCCAGTAAATTAAGTACAATTCTGATTTAATGTACCAGTTTTTGCGTAAAAACTTCCTGTCCGGTACATGAAATTAACAATTCTTTTTTTACCATGTACATGTATATATATATATGTACACATACATACATACATACATACATACATACATGTTTCTCGACGATGATCGCACTATCTCGTTGGCGCGCGAGAATGACTGTTCTCTTCTCGACAATCTAGCGGGACCGTCGGTGATACAGCTGTATTAGCGATATATCCCTTCCGTAGATCGTAAACAATCGATGACGTAGCACATAAAACGATGATAATTGATAGTTTAACGTACGAAGCGTCAAGAGTCGTGTAATTAATTTTAATGTGCGTGTTTTTTTTGTTCGTTCTGTGTGCAGCGTGTGGCGAACCAGGCGCTTACCGTTTCGCCACAGCCGGCAGTAACGGTGGAGGGGCCGGTGTCCAAAATGTCTCCACCAACGAACGACGTGACGAACGGCGTCGTGACGCCGTCGGACACCCTGGCGTCCCGGGTGCCGCCAACCGGCAGCCCGGCTCTGACGACCGCTCTTCCTACCCACAAGCGGTCTCCCAAGGATTTCATATTCGGCAAGGTCATCGGCGAAGGCAGCTTCTCCACCGTGAGTTGAATTTTTTTACTTAATTTTCCCTCGCTGACCTAGCTGCGTAATCCGGCGGTTGCAACACCAGAATTTTCGCTCTCCGAAGGTCGTAAAAAAACAAAAAAGAAAGAAAAACATTATTTGCTCAATTATTATTTCGTTGAACTGATTTTAATGAATTTATAATTAACTAATTTTTTGGTCATTCGTCTCGCAGGTTTACCTGGCGAAGGACATCCACACCAGCAGGGAGTACGCGATAAAGGTGTGCGACAAGCGGTACATCATAAAGGAGAAGAAGACCGAGTACGTTAAGCGCGAGAAGGAAGTGCTGAACATGCTCGCCGGCGCCAAGCACTCGTTCGTCCGTCTGTTCTGCACCTTCCAGGACATCGACCGTCTCTACTTCGTCCTCTCGTACGCGAAGAACGGCGAGCTCTTGCCGTACATCAACAAGGTCGGCTCGTTCGACATCGAGTGCACCAAGTTCTACTCCGCCGAGATTCTCCGTGGGCTCGAGTATCTTCACGGGCTCGGTATAATACATCGCGATCTGAAGCCCGAGAACATTCTCCTCGACGAGAAGATGCACGTGCTGATAACGGATTTCGGCAGCGCGAAGATACTGAAGGAGGACCCGGAGCTCCGTACGAGCGACACCACCGACGAGCGAAAGCCGGAGGAGACGAGGAAGCGAAGAAACTCCTTCGTCGGCACGGCCCAGTACGTCTCGCCCGAATTGCTCACCGACAAAACGGCCAGTCGAGCCTCCGACCTCTGGGCGCTCGGCTGCATCGTCTATCAAATGGTCGCCGGCCTGCCGCCGTTTCGTTCGAGGAGCGAGTACCTCATCTTTCAAAAGATCCTCAAGCTCGACTACGAGATACCCGACGGTTTCTGTCCGCTCGCGAAATCGCTGGTCAATCAATTGCTCGTACTCGAGGCCTCGCAGAGGCTCGGCGCACTCGACGAGCACGGCTCCGGCTATCCGAGCATAAGGGCCCACCCGTTCTTCGCCGGCGTCGACTTCGAGACGCTCCACGAACAAAATCCACCGCCCATCTATCCGTACCTGCCCGGTACGTCGGAGCATGAGGAGCTGAGGTCGCACTACAGAGTTCCCGACCATCTGGAGCCCGGTCTCGACGACCGGCAACTCACCAGGCTCTTCGGTCTCGGTATTGGCGATGACGCGATGCCCCAGAAACCCGAGCCCGTCACTGCCGTCGTCGAGAAACCGAGCAGAAAGAACAACGCCGGTATCGCCGATCTCACGCCCGACGAGATAAAGTCTCGTCTCGAGAAACAACGCGCCACCGACCCGTGGCACAACTTCGTCGAGGACAATGTCATACTGAAACACGGTTTCGTCAACAAGCGTAAGGGACTTTTCGCTAGGAGAAGAATGCTCCTGCTCACGACCGGTCCGCATCTGTACTACGTCGATCCCGTCAACATGGTGCTCAAGGGCGAAATCCCGTGGAGCCCGGAGTTGAGGGTCGAGCCGAAGAACTTCAAGATCTTCTTCGTTCACACGGTGAGGGTCGACAGATAATTTCTACATTTTTTTTTTTTTGCTATTGCGATAGGAATTCGGTACATCTGTGAACATTGTTCATTTTTCTTTTTGATATCTTTTATACTTATTTATTTATTTATTTTTATCGTTACAGCCTAACAGAACGTACTATCTGGAAGAACCCGAAGGCTTCGCTCTCGAATGGTGCAGAGCCATCGAGGAGATGAGAGTTCACTGTTACGGACTGAGGGAGGAGAGCAGCTCGTAAAGTAACGAGCTAAGGTTTTTTTTATGTTAAATTCAAGGAAAGGAGTGTCAAGCGTCGTCGTGTTGAGAAGTAAAACACAATCGGCAAGAATCAGGTTAAAACGAGATGATATAATCTCATTGGCCAAACGGTAAAGTAGGCGAGTGATTACCCTGAACAACTGCGCTCACGGATTTTGTTTTTAAGGAATGTGTATCTGTTTAGTCATGAAAAGAAGATGTCTCGTTTATTATTTATTCGTATACGTACGAAGCGGCCAGGTCTCTTGCCGCGCGCGTAGTTATTGTACAGATTTAGAGAGAAACACAAAAAAAAAATAAGAGAAAAGATCCAGATACATTTTTCGGATCCGCGACTGTGAGAACGTTTCCGCGTTTATTTATTTATCGGATTAAATTAGACGTCGAGATCGAAAGACAGAAAGGTTTTTGGAATCACAAACATTTGCAGTTCGCTTGCTCGCCGGACTATTTGTCGGGTTCTCGATAGATTGGAAACAGTAAAAACAACGCGACAAAGATAGCAAAAATAATTTTGAAAAAAATAAAAAAATAATGAAACTTCACAAGTGCCGTTGCTGTAAATTTCACCGTTTACAAATTGCAATAAACCGGATCAAGAGTCACAAACACAAAAATTCGAGAAGAGTCGACATAAGATAAAAATCGTTCGTCACCCGTTCGTGGGTGTCGACGTAACTTTGGGCATCTTTCGCGAACGAAATAATTTTATTAAACGAAAGTAACAAAAGTCTCGTTGAGATTATTTGATTCGCGACTAAGAGCCCGGCGAGCATCCCCGCTGCGTCAATGATCGTGTCATTCCCCCTCCCCTCAGAACAAAAAATATGCAAAAAAAATTGATAAAACCAAAAATACATTGCACAAATTGGACAGAGAAATCAGATACGAACGTATTTAGCTGAACGTAATGAAATTCGATATCAGTGTATCGGACGTTACAGTGCTAGTCGCGGATCTTTAGTTAGCTAATGTAGAGTCGACTGTTTTTTTCGCAGCTTTATAGATCGGGCTAATCGGAAGGAAAAAAAAAGAAAGAATGTGGCGCCGGACAAATCCCTCGCAGCTTTAAAGTACGTCGCCTGAAGGCGTGGCTCGATTATTTCTCCCTCGAGTCACTCCCTTTTCTCTTTTCTCACGCGTGAATAAAACTCGTTTTTTTTTCTCCCCTCCCAACCCTTACCCTCTCGAGTCGAATAGTAAATTTCTCGACGAGTTTAGTTTCTCGTCCCTCTTGTAAATAGTAGCATGTAAATTCAAAGAGAAAAAAAAACAAACCAAACGAGATATTTGAGTGATAGAAGAGCAGGCTTCGTTGAACTATGTAATTATTAAGTATATGTACAACAATTTGTCCGAGCGAGATAATTCTTTTTGTCTGCTTATGAAAAAAAAAAAAAAAAAACTTTTCCGACGCGGTAGGTAATCACTCGCTGCCTTGGCCGAAAGAAGTATCGCGAGTTATAAAAAGTGGATTATCGTATCGAGAGAAACAGAGAAGGAGAAGCGAGTGAAATTGTGCATTGCATGGACTTCTCCGATCGTTTAGCTTCATCTCTCGTACAAAGTGTACAAAGCGGAGGTTCTTCGTGCTCGATAACGCGTGTGAGATTGTCATTCTACTCACATAAAGAAAAGAACTCGACGAAATATATCGCGTCTATCACATATGAGCCTCCCGGTTTAACTATAGAGAGTTCCTTAGGTTTAAGGCATAAAAATTCGCCTCGTCAATTATTCGTCGTTTCGCGTTTGAATAATCGTTATTGTGATTACGATAATTGCTACATTAATTTTTATCTTAGAATCGATTACTTAGGTATTTACTGTCGAAACTATTCGCTGTCATCTATTCGTATCGTCCATAAGTTAAAAAAAAGAACACGACTTATTTGAATGTATAGTTTACTCGTAACACGTGAGAATTATCGTTTGTTCGTTCACTCGTTACTTTTTCTTTTCTTTACTTTCTCTTCGTTAATTTATACACTAGTGTTATCTTCATTATTTATTATTGTGTGTTAAAGTTCAACGTTCACTAGCAATTAGGCTCTTCGAGCACTTTTCGAGCACTCTACTGACTACTATTACCGTATTATAGTAAACTCAAACCACTACTACTTACTACTACTACTACTATGACAAAAAAACTATTACCGCTATTGTAACTATTACACTATTACTATTACTCTTAAACGCTATCACTCAACTACTTCTATTACTATTTACTGTTCACTGTTGCTGTATCGTTGCGAAGTTTCTAGATTACGCTTTTAGCGGTTTAAAAAAACCGTTCTTGTAAATAGAGTCGAGGCGCGTTAGAATCGAGAGCAATTGGAATCTGCTACACAACCTGACGGATCGAGCAGTCGCCCATGCTGTATTATATTACTTGTACATTATAAATATATATATATATATATATACATATATATATATATATACATATTATATATAGAGAGAGAAAAACAGAGATATTTATGAAATGTGAATATTAGGTAGGGAAGCGTGTATATATATGTTTGTTATTTGCGTAGTTCACTCGCTAGAATTAAATTCGTTAAAAATTCTGGGCGCTGCTCGATCGCGAATAGAATGAAAGGGAAGAAAAAAAAAGAAAGGAAATCTTGGTGACGCGTCCGCCCATCGCAGAACACAGACTTATACAGGGTAATACGAATTGTTGATTCGCCGGAAGTTCGTCGGTTCGTTGAAATTTGCTCGAAAAAATCGCCGGACTCCGCGGGGTCCGGATATTGTTTCCGGTTGCTCAGCTACTCTTCCAAAATGACCGCTTTTGGGGGGTCGCGCAAGGTACGGACGGGCGGATGAAAGTGATCCGACTCGCGTCCGGCGAATCTTCCATCAATTCGTAACTTTCTTTTTGATACATTAGTGAGAATAATATTAAAGCGTGGGAGGTAGCGTTTCCGAGATTTCCGAAGGGACCCGTGGGTCTACTATTTGGGTCTATATTTAATACGTGCGAAGTCGTGTCTCGATTGCGCGGAGATATTTTTTCTTTTTCTCATCGATGGTGTTCGTCAGAGGGCGCGTGAGCCGGCGTGTCGGTTAAACGAAACTTTGCTGGACCTACGTTCTATGCAGGCGTTTGCAAACTTTCGACTGCACACGCTGGATCAATCGCAAACTGTTTAAAATGTAAATGGATTCGCGAAGATCGCCGGATGTCTTCCTATTATTTTTGTTATTAAAATGTGCATCGACGAGATTCGCGAATTCATGACATTTCCGTGTACAGAGAAGATAGGGAGAAAGTGAGAGAGAAAGAGAGACGCGTGAACGATTCGAACTAAAATGAAAATTAGGCAAATGGCAAAACTTTTGCACGGAGGATAGTTGAATCGAATAATTTATATACCATAGATAGACGATGATCAGGATACTTAAATGAATGCAAGATTGAAGGACGAGTTGAAGAGCGTCCGACGATATTCCAAGCAATAACCATCCGAGCCTTGCATATCCCGAAAACAAAACAAAACAAACAAACAAAATGCCTACTTGTTCCTTTCGACGCGCGAGGAACGCTTTAACTATTAATCGCAGTATTACTAAATGTACGTAGACACTTAAAAAAACACACACACAGCGAAACACATGATAACTGTATACTCATGAAGAGCTCACACACGGTGGAGAAGACATTGAGCATTTTTTCTGAGCTCTCTTAGCGGCGCATGTGTGATAAAAAAAAAAAGGAAATTCTTGCAAAACCACACACTGTATCCGCACACGAGGGTACGCAAAACTGGATAAGACTCTGTAAATAGTACGTAACGATATACACGATAAAGAAAACAAAAACCCTATTAACACTAACATCAAATTTATTTATAGTAAATTTTCCGAATACCGCAAAAAAAAATGTCATGTGTTACTTAATTTACGAAACCTGTCCAATTTCCATTTCCGATTATCGAGAAGAAAAGATCATCGAGAAAGAGAATTATCGTGAAGGTGTCGATTGGTGAAAAAGAGAAGTATATTTATTCATCAATATGACTACTCGTTTACATGAGTCTTCAGGATGAACAATTATTCAGGAGGCAAATGTGTCAGCAAGTGTCTCTTCAGTTCCGGCATATTCTTTGGTTTCAAAGGGCATTTGTGACACTGAAGATCTGTCTTTAGCAATTCGTCGGCATCCTTGCTTTTCATCTGTTTTATCCTGCCGTGCACTTTCAGTTCTTCTCTAGCAGCTGAAACATAGACATTTTTTCAATTCAAGTGCTACGACTCCCAGGCGAACCCGAGTTATGGGTAAACATTTTGATGCTACCTGCCTAGCGACATATTACTAGACACCTGGTTACAAATTGACGGGTGCCCTCATGAGCCAAACAGGGAGCTCATAACATTATACGACGAGCTCATCTCTAATTTTTCTCTATGGCTTTAAGCCGCCCGTCTCCTCTATATTTAGAGCAGTGAACTTGTTTGCCCATTATTTATACACTGTTTGTATTGTCGGTTCGAAAAAACGGTATTAATGTATGCATTGGAAGATTCTGGATGCGATTCAGCCATTATTGAAGTGAATTCACTAGGATCTAAGTCAGTAAATTATCGTTTCAATAGTGCCCCTCTACTGCCGGGGTTTCCAAGACTTTAGACCTCGTACGGCAGTCTACGTCACCTCGCACATCCAGTTTCCGTCACTTGTGACGCAGTATGTCGGATCGCAAAGCACCAAGTTTCTATCTTTATGCCACTATGATGCAGATATTATTATTCAATAACTTTACGGGTCAAAATGTTATGAAAACGCGACCTTCAATATGTAATGTCACTTCCGGGAAACAATTAAGATTTTCAAACCGGAAGTGATGCATTTACGATATGAAGTCACTTCCGGCCGAAAAATGAGATTTTCAAACCGGAAGTGACGTTTTTCCGTGTAAAGTCACCATTAAAACTAGATAGTAAGAAGGACTGCAAGGAATTGTAAACTTTCTATTGCTTACTTTTCGACGGCCGGAAGTAAGCAGTCGTAAAGGAATTCCAGTGGTATTTGTTCTTCAAGCAAGGACTGTCGAAATCCGTGCTTATGACATGTAGATGAAGTCTATGCATACTCGGAACTACGTGATATCCGAGCATGAATTCGTGGTCGTCCTGTTTATCGGCAACTTCCTGCCCAATTGTCTCCATGTGTTGAAGAAGATCCTCGTGTTTTTTTTCTACTTCCTTTATCGAGTGAATGTTTTCTTTTGGCAATACCAAGAAGTGATAGTGCGCCTTGGGATATTTATCTTTGATCACAACCACCTTGTCGTCTTCCTTGACGATGGATTCAGGATCTTCCATGGTTTCTAGCAGACCCTCTCGCCAATGTCTTTTCTTCGTAAGAGGTTCACGGCTGCTCGACGACCTTGCGTGATGCTTCATCGTTGGATAAAATATTTGTTTTCTCAGCAAGGATCTTAACTCTGTTCCGACTGCACGACACTCCTTCATTAAATTAATTGTCACCATGTAGCAGAGGTTCCGCGTGATTATGCGCGAGGAATGTAAACAAACCTTGTAACTGGACAATGTAACAGCTGATTTCAGTCATTTAAATTTCACGCCATCTGTAGGACGGTGGGCTAACAGACAAGTGACCCAAAGCAAAAACGGCTATCAAGACCAACGCCACCCAACGTAACGTCTCTAGGACACTACGTCTCCCAAACAGGTGACGCTAAAGGAGAATATGTCTGCTGTAAAGAGCGATTTTCATATTAATTCTTGAAGTCGTATGCATTTCACACTACAGAAGAAATATACTATATACGATTTTTCTAATAATGATAATAAATAAATACCGTAGATCACAAGTTTAGTACTATCCACCTAATAACCCGTTTTGGCTGATTACTACAAGCATCTTCCAAACTTTCGTCGATGAGGCATCTTAAGTGAAAAGGATTTGTTAACTATTGTTTCACACGAATGAAATCATTAGCCGATAGTCCGAGATACGACCGGTCGGCAATACAGATACCCACTTCTTCTTCTCCTTCTTCTTCTTCTTTTTCTTCTTCTTCTTCTTCTTTTTCTTCTTCTCCTTCTTCTTCTTCTTCTTCTTCTTCTTCTTCTTCTTCTTCTTCTTCTTCTTCTTCTTCTCAATTTAGCAGCATCGACAAACAGCGAATGCTGCCTGGCCACAGGGACAGACCCGCGCCGGCCCATCAGATACCCACTTACTAGAAAGATGATCGGTACTTGCCGAGGGATGCCGCTAAATGTCAACGCTGCTACGAAAGTGTCGTATCAACTTATAGGGTATACCATGTCTCTTATGCGGAACCGATTTGGGAGTCGGAGTGTGCTAGAAACTTAGCGTTGGACGAGGTTGGTAATAATGGAAGTTTCCCTTTCGGCCACCTATATGTTACCCTCGACAGTGTCGTATCAACTTACACGAAAGCACAAAAAAATAAGATTCAAAACGCAAACTAGAGCGTCAGTAGGTTCTATAATTCCTTTCGATTTTAGCTACCCTATGCCCAAAAGTTAACTTGGGATAGGTTCCGCTTTCGGCCACCTATATGTTTCCCGCCATGTACCGTATTTTTACGGTAAAATTACGGTAAAATTCCTGATCACGTTTACCGTTCACATCTTTACACTCAGAGGTGCTTTCGCCCAGGTAGCACAAAAAATTTAGTTATCAGAAAGTGATCTAAATGGGTTACATATGTCCGTCCGGATGGTAACTATAAGCTATCCTACGTCCAAAAGTTAACTTTTTGGATGGGAGGTAACTTTCGGATACCGTCAAGACGGACAAATGTAACTCATTAAGATCACTTTCTGATAACTAATTTTTTTGTGCGACCTGGGTTATTTGCCGTTATAATGATGGTGCGCATGCGCACGGTCGTTTTCTGGTACGAATTCTCACGAATTAACGACAGGCACGGCAGTGTTTTGGCAAGAATTCGTATCAGAAAACAACCGTGCGCATGCGCGCCATCATCATACCGGCAAATCGAAAGCACCTCAGGCCGCGTTTCGACGTTCAGCGTCGGATGCGCCGTCCCCCCGATCGGCGAAGGAGAAAAACTTGCAAAGCATCTTTACACAGTTACCTTCTGTCGGTATCCGTTGAATCAATATTCTTCGATTCACGGAGTGTGCCTCCCCTCCTCGAAGCGCGCTTTTATCCCCGCCGCTCGGAACAATCCAGAGATAAACCGGTCGCCGGTTCTGCACAGAAAAAAAATACTCGCGAGCAACGGCGAAACTCCTTTGGCGCGGTCACTTCTCGTTCGGCAATCGTCCCGCGATCATCGTTAGAGCGAACACATTTTCACGCAGGTCTTCGTCCCGAGATTCGAGGTGAGCAAAATTATTGCCCTTTTATAAATTCATCGAAACATCCATTCGTTCGACGAGCAACAATTGCGCGTCGAAGAGTTTTTTTTACTTTCGCGTTAGAATTTAGAACGCCGCTCTATCGATTCGTTGCTATTTTTTTTTCTTTGTTCTCGTGGAGCAGCTTCGTTCTCGTCCCTCGAACGTTTCTTTGATCCGCCTTTGCCGCTAACCCGTTCCGCTGCGCAGACCTGTTTTCCTTTTCTTTTTTTTTTTCTGTCATGGCCAACCGTCGCCGGTAGCGAATACGCCCGTGTTACGCGAGCCATCATTACAATTCTGGCTGGACGAGTACAGCTAGCTCGATGGCGCTGTTTAGGCCGACTCATGCCTTCGTCATGTTGCGCAATCTAATCTCCGATTGACTTGACGAATTGCCCGTGACGAACTTAATGCTCGAACAATGCTTGAACAGAAAAACTGCGTCTCTCGGGGGTTTCTAAATTTTTGCTGACATGCTCCATATTTTGATTGCGTTGTCTCGTCTCCCGTGCGCCAGACATTCTCATGGCCGAAGGTCGCTTTGTCGGCGCGACGAGATTATCGTGAGAACTTTCCGACCCAGTTTAACCTAATCGGCACTCTTGATTGTAAACTGTCCGACCTTCCGTCCGGCTGATGATTTACACTCAACTCATCGATTAGATGGTTTGCCTAATTGGATCATTCTGCTTACCCTATGGGTTTGTCACCCTGAGGATACCCGCATGAGACTAAATTTCATCAAGTTATAACGGCTATGTTTTTTATCGCACATCGCTCGGGGAAGTTCATTAGGGAATAAGATTATACGAGAGAGAAGTTTTTTTCATTCTTCCTAAAACAGTGCATTCACAGAGACTTGCCGAAGATAAAATTTAATGTCACGCAGATATCTTCAGGGTCATATGCATTCGCGTTGCAAAAGCCTCAATGTCGATCGTTTGAGGGAGAAATTAATTATACGTTTCAGATAAAACGTGATCAAGATGCCCGTTCCGCAACTCCAGAAACCAGCGCCGGCTTTCAAGGGCACCGCTGTTGTCAAAGGACAATTCAAGGACATCTCGCTGTCCGACTACAAAGGAAAATATGTTATTCTCTTCTTCTACCCGCTGGACTTGTAAGTGCAGAGAAAAATGAACTGCTTTACCGTAACTCTGAATATTATACTAGCCATTTTGAGCACCTGTTGTCTTTTTTTTTTGTTACTTATACCAATACTTAGAAATATTACAGTTTGTGTCATAGACTTATTATTTTATTATAGTAATTGTCAAAATAATCGTAAGACAGTTGAGACTGTCATTTTTGTTGTTGTTTTTTTCTTAAATTAAATCGATAACTCAAAACATTACAGTTTGTATAACGACTTATTATTTTACTATAATTGATTGCAACAACATCTAACTATAGACTGAAAAAATCATTAAAAAAACTTCTTTCGTGACAACTATTTTCTTGTATTTGTACAGCACTTTTGTCTGCCCGACCGAGATAATCGCGTTCTCCGACCGCGTCGAGGAGTTCCAGAAGATCGGTTGCGAGGTAATCGCCGCCTCGACCGACTCGCACTTCAGCCATCTCGCGTGGGTGAACACGCCGCGCAAGCAGGGCGGACTCGGTGATATGAGCATTCCGCTCTTGGCCGATAAGAGTTCGAAGATCGCCCGTGATTACGGTGTCCTCGACGAGGAAAGCGGCATTCCCTTCCGCGGTCTCTTCATCATCGACGACAAGCAGAATTTGCGCCAGATCACCATCAACGATTTGCCGGTCGGCAGGTAAGATTCCGAAATCAAGTCTCAAACTTTTATTTTTCACAATATTATTTTTATCGAAAACGTTGAACAATATTTAATTCTCCGTTCTGCAGATCGGTGGACGAGACTCTGCGTCTGGTCCAGGCTTTCCAGTACACGGACAAGCACGGCGAGGTTTGCCCGGCCGGCTGGAAGCCCGGCAAGAAGACCATGAAGCCCGACGTCGACGGCTCGAAGGAATACTTCAAGGACTCGTGAATGCCCGACATCGATTGAAATACCACATCGGCAGTTCGTACATCAATCGATCGCGTCGTAACGAATCTCTCATTGCCGTACACGCGTTCGCGTATGAATTCAAGAGTGTGCACATTCTTTGTCTTCGAGCAACCGTCGTTTCAGTTTACTTAACTACCGATTAGGGGAATTTCATCGTCCCAGCCGTTGCTGAACAACGCTGCGGATACGACAAATTTCCATAGTTTAAGAGATATCAACGCAGACCAACACACATACACATGCAATTGGTTAATTCGGTAATTCAGCGTCTCTGGCAACGCTGCTTTGACAGTAAGCGTTTTTGCTATAATCCGTTTTTCTTCTCTTATTTCCACCTTCTTTTTTACTCCCCTTTCTATCGATGAAATAAAAATCACGATAATTTTTGAAGTATTGTCTCGAGCGATCTTATCCATCCCATTCTTTTTTCCCCTCCGGTATGAGCGGTCGAGTCTGAAGGTCGTCACTTACATCTTTTTTCTTCCCTTTCTATTATTCAAACAGCCGCGCAATCTCGGACGATCGGCTGGATAACCTTGAACGGAAGTAGTGGAAAAGTAACGCGAAAGAATCGTTCAGCGATCGACGTAACGATTACCCCCTTCGAACATTGTACATGCACGATGAATAATGGCTGTGAAACCGCGATAACCAGGACCGGTAAAATTATGGGCAATTTATACGTATACCAGGTCAAACGTACACGGAGCTATGACGAATTTTGCGTGACTAAGATTATGTAACACGTTTATCGTGGTCGGTACCGCGTAGCCGCGAACGTTCCGGAAGAAATCGACGTTTCGCAGTTTTCCGTAATCGATTCGTCACGGTATCGGAACGCTGTTTAATTCATCGACGGGGCAGGAAGTGTTTAGCCGCGATTCATCGTAGATCGCGTTGTCGGGAGACGCGCGCCTCTTGTCGCACGACTGCGTTTATTGCGATAAGAAATTTGTTTTCAATCGCGTCTTATCACCGAATGACGACACATAGAAGTTTTTGCATTTCTTTGATGTCGCAACGAGGATTACGATTTTCGTTTGCGAAGCTGCAATACTTCTTATCGGCGGTGCATTTTTTTTTTTTTTTTTTTTTTCATAAATGCAAATATTTCTTTGATTTTCAGGCTGGGGTCTGTGTCATTTTTTCCTAGTCGCCCTCTGCGGATTTTGCACCCTTGCCGAGGCCGTCGCTTCGCTGATTGTACTGGTCGTTACGCCTCTTCTGGCGTGCGACTTCAAGTTCGGCAAGAACGACGTCACGATCATTAACGCTGTGTCATCCCTCGGTGAAGAAACAAAAATTTCGACATCTTCGTTAGCAACAATGACTTTCAAACACGAGAAAAAAAACTTTAACTTTCGTCACGTAAATAGGAATGGCTTTTGGTGGATTTCTCTTCGGAACGTTGGCCGACACGAATGGACGAAAGAGCTTGATACCAATAACAATGGTAGTAATTTTTTGCGCATCTATCGGCATATCGTTCGTCCAGAAATTCTTTCCGATAATTCTCGCTGTATTTCTGCTCGGGGTTGGGTACGTTTCATCCACGATCTACCGCAATCTTTCTTTTTTACACACGTGTAATTTACCCTCGGCCAGCAATGTTTGTTTCTCTTCCGATTCTTTTATTGCAGGGTAGCCGGTAACAACGTTACCCTGCGAGTTTATTTGATCGAGTGCCTGCCGGCCCAGCGTCGCGGTTCTTGTCTGGCGATGCTCGATCTGCTCTGGATCGTTGGCTATCTCGTCGCACTCGGTAAAATATTGTAAATTTATTAATCGGATCTCTTTTTTCCCGGTATGAAAAGGGACATTGTCTTCTACATACGATATTATTTCGCAGGTATATCGTGGTCCCTGGTGCCGTCGATCGTGCGAATGCTGGGCAAAGAATTCCGTCCGAGCTCTTGGCGAGTTCTCGCCGGCCTAGGCGGAGGGCCGAGCCTCATAATGGCATGCGCCGCTAGCCTCCTTCCACAGAGTCCACGCTATCTTCTCTATCGTCGTCATCCCGAACAGGCCCTCACCGTGTTGCAGCAGATGTACGCGATCAACAATTCCCGACATACCGATCACTATCCGGTACTCAGTTTGATCGCCAGCAACGACCGAGAAAATAGCATGTTATGCTACAAGTGAGGGAAGTGCGCAATTTTTGCCGATTGTGCAGTCTGTTTCAGAAATCACACGAGGTGAAAATTCGCTCCCTCACGTGTAGCTTACTTTTTTCTGACTTCCTTAAAATAACCACATTTCTTGTGTCGCAAAATCGTCATATTCGCCGATGACCGTTACTCCCTCGGGAGTAATTAATTCCTAGGGACCCCCGTAAAAATATTTCTCTGACAATTTGTCTGAAAAACTGTAACCAGACCGTTTCAGCGATTTTCAATAATACCAATGATAGGCGATTTTTCACCCGTGTTGCACGCAAGTAATCTGGTTATTTCACCGCAGTTGGAAAAAAATTGTTTTATGATCTATTAAAACATTGCGCTGATATCGAGTGGAATTTCTTCGACAATTTTAGCCCTGCGAATTGGAAGGGTCCATCCGGCCCGACGACAGCGAAGATACAGGAGCCAGGAGCGTCCTCAAGATCATGAGAAAATTCGTCACTAAGTCTTGGATGAGAATTAAGATAATATGCTCTCCGCCGTTCACGAGAGTTACTGCGTTTTTAATAATTTCTCGGATTTGCTTGTTTCCAGGGTAAATTCGTTTTTTTACTGATCATTTTTTTTTTCACATAGCATACGCAGTCATCAGCGCGGAAAGCTTTAACGAACAATCGATCGACAGATTCATCTGGCTCGCCATGTGGAAGGCCCATCTGTCCCTTCGAGAAAATATCATCTCACAGAAATCCCTCGTGGTTTATGAAACTAACAACTCATCTGTGTGCACCGTAGACAGCGGAGACGTGGCTCAAGCCTTTCTTCACAATTGTCACCAAGCTAATCACGCACGATTCGAATACCCCCTGCTACTCTCTACGAGTTACATCCTCGGCGAAGGTCTTCTCGTTTTTGGTATCGATGTCCTGGGACGTCGCTTGTCGATATGTAAGTGAGAAAAAAAAATCCGAAGCTATTTTCACGCATTAGGACTATGAAAATGAAGAAAATTATTGACGGAGTCTGAATCCACCTCTGAAGCGTAGCAAGCTATCAGTTACACCAAATTGATCTCAGCCAAAACTCATTCCCCCAAATTGATCTCAGCTAAAACTCATCTTTGCCTAAATTCATTTCAGCCAAAACTCATTTCCGCCAAAAGCTAACTTGTAGAAACACCATATATCTGAATTTTATACCCTGTAGTTGCATTGTAAGCCGTTGTAAGGCTGCTTTGAACCGAATTTAGCTTGATTCGTGAATCGTATATTATATTTTTACAGTCACATCGGGCATTGTCGGTGGAACTTCAATGATCGCCCTCGCTTTCGCCACTCATACCACTGCTCCGGTCGTTTTATCGGTATTATCGCTCGCTGCTTATTCTGTTCTTTATACGACCACTGGTATAATTCTTATGGAGAATTATCCGACTTCCGTCAGGTGTGTTCATTCGAAATTATCATCTTTCGCTTCGTTTTTTTGAAATTTCATCATCGTTTAAGTAGTAATTGGAAAGGATGGAAAATTAGCACGCGAAGAAAGGTGGTCCATATTACGACTCATTCCATACTCACGACCACTTTTGGCATCGATTCATGATATTTTTAACTACAGAGGAACCGTTGTCGGCCTGATCTCGGTGCTTCCCCATCTGGCAGGATTCTTCGTAAAATTCTTCGCGAGAATTTACTGCACGCGAAGCATCTACGTTGCCACGGGTCTTATAATAGGTGAGCGATGCTGCTACAGACTATCGGGCTTGTTCCCCATCGATTGTTCGAAGCATTCATTATCGTTTAGACATACCGTTTCGCCGAGTAAAAATAGACAGGCTGAAGTTACATTTTCATTTACTTCAAATTCGTCGCGACTTAGGTGCGACTTTGGCTGCGTCATCTATACCCGACTTGACGGGAGCTCCGATGAAAGAGTAAAAACAATCGAGAAGACTGTGATGACATTACTATTACAATTATAATAAAGTATTATCGTCGGTAAAATTAAAACCTTTACAAACGCAATTACCGTTATTTTTATTAGCGTTTTCAACTGACAGTTGAGTGGAAAAGTTCAGCACCCTAGGAAAAAAGTTCTCGTCTTTTCATCTCGCAAGTTTAGCCTTTTTTATACTGTAAAACAAGTGTAACGAGTGTTCTGGCCAAGAATGATTGAAAAATTATAAGAGTTTATTGTTATATCGTGGCAGTAGTTATTATTCGGTGTATAAAAAAAAAAGAAAAATTGTTCTGATGGTAAAATCTCGTTACATTAACCACTTTCTTATGTGCGGGACGAAAATGGATGTCCACGCAATGTTATTCTCGACGAACGAGGTGGCTTTTACAGCATCCTCGTACGAAGAACCCAGCAACTCGACGTTCTGTCCGACAATTGTCGTAAACTGTGGAAAAAAAATCAAGTAAAGCAAATTTGTTCTCGATCTGTGCTGCCAGAATTAAAATCGACGGCGTGAGATACCTTTCGAAATTGTTCGTTGCGTACGATCCGCTTTTTGATAGCTGCGAAGACTTTGGTCAAAAACTCAGCGTCCCTTCTGCAAAAACAGGCACGATGCGAGATTAAAAAAAAAAAATTCATGTTGCGATTAACGTGATCTTTAAGATTCTTACGTAGCGACAATATTCTTCAAATTCTCGGCGACAAAGTTCAAAGCGTATTCGATATTCTCCGGGTTTTCGTTGAGTACCGCCTCGAATATAGCGATTCTGTACTGCTTTCGTACTTCCGGACCGTTGTAGAGAGAATAATTGAGATATTCCGTTATCAGAGCAGAATTATTCGTACAACCGAGACCGGCGATCAATAATTCTTGTTCGGTGTGCAAATCAGTCTCGAGGAATCTTCGTAAAACTTTCGACCAATCGTCCTGATTAGCCGAACGAATACCCGTACAGTACACGGAGTTTTTTGCGTCCGGATTTATCCTTAAAAAAATCGAAGAAGCCAATAATTATCTCATCGAGTAATTAATTTAAAAAAAAGGAAATGATAATTCTTACATTTTTTTTGAACCACCCAGCCACTCTTTGAACAGTGAATTGGCAGTCTCGACGCAATCTTCGTTGTTCACCGAACATGCGGTAGACAATATCAAATTTCGTAGCAATCTCGTTCCCCATTCGTCGGACATGTTTTCGTCGAAGGTTAAATTTTTGTAGATTGGCTGAATGAGATGATTGACGTGTGCCTATAAGATACGTAAAAATCGACAGGTACAGATCTCAAATTTTATATGGCGTTCGCATAATGATCCTTATATCCTTATAGAAAATGCTTTCTCATAGAAGAAACTTTTTAAATAAAGGAACATTAATAGAAAGATATATAAAAATTTCAATGTTCAACTTTTACGCGACAAACATATTTCGAACGTTTTTTCTGTGAAATGTGTCGCGTATCGAGTACCAACTTTTTCACCTGTACAAGTATCAATTATTTTACCTTAAACGCACTATGAACATCGGGGTTTCCGCTGAGCACGGTATTAAGAAATTTTAAAGATTCGGTCGCCGCGAGCCAAGGCCCGTATTCTTTTTCTCGCACCAGATATCGCGAGAGTTCCAACGGTATAGAGTAATGTATGTAACCGGATCTGGCCAAGTTGAAAGCATCGTCGATCAGCGAAGCTCTGTTCGTCGATGAAATGCTCTCGAAATCTGCCGAATTCAGGTGCTTTATCAGTCTCTGCCAGTTGATCGTGTCGTAATTGACCCTGTAGTAGTAAGCTTGATGAATGTTGCACAAAAGTGTATCGTTCGGTTCGACGGTGGGAGTCGTGATGCTCTCGTCCCGAGGGGTCATCCAGATCGTCGGGTGTTTCGGGACTTCCGCTGTGCCAGATTTGGCCGAAGCGAAGTTCAAGGGGATCCACCATCGGGAATCGGAAAAATTTCCAAGTACAATTTGCCCAGTTTTCAAATTGAAAGAATTAAATTTCTTCTGCGATATTTTCGTCGAGTTGGTCGAATAGTCTCTCGTCACAGTGACGACGGGATAGCCGGGCTGATTGGCCCAACTCTCGATCACGTCACTTATCTTCACAGACTTGTCCAGCAGAGTGTCTTGATCGGCGAAGCTTTGAAGATGCTCGTAGAGGTCGGCAGGCGTCGCGTACTTTTTGCTCCTGAGGACAATGAACAATCGAATTTATGTTTTTTCAATCTGCGATAGCAATGATTACGGAGAAACGGATGTGGATGAACTTACAGGGTTTTAATGTATGATTGTAATCCACGATGGAAGGCCCAGTCTCCGATTATATAGTTCATCATCCGAATTATCGAGCCACCTGGGAAGATTTTAATTAAAGAAGTAATTATCGAGTTATCCAACTTATCGTCGAGACGATGTGAAACAGACTCAGTCGGTAACAAAAACTGTAATGAATTTTTTCGGGGTATTCTACAGCTTGGAAAAAAGACATATTATTATAGTCTTCACTCGACAGTTGCCTAGACGTTGGTAATTTAGTTGACCCGAGGAGATTACAAAATGTCGAAAAAAAATTATAGTTTTCGTTACCGATCGAGGTCAGCTGGCGAAGGGTAAAAATTTGGTTGTCTGCCAACCTTTCTTGTACGCGACGAAATCCATGCTCGCTCGGATACTTTTCGGACTTCCTACTCCCTTTCCATTCATCGTTCTGTTGTGCTCGAGCGAGTCCTCGAGGAGGGCTGACTGGAGAACTTCGACGCCGAACAGGTCCATCATCTTCCAGTCCTCGTGAACGAGACTGACGCCGTAGTGTCCGAAGAACGTGGCGAAACCTTCCTTCAGCCAGGCGACGTTCCAAAATTTCGGAGTAACGAGATTACCGAACCACGTGTGACCGTACTCGTGAGAGATAGTGTTTAGTCCCTTGTGAATAGATCTCGTCGGTGTTACGCCCTCCTCCCAGAGTACCGCCGATTCGCGAAAGGTAATCATTCCCCAATTTTCCATAGCGGTGAAGTAAAAATCCGGCACCGCTATCTCCTCCATCTTGTTCACGGGATTTTCGACGTTTATCCACTTGTTCAGAGCATCGTAGATCTTGGTGCCTTCGTTGAGGGCCAGCATACCGTGGCCCCTCATACTCTCGCGCGTCCAGATACCGAACATGCTCGAGTTCGAGGCATTAGCGTACCTCAGATCGTGAACCGACCATCCGACCAGGTAAGTCGACATCCTCGGTGTCTCGTACATCGTTGTCAGGAAATAATTCGGCTTGCTGAGATCGAGAAAGAAAAGAAAACACTTTCAGAGCTTCACATTTGGTTTCGCTTCCTCGTTATGTGTTAATGAAAAAAATTTCGAGATTATTATGAAAACATGTTCAGAACAATGCTGAGCAGTACCGACACAATCCCATTACGGATACTCGATGAGTAGCATGACATCCTGTTTCCAGTAATATATGAAACACAAAATACTTTTTTTCAAAAAAGTAAAAATGGTACGCCAGGTACTTAAAACGTTCAGAAAATATGTTTATGAAAAAGAACCTCTTAAAAATTAAAAAATCTACCAAAACAGATGTTTATCCGAACAATAAAAAAAATATATGTGTATCAAAATGTAAAAAAGTTGAAGATTGAAATTTTCACGTCGCTTTCTCATAAAGTTCCTTTATTCGCGAAACTTCTTTCATGAGGAAGCATTGTCTGTATTTTTGCCAGGAGAGGTTGGAACGTTCTGATTGGTATTTAAAACTTTGTTTTGGATATAAAATATACTTGAAATTTCAGCGTTCATAGCGTATAGGAGTGAATTTCGAAAAATCCAAATCCCATGGCACAGGGGAGAAGATTTCGAAAATCATAAATAATTCCTATATGCTATATGCCCGAAATTTTAGCGTTCATAGCGGATGGGAGTGAAATCCGAAAATAATAAATCAGTCCCATATGCTATATTCTCGAGATTTTGGCGTTCATAGCGCATGGGAGTGAAATAAGAAAAATCCTGATCCAAATTCACTCATGGGAGTGCATTTCGAAAAACCCGAATCTCATATAGCACACGGGAGTAAAGATCTAGGGGCTCTAGGAGACCCGGACACATGTACCTGTTTCCCCTACATAAGTATACGCCTGGTTCCCGTGGGTTATGCCTTCGGTACTTATCTAGGGGAAACGGGGACACATGTCCCCGTTCCCCTAGATCGAAATACTCGAGGTACACCTTCGGTCCTCGCGAGTATACCTTCGGTGCATATCTAGGGGAAACGGGGACACATGTCCCCGTTTCCCCTAGATCGAAATACTCGAGGTACACCTTCGGTCCTCGCGAGTATACCTTCGGTGCATATCTAGGGGAAACGGGGACATGTGTCCCCGTTTCCCCTAGATATGTACTATATGTACTAACCCTAGATATGTACTATATGTACTAACTACTTGGTAGCGTCCTTCGCTCGCTTAAAAAATTTTTTTTAAGTACTTGGCGTCGAGACGCTACCGCGTCTCTTGATTATCTGTCTGAACTTATCAATAAGTATAACTTTGACGAGAATTGATTTTTAAAAATATCGATAAAAAATTAGAACTAGCGAGAGGGGACCCTTTCCAATTAAAAAAGTATTTTGAATTTTTATCCCCCTTTTCGTTTTCTTTTTTAAATGTTTTGAAATGAAAAAAAATTTAAAAAATACGAGGATCGTTGCGAAAAGTAAAAGTAAATTTCGATAACCAATATTTCTTAAATCTCAAATTTGTAATAATAAACCAACATTTCCTCGATCTTTTCCGCGGCGGTGTTTCCCGTTGCCGTCTCGTTGCCATAGTGCCCAATGTGGAGTCGATAAGTGGCCTTCATGTACGGCTCGTCGAAGCACGGAAAAGCTCGACGTGCGAAGACCGGTGAAAATTGCGTGACTCCCATCCATCTAAAAATAAAAATAAAAATAAAATGATCAAAATGTTTATTACAGGATATTTGTTTTTGTCGTATGAAATGCATAGTACACTCTACCGTGTTTCTCCTCCGACTTTGTAAGAAGTTCGGTAAAATCCAAAAATATCGTCCAATACCTCACCGACGAAGTGCAGCTCGAGTATATAATTTCCCAGGGTTAGGTTATTAGCGAACGATATAACGTGGAATTGTCTCTCAGTGTCGAGTTCCTGATCGATTATCGGTACGTTAACGCCGGTTCCGTTAGAGATCGCGAGAACCTCGGACCTCTCTTTATCTATATTCAGTCCTACGGAGTTCAAGGTCACCGAGTCGGTTTCGTTGAGAACGCGAAGATCGATCTTCACTCGTCCCTCGTACGTGAAGTTGTTCAAGGCGAGCTGCGGCAGTATCCACAATTCGTAAGAGTCCGGTATCACGTACTCCGGAAGCCTGTACCGAGACGCATCTTCCGAGGCTTCGTTCTCTTTCCGAGTGGTCTGAGCCTCGTCAACCGAGCCGGAAACCCCGCAGTCTCCGGACAACACAACGAACACCACCGAGACAGAGACCAAGAAATTCAGCGTGACCATCTTGGGTCAGTGAACGATTTACGGAACGGCTTACGAAAAAAAAAACTAAAAATGCAATCTCGTCAATTGTCTTGGACACGAGAGAAAATCGATATCTTGTATTATCTCGTCTTATCGGTGAATTGATTGTGAAATTAAAAAATAAAAGATTAGACGAGTCACATGAAAGATCTTTATTGCGGAATGTCGAGCCGGTTTGTTTCGGTAACACGTTTGATGTTTACACGTACGACGCTACGCCTTTGTCTCAGCTGATAGACCGGTGGGTGGGCCGATCAATAAATAAACTGCAGAAAAGTTTTTATCGGTCACAATCTCACTCTTAGTGTTTCAGTTTTTTCATTCGTTCTCTGGTTGGATCGAATCCATTGTCTATTGCGAAATCTCTTTGTTTACACGTCAACGGTAACGCACACGTTTAGCACAATTGTCATTCGCCATCTTCTCTCCGGGTCTCGGTGAGATTTTCTTTGCATCGTTTCGCTCGCCTCGACCATCTTTTCTTTTTTCATCATCGGACATTCGCGCTGCAATATTATCGATCTCCGCGCGCCGTCCCTCGAACTATCGTTGAATATCGATGTACGAATTTCAGTTGATCGGACGAACGTCTGTCCTCGGTATACTGAAAAAAAAATTCGCTTTCGAGCTGCCGAAGAAACATTTTTTTATTTCAATACCACCTTCAATTCTTACAATTCCATATGATATTGAAACAACGATGGCAAGACTGTCGAGGTGACATGTTATCGTTTCAATCCCGTATGAAATTGTAAGAATTGAAATTAGAAAAATGTTTCTTTGGCAGCCCGCAAGCGAATTTTCCTTGAGTCATTGATATTTTTTTTCAGTTTACTTCTTCGGGCATTTGTGTGTGTTGAAAGCAAGCCACGCGGAGCAGTGCGGTTAGCCTGCGGCTCGTTTTAGACCTACAGTCGCGCTATATATATGTATATGTCCTAAGGCCTCAATCCTATAGTCGCATCTAGGCTGCAGTTATGTTTTAATGCTGGCGACCCAAACTATCAATTGTAAGGCTTCTGCTGTTTCGCATTTGAACGATTCTGATGGAAAACCCGTGGCGATACGGCCGACCATTCCCATTAAACTTTAATATTTATATTTCGAGCATGAACACCGATTTTCGGAATTCGACCTCGACAGCTCGATGGGACAGCCAGAGCACAGCTGGGCAATCCACCCATCCGAGTACCGACCGCGACCGATTCAGCTTGACTACGTGGCCCACCGAAGCCGCAAACTACCGCGCGGTCGAAGGCAAGGACGCCATCTGTGTGGCACCGAACAATTGACCTTTCGGTCGGCTATGGGTAACCTTGGAGACTCGACACTGGTACATGCATCAATGTACCATACCAGACGGGCAATGTACCATACCAGAACCGGTGGTAAGGACACTGCCATCTTCCTTACCACCTGCAGAGAATCGAACCACCATAAATCTATCTCTCTTAACAAAACCTTCGAATTCGATAGAAACATCATTTTTCTAAACCGAATGGGACGTTTTTCCATATGACGTAACTTTGGGTCGAATATGAGATTGTCGAAACTGGACGTGAGGTACGACGTATTTTCCGTATAAGGTCACTTCCGGCCGTAAAATTCATGTCGCACAAACTCTCTTGGGAGAGGATTATCGAATGATTGGGTAAATAACGAGGCCCTTTGAATTATTAATAGGAAATAATGTTTATTATACAGTGTACATATTTATTAACTTCATTTATTTTATTTCTGTTATAAATTTTATATTAATAATTATATTATGCTTTGCCGAGCGACGAATGCCTTGATCAGTGTGCGCTTAGACTATAACAATCTCCGTAAAAAGTATAGAAACTTCTGGTTTTTTTTATGTATTTATTTTTTTCTTTGAACGCGATCACCGTGATCTGACCACCAAAGAATCGCCAAAATATGTCGCGCTGAAAATGGCAGAATCGTTCGGCATACAAATAATAGTACTGTCGAAGTTAAAGTAATTGGCGGTTTTTTTTCATCATCACCTCTCTCCTCCTCCTTCAATTCTCTCTCTCCTTTCCGCTCTTGATCTGTTACTTTTTAGTTTTTTTTTCTTTTCTTTTACTTTATATCCTTTTAGCGATCCGCATTTATACTCGACAATGAATGCGGCGATTCTCTAACGCGCTTTCTCTCTCGTTCTCTCTTTCTCCCTTTTTCGTCTGGCCCTGCATCTTTCAATCTAGCCAGGGGCCTTTAACACCCAGCCTTCACAATTTTTCCCTACAATACTTGACCCTAGGGTTAGTATCCCGTTATCGTTATTTTTATATAATATGTTTAATAAATAGAAATAATGTCGTTAATATACCTATAATGATTACCGTTTCTTTAATGATAAACTATCCGAATGGTACATTCGCTCCTAGTGGCCATGTTCGTAATAGCTAGTTATGTAGTCTGTATGCGAGTTCCAAATGGGATAAGGTACGTCGTACAGAGAACTTATCGTCTCAGCGTTCACGAAAAAGCTTGCCGAAATCGGGAGCATTTGCGTTGAACGAACGTACGAACATCGCAGCCTCTTTATTTTTCTCTTGTTTTCTTTTTTTGTTTGTTTTAAATTATTTAAAATTTTATCCTCTAGTCGCATCGTGTATTTGTTTGCTGGTACTATATTTGTGTAGTTTGTCCGTTCGCTTGGATTTATTTTCTCTTGTTTTTTTTACTATTTGTTGGAAAAAAAGTCCACGCCTTTCAACCAGAGATATTTAACTACACGCATCAACGAAACCTGATAGAAAAGCATTTCGCGACGACGGCTTTACGTCGCGTATATAGCTCGTGTATGCGCTCCGCCCGTACGTTCTCCCTTTTAACGATTTACTTTCAATGTTTGACGTTCGTAACGAGAAACTCTGCTCGTTCGAGTTTCGCGCTGCCGCCGCGGCAGCAAACCCCCCCCCGTTATTTTTTTTTTTACTTTTTTTTCTTATTTTTTGGTAAACGGTCGCAAATTTCAGAGGAGAGCCCCAGCCGCGCTATCGATCCGCAATTAAAGGACTTTCCTCGGAAAAAGGTAAACGCAACTACTTTTATTTATTTTCTTTTTTTTAAATTCCGATCGTACACGTCACCGCGTCATCGTTCCCATACGACGTTTTCTGAATATTATTTGTTAATTTTTTTGTCTCATTTACATACTATGCATCATCCAGACTCTCACCGCTATATCTCACTTATTTTTTTTTTTTTCATAATTATCTCGACTCTCGCTTTCTCTCGCTGCCTTTTGTATAATTTTAAGTATGTTATCTAGCCTGCTAACGTAAGTGTTAAGTGTAATTATTATTATTTTGTATAATGTATTAGTGTGTGCTTCCCCTTGATGTGAATCATATTCAATAATTAATCATAGTAATAATAATAATGATAATAATAATAATAATAATAATAATGATGATAATAATAAGAAGAATAATAATAATAATAATAATAATAATAATAATAATAATAATAATAATAATAATAATAATAATGATAATAATAATAATAATAATAATAATAATAATAATAATAATAATAATAAAGGTAATAATAATAATAATAAATGACAACCTTAATAATCAGAATCGTGGTAACATGGTATTGTTGCTAAAACGCTTTCAACCTTTTTTATCAATATAATGATTATATTCCGAGGGCGATATTTCTCGAAGCGTGTTTTTTTATTTATTTTTTTCATTTTTTTTGTTCTTCAAAATTGCACGTCTCACGTTCGTTCGCCAGCATTCATCGTACTCTGGATCGCGCGTTCATATGTTTCAGTTACTCAAGTGTGCGCTGTCCACTTTTGCGATATACACGATTGGCGAAAGAAAAATTTTCGTGTGAGAGTTAATGTGATATTATAAAAAAAAGCGTGATAATCGATTCAGCGGTCTGGTCGTCAATGCCTTGCGACAATCATGTATTTTTTTTTCATTCGTTTATCGTTATATACTCTCAAGCGGCAACGCATTCTCTCGAGTCTGCTAAATCGATTTCGCGAGTTACAATTTCGCCGGCGCTCTCCCTTTTTTCTTTATCTCGGTTTCTCGTGGACACTAGGAAATTCGAACGTTTGCTCTAAGACAGGTCGACTGCCGCACACGATCGGCATTCGTTAATATCTCCACTCTAAATAGGTAACGTGTTAAAAATTCATTTGCATTTCAAATAAAGCCAAATAGAGAAAAATCCGTTTAACCGAGGACATTATCTTTTTTTAATTTAAAAAAATTCTTTTTGCTGCTCTCATATCTCATATACACGCGGACGTTACGATCGGCGTACTGGCATTTGTTTTTTTTTCTTTTTAATGAATAATATTATTTTCATATTTATATCATTCCGTGTGTGCCTCCCTAAGCTCAACACACTGATATGCTAAGACCTCTTTATCTTTCTCTCACTTATCCGCAATCTACCGTCGGATTATCTTCAGTTCCACGTTTAGCTGTCGGTTCATTTTTTTGGTTTTTCCTTTTTTTCGCTCATTTAAAAAATCTCGTCTCTCACGAGTTCTTACCTCCTTTCATCGCTTCCACCGTGTTCTTTGTGTTTTTATTTATTTTTAATCTTTTTTTTTGTTCTTTTGTTTCACCGTTTATAATAGTTTACTTTATAGATAATTAATAATAATCAATTAATCAATCAATCAATTTCTCTCGTACCTCGCACCGTATTATCGTTTCTAAGGATTAATACTGTTGTATTTATAATAAATAGGTATATCATAATTTTTTTTTGTCAATGCAGTAATCAACTCACGACGCACTTGGGTCGCTTCGAACTCTTTTTTTTTTCTTCATCTCTATTACTTCCCTGCGTCGCCCGCTTGCTTCCACCGTTTTCTCTTAGTTTGCCTCCCTTATCCCCTAGATATATAGGTATATACAAACGCACATGTATTGATTGTACTAATTAAAGACACGCAATACGTGTATGTCTGTACAAACGTATTTGTTTATTCATTTATTTATATATATGCATTTTCAAATTTACAATGCTTTCCACAGCGCCCACGCTTCAAATTCTGGCGTACAAAGACCCTTCCTCCTCTCGTCGGTAGTGCGCCCGCCGGTTATGTTCAAACTGAAATCACGAGCGTGAGGCCAAGCGAGAGGATTGCAACTTCCCCGCGTTTCAGTCGTTTCGACAATTGTCTCGTCGATTATATCTTCATTTTATTTATTATTTTTTTTGTCTAGAGAAATTAGCTCCTGATTATCGTTTCGCTCGAGCGAGATGCAAAAAGAACGAAAAAAGGCCCGTAAGTTGAACGACCGTCGACGAGGGTAAGCAACCGTCTCGCAGCGACCCGCGGAGTCTAATATTTCAGTCTCCACTTTTTTCCTTCATTTGCTTTTTTAATTATTATTTTTTTGTTTCTCTCATGCATTTAATAATATAGTAGTAATTTTTTCTAGGTAGGACATTTTACTTGTGCACTGGCGTACGAACCCTGTGCCGCGTTGCAGTTTATATATACAGATTCGTCTGACTTCCGGATGGGGTTCACTATTTTTCGCGCCATTCCCCGCTCGAATTCGACAGCGACTGTTCCCTCGTTCATCATTCTTCTTTTTTTTTTTTTTTAATCGCTCTAAATTGCAGCGCCCAGACACAAACCGGGGCTTGACGATCGCACGGATACACCCCGAGGCCGGAAGTCGATAAAAAAGACTTGCTTCGAATCAGCGTTTGATTATACTACGCAACATTTTGGGCCCCGGACGCAAAAAACGCCCGCGGCCGTTGGTTACAAAATTTATTGTATGCCACGCCCGAAATCAACAATAAAAATGATTTCATTTAATGATTTATACCTTTCTCTCTCTCTCTCTCTCTCTCTCTCTCTCTCTCTCTCTCTCTCTCTCTCTCTCTCTCTTTCTCTCTCTTTCTCGCTTCCTATCTCTCTCGATCTATCCTGCAAGGCTCGACGACAATTCCTACACTGCGACATCTTTTTCATTTCTTCCCCCTTCTTCTTTATTACCTTCACGCTCGTTCGCATCGCCAACTCTAACCCTTTCTCTCCGTCTCTCGATCTCTCTCGTTCTCTTTCGCAATCTCGACTTTCTACCTATATTATATTATGTAAAAAATATACGGGTTACGGTTATAGTCGTAAATATGCTAAAAAAAAAATATATATCTTCGCCTATCTCGCATTCGGCTTAGCGCGGTACAATTACAGTGAAACTGTGTATGTGTGAGACTTGTAATTTTTAGGATCGCACACGGAGTGAGAAAAATAAGGGCTGATGTATACGCGAATCGAGAAGCGTTTTTTGGGGGCGGATAAGGGGGGGGGGGGGGTGCGAAATCTCTCCACAAGATGTACATATAGTACGGCTAAACGATATATATGTATATATATGTAAATATATATGCACGGACTAGAGGAATAAGACACAAATAAATAAAAATAAAAAACGCGCCGTTTCCTTTTATGACTAGCTATCGTTGATCATTGACTTGCAAAGAACGTATTTAACCCTTTTTTTTCTTCTCACTATCGCTTTCGCGAATGAACGGGGGAGAGGATTAATCGGTAATAACGGCGTTTTTAAAATCACAGCTTTGCATCGAGGCGAAATATAATAATACGATTGACTAGGCTTTTTTTTCACTGACTTTGTTTTGTATATTTATATTTATATGTGTATAAATGCAGCGCAACGGAAAAATTATTTTCTCGACAGCTCGATTGCTTTTGCCTCGTTAAACAAGCTCATGGGTGGGAGAGGGGGAGGATATATCGCACGCGAGCCGTGAATCGAATATAATCCGTAAACGTTTGCCGGGAAAGAGCCACTTGTTAGCCAACTGTTGCACTTCTCGCGGTCCGTGATACGAAGGACAGGCTGTGAGAGACAACGAGACAGAGAGAGAGAAACAGAGAGAAAGAGAGGGGAGAGAGGGGGGGAGGGAGAGAAAGAGAGAGTGTGTAAGAGAAACTCCCGTTATCATTTATACCGCTAGCCCCGTGTTCCCCAACCGCTCTGGGGTCTCGTTTCTCAGACATTACTTATCTTCGCGACTTCAGAGCAAAAGTTTTTTTTCCATTCGTCCGAATTGAATTTTCTCGAATTTAAACAATTGCCTAACGAGGATCGGTCGGATCGTTGCGCAGCCACATGGCCGCGTCAATTACACCCCTCTGCCGATCACGCTCGGTGGCTCGCGTCGTTGATAAACTTTATGTACAGATCGCGTGTGGGAACTTATTAGTCGGAGAGGGAATTTACACGTGGACGAAGGCTCGTACACAGAAAGACACTTTTTTTCCAGCTCGATCGCACTCTCAACTCTCTCACTCTCCCTCTCAATCCATTCGCATTTTCATTATCATTCGAATTATTCGGAGAGTTCACCGGTGACGTCACACTACGCGTTTGATTTTTTTTGTTTTGTTTTTTAATTCAAATTCACCCCGAATCGCGCTGCAGATTTCTTGAACTACAAAACTCCGTATATGTAGGTATATACGAATATATATATATATATTCGTATATACCTTTGACTATTTGAAATGAAGAGAAAGGAGAAAAAAAACCAAACGCGGCATTGAGATTTCAACTATTTTATCCCGCTATCTGCTAGGAGGAAGGATGATCAGAGATGGAAACTTAACATTTCTCACTCGTTCACTATTCGCTTCTTCATCGTCCATCTTTATCTATATCTCATTTATATTTGTTCCCCCCCCCTCTGCCCTTTTTTCCTGCTGCCTCTCTATACCTCTTTTTATCATTCTTCATCTTTCCTTCGGAACAGCATACCATTCGGCAAATCACGCCGGAATCAATATATTATCGTAACTCGAATGTGTGTATGTGTGGGTGTGTGTATATGTGTGTGCCGGTCAAAGCCTACACTCCCATTACAAGTAACCCCCTCGATTTACATTTAATTTTAGATTCCACTTTCAATCATTATGTGTGAATTATCGTTCCTTAAATAGCTATTTAATTAATTTAAAAACTTCTTTGGCGATTAATTATTTAAAATATGTTTTGTTTGTAATTTTTTGTTATTTTTTTTATTATTATTCTTTTTCCTCGTCCAGCTACTTGCCTACCCAATATTATCATTTATAAGGTATATGCATGATTTACTTTTTTTTTTCTTGTATCATTCCTCGTTAATATTATCCATGTAGGTAAGTATATCTGTTTATCTTAAACGATAGTAATAATCGTAATAATTGTTATATATAATTTTTTTAATATGCTTAGATGGCTTGCTATATAAAACTATGCTATGCAATTTGTCTCTATAACGCCCGATAAGAATTATCTTCACTTTTACGCTTGTTTTCTTCATTTTCAGTATTTGTTTGTTTGTTTGTTTGTTTATCTCTTTAATTCTATCTACCCCTCTACCGCCGAAATCCACTTGTCCTACGGTCGAGTAAGCGCGACGTGCGGACGCTTCAGGAGTATATCTCGTTCTGAAGGAACGGTTATCATTTTCCTTTTTTTTATAATTCGGTGCTAATCCCGTCCGAATAGACATAGCATAATATTTTACATAATTTATTATCGCGTCACTTACTATACGCTCGTCTATGCTACACGCGTGGAACGCTATAATCGTGTCGCGATCGTATCGTTATCTTGGATATCATTTTTTTTTTTGCACTTTTCTTTTCAATATCCAAACTCTCGTCTGACTCGGCGCGTTTGATTCAAGAATCCAATCGAAAGTCTCCGTCTACGAGCTTATACGAAGGATCTACGAGGATCTCTATCTCTCGCCCACGTTGATCATAATAATATCAGGATTTTTTAATGAACAGCATTTTGGTACGCGCTTATGGAGAAAGAGGTTTTTTTAATGGTACTGATAAAGCTACTTGGCGAGAGGTTTTTTTTTGTTTTTGTTTTTAATGATTGGTCCCGGAATTGATCGAAGAATGGCCGAGTCGCTTATATGGCGAGGGTCAAGTGCTTAATTCGCGACTCTTTCTCGTTAAACACCTTCCTCTAATTCGGGATATTTTTTGTCGGGGAAAACGATCGAAGTAATCTATCGATTTAACCACGCGTCAGGTAACTGATGAGGAGAAGATCGGCAGGTTCATGAACGTTGACGATTTTTTTCTTTTTTTTTCTTCTTGTTTCACGATCTGATCTCCAGAGCGAGTACGCAGACCTCTATTTTTTTTATAAAACACACACGATCGACACGATAGACGGCCACTCCAGTGATGACGATGCGAGACGCGGTCTGCAAGGAAAATGACTCGGCACGGCGTAGAGGGTTGACGGACCGATAAGCAGTTTCTCCACTAAATATCGGCCTAAAATCGGTATACTATAGCACGAGCGCGACTATTATTGTTATCGATAGTGGACCTCACGAATGCCTATTTACATCGTTTTGCATTTTTTTAAATTTCTTCATCATCGATTCTCTTTATCATCGAGTTGAGTTTAATATAATTTTTGTAGTTTTGTTTTTTGTATTTTTTTTGTTACTTTAGAAAAAACGAGACTCGACACTGCTTCGTTCGACGCGTGTAAATTCGTGTAAGGATGCGAGTGAGTGTAGGGTATGAGGGGGGTGGATGTTCGTTTTGGGAAATCGTGCAATGATGATAGAGATGAGATAGCAGGTTTGTTCCGAAAGTGGGTTACATTTTTTTTTCCAAGACTGCGGGGCAACTAAAAGCAGCGACAATTTATTAAATACGCGCAAAGGTATCAATTGGGGACTGCTATTGATGATAGAAGTTGGAGATCGAGGGGGACGGAAGAACCGATCGATCGTTTAAGGAGAGACGAAAGTCCCTCTCCCCCCCATAATCGCGTTCCACTAACGTAGACGTTTGCTTGGGTCGTAGGAAAAAAAAGTCGATAGAGCGGGATTTTCGCAGGTCCCTTTAATAAGCGAGATTGGCGACGCCCGTTTTGTGGGGGGGTCTGCGGTATGACTCGATGTGAAGTACCATACGATTTGAATATGACTGTTTAGTACCGTCGCACGTGTGTTTCTCACTTCCGCAACGTTTCCTTTATGTTTTGTTGTTTTTGTTTATTTTTTAATTTTCTTTTGTTTATTCTATTACTTCGTGTAAGTATGTATAATCATGAGATAGTACAGTTTAGGGGGGCTGGGGGGCTTGGGGGCCTTAGTAAGAAGAATTCATTCATTATTCTTTACAAGTTTATACGCAAATAATTGCAAAAACATACCCTGTTTCCTAGAATCACCGACGACCCTCGACACATCGGTCGCGTCGGTGTGACTTGATACCGATTTTTTTTGTATTTTTTTTAGTTTTTTTTTTTAGTTATTTTTTGTTTGTTTGTTTCGCCATTTCATTATCTTCTATCGATCTCGAATGGGCTTGTAACGCGGTGCAGTGCGGAAAGGTTTTGAAGTTTTTTTTATTTTTTATTTTCTCTCTCTCCCTCCATCTCGTTAACTCGTGGCTGTCTCGCTTATCGCATTCTCGTTATTTTACCTGGGTTAACTTTTTTTTTTGTTTACTCGAACTCTATCTCTTTCTCTTGTATACGCTCACGCCGTGTAACTGTAGTGGTGCCTGGATCGATATTGATTGCTGTTTTGTCTGTCGATCGCGCGTCCTCGCCAAACGATAAAATTCGCTCTTTCATTTTACTCTCTTCCTCACGTTCTGTCGTTCGATCTCTCTGTCTCTCCCTCTCTCTTGCTCGCTCGCTCTCTCGACGGTCTCATTTAATTTGGCAATCGCGAATTTTCGCGCAACGCGAAGACAATTATTCCAATTTCAAAAAGCCGCGATCGCACATTCATTATCCCAGAACACTAATTACGAACAGCAAATGCATCGTCATTATAATCATCATCAATGTCATGTAAAAATAAATTCAAAGCTGATTCTCATCGATCACTATTATTCATTATTATTTTTTTATCTCGACTTAAAATCTAAGAATATTTTTTGTTTTTTTGTGTTTTCTTTTTTTTGTTTAATTTTTTTATTATTTTTTTTTTCCTTAAAATTGATTACTTCATTAGCAAGATGCACACTACTCGGTTGTAGCAAAAACTTGTTGGATAAAATAGTTTTATTTTTTTTTCTTCCCCCCGTCGTATCGTCCATTAATCTGCATTCATTATGTATATTAGTATAGGTTGTGTTTGGTTTGTTTATCAGCTATATTTTCTTTTTTTTCTTCTCATTATTCATTTTACTCTTTATACGCGGTAACCGTTAGTATTATCATTATCGTTTTAACTGTACGTACTTTAAAAAGCTTATATCGTAGTGATATTATCGATCGGTGCTTGCGTTGAAGCTTTTTTTTTTTTTTTACCGTGTGTTACGTGTTGTATTAATTTCCTGTGTTTGCGCGCTCTTCCCTCTTCGTATCCGTAGCTTAATAATATTTGCTAAGCCATTTACGATGAAAGTTCCAACGAATAATAACATCGCCTCATTTTCATATCGCTTCTTCGATCGGTCAAACTCTCGTTTGTCTTTCGTACTACGACCCAATATCGACTCACGCGACGCTCATTAGTTTCTTTTCATTATTTAATCTGTGTATATTGTGAATGTGTATATTTTTGTGTGTCGGTGTTTAAGTATGTTGCTGCTGTGTGTCCCCGCCTGTATGATTTATGCATACATATGTATTAAATCGTTATCTATAACCGTTATTCGTTACCGGTATTTAGCATTTATTTATCAATAAATTTATCGTTAATTCTTAAATAGTAGTATTCAAACTCCTATCGTTCATTAAATGTAGAACTCGTGAGTGTCTCTCCTCTGTCAATTCGTATTTTATGTTATTTCTTCTTTTTTTGTTTCATTTTAATTAATGTTTTTTTCTTCTTCCTCCTTAATTGCGTCACGTTCAAGCGGGCGCGCGAACTGCGGCAACAAACGTCATACAGCCTCGGTAACGACGGACCTTTTAGCGAGAAGTTTTGCCCGCCCGAAACGTTGGTTTATCGGTGTTTGTGTGTGTATGTTTTCTTTTTTTTTTCATTTTTTGTCTTCTTTTTTTCTTATGTTCACTTTAATAGTATACCGTAAAACGATTCGCGATCGCATTTCGAACTCACGCACAAATTCATGCGCATATCTCCGTGTCAATCTAATTAATGCGTTTTATATGTATATAATATATATATACATATATATACGTTTGTCATCGTATAGTCGCTTAACAACGGGACCGCGACTAGCGTTATTTCACGTTCTCGCACAATTTCATCATAATTCCTCCTCCGCTTTACCCTTCCTCCCCGTTTAACTCGATAATAATTAATAATAATAATAAATTATCTACGTTGAATCCGGTAAAACCATAATAATAATAATCCACTAAGCCGCTAGTTGCCTTCAATCAATATATTACTTTATATTTATATATATGCTTTGTTTGTTTTTTTTTTCAATAATAATATTAGTAGTTGGTACTTTGGTTGATTATTCCGCTAAATCTCAGAGCTTCACCTCTCCGTTCACTTCGCTCGCTACCGTAGTTTTTAATAATATATTTGTCGTGTCGCAGCCTTAACGCTTTCATCACTTTATCTCACATTTTTTTTAGTTTTTTTTTTTTTTTCATCAATAACCGCATTCAAATTACTTTGACAATAGAGAAGATAATCTGGCTCGGGACTGTCTCCTTCATGCCGTCGCGAGAACTCCGGTTGTACGAGGATCGGTTAAATCGTGATTATCATCGAGAAATTTAGCCGAGACCGTCGACTAAAAATTCGGACAATCGAGAAAAAAAAACCCAATAACAGAGATGGATCCTTGAGTCTCGAGATTATCTACTGTATATATTTGTTTTCTCGCGCGAGGGACACGAGTGTTGTTGCGAAAGGGGAGAGAGCGTAATTGAGAAACTGCTGCGCTCGAGTCAACACGTTCGAGAAGTCATTTGTTCTCTCTGTACCGTCTGCTTTTTTTTTTGTGTCTCTTTGGGATTTTTTTTCTTTACATTCACAGCCTGGTTGGCATTTCTCAGGAGTACGCTGCGGCGCAGTCGGATCAAACGAAGCTCTCGCAACTCCATAGGACTTCTCTCTTCGCTCTTTCCACTGAGTTTTCGCTCTTTCCACTTCCGTTTTAACAAACACTCGTTATCCTGGACCAGTTTCTCACGAGTGTCAATGCGTTTGTGGGACTAAGACTTTCGCGTATCCCTGCCTTCTCTCTTTCTCTCCCATTACCATAGCATCTCGGTGACTAGATATAATCCCAAGAGTCACGCGATTCGTTTCGAGCGATGCCGGGACAAAGAAAACAAAAAATTAATTAACAGCTCCGTCGTCGCAAAGCGATCGGAGAAACGACGAGAAGAGTCTTTGATCTTGTTTTGTTTCAATCCCCGGAAAAGCCCAACGAACTCGGATCTCGGAATTTTTTTATGCCTTCGACCTTGTTTCTAGTTTTTTTTTTGCTTCCACTTTTCGTCTCATTTCCATGGGAGAGAGCGAACGATCCGAAGGACGCAACGCCGTGGCTACAAATTACGAATATTTTTCTCTTCCTCTATTGCCGGTATACAAAACCTACTACCTCGATATAGATTCACATTGAGGATCGTTTGCGAATCCAGTCCCCTTCGCCGTTGTCCTCATCGGTACAGCTGATCATTTTTCATTTTTTTTTTTTTTTTTCTTGCGGATACCCAATGTCATTGGGCGAAGCGTCGAAGCGAAACTCGACGACAGTTTGTTGATTTTCCATTTCTTGCTCCTCTCATTTCTGCCAACGACGAAGCTTTCCTAATATCTTCTCTCTCCCTTCCCACTCCAACTGACACTCTAATTAAGCTCTAAAGAATTAACTAACTAGTACACTAGGTTGTTACGGTGGAGAGCGTTGTAGCGGTGATTCGAGCTCGTAACTCCTGATCGTCGAGCGTCCAATGGGCTCGCGTTGTCGTACGACATCGTCTGAGGACAGAATAATCGAGTTTCGTTTTAGTACCAGCTCAATTGCGACTTCGATATATATATGTTTTTTTTTTGCGAAAACTTCTGTAGCGAGACTTCTGGATGAAAAAGTGTCCTCCGGGTCTCTCTGGACAAAATATCTCGCAAGATATTCAGAAAGATATTATCCCTAATTCCCATCCAGCAGGATTAGAGTAATTAGAACCTGGCAGTGCGGCTTTGAAAACCATTTTTACGTGTTTGTCTGAATTGTCATAAAAACCAATAGAAAAAATTGCTTATACAAATTGCAAATTGCAATACAAAAAAAAAAAAAAAATTCCACCCAACCCAAAAACTACCGAAGATATTCACATAAAATGTTATCGAGTACACACGCAGTCGTTCTCGCTGCGTGATTTTTTTCTCTCGGTCACTTGGAACCACGTGGATTATCGACGAGACTAATAAAGTGGGATTCAGAGAAAAAAATTGATACTCACTCTATAAGTTATGACGTAGGGCGCGACCCGGCCAGTTTGTCTTGGCTAGGACGTGGGTTAATACGGCTTACTGCTCTCCTTGGGCCTCTTCAATTGGACCTTTAACCGCTTCATCCCTATCTGGAAGCCGTTCATCGACTGGATAGCTGTCTGCGCGCTCGTCGTGTTGTCAAAGGACACGAAACCTGGTCAAAAGAAGATGGAAGAAGATTCACGGTGAGCAAGAGGATCGTCTTTTAAGCTCGGCAGCCTAGCCTCCTATCACACAACCCCCCCATAGAAAACCTCCTCGTACCGAAACCGATTCTGTCGCGCGGATGTCGAGGGGGTACGAGCGGTGATAGGATAAAAAAAAAAGAAAAAAGTCCGACGAGGCGAACTTTTAACGAACGACGTTATCCGAGTTTAGCAGCAGTAGCAGCAGCAGCATGAGGAGGATGCTGGATAGAATGACGATAACGAAGGTACTTTTTGTCCGGATAGAGACTGGCTGGGCTCATTCTTTCTTCCTCGTCGAAGCCAATTTAGGCCCGTTAGTCCAGCCGCGGATCCTGTTTTAGTTTCTGGCGGCACACCGTTAAAATTCTTGGAGGACTCGATTCGGCTCTTAACCCCCCGGCCAACCCTCTGGTCTATCCCCTCAGGCCAAGAGTGACCGACAAACTCAAGAGCCTCTCTATGCTACAAGCCCTCCTTCCGAACCCCGGTAAACTCTCGGGGCGTATAAAATTTCATAATTGATTTACGAGCCCGTTATCCAGTCCCCCCAAGCAGGATGGCTTTAACACAGCGAATCTCGACCTTCAGACTCAACCCTTCGGTGGCTTCTATTTCCTTCCGCCGCGCTCGGATTTTCCGGTGACGCTCATCGACTGGGAAATTAATTCTGCAAGAGGCCAACGAGATACCGCTCGAGCAAGGTTGTCCATGGTGACTAATAAAAACAGGAGGGAAAAACGCTCCTGACCCTTCCTCCATAAAAGTTTTAATTTTTCTTCGATAAAAGTTTAAATTTTTTTTCGATCAAAGTTTTAATTTTTCTTCGATAAAAATGCTTTTTAAAGAAAAGCCCCGATCTTTCCTTGATAATTTATATTTTTTTATTTTTCAACATCTCCATGTCTACCCTGACCGGTGACGACCACGTCGAAGATCATACCCGGAGTCTGGAGCGAGGATTAGCGAATCTCGACCATCGGACACAACCCTCTGGCCACAGTCAGAAATAAAAACCATGGAAAAAAACAATCCTGACTCTTCCCCGACAAAATTATCATTTTTCTTCGATAACATTTTTAAGTTTCCCAAAATTGCCTGACCTATACGTGATCATTTTTTAATTAAATTTTCTAACATCCCCACGCCTTTCCTGACCAGTGACCACCACGTCGACGATCACACCCGGAGTCTGGAGCGAGGCATCGAGATAACGTAATCGATCCTCGAAAGATCACAGTGGCCCCCGAGGCGATAGAACCCCCGGGTCCCGTGTAAAGCCACCCGTATCGAGAGCCGAGTTTGCCGGTCGGCCTCCTCGGTGGCACGAGGGATAGCATCTCCGCCGATAGGCATTTCGCGCGCGTGTATCCTGGACGACCGTGATCCCCGGCACGTTTCGCGTTTTATATATATATAAAAGGGAAATCGGTTGCCGCTGCTGCTTCTGCCGCTCCGGGGTAGGGCGTTGTTCGTGAAAACGACGTCCACGATCTTGCCCCGAGGCGGAGGTTGCCCGTGCTTAGCTCTACCCTTTTCCCTCGGATCCTCTCTACTTGGTCTCCAGCGTCTATTTTTCTTTCGGCATCTCTCCGCTACATCGACCTTACGCCCGGTCCCTGGGACCCGAGCGTACCCTCGAGGTATACCGATATATGTATATGTATATATATGTATGTACATATATTCGACGGTCGGGAACGACCGTAGATAGCAAGCTCGATGCTACAGCATCGAGAGATAAAATCCATCGTACAGTGGACCCCCGTGAGGGCGCAAAGGGTCCCGACCCCTTTCAATGAACTGGAGACCGATCGATGTGTTACCGTGAGAAGAGAATTTGGGTTCAATCGCGAATAGGCCTTCTTCACCCCGTTCGATTCGCCCGTCCCGTGACACAGCGTGAAGTCTGCCATTCCGAGAGCCTCTTTTTATTATATAAACTGTATTGCACTTTTTTTTTTTGTAGTGATTATTCTTTATGTTACTCGAGAAGCGTTGAATTTTTAATTGGCAAGGATTTGGAACATGGGCATTAATTGAAAAAAGGAGAAAATGTATTCAAAGGCGCAGCCTCGTTAAAAATAATCGGATAAAGAACGGTGATTTTTTTTTTACTGTTGCTTGGAGAAAATGCTTTCAAAGCTATTCGATGGGAAAAAATGTAATGATGAGCCAGAAAGAGGAAGTAGCGCTGTAATCTCGATGTTACACGCGGAGAGGGGCAAAACGGAGGCCCGGGGCAAAAGAGTCTCCTGTATTTCATACAAGACATTTTTTTTTTATACACTTCGAAAAAAAATTATAAAAATAGTCCGTTTTACCCCGCACGCTCTCGAAGGTGAGGTTTTCACAATTCGATAAATTTTTTTTCGTAATCATCCCTCTTAGATCGATTTTTTTTTGTAATCCTCGACGCCCTACGCCCGGATACTTACCGAAACATTTGCTCTGGTTGGTCGCTCGGTCGATGAAGACCTTGGAGGAAATGACCGGACCGAAGGGAAGGAACATCTGCATGAGTTCGGTATCGCCAAACTCCTGTGGCAGGTGGTAGATGAACAGGTTGCAGCCCTCGGGTCCTGAGATAGAGCATCCTAACATATAAATAAAGAGCACATCTAAACGTCCAAACTTGAAGTATAATACTCAAGTTAGTGTGTTAGTCGATTCTTCCGGATGAGCTTCCCTTCACATTCGGTGAGACTCTCTTGCAATTTTCTTTTAAATCGATTATTTTGCGATTTTTTGTTGAAATTATTTCATTAATTTTTTTCAATAGAAAATGCTTCGATGCCAATGAGTGATTTTGATAAAGTCAATGGATGCCAAAAAAATGCTCTCGTGCCGCTGTACCGAGTCGCCGAGCCCAAAGTTCTAAAGTTCTCGCTCGCATTAACAAAATTTGACGTTAAATTTTTTTTTTTTTTTAAATTACTTTTCGTTTACTATCGAATGAAGACCACATTATTTTTTGTTTTGTTTTACATTACTGATCGAGATTGATGAGAATGATAATGAAAGTGACGTGTCGCCGTAGATGAGCTTACTTCTAGTGAAACATGTGGATCAATGCTTGATGAGAATGCGAGACGTCGGTCAAGATATGATTTTTTTTTTTTGCATACAAAATGAAACATGAAATTGCGATCGGACACGATTTTCTTGACGATGGAATAATGAAGCAACTGCAATGAGATCGATCGAATTTCGATAATGAGTTCGATTGCAATGCAAGGCGGGCAATGAGTGAGTGACTGAAGGCAGTATACTCTCGTACAGCCGGAGCTTTCGTTTGTTTTTTTAATCAATTTTTTTTTTCAATTTAAATTTTCATTGTAATTCTGCGAATTGACAATATTGACCCGTGACTCTAAACTGTCGAGTAACGTTGAGTATTTATACTTTCAATTGTACAGACACACAACACGAGGATCCACAAGACAAAGACGGGTAAATTGACATAGGACAAGGGTTCAACGAGTGTCGGGGAAATTTTAACCAGGGATGTAATGTGATGACGATGATGTAGATGCAGTGACGTGACGGATTTTTTTTATAATTTTTTTTACGACCCTTTTTATGACGAAGCACAGCGTTAAAGCCTATCTCATACCTATAGGACTTATGTTAATGAAACTTCTTCGAATGGATGAGTACGCGTCCCATTCTGCGAATGAAATTCTATCTTGCTAATGAAAATTTTCCTCGCTCTTTGGATCTCACAATCTCTCTCTTTTTGTCTCACGATGAATGAATTATTCAGGGGGACGTCTGTGATTTCGGGGTACAGCGGACGATTGAATCGCGCGATTAAGGTAGATCCACGTCGCTATGTAATTACGCTTAACTGTAACGGAGAAACGTAGCATCAATTAGCAGCGATTATTACCGTCCCGGAATAAATTTTCGCGCGAGCAGCTTGGGAACTAATAGTTTCCTCTATAAATCTTCGCAACCTTCGTGACGAGTTGCAAACGTTCTCGGATCCGTTCGGCACTTGGAATTCCGGAAATTTGTTTGAAAAATATATTTTTAAAAAAGTTACGCAATAAACAATGACAACCTTTTCGAAAACACCGATCGAGCGTCCAGTAGAGAACGTTAAAAAAGATATTTAAAAAAAATAGAAATAAAAACGTCAAATATTTACAAGATATCAGACACAGAGTTTGCACAGAGAAATCGGCCAGTTATAGGACTCTCGTGATGTGACACTAAATATCGTGTAGTCTATTCCGCGACTACGAGTGTTTTTTGTTTTTATTATTGCATGAAAGAACGTTATGATTGTATTGAATGGTTAAAAAAAAACATTGAACAGCGAATTGACGATGGCAACAGCCCCAAAACACACCACACGACCCAAACAACCATCATTATATCTCGAAGCAACAGTCAACACAATCGCTAGAGTTTACTTAATTTTAGCATCATGCATTTTATGATGCCTCGTTGTTAAAGTACGTTTGCCGCGGCGCTGGAAAAAAAATCGTCAGGGCATGACGATACAGATTTCTTTCTGACTCCATGTAATATCGAACGAAACGGATCGGAGAGCGCGAAACAAAAATCAATCCCTTCACTCCGGAGACGGAAAGGAAGGGACAATTTTCTGCAGTTTAACGTTCATACCACTAAAATAAAAAAAAATCAATAAAAAAAAAACATTTTTCCGCCGCAAGCGAACAAATTCATAATCGTACATTGCTAAATTGTACAATCGTACACTCTTCAACAATAAATAAATAAACATAAAAATAAAATGAAATTTAAAAGTTCCTGAACAAGAACGCATCGCAATTTTTTTCGCATAGCATAAACATTTGAAAGACGACTGCGCCGTTCATACCGGAAGTGGCCCAAGGAGCGGTTCTCCCCAAGCTCCCTCCCTCGCGAGGCCGCGCAGGAAACGGAGATACAGAAGGGTTTGTTCCGGCGCGATGGGTAATATTCAAACCGAACGGAAGTAACTAAACTCGATGGACGAACGAAGATACAGTCTCACGGTGGAGAACGGTCGGAGAGGAGGCGCGAGAGAGACTCTCCCCCAGGTTTTCCGAGGTGAGCGAGTAGGAGGGTGAATGCTGTCGCGGTAAACTTTCCATTATCCGGCGATGTAACAACGGTCGCCTCAGGCCCGTACCGGCAAAGTAATTAAAACTTTCGTTTTGTTTGCATTATCTCATTGTAAGGCATCGTATATATTGTAATAATGGCGAGTTGTTAATTGCAATTAGGCGCTCACCCGGGGGTTTTGGCACACAGCCTTCCTCGCTCTCCCCACATCCGGTGGACGGTAGTAGGAGGAGGAGGGGGGGGGGGGGGGAGCGGAAAGAGTATCCAACTCTCCCGTCAACCTGACACTTTACCCGAGTCCCCGCACGTAGCACCCCCGCGTACGAGTATAAAGTCTCCTGGTGCACCGGAAATCGGGCAGCCTCTCGTTCTCATTGCGTCGCAACCAACCCCCTCCCCCCTTCGTCCCCGCCTCTTCCCTCGTCTAGCTCCGATCTGAACCAGAATGTCCTGTTTCCGCGTCCTGGTTACGAGTACCAAGGACCGACAGTTTTAATTACGGGACGTCTAGCGTGCTCGAGACGTCCGAATTAATTGGTTACGCGGATTGACATAGCCCGCGCGCACGCTTCTCAGTCACTCTCCCTCCGGCCGTCCGTTTGTCTACGGGGGGGCGCGCGCGGGTGAGACGGAAACTATCGGCCTCTCGATCCCGGGTGACGAGAGGAAATTGATTGGGAGCACCGGGCCGCGCACCGCCTAAGATAAAACCCCCCCGATAGACACTTCGCTTCTGGGAAGAATTATTCAGAAAGTCAATTAAAAACGGTAACTAAATCGGATAACCGTGCCCGCTCAATTCCGGCGAGATGGATCATAACGAAGATTGAGGAGAAGGGCACGCGAGTCCTCGAGGTAGCCGCGATTAACGCGCCTGCGAAAGTTTCTTCGGCTCGATGGCATCGGATCGTCCCGATGGAATTTTTCTTCTTTTTTTAAACCTTGTTTTATTTATTTTTTGTTCTTTTTTTTTTGCGGAGAACACTTGGATTATTGAGTGAGGACTGGGTGTACGTTTATATAGTGGGTGATGTACGACAAGCTTTCGTGAGATATATATATATGTAAATATATATATGTATACTAATAAGATGTATGTATAGATAGATATTCAACACAATCCACACACTGAAAATAAACACAACGGGGTCTCGGGCTTTTAAGCTCGGACTTAGACTTACCTTCCCTCTGCGTGGGGGCTACCGCTGTCATCGGCTGGGGTATAGCCTGAGGAAACTGATGGCTGTAGACGGCGGGATAAGCTGCGACAGTAACAAATAACAGTGACATCATGATAACGATACATCGAGACGCGCATAAACGCTCGGCCATGCAAGTTCTCAAACGTACAGAAGAGTCCAAAATAGCAAAAGTTGTTTTCATTTAAATCTTTACGAATTTTTACTTTTTTTAAAAGTTACTTGAGGTTTTAACTCGAGCGTTTAGAGACTTCAGTGTGCGTTTGATTTTAACTCCGTCTACACAAATAACGAGTAAAAATAGTCGATTCAAGAGAGGAAAAATAATGTATATGTGTACAATAATAATAACATAGCAGGACATCAGCAGCACACCGACATACTTTCTTCAAGATCAGTCGTTTCGCTTTGCAGCAATTTTGTAAAATAATGGGAATTTCGGTTGCGCGATCTTTGAGATTTTACGGATGGATCTGTCGCAGTATATATATCTGAGTTTTATGAAATATAAATCATCGCAAAAAATGTTTATAGTGCGGATATACTTTTATATATATTTTTTTCATACAAATATGAATTTATGTGTCTCGATAAATCAATCGTAAAAACCGGCGAATTTCGTATATTTCGAGCATACATATTTTTCGCGCATATTCGATTCCGTTTCGGGGCTTCGCACCGCCTCCCGGTGTGTGCACCGGTCATCGGAGACCTCTCGACCGGGCACAACGGTATTCGTGCCTCAATGTTATCGCATTGTCACTCTTGCCGTTATTTTTACGGGGAGCTTTGACGCTCATTTGTCGAACTCGCGGCATAGCTGTTAACTCTACGTGTTTCCATGTACGCGCGTCCGGCACCTTTGTCGATAACAGCGGTCAGCGTTTCGAGAATGGTAGAGAGCCACGAAATATCTCTCGCCTCTATTTCAGCGTTAAACCACCTCCACCCCATACCCCGCCCCAAACCCCCGTTCCGCTGCAGAAATCGGATATCCTTGCAATCGTCGCGCGCTTTGCCGCTGAATAAAATGAACGGATATCGATCACGTCGAGATGAACGAGAAAAGCGGGTATTTTTATTTTTATTTTTTTAAATTCTTTTTTCTCCGCCAATGAATTTCCCCCGATGCGGGGCGGTCGAGGCTCGCTCGTTCGTTCGTTCGGGTACAAATAAACAGCGGAGTGAAATGGACAGGCGAAAGCTTTTGCGACCGACATATACGCTTCGAGCGAGCCCTGCCTCACTCCTCCTCCCTCCGCCGATCTACGGACGGAAAATCCCTCCAGCAGCCGGCTTCACGCTCGTCCATCGTCAATGCAATTATGACGTTATTCATTATAAACTGGTAAATATTTAAAACCATCGCACGCAGGGGATGATTGATATCCGCGGAGCGGGAGCTTTACCGTACATACCAGATTTTGCGCTCGTATGTACGAGGCAGTGGATAATGCGAGCGCGTCAATTCTCCCGTTACCGCCCTCCCGCCCCCCGTATACTGAAATGCCTGGCAGCCGGCGGAGCTTTTCATCGAGCGGGCGTGCAGCGCACGAGGCAAAAGCCTCGACAGAATTTACCGGCGAAATTAATTATTTTGGTGCAAACATTTGGTTTAATATATTCGGAATCGGGCACGGATCTCCCACCTCCGCGCTCAACCCGAACCACCGCCCACGACGACGGCAAACATTGACCGGCAAACTATGTTCAGAAAAAAAGCAGATAAAAATTTAAAAATCAAAACATCTTTAAAAAATAATTTGCGGCAACTCCGAGGAAAATATATTACTGAAAATCGATTGATTGCCTGTTTCTGCTCAATTTTTGGCGAAATGAGCTGGAACATTTTTTTATCAAATGTATTTCGCTCGGGAAACGATAAATTCGATTTTACTTCGATAAATAATATTCCTTGTATCAAAAAAATATTATGTGGCGATTGTTGAAAAAAATATATATATTTTTTACAGCCGATGCACGTCTCCGTATCGAATATCGAGCCGGTATTAAATATCGATAGGAGCATTGATTAATCGCGAAAAAAATTATATATTAACGCTCGGAGACAGATAGAGTGCGGGTTTTCCCCGGAGACTGCAACGCTCGGCAGGCAGCGTGCGGGATCTCGTGAATAATGGAAAGACGAAAAGAGATACCCGATATGTTCGTTAATGACGTACTCGATGAAATGGCCGAGTATCATCATACCAGCGGTATTGTATTTTATGCGTGACAAAGCGGATTCGTTATTTTACTTTCTGCAAATTGGAGTTAATGGACGGTGTGTTGCGCCCCCTCCCCCCTCGCCGCTGGCCCTGACCGCCCCGATCCTCCCCGAATACCGTGCATTATTTTACAACTAGATATCCCTTCAAAAATGTTACACAACGTATCGTATTCATTCGTGCTTGTCGAACGCACTAACGACAATTCCATATATACATATATATATATTTGTATATGTACATGAATATATGTCTATGTGTGTGCGTGTGTATATATGCAATTTTTGTGTAAAAATACACATTCATATAGTAGATAGGTAGAATATATAATGCTTATGTACAGATATCAGCATCCCACGATAAAATTCTCGAAAAAGCGTTACAACGAATGTACGCTGTGCTGCGCATCGCATGCTACTCTATTCATGCAAACATAAACGAATAATAATAATAATAATAATAATAATAATAATAATGAAAGGTTTTAAAATGAGAATATACGATCGATATACGCGTGGCGAATTGCATTGAATTTATTCCACGTGGCTGAATGGGTAAGCGGCCGTTGAAAGAATATTATGCGTGATATAGGGTAAGCCGGGGTGATATGCCTATGGTTTTTTAAACAACGAAAGTTGGAGGTTTACATTTTTTTAAACTTAATATTTTTTGTTGTAACCAACTCTGGAAACTTTAATCCAAAGTAATGCACTCAGAACTTTCGATATTTTCGATGCGTGATTTAATTGTAGCTCTATAAATATATATTTGCAATCGGCCGTCTCACCCGGACTAGAGTCCGGGTGAGACGGCCGGGAGAGTACGGGTGACATGGCCACAGTAATAATGGTAGTCGATTAGACCCAGAGAAGCATCGGGATCGCACAAAACATGTCTTACTATATTTTATGTTGTCTAAATAAACTACAAAATGACAGTAGTTGCCTCCGTCAAATGTTTCAGGTGCCAAACTAAAAAGAAAATGGTTTCACTCGCCATACCACCCGGATATTGCGGGCGAGATGATCACGTGGCCATTTCATCCGCAATATCCCGTTTACATGGCCACCACTGACATGGCCATATCACCCGAAAAACAAGTGGCCATGTCTTCCGGAAAATGAGTAGTCAGATCACCCATTTTCTTGGAAAAATAGCCGCTGCTTAAATTTAGCAAAGGCATTTTTTTTCAATAGCTTTTCTTGAAGGATCCAACTACTCGAGAAATTTCTGGCTACCTCGAAAAGGGATTCACCACTCGTGCTGACTCTTGCACGTACAATCTTAAAATTTTTTGTGCTATCGCATTGTATTCCCATATACTGAAAAATGTGCGAGCGCCGGCGCCATTAGCTTGTTACGTTGAAAGATATTTCGGGTGGCCATCTCACCCTGATTTACCCTACTGTATCACCAGCAACGTTATAATTTTGCTCTTTTGCACGTCGATATTAACAGGATTCGAGATAGTGTTTATTTTATTTTCTTTATTAAAAAAGAATAAAAATATTATATTTAAAAAAATGTAATTTGAAGTGACGTATTTTATACGCGAGCTGGGACGTTTGTTTCGCGTTAGATGCATGAAAAATAATATGTTATAATAGTTTTTTTTTACGATATATATATAATGCGAATACCTATATAAATTGTCGAGGACTCACCGACAGCGGAATACGGCTGCATTGTGGGATACCCGGCGTGTTGGAGAGTCGCCTCCCCGTTGGGCAGCCCCTGAGCTGGAATGGACAGATGGAGGGTATCTACACTTCAGTAAGCTCAGCTCTTATCAGGGGAGGGTCTTATTCTAAAGTGCCCCGTCGCGTCGTCCGACCAGGACTCGTGCTTATCGGGAAAGAAAATAAAAATAAAAAAAACTTTGAATGACCGACGGTAGAAAAAGACCGAAGTGGTCAAACACTGGCGTATCACGGCGACGACTCATGAATACGAACAATTTATTGTCATGAAACTTTTCGGAGTTTCAATTTATATAAATGAAAGACGATAATTCTGTAATGCGGAAAAAAGGTGATATTTTAACCCATCCGTTAAAAAAATAAGTAGAATTTCAACTGCTCGCCAGTTTTTCGAATCGCAATTCTTCTTTAAAATTTTTACATCAGTACAGCAAAAAAAAGTTTACAAAAATGTTATGCTCTACCATTTGTACATTTTTTCCGAATGTAGATTTTTAGAAAAAACAAAACACAATAAATTCGTACGGCATAAAACAAACAAAAAATTGCTGTTTCCCCAACGTAGCAATATTGGGGTCACAGGATGCGACGGCAGCGTCCGCTGCGCTGGCGCGAGACAGCGCCAAAACGTGGGAGTAACCGGAGGTTTCCTCGTCCGTACAGGTATATATAAAACGTTTAACCGGGCTATATAGTAATAATGAAGTCACGTGGATTGGCCGGTCGACGCGCAGGGGCGGCGCTATGCGCCCGAGTTGATACTCACGTGGCGGATAAGTCTGAGCTATTCCGTTGGTGTAAACTCCTTGATCCGATCCAGCTGGCTGACCGTTTGGTGTTTGGGCTGCCATATTGAAATTCGGCATCGTCGGGGATGCCGGGAGCGATGGTATCGCTCCATTCACCGGTTGTCCTGTACCGGTACCTATGACCAAACCTGATGAGTACATATAGTGCGGCTGGTTGAACGTGTTATTATTGCATTTATTAACTATCCATAAATCTACGTATATTTCCTAAAATAATAGCCCTACGGTATCGCGCGGCTTATAAATACAGACTCTAGTCAACAAGACGTACAAGTAAAAAAATAAAATATTTCAGTAGAAACAACACGCCGGGAGGTGTGAAATCGGTACGGTCGGACGACCTCGTTCGACCGAACCTCGATCGTTCGGAATATAAGCCTATAACTCAAGGATCGTATTTAGCGAAAGTAAAAGTAAAAAATAAAAATAAAAAACGAGAAAATAATAAAAGTATATACAGACACGGTATATACAGTGGTGTCTGTAAATAATAAAAATAATAGTCGACGACGATGACGCGTAAAACTCGAGGATCGTATTTACCGAGGGTAAAAATAAAAATAAAAAAAGAGAGAAAAGTAAACAGAAGAGAAGAAGAAAAATAACGATACTCGATGACGATGGCGCGTAAAACTCGAGAGGTTTAAGCGTTATACGAGAAGAAACGGACGGCGATGAGTGCAGTGTAGCGGTTATAGTATAAGGGATAAATATAGAGGTGGAAGGGGGGGAGATGGAGATAACAGCGAGACTCGTCGGTTGCGTGTGCTCGGATCACCGTAACTTGGCCGTGCATCGCACGAGGAACGTTACGTATACAACGGACGAGCCTCCTTGGGCCGGTGGACGAGTGAAAACGGGGGGGTGTCGTTCAGTTCGGAGGATAAAACCGCGGCAGTAATCTCAAAGCGAAATAAAATATTATTTCCCTATCAAACGGTATTACATTCCGCTACGCTTTCGCTGATCCGACGCCGGAGTCCGTTATACACCGGGCGGGTAGAACGGGAAACGTATAATAGCGAAAAGAGCGGAAGAAGAAAACGAAGAAAACGCGGATGCGAAATCGTGCATTTATTCTAGCCGCTTTCCCAGCCCCCCGCCCTTTTGCTGTGCCTGCGTTTACACACGGGGTTTCTACCCGCCGCATCGCGCCGCTCTCTACTTCCTCACACTCCTTCGTCCGATCGTATTTTTTTTTTCCACTCTTCCTGCGTCCTCGACGATAAACGTTCTATAAACTTTTGTGGCACCGGCAATACCGAGCCCCATGCGCGAGATGGCGGGAACGCGGAAGCGAGTGGATCTCGCACATGTACACCATCAAACCTTTCCCCCCCTCCCCCCTCCATCGTTTCCGTATCGTCTGGTAAAAAGAAACTCTCGGGGACAATTCCCTCTCCATCGCGCTCGGGCGACTTGGTTTTTTTTCTGTCTTTTTTCTGTTCTTTCTCCTTCGGCGAAATTCTATCGACTCTCACGAGGACTCTCTTTCTCCCAGAGCTTGGTGGATTTATGGATTTTTTTCATGGGTTTGCGGGACGGGCGGAAGTTATACCACTGCCGTGGTAATATGACGAGGGGCACCCACGCACGGTTCACTCGAGATTGTTTTCAATGCTTTATGCCGTTCGCTTTTATTTCGATTGTTAATACGGATGTAGCTCTCATAGTTCGTAGCTTGCGGTGAACGATCCAATATAACGAACGATCCATCGTGGGCCGAATTGAATCGGGATCGAACGCCTTTTATTTATTAACTGTACATTTTTCGATATTTTTTTAAAACGAATTTACATAATTTTTCTTAAATTATTTTTTCACAATTTTTTTAAATTGTTCTTTCAATCCAATGGATAGTTCGAGTATAATTTCCTGAACGGGGTCATATTTTACCCGGTAAGTTCCGCGGGATTTCAGTGCAGTGTTATTAAAAACATCAGTTTGTTGTTTTAGCTACGAATTATGGATCTACCGTAGAATTTTTCGCGCAGACCGTCGCCACTTTGTTTTCTCATCTTATTTAATCGGGAATATATGTATGAAGAATTGTGACAAACGTTGGGTTTGTAGAGTCGCAAGGACGTTGGTCATTCGGCCACTGGCGATAGTTGAAGAATTACCGTTCCGTTCTCGCGACAATGCCGGGATAGCTTATAAAATAGGTATATGTATTATTTACCGGAAGTCGGTGGGACCACGGTATTCGGCATACCGTTCAGATGAGGGAGTTGTCCGGCGGTGAGCGCGGGCATGGGATTGATGTACGTCCCCTGCGCCGCTGCCGCGGCCATGAGCGCCGCTTGCTGCTGCAGAGTCGAGACAAAACAAAGAAAGTTAAAAAAATTGTCGGCGATTATTTTTTCCTTTTTTTCACACAAATCGAAAACAACGAGAAAATGGTGTTCCAGTAAAAGGACCGCACGAAATTCAAGGACATTCAAGGACAATTCCCAGGACATTTTCAGGTTTTGTTGGGAGATTTATAAAAAAATGAAAATATGCATATCGCGCGCGAAGTGTGAAATAACATTTAGTTCGATAACCGTTTTCGTTTACGTTGAAATCAGTTCAGGAAAAAAAACTACTCACTATGCATGAATGTGTATATGTATCTCAGCGAAACAGAGATACATATTTTTTTAGTATGGTCGCTAGTAATATGCGTTTTGAAACAAGCTCAAGTTTGCGGGAGAAAACAATTTCAACGACAATTGGTGAAATTGAAGGACATTAGGTGAAATTTAAGGACAATAAGTGAAATTCAAGAACATTAACTGAAACGCAAGAACATTGGGTGAAATTCAAGGACATTGGGTGAAACTCAAGAACATTGGGTGAAACTCAAGAGCATTTGGTAAAATTCGAGGAAATTCCAGGACTTTTTTACGGACAGGTACAAATTTAAAGACAGTTCTAGGACTTCGAGGACCACTGGAAAGCATGGAGAAAGAAGCCATCGACGATGAAGAAATCGAGATAACTAACCTGGGCGAACGCGCTGTACGCGCCGAACTGATTGAAGACATAGGGGTTGAGGAGGCTCATGTTTCCGGCCATTTGCTGCATTCGTCTCGCCTGCCTCTCTTTCTCAGTGTCTGCGAACTTTACCACTATGCTGGACGAAGCACCCTGAAAAATATGCACCAGCGCGATGCGGAGCAATCATTATCAACAGTTCATGTCGTCGAGTAACGAGCGTTGAATATCATCGCGAGGACAGGGTCGCATGGTGGACGCGCGAAAAGATTCTCCCCGACTATGTAAACACGAACGCTCGGGCCGTGACTAAAGAATAAAAAAAAAAACAACAACGGGAAGCGCGCGGATGGCGTGCAAGCTCTTTCAGCTTCGCTGCACAACTGAACGGGCAGTACCAACCGGCGGCGGCTCGTAGGTCAGGTTTACCAATCCAACTACCGCTTCCGACCGTTGCGCCGCTGTAAACGCTTCAACTTCAGTCTCGTCGCGCATTTCGATTATCCACGCGCGCGGTTCTTCGCGTTTCGGCCGCACACAACTTTGGTACGAATTTTTGTAGATTTCTTATACATTACGGTCGACTACGAGCCCTTTTCCACGAATGGAAAATATATCTCGCTCTCGTACGCGCCGAATATATTTTTTTCACCAAGTGACGGACTGCACTGTGTCAAATGTTTATTTTCTCGATGCGCGCGGAATCTGCGTCGTAGCCAAACGCATTCGTAAATGAAAAATCTTAATGTTCGAGTCAGAGCTTGTGTTAGCGTCAGTTTGTCGAGAAACGGCGGGACGCCGTTGCATGCGTGTGGGTTCGGCAAGTCTGCATCTCTCCGTCGGTACGTCAGTGTACGACGTTCGCTCACGATTGTTTACTGTGCGCATTGCCAGCGTGGCGTAAGAAGACTCTCTCTGTCTGTGTGTCCGGAGAAACGCAGAGGTTGGAGTCGAGCGAAGGTACGTTGAATCGGGGTTATAATCAGGCGGCTAACGCGTTTCACGCGCGTCGGCCGTTGGCGTCCGGAACTCGACGGTGCATTAGATCACAGGCATGGTGGCCTCGTATAAACGTATATACGCGGCGTACAAGATGGCGCGAGGCTCAAGCTACGCGGGATTAGGCCGGCGGGAACGACGGGATATTGTAACGCCGAGGTTGGAAGCGCCGGGCTCTCAGCTCGGCGTTGATTATAATGGCAGGAGAGGGGAAACATCACGTCTGCACGTTTCACGTACGGGATCATGCGCTGCGAAATCGACTGTGCCTTCGTGAAGGATTCTCGACACTGATTGTCGTAGTGTAATTAAATAAAGAAAATTAATTGTCACATTCATAAATGCATCGTCGTCAATTCGTTAACAATATCTCCGATGCAATGATTTTTTTGTTTCTTTCAATAATCTAAACCTCTCTATAGATATTATCGATGTGTGAAATAGTCAGTGGCTCGAGTAAAAAATGTTTTTGATCTCCGCATCTCCGACGCGCCTCAGCGGGCCACCGTCGATCGTTCGTCTGCTCGCGATTAACGGACATACGTTCGGTGAATAAGGGACAGGACGTTCGAGGGTCCGTTGTCTAGGAATCGGAGAGGATCGGTGGTGAGTGCCTTGCGCGCGTCTAAAATATAAATGGCATAGCGCCTCTGTGGCAACAGGTGGTCAGTAGCAAACCCGCCTTCTCGTTTGTAGCCCCGGCGTATATAGAAAAGCTTTCACGAGCGCGCACAGCTTTTGGTCTCGCCGTGTCGGCACTCCGGAGCGACGGAGGAGGGGCGGCGGAGGAGAGGGGGAGGAGGAGAGGATAGCGTCGCCGCGAAGCTCGATTCTACCGGCGTCGCAGACCGGTCATACATTATATTCACGTCATCAATGCAAATGCCGGGGCGTGCCTGAGTTTATAACGGGGAAAGACCGTTGAGACGCGGAGAACGAGTTACGTTTCAATCTATATAGGTCACAGGTCATAACTCTCGCCGGCGAAGGCGGGAGGGGGGTCTTGCACGGGCCGTGACTCCAGACATCGTTCAGACTCGATTTAACCGTTTCAGCATCGTTGCTCTACAGTTGCGTAATTTTACGTGAATTTCCACCGCTGTTTCGAATATAGTGTGTACAACGCCTGCACAGATTTCCTTCCCGCTCTGTGCGTCTCCCTCGGTTTCTCCGCGTGTGCGCGCGCAGCTCTATATCTCTTTCCGGGCATGTGGAGAGAGCGTCAAAGCTCCCAAAGGATTGGAGACCTTACAAAGGACGTCGTGTGCGAACGTCCCACGCTCGCCCGCCCGCCTGGCAAGCCTCGATCCTATTCGACAGTGTTCTTAGCTTCAAAGGTGGATTTGCGAGGTATTTTCAATGGCAGGCTTGCCGTATAGAGAGTATAGAGAGAACTACCGGTATACTGAGCTATGTAGCTATTGCATCGTACACTATGTATATATATGTATATAGCGTGGGATATATCAAAGCACATATACGGGCTGAGACCAAGCTTCCAGCAGCCGTTCACCACGGGGATTACCTGCGCTACAGTTCACACACACACATACACACACATTTTACCTAGGATGTATGTATATATGTATACTGAAGCAGCAATCCACTCGCACCATAGAATTCGGACGATCCCTATGACCGAATTAGCGGCTTCCATGGTATTGCGATTTCGGTGACCGAAGGAACGATCTTAGCGACCGTTTATCTTAGAACGCCGGTGTTGCACCGATGTAGCATTTAAGAGAAGATTGAACCACGTACGAGGGCGAGAGAGAGACGGAGTTGAAATTTGGAATCCATTTTCCTCCGAAACGATCGATGTTCCAAAAAATTCATATCAAATTTAATGTAGCGGACTCGAAGTTTTTGTGCAAAAACTGGTATATTAAATTTCATGCATAATTGTGATAAAAAATGTATGCTGAGTGCATTGAAAAATATTGAAAACACTTCGTTTTTAATAATTTACTTTAATTTTAATGAAAAAGTATAATAACTTTCCATCATAATTGTACATTAGATTTAATGTACTAGTATTTCCATAAAAGCTTTCAGTCTGACGCGTTAAATTAACAAATTTTTTAAATTGCAGCGATTCTATAATATGAAGAACGAATTGCGGGCTGCACTGCGGTAATCGAATACGCAGTACGCTCCGCAATTCGTTTTTTTATTTTATAAAACCGTTTCGGAGAAAAATTGTTTTCAAATCTGTTGAGGCTATGTTGATTTTTAGCTCCACCTTAGGAAGGTCCGAGCGGCCTGGCACAAGTCAAATGAGTGCTGAATGGCAAAACTTTTAACGAAAGATAAAAAAATTTAACACTCGTTTGACTAGTGTGAAAGACTTCGTCCTCTTTATGAAATAAATGAAACTACTGGATAAGCGGAAACTAAAGTATAGAACTTTTTTTTTTTTGCAGAATCGTGCCGCAAAGTTCGAGCGTATTTCTTCGTAGTCCATCATATATCCTCGACAAAGCTTGGTAATATGGGCGTGTAAAGCGGCGGATAATTTTTTATTTTAAGGAAAATGTATCGATTCTGCAAAACGCGTCGATACTGAAAAAAAAAAATAATAAAGTGTGCGTCACATACTTTATTTTTTTGCCCGACCTCTTTAATATGCGATTCGATAATCGAATGATCGTTGTGATCGAATTAGCGGTTTCCATGGTATTGCGATTTCGATGATCGGAGGAACGATTAGCGGGACCGTTTAATTGAGAACTCCGGTGTAGCATCAATGCAGCATTTAAGGAGCTCCGAGCGCTGTCGAGCGCTCGGAGCTCCTTAAATTGATAATAAGTCAAACCTCATTTGACCGGTGTCGACCGCTTAAACGAGCGTTCCATTATTATCAATCGTTTGCCTAAAGTTTTATTCATCGGACGAGTTAATATTTTTTCGCCCGCGAAAATATAGTCTTTTTATAGAAATAAAATTACGAAACTTTTAGCGAACGATGGAAAAATGTAACACTCGGCTTCCTTAAGTAAAAAAAACGCTGCTAGTTTATCGGAAACTAAAGTATGAGACTTTTTTTTTTGCCGAATCGAAGCGCAAAGTTCGGGGAGGTTTTCTTCATCGTCCAGCGCGTCGTGCCGCGTGCAACGGCGGCTAATTTTTTAAAAAGTAAACCGTGACGCGTCCCCTTTAATACGCGATTCGATAATCGGATTACGAAGTAGTATTATTCGCCGCGAAAAATCCGGGCGTCCCGACATAATTAAAACTTTTCGTCCGATCGCCGCTGCCGTCATTCCCAGTCTGGCTCGAGCGCGCAAACAAGGTCGCGTGTTCCCGTGGGAATCCCCGCTCGATGCCCGACGCTCGGTCGCCCGCGCGCGGGGAATCACACGGCCTAAAAGTTGCCAGTCATAAAAGTTATGCAAGTTACACTCGGGCGTCGCAAAGTTTCGTTCCTCGCTGCTGGTCGTTCGTCGAAGGAACTAATATCGTGAGGTTGCCTCCCCCCTCCCCCTCCCCCTAGATAGGTTCATGACTCGTATTCCTCACTACCACGGATACAACCAACCTCCCTCCTTTTTCTATGGCTCGAAGAGAAGTTTTACGGAAAGCTCCCGACAGCCGCTCTGGGCCTGTCCATCGTCAAGAATATACCGCGTGAAATCCTCGTCCAATCGATCATTCGAGTGAGAAAGAATTTCTTTCAAGTTTTATTTTTTTTTACTTATTCATTTTTTAATTTTCTTTTTACTTTACTTTCTCGTGCCTCGTGTGTTGCGCTATCTCGTAGAAATTCCACTCTAAAGTATCCCGGTGGAGTGCGCTGTACGAGTTACGATTGCCACCCGTTGATGAAAGGGAAGGTCGAACGTACAATTTTCTTGCGACTAATCCATTTGTCAGTGATCGATCGAGCTTCTCGCAAAAAAGAGTTTACACAAAAGTACAACACCAGCCGGAGAGTTACAGAAGTGTTCGAACGAAAGTGCCTCGATAAACGAATACGAGGGGAAAAAAAAAATGTGAAAGGGAGTTTAGAAAACACCACGTCGAGGCTGACAAAAGTGTGGCGCGCTGAAGTTGCGGGCATGGAAATAGGCAATGAGGGTACGATTAAAATGCGGTATTCGCGGAGTTTGTGCCTGGCGGTCGGTGCAAAGATACATCACCCTTTCCGTGCACGATGCAAGAGCTCGCGAAGCTTTTGTGCCGCTATACACTCCACTCGATCGGGGGATGAGGCTGATGTACTTGACGCCGGGTTCGGTCGTTTGGTAGTACAAGCGGGAGGACGACAGTGAGGCGGGGTATCGGCGCCAGTGAAGCTCGAAGCCTCATTATTGGGGGATTACGGTTCATTAGTCCCCATCCACCGGGGTTTCCGAACGACACGCAAAAAGGAAGAAGCGGTTCTCTTTTTCCTCTCCTCTCTCCGCTTTCATCCCTCTTCGTGCGCGCTCAAGTGCCGCCCCATTATGCACAGAATGTTTGTACCTTTCGCCTGTACATCTTCCCGTGGGCGCTCCATAGCCTGTATACCGCAGCGTTTGAACCATCGCAAAAAAAAAAAAAAGAAGATTTTTATAAAAGCAAAAAATAAAAAAGCTCCCTATATACGAAGATTCCCTTTCGCGCGTAAACATCGAAAGGAAGAAAAGAGCACAAAAAACCGTGAAGATGACGAAGGGCAAACGAAGCAAGAAATGGTTTCGCGTGGGACGATGGAACGAAAGAATAAAACGAGAAAATGAAGAAAGATCTCTTGAGAATTTTTAACGGATAAAAATGTACTTTGAGGCGCGTGGAGGGGAAGGAGGGGGAGGGGGGGGGGGGGGAGATGGTGTACACAGATAGCCCGACTATCGATAACGTTACCTATAACCGTTAGAGGCGCCGAGCAGTTCGGCAACGTCGTAACGGACTATAAATATATATATACGCATCGGTATAGATATTTACACCGGGAAAAACTGTTTTCTCCGAGTCTTCCTCTCCTTATTCTCTCTCTCTCCCGTTAGATCCGTCTTTCTTTAGCTTTTTCCTTCTATTTACCATCGGTGCACTTCCGCACGCCAGAAACGTTTCACAAGCTGCCCCGGAGTACAAATATTTATCCGAGCGCCTTTCATGTCTGGAAAATAATTTTCAGCGCGGCTCTTCCCTCTCCTCCGACCGCGCTCCATCGTCGTCTCTCCTCTCCTCCCTCGCCCCTGGCTCTCTTCCGCCTTTCCCGGCGCTTTCACCAGACCCGGTCCGCTTTACAGCGTCGCCGTTAGCTGCTGCATCTCCGCGCCTTGGGCACTCTCTGCTCGTGGCAAGGGTTATTCTTTCGCGGGCATATACTCAAACCGCCGCGCGAAACGTTGCGTCTACCGGAGGAGGGGGAGGAGGACGGAGTCGGAGGGTTGAACATCACTCGGGGAAGCATACCCTCCATCGTCGGCTCGCGCCCTACCGTGAGTCTTCTCGAATTACGACCTCTCCGAGCCAAACGCTACTCGAAATTAGCTTGATAAAATAACCGTGGTTTTTGCTTTTTTCCCGGAGACGATGGAAGATCCGAACCGAAACCGGGAATAGAGAGTACACGCGTCTACCCTGTGGTCATTAAAATATCGTCGGAGGAAAGGTTCATTTTTGTAACGTGCCTCCGCACTCGCTTGCACTGAGCACACGTACACACAGTGCCAAGAAGATTTAAACGGTGTATTTTCACGTCAAGGCATAGTCAAGAGATAGGATTTTTTTTTTTTTTTTTATGGAGAGGAACATTCCAATGTTTCTCTCCCCGACGGAATATTTCAAGGCGGCATGTGTGCCGAGAGAAAATACACCGTCGACGAGCCGTCGGCCCAAGGCATGAGAGGGCTCCGGAAACAATTTTGAAATTGTGATGTAATTGGATTAAGTGACGATGACGAGAGGGAGAGCCAGAGGGCTACGGAATATATAATATATCGTGTCGGGGGACGGAAAGGCTATCAAAATGAAATCTGCGCCGTCCTTTCGCCGATACGCGGCTACAAAGAAGTCATTAAGGCGTTATCTCGTCGATGTATCTCCCGAGAAAAGAGCCTTCCATCGTGGCTCGAGTATAACATCGTTTTGGGCGTTTCAGGACGTACTTCCGGTTTCTTGATAGACATTCGCGGAACCAGCGATAAAATTCTACGCCGTCCATCACCACAGTGGCTGCGCGTCGTTGCACCATTAACGAAGGCTACGAAGCCTACGATGCTTTTCCCTCGGAGGCGCGTTATACCGCGTAATATACATGTATAGATGCGGACATACATACATGTATACAAAGCCCCCGTATACTAGCGTCCCTTTTGCACTCTGTTGCCCGCGCGGCGAGCCATTCTCTCGCAAATGAGCGTTGTTAACGCTCGGCTCATAAACTTTCGTATAGGAATCGTACGCGCGGGTTACTTGCCCGCCTCGACGATCCGTACCTTGCTGAGCGAGGAAGAGAAAAAAAAAACACTGAAAAAGGAACAACGAGCCGAGACAAAAAGCGAAAGAAGGAATGAGGGCGGAAAAAAGGGAGGAAAAAAATGTGGGGTGAGAGGCTGTACAGCGTGCATCTGACGGGGGTTGGGGAGGGGGGGGGGGCGGGAGGGGTGCGAATGGGTCGCCGAGCTAGATGGCTTATCGATGATGGCTTTACGAGTACGTAACTCCGGAAATATCCCGGCGAGATTTTTTTTTCCTTTTTCTTTCTCCAAGCTCGTTTCGCTGCACGCAGTAAAAGAGACGCGGGGCGTGTTGTGGTGATCGCGCCGATGGGCTTATGTAACACGGCACAGTACCGCTGTAACATTGTGCGCTCGTTGCACACGGGGCGACCACGGCTGGATACACAGTGGTACAGCTCGCGGGCGGAGCGGGTCTTCCGCGTCGCGGCTGAAGACTAGTCCATTAACCCATCGCGAAAGGCTCTCCTCACGTAGACGAATTTATCATCACTCTCGCGCACGGTCTACCGTACTGGCCGCGCTGGTCGGACGTATTTTTGTTCTCGGTCAATTTTGATTATCGGAAATTAGACGACTGGTAATGTGTCCTTAAGAAAAAAAAAAATTTGTACATAATATCGTTACGATTTTTCTTTTATTTATAATGTAAAAATTAAAAAATTGAAAAGTGACTTTTTCAGAAGCGGAGTTTGTGACTTTTTTAAAATTATTGTTTTTCTTTTTGCTCCTTCATAGAGGAAGTTTTGTTATGGTGAAAAAAAATTCGAGAGTTTAATGATTTTGTGTATTTTTAAACAGTGATTTCTTTGCTTTCCGATGGCATCGCGAAAAACCCCAGGTGCCTATCGTGATCTACAACAAGACATACACAAGACGTTGGATATTACGGTGTTTAAAAACCAAGATAAAAAGGTATCACTCGGATTTCTTGAGTAAAAATCGAAAGTGCAAAAGAAAAAAATTCAGTGGCGCATACTTTTTTAAACAGGAAAGAAGCGGCCGAGTCGAAGGGCCAATTATCCGTGTACACAGGAGGATCGGAGTGATCGTGAGCGAGGCGTAGGCTCTCGGCTCTGGTCGTTCGGGCATGCAATACGTCGTTATCGGAAGAATGAAAAATATATCGAACGAAAATCCGAAAGATTTGCCCGTTGTTGGACGGAGTAAAAGCCGATAGGGTCGGTGCAAGTGGAAAGAGTCCCTATCGATCAGACGGATTCCTCGCGGGAGAGAGCTCCCCGTGAGCGCGATTGATGGACGTATATAGAGATATCTGGCTAATGGTGCGCCTCTTATTCCCTCGAAGAACATCCCCGTGCCAAGCCGATCAATGCCAGGCCGTTCGTCAATTAGCCTCGAGGCGTAACCAATGAAAGTCTGAGCCGTTCCCGAACGGGTTTCCAGACCGTCGGGACGAAGAGACCGATCGAACTGCGCGGAGGAAATCGCTTCGGTGTTCACAGTGTTCGGTACATTGCATCCGCCACAATATCTCGAAGAGGAGGGTCGGAGAGGAGAGGAGAAGGCGGCCCACGGTGTGAGGTGGAACCTCTCCAAGCTCGACCAACGGAATTAAGCAATTACCTGCTGATTGGAGGCTCTCCAGCGTTAGCCGCACCATCACACTTGCCAATCCGACGGCCCGGTAATTTCAATAGATACAACTGTAACCGCAAGAGCCGAGTCCAGAACGCGCCGGCATCGCGATTGCCTCTTGTCCGTGCAGGAAGGAGCGAATCTACTCGGACCCTCCCTTTCACCCCTTCTCGCCGCGCATCCCTGCGACCCTGTATACACAATCCGAACTATACGCTTGTCCCTTCGATCTCCGACATTCGACCGCAATACCAAACCAATTCACGGGGCGTTAACGTGGATTATAAATCAAGATGCTCGACCGCAAATATTTGGCCCCCCCTCGCACTTCCGGTTAATATATCGCGCGGCGGAAATTCTCCAACTGGTCCAAAATATTATAAACGGCGTGTGTGCCCATTACGTAAAAGCAATAATTACGGATTATATTGTCGTAATGTTTACGACAATATAATCCGTTAAATCCGTAAAAGTTAAATCAATCAGTTGAACTGATTTAATTTTGAGGTCGAAAATGTCGACGAGAATATATGCAGAGAGAGGGGGAGAGCGTGAGAGAGTATAAGCAGTGAAACGGTGTAGATCAAAAGTAGACTAGGTTTTTGCAGCGATCCATAGATTTACCATGATCCTGAGTATCCTGTCTAGATTTCAAAATCTTGATAAACAGTTAGACTCCTTCCCACTCCTATTTATATAGGAGTGGGAAGTTCCTGATAGTCAACAGATGAAGAAGATCCACTTGGAGAACTTTATTATTTAAGGAATGAAATTATGTTATGGAGCTCACAAAGATTGATGTAGGAAAAAATGAGATTATTTAGCTTTGTAAACATGGATCTTCCCAAGATTTTTGGCCATGGTTGTTCTTTGTGTGCATAGACAAATGTCGGGATCGTTTGGTTGAAGAATCATAAATTGATTTTAAGGATGATGGACCGTGGAACATTTTGGGGTGGTCAGGTCGTTGTCGGGTCGAGCTTTATATTCGCATCTCAGGTCTCAGTCGTATGTGAAGGGTTAATAATATTCGCCCCAAAAGCAAATTCGCGCGTTATTGATTCGCTCGGTCCTTGCAATATATAAGTGTATGTGCACAGACGTGACAAAGAGGACTCTTATCCCACTGGGTCCGTAGAACGGATGAGATTATAAAATCATTACAAAGGGTAAAAGCAATTTTTGCGGAACCTTCGGGAGGATAAAGAGCGTGATGTATTGCGAGGTAAAGAAGCCAGACGAAGGTGGTGGAGCAACTTTTATTCGCTTCGGAAGATGCTCGCTCCGTGAGGGGCCTCTAGGCGAGGATGCTGGCCGCGACGATGCCGGGAAGAAGCGGAGACGACGTCTCTAGCCCCCCTCGGAGGAGTTCGCACTACCCTCCGCTTCACCTTCCTGGATACCCGTTTATAAGTTTACCCGACTTCCGTTGGCCGTCTCTGTCTCCCTCCCTCGGCTATACTGGAAATACCTTCCCTCCGACTCTGACTCCCGATACTGCGAGGCGGCTGCGGGGTCGCCAAACAAGTAACAGTTGTACCAGAGGGCGAAGGATAAAAGCGATGCAATTACGAGTTCGCAAGGAATTACTCAGGGAATGTCTTTAATTAAATGTTGGAAGCAGCTTCCGAGCCTCCCCGTTAATGCGGAGACAATTTCCTTCCATCCGCGAGATACCGGTGAAGAAGAGAAAGGAACATCCGAACGGAAGTATACAGTTGAACGCGAACTGTCCCCCCAACCGACCCCCAACACCCCCGCCACAGGCGTCGCGTACCTTGCTGGCTTGATGGCTGGGTAACCTCCCTGTCTCTCCAAGATATCGTATAGGTATTCATCGTACCGAGTGCAAGAACTCCGATCCTCCCCGAGACATCTATTCCACGGGCGGGAAACTCCACCACTTATCCACCTTTCCCCCGTCCCTGCAAGCTTTGTCTGCATAACGGGAATACAACAAAGTTTTAAACTTCCAAGCGCCTAATCACTCGTGTCACCTTGTCGATCAAAGGAAACGGACTCGAGAGCTTCTCGGATAGTATACATGTTTGTGTGTATATATGCGTCTATACAGCATCTTGGTAACTTTTGTCATTAACTCGTTCGAGAAACTATCTCTTTCCTCGAATTACCCCACCGTATTTTAATACAATGGGAAGTTCGAGCTCGAACGGTGAATGCGTTCCAAGGGAGGATTACGAAACCGCTGGTTATTGTTTGCAAATGAGTAAAGCTCCGTCAGGCGTTGTGAGATAGTTATCTGCAGGGGGATTTTTTTTATTTGTTTTTCTTTTTACGCAGCTTCGAGTTTTAGTTGTGAACTTTTTATTTCCCGTGACTCGGAGTACGAGTGATTGTTACGCTCATGTTTTTTTGCCTTTCGAACTCGGGACGATTGCAACGAACCTCTTTGGATTACATTACTACATAAAAAAATAATTTACAGAGGCATTTTTTTTTTTTCACGCATCGTCAAGTTTTTGTCTCGAACGTATTATTTCCCGTGATTTCGGGCACAAGTAATTGCGACGCTCAATTTTCTTTTGCCCTTTGACGTCGATCGACAAAAATTCAGGGCGGTTGCAAGGAGTCTCTGTGGTTTACGACATTAGAAGAAGAGAAATGAGGGTTCTCTCATGCGCGTGATTCAACGGGACACTCCATGGGTACTTCTGGTGAGATAAAAAAAGAGGCTTTCGCGAAGCCCACCGTCGTCCCGGTTTTAATTTCCTCGGGCGAGCGGCGTCGCAACTCGAGTGTTTGCTACTTTACACGAGAGGCGGTGAGGAGAAAGCAAAAGATAAAAGATAAAAGCGTCGGAAGAAAGTGAGGGACGTTCCCCGAGTAGAAATTTTCGAGCGTTACATCGGGCCCCGATAAGGTCCTGAGAAGGCCTGACAAGGGCCTGATAAGGCCTTATCAGGACCCTATCAGGGCCCGATGTAACGCTCGAAAATGTCTACTCGGGTCATAGTCGTTGCCCGAGCACGTTTCGAGCGCTCGTTGGTTTCGTCGTAAAAAAAAAGAAAAAATTAGTAACAAAATATTGAAGAAAAACAAAGAGCCCGCACCGCCACACGCGGCCTTTTGCTTTTTTATTATAGCGAGACATTTCGCGTTCCATTTTCTCGTTCCGCGCCGACTGTCCCGCAGACGGCTACGAGCTCGATACATGTCCCGTACGGAAGCAAAGTTGAGAGGGTTCGGTAAACCCTTGCTGCTCCCGTCCGGGACGCCGGGAGGTCGACGCGAAGCGTGACAAGAAATGTCACGCGGCATTCGGCGGTGAAGGTGTGACTGCTCGGGGGTGTTCCACCCTTTTTTTTTTCGAACGTCGACCGTATACCACTTTTCGTGACGCACGGCACACTACTCCACCGGAGGCCGTTGTTGAGGGGTGCTTTATGCCTGATCCGCGCGGTAAACGCCTTCACCGTCGGCGACAAGAAAATATTTTGTCACGGCGGGGAGCTGCCTGGCTCGTTCAATCTTCACCCCCGAACACGACGCATGCAGACGTCCGACTGACGGCTATAACTTTCGAGCACAGTCGCAGTATTGTTATAATGTTAACCGCGGTGCGAGCCAAACGCACAATCAACTTTTTACGACATAGATTTCCGGTCTGCGATAATATATTCGAGTGTAAAGAAAAAAATCGTGACTAAAAAGTTTCATGCACGAAGAGACTAAAGCAAGGAAAACTAATCGATTTTTTCCACAGCTTCAAACTATTACCGTTTGAAAGGAAATTCTCACACGACATGGATGTCGACTCACGTTCGTGTGAGAATTCAATTTTGAACGTAAATCGTCGGCGGTCGTTGGAAAAATTTTTGTATGGTTTTTGTGAGCGCCCACGGTATTTCACGTGACCTTAACGTGTATCTAAACGATATTATCATGCGCAGGGTTTCATCTTCCCGAGTCACCTTCGAAATGGAATCGGTGGCGAGAAAGTCGCGAATATCAAGGCTCGGAAGTGGAAGGAGTGTCGAGTTACATGACGGGATTCTCAGGTGGAGTCAACGATTTTGCCCCATCCGGTATCCGGATGTTAAACGAACTGGTGAGAGAGACCGAATCGAGCTCTCCAAGGAGCCACTCGTCGGATGCTCCACAGTGAAGAGAGATCCGCGCGACTCCTTCATACTATCCGACCATGCATACGAGGAGTTTCGAGCGCAGGGCTCGTGGAAAAGCGTACAATGCGCGAGCGAACCCCTCTCTAACAGGCCTTAATCATGACAAGAGGGCCCTGTGCGCCTCTGGCTCGGCGTATAAGGGCCGAACGTTTTACGTACGTTGTATAACTTCCACGTTGCCCCGAGAGAGGGTTCCGCTCTCCTACTCGAGACCCTCCCCACCAGCTCATCGCGGAACGAGGGTAAGTCTCTAGAAATGTTTCTCACTCCCTCGTCATCATTTAATCGCCCCACCGGTTTATACACGCTAACCATAACCATGCGAAATCTCGCTGCTTTCCTCCTACTTCAACGGGAGATACACGAATTATTCAAGCATCTCCTCATCCCGAATTCTACTTGGCGCATCTCCTTCAAACCCGCGAATACCGGAGTAACTCCGCACAGATATCCGCTACCGAGCGGGAATGCCGTTCGAGTTCCTGCACTATGCACACATATACATATATATGTATTTATATATGTATATATACATATATATATATGTACACGTATATATGGTCTAATTTTATAAAACGATCGAACAAATTTTATCGCGTTATCATAGTCTCTTATTTCCGGAAACTTTTCATTTTTCATTCGCTCGAGGAATTGAGTGAAACAGTTTCTTAAGCAAGCTAAAAAAAAAAAGAAAGATTCACAAAAAAAAAAAGCATCGTACATTCACCAAACAGTACCGATATATTAATAAAATGTTAAACGTACAAATCTTTACCGTGTCGTAAAGATGGCCTCGATAAGACTGAAATATCGGCGAATAAGTGTTATCGACACTATCGACGATGAATGTATCGAGACCGGCAACGGCGTCAGCGGGATTCGATGTACATAAGGCGAAACGTGAATATCGCTCGGGAAAGGTAGAGAGGGAGAGAGAACCGTATTAGAGCCACGTATCAGATTGCAAATCAATATCTCATTTCGTAGGTATAAGTCGGCGAGATGTCTCGTGTACGTAATGCAGTTTCGTGGCCGACGTGCTGAGAGATACAGGCGTTGTAGAGGATGGTACCGGTGATGCTGGTGTAGTCGGCGAACAGACACGTCGGGAGGGTTGAAAGGGAGGCGGAGGGGGTTGAAAGGGGGAAGATTTTGCGAGAGCACGGGAGGCGAGACCGGTGTGCGAGGAGAGAGGAGAGAGGAGAGCGGGAGAGTCGGAGGGCTGGTGAGCGAACGCGGCCAAATCGAATTACCCTCCGGCAGTCCTGTATCGAAGGGAAACCGTGCTACAGAACCTCCGACTATCCTTCTCCCGCCGCGTTATACGAAAAGTCTTACCGGAGAGGCGATGAGGCTTTTGGAATTGAACGAAAGAGCGCGAGTGAGAAACACACATACATACACAGAGCAGCGAACAGTGAATGAGAAATATATATAGAGAGGAGGGAAGAGTGCGCAGCCTCCGGTAAGCTCGTTACGAGACCCCATTCAATCTTTCGGCGGCTTAACGAGACCCCCCGTGATTGACGTACTTTCATGTACAGCGGGTGGGTAGAGCTCTCTCGCCGAGCTCCCGCTCGCTCCCTCTCCGTCCCTATCTGGATATGAAGACAGAGAGAACGGCGTCGAAACCGCGATGAAGGTTCCTCCTTCTTTCAACCGCATCGGGTTCCGGCAACCCTCGTCATCGCGAGTTACCAGAAGCGCTCGTTGAGCGCTCCCGGTGAATCAGGAATACGCGAGGGGGGGAAGCTCTGGGCCCTGTTTTACGTATCGTGATGTACGAAATTTCATAAACGTCGACCCCCTCACCCGTCACAGTGAGCTTCCGAGGATTTGCATAATTTTAGAAAACAATCGACCGATCTGAATGGAGCGCGGAGCCCGGGCGGAAGGAGGAAAAGGTTCGGGGCTCTTCTGGCAAACCGGCGGAAAAGCTCGCAGGCTGTTTTTTTTTCTTTCATTTTCATGGAAAGTTGAGGGAACCATCGAGTTATCATTAGTTTCGAGAATTTACTACGGCTGGGCGTGCAGGAGAGGCTGCACCGCTCCGGGAACCTCTTACGCAAATAGTACCGGCTACTGACGCAAACAGTCCGACTACCGGTGAGGATTTTGCGAGTTCGTGCAACGGACAAGCCTCGCCGCTGCTTTTACAGTGCGCGAACTCTCCGACACAGAGGAGTCTCTAGTAGGGGTTGCGCAGGCGGGGCGTTATTGAATTAAAAGACCCGGTTTTCCCCGCTAAACACACTGCCGCGGGTACTCGGCGGAGAGAAAACGTCGCGTTGCCCTTGGCGGGTCTCTGTTGAAACGTTAAATTATTCCGTTCCGTCCGCACCATTTGTCAACGGCAAATAAATTATTCACCTCAGGACATACATATATATGAAAAATGTAAAATTACCGAAGGCTATCAAAGCAGAAGGTGAATTGTATGGCAGACTGGTTATTACCAATTTTTTATGGAGTTTTGACCCTGCAACTCATGGATGGGGTGAAAAAACCCCCCCAGGCGATAATAAAAATATGCGATATTTGTCAAGTTTCGTTACGTTTTAGGCTTGAAGTGTGATTTTCGACCCCTAAACTTTAATAAAATCAAATTTTCCGTATGCCATTCTCTTCCTTATTAAAAACCGAAGAGTTCCGTGTGCGAAAAACCCCACTTACTGCTCGTAGGAAACGTATACGTAGAAGAAACGCGTGATGCGGATATCTGCCCCGGTCATGAGTTCGAAGGTAGAAAAAATGGTACACAAGGTGTAGCGTTAAATAAAAGTCTCATCTCAAATACACGAGTCCATTTTGCCCCCGCCGTCCCTTGATACAGATGGAAACTCAGGAGGCTCTCCACTCGAGGAGCAACGATTCTCCCAAAGTTTCTCCGAGCCTCGTCGTTCTCTCGTCATCCGAGACTGCGCGCTTTCCGACGCAGGAATGACATTTCTCCGCCGCTATACGTGGCCCGCCGCTCACCGATCGTCCAGGTGAAATTCGAGGCGAAACCGCGAGCCCGCTGACAATTCAATTATAACTGAGGGAAATTCCCGGAGTCCCGGTCTCTGTCTATCTACCCCTATAAGCCGAGAAAGTTTGGTAGCTTCGACGGCCTCACCGGCAGCGAGGTCGTCGTCGTAGTCGTCCTCGTCGTCGGGCACGACGCAGACGACCCTCGGCAACCCCACGCCAATCCTATTTTCCGCACTGTCTCTGTTACTCCCTGCAGAACGTCGCAGCTTTTAACCCTCCAATACCGTTTCCCCCCCTTCGGCGTGCCTCTTTCTCTCATCTCCCTTCGCCGCCAAGTGTTATGCAGATTTGTGTTTGGCCAGTCATTACCGGGGTGTTTGCCGATACGACTGCTGCTCCTCCATGTCGGGCTCAGACCAACGGACCTGGGACTCCGACGAAGTCCCTCCCGGTATTCCCGACCTTCCCGCCTCCCCCAACCGCCGTTCACGTGATTTGGCCACCCTGCCGAGTCGAGCAGACGCGGCAATCTTCCCGCACAGAAAATCATCCTCCCGTGTCCCCGGTAACCATAACTGCTTCATTTATCGAGAGCCCTGAATTATCCAGGTCGTGCGACGAGGCGGAAAAAATTGTGGCACGGAGCGCCGGTTTATCTTACCGATTCGAGAGCAATCGGGCTGTTGTCGCTACTTTCGCGGATAATGTGCTTTAACGAGTGTACACGAGGAAGATGCTCGCTACACAACGTCGGCGTCCCGGAACGCTCGTGTTCTCCAGTTCGTACCGCGACACTCGCGTTCCCGACCGAACCGGAACCATCCCGAAGACCGACCGGTCGATTCTACGGACCTGAAGATATGTGCACGACGTTAAATTTCATCTCTGGCAAGTCTCTATGAATGCACTGCTTCAGAAAGATAAAAACATCGCTGCAGTCACACTGGATGAAATTTAGTCTCGTGGAGATATCTTCAGGGTCGTTCGATTCTTGGGCAAAACTAACTCCCGTCCCGGGCGTTCACGGCGATGAGTTTTTGGTTGATTTTTCAAGAGCCAACCGTAATAATCGTTCGAATAACTCCGTCGAAGAGAGCGAAGGAGGATCGTAATGAATTTCCATCCGGGACTGCCGGTGCTTGCATCCCGACGCTATGGAATTTCAAGCTTTCTCAATATTCGGGAGCCGGCATAACTTCGTTACACTGTTTCCAGGGGGTTCGGGGATTTATTTGAAATTCATTCCGAAAATTGGTGTATTGTGGGCGTTTTGAATAATCGGATACAAACAGGAGCGGCGAGGTACTCACTGGCATAGTTTGACTACCGTGAAGAGAGTTGATTGCCACCAGAGCTTCCTGGTGTGACGAGAATTTGACAAATGCGCAACCTGAAACATTCAAAGAGAAAAAAAAGAACGTCATTAATAATCACATTTCCTCGTCAATTGCTGAATTTTTATCGTAATTTTATCGTAATACATCTCTGGGAAACGCGTAGCGTGTTGGGAACACGGGGGGGGGGGGGGGGTTAAAACGTGCTATTTTACCGATGGTCGGACGATACGACGGAATTATCGCACGACGAGATCCCTCGGCGAGGGTCCGACACGCGTCGTTCGTTCTCCACGCTCCGAGGCACACGGGCATAATCAAAATATTTTTAGCCAAACTTTCGAAGTTCAAAGCTCGAACTGGCAGGCCGGATCACGGGGAATGGAAAGTGTCCACGGCAAAGCCCGGGGTCTTTTATCCTCCGAGGGGTCGGTATAACGAGTTCCACGCATCAGCCATCCACCTATGGAGCCCGTGCGAGAGCGTCGGTCAAACGCTTCGTAGAAAAAAAATAAATGGAGTTCGATGGCAATGACGATACGCCCGAGCTCTGCTGGCCCGGTGAGCGTAAGCCGGCCACAACGAGGGCTGGGCGTCCTGGAAAGGAATTAGGGCGAGAAGAGAGAGACGTAGGTCGAGGGTGATATCGAAAGAACGCGAGGGTATGCACGACCGACCCTCGCGCCCCCACGTACCTGCTCGACTATGATACGATAAGGTCTCAGGGTGAATCTTCTGCTTTCTGCTTCTAGAATAGGCGGAAAGCTGGAACCCTTGCCGGTTGTCGGCCACGTTGCCCCCTGGTTGCCAACCAGCGAGACACCCTCGACGGAAGGAGACACGAACGGGCCGATGACTGGGGATGATTTTTTTTTGTTGTCTTCCTCTCGGGGCCAATAACTGCGCAGCTCGATCGACGGACCGTCCGGGTCGGCTGCGTCCGCTCGCTCGCCTCGAAAGCGAGAACCCTCTTCGGCATCGACGTCGATGGCGCGTTCGAGCGTTCCACGATGAGATGACTGCGCGAGGGTTCGGTCGCTCGGGGGTTTGTACAGATAGAACGAGGATGAGGAAGAAGATGAGGGTGCGGACTCTCATCCTGCCACTCGCCGCGGCCACTCGCTGATCGATATCTCTCGCGCATTAAAAGAAAAAAAAGGGAGAAGGGGGGAGGGGGGGGGGGCGCATAAAAAAAAAACTTGAGCCTCCTCCACGACGCGATGGATCCCTAGGCTCGGCGACGGAAAGTAAAAGAGGATTCTCTCATTATCCCGGATAATAGAACGGAGTTAAAACTTTATCGTTGCCAAAAGGCGAGTCTGCGTCATCCGCGGACCTCGCGTAATGCCCGCGCGGGTTTGCCCTCCCCCGTTACACGAGTCCCGCTCCTGTTCGACCCCCCGTCGACCATCGCACCTCTCCCCGTCATCTCACTTCCAAAAAGATTTTTTCCCCCATTTTTTTTTCTCCACTCTCCTCCCAACCCGTCTCAGCTTCGATCCTGTCACGGCTTCCGCCACGAGTGGACGGAGAGGAAAAAAAAAATTAATTGCAAAGCGCAGTCCCTCCTGGAACTCGTTGGCAAAGAATCGAGGAGGGCCCGGGTACCTCTTCGCTTCGTATCCTCGCGTCTTCTCGATGCCTTTTACCCTCCCCACCGTCGAGGCCGGACCCTCGACGTTGAATCCCTGACGGTGTCCTCGAGGAGAAACGAACGAGCGGGAAGAAGCACGAGCCCGAGCGTAGGTAACCGTTTTCTCTCCTCTTCTCTCGAGATTTTTATCGAATGCACTCAGCGAGAGCCCCGACGTCTATCTGGCCTAGAAATAAAGGAGCTCCGCCGACCCCCGATATCCCCAAAGTTTGACTGCTCATGTACCCTGCTCGATTCTTCCCGACCGTGTCCCTCCGCCTCTCCCACTCGTTGCTGGCGGCACTCACCGTCAACCTTCGAGAGCCTTGTTTCGCTATAGCGCGTTTGCGTTCTTCCTCCTTTCGTCCCCCCCCCCCCCCCCCCCCCGGACAAGAACCTCGCCGCCCAGACCTCCGAAGCTATAACACAGGTCGAACAGTGAAAACGAACAACAAACACAGTGTTGACGAACAACGTCCATGTCGGGCCGTTAACGTCCGCAACTTCTCTCCTCGGCCTCGATTTTCCACCAAAGTGGAGAGAACTACGTTCCCGGCCGGCCCTTTGATGGAGGATGGGCGTACTCCGACAAACTCTCGGAGAACGTTTTATACGACACGATCGAGTGCTAAACACACGGAGAGAGCGAGGGAGCGAGGAGACGGAGCGAGGAGACGGAGTGAGAAAAGCGGGGGGCCTGAGAGTGAGAAAGACATACGAAAGATAGGGTTGGTCACGCGGGCTCGCCGTGCGATCGATGGAAACCCTCCTTGCCAGTCTTTTCCACTCGTATATTTGATCGCTCGACAAACATGTCCAAGTTTATATCGCGTGGGACCACGGGTTGGGTACGGTGTATGTGCGCCGGAGCTAAAGCGCTAACACACTTCCACCCCCCCCCCCCCCCGCGAAACCCCCGCCGACCAACCCCCCATTTCGCTCTTCTCCTCTGCGTGGTCGTCGTCGTCGTTCGTAGCTTTGGTATTAAAACCTGCTTCTGTTTGTCCAACGAATCGATATTCGAGGGCAGTCGGAGGCGAGGCCGTGTGTCCCGTCAACACAATTCCCTTGCTCCAAAGTAATTCGATCCCCCCGGCCCCCGAGCCGGCCGTTGCGTCATTATCGAGCACACAGAGAGTCTCGAACTGGATCGCCCGAGAGAGGCCTCCCCACGTAGAACGAACGTGTGTTATTTTCTTTTTCTCTGCCATTCCTTCTTTTTTCTCCACAAACTCGCAACGCATTAGCGAGAGAGGAGAGCCTTATCCGCCATTATCGCGGGGCGTTAACAGGTAGAAACTAGGCATGATACACAACACGCGGACCGAGTCGTGCGGTTTTTTGTTAGCGCCTCGGGCGCGCGGAGGGAGGTGCGAGAAATGAGAGGATCGCGATCGACGAGCATGATCCATAAAGTAACAGTACCAATGCTCGAACAAACGTTTTTTGTCCACAAATTTCCACAATTGTTTTAATGTTAATTTTACAAAAAATGTTCGTAATATTGTCAGACATTTTTGTACAATAAACAAGAAAATAATTCTGGACGTTTGTGAAAAAGAAACGTTGGTCCCTATTTTACTGTGTACGTAGCTTATCTTCACTATTATTTAGCGTAAATATAATTTTTTTACCGTTTTAGTTAACAAATTCTTTTCGTAAATATTTAGGTAATTCAAATAAATTCTTCTAGTTAATGTGAACTAGATGAGTCGGCGCATCAGAATTCTTTAAATCTATGAGTGACCGAAACATTGGAACATGCAGTCTCCGAATATAGGGACCTGCCGAAAAACTGTGGCCAGAGATAGGTACATTTGTACTCTCTTGTTATTTTTGTCCGCAATTAAAAAAATATTCATCTTTTCGTAATTAATCGATGTGTTTTGGAAACTAGAAACCATCGACTTGTTATTGGCTTCAGTTATTTTCACAAAAAATGTCTTCTTCACCAATTAATAACTGCTGGAATCTGGGGATGCTGTCCGACCATTGGTACCTTTCACCTTACGCTCTCGTGATAGCGGAGCAAATAAAAATGAAAAAAATAAAAGGAGAACTGGGAAGAGTGGCACGAAGAGACTCCGATTGACGAGGCGCGAGCGGGAGCGGACAGTGGAATCAGCGATATCGGGTCCGACAAACGGCCACTTCATCGTTGTCACCGGTGGTACCGGGGCTTCTTCTGCAGTACAGCGCTATATTCACCTCCTCGCTCTTGCTGCGCGGCACCCCGGGCACCCGTGACCGTTAATCAGATTTGATATTTCCAAGGAAACTCCACAAGTTCTCTTTCGCCTGGCGCATTCCTTCCATCGGTCCGTTTCGCGCCGATGGTCATTGCCGTCGTCAGCGTGTCGGCGCTGCCGCCGCCAACGACTCCCACCCAGGCCCCCGTCTCCCCATTAGTTATTGATTCCCTAACGAGCTGACTGCCGTCCGTGTATCACCGTCGAGTTATCGGCAGCAGCGGGGAAATACTCACTCGCCGGGAAATTACATCTCGAATTCTTTCGGTCGCGACAGCTGTTGTTGGGCCGAGCGGAGGATGAGAGGAAAAAATAGAGCCGGTTGCCGGAGGTTGCCAGAGGAGAAATACCGCCGTGTGTATACTTTATCCCACCTACGATATATAAGTTAATATCGGAAGGGGGAGCTCGCGAAGGGTCGCCAATTCCGATGGCTCGGTCGATAAAACAGAGCCGCAAAATCAGTCGAATTCTCGCAGAAAGGGGATTCGCCGGCGCTGGTCGGCGAGCTGTGCGCCGGGGAGAGCTTCTATTAATGGTAGAAATTCTGTACGCTGCGCTGGACGGATCAATTTCATTAATTAGCCTAGTAAATCCGTTGAGCGAGCCGAACGGGACTCGGAGCCTAATTGGTACGTGGCACGTTTTACAGAGTGGTCCGGGGCAGAGGAACGCCGGACTGCGGGACGGCAGGGAGAGAGGGAGGGATCGGGACTGAGGGTGGAACGGGTAACTCCGTCAGTCGAGGTACGAGACCGAATTAGGCAGGAATACGCTGTGTACGCTCCCGTTCCTTGGCAACCTCTATATCGGGCATCGCATATATGCACTGGATGGGCAGGCTTCGTGCTCACGGGTTTTTTTTTTCTTTCCTTTTTTTTTTTCCTACACATATGACTCGGCAAATGTACGGGTGTAACACCGGGCCGGAGGGGTTTTCACGTATGTCCGGGCTACCGGGCACCCACGAAGTTAGCGAGAACGAGATGGAGAGATTAAAAACGCTGACAAAGTTACGTAACATTCGTGCTCAGCTTTTTTTCATATCCTGACGGGGATGGAGAGCGAGAGCCGAGCCGAGCAGTACCGAGCTGTGTGCGCGGACCGGGTGGGTAAGAACCGGGAGGGACGATGGTGCAGGTTCGCCCGGTACGGAATAAAGGGTGAACGTGGAGAAGGAGCGCGGAGGCCCCCGGTGAGGTGAGTGTGCGTACCCGTGGCCGGGAATTCGGAATAAGAGCTTTGTGTTGGCCGGCTCTTCGGGAGAGGATGTAAATCCGACGGCGGCAGGCTGGTCGACAAGAAAAAAAAAAAAAAAAAAAAAGGGCGGAATGGAAAAGACGAGGGGCCTAGATAGCGCGGAGGAAAGATGACGCAGGGAACCGAGAGCAAGAGAAAAAAAAAAGAGAATAAAAAGAAGCCCAACGCCGGCCATTGTCCGAAACGAAGGATATGGACAATAAGGGCGGCGATGCGGAGTGAGGGCCGTGGATGGAGAGAAATGCTTCTGTAAAGCTTCGGGGTAGCGTGACCGAGGGCCGGGGGCGGAGGCGGAGGAGGCTGGAAATCTTGAATTTTCGTTGTTGGCCTCTTCATACTTTTCCCGTCCACTTGTCGCGAGTGAGGAGGTCAGGACCCTTCGCCCTCTCACACCCGTCCCTCGCTCCGTCCACCGTTCGTGTGTTGCCTCTTTACACGTGAAAAGTACAATACCACCGCGACGATACGGCGAATGGGAGAGACATCCGATATCGCGGTGACCTCCGCGACTCGGGTGAAAAAAAAGGAGTCGACGTTCTTCGAGGGATTGAAATAAGAGACGCAGTTTCGCCTAACACTACCGACCCAACTACCCTCCGCCGCCCACCCTCGCGAGCAGACCTCCGCTCGGATGAAATATCGGGCGGGGAGAGAAAGTCTCTCGAGACTGAATTTGGAACATCCTGCCGACTGGATTCAAGGACGAAACAAATAAGAGTACGTGAGCGAGGGGAATGGCGTACTCGCGCGGCAGTTCACTCCACCTCACCGGTTCCGCGGGCAAACTCGCTGCGACGAGATGCTCGGATGTAATACGAGGACACGTAATGCCATTATAATGTAGACACGACAAAATATAAAACAGGGAGGCTGGGAGAGAGAGACGACGAGAAAGCGAGGGACGGCGAGAGAGCGGTGGAGATATTAGAGAAAGGAAGTTGAGGAAGCGGTGCGTGCTCGACGAGTTACACTGTGTGTATGTATGTACCGTTGGAGAAAAGCGAGAGTCATGAGAGAGGAACCGAGCGAGGAACGTGACGACGTCGTATCTCCGCGGAATGATGGATTCAGCTGCGGTGCTCGCGACACCGTGTTTCTCGTAACAATGTATAATACGATGAAATTATTTACTCGCTTATTCGAGCTTACATGAGGACGAAGTTTAAGTTTCGTATTTCGTAACTAGGTAAATATGGTAACAGTAATAATTGTTATTATTATTATTTATTATGCACAGAGTACGCTCTTGAGGAAACCACCGTTGTCTCCGAGTAGTCACAAAAATTGTCAAAATCATATATTTCACGCAACAAGGTAGAGTAGGTTTAGTTACGGTATTCGCCGCACTGTGTTTCCCGTACCGATGTACAATGCGATGAAATTATTTGGTTGCTTATTCGAGTTTACGTGAGGACGAAATTTAAGTTTCCTATTTTGTAACTCGCTAAATATAATAATGGTTTTTATAATTTAACATGTACAAAGTACGCTTTTGGGAGGATCACGGTTGTCTCGAAATAGTCACTATTTTCGAAAAAGAAAACAAAAAATTGTCAACAGCACGTATTTCACGCAACAGGGTAAAGTAGGATAAGCGTGATGATCGCGAAAGATTAAAATGTAAATACTCGACGGAACAACAACAACATCAACCGTATATCTCGTCGAAGAGCACTCCCTGTACGGTCGCACTCGTATAATTGGCGCGGAACCTCCCCGGCAGATAGGGAGTGCCCCGTCGGCAAATTCATTTAGATTACAGCGCAAAACTACTCTCTCCCTCCCTTTATCTGCGTCGTATTTACCCGGCATTAAATTACACGGACGATCGCGTCCACGCGACGAGGGTCGAACGGAACGGAACGAACGAACCGAGGGAAACGCCGAATGCGCGCAACCGGTTTACTTTCATCACATCCAATGTTGATCACGGTCCGACGTAGATACTGTCACCCTTCCCCCTCCCGGAGCCCGGCTTGCCCGCGTGATATAGATACTTTATTTATGCAACGTGTGAAGAGCAATTGTTGCAGCGGTAAGTATGTATATATGAATGCTTCCGCGGACGATACACTGAGATTGAGCGCGGGTCGTGCGACAACCATGCATTCGTAATTACCCGTCCTTGCTGCGGAGTCCATTCGTAAATTTTTAAGGGGACCTCGAAGCCGCGCGCCTTTGACGTACAACGATAAACAAATCGAAATCGCGAGTGGAAGGAACGAGGAAATATACACAACTACGATGCACATTTTTTTCTATAACATTTTTTAGTATTTCTCACCGGCATTATCGGCTGAAAAAATAAAACTTCTTTTCACAACCGAAACGAAACGTCTCATCTCTAAGTGAAATTATAAACATTTCATTATGAGATAGAAACAACGACGGCGATAAATTCAAGACTACAGCATTTTGAAACCTGAACGGAATTTTAAGGATCGATGGTCGAGTCGACATAATGCCAATATATTTATTTTCGGCAAACGAATTGTTCTTGAGTCATTGATAAATTTTTTGTATACATATATTTTCAGAGCAATATCCGCGGTGGAATAAATGAGGGACATATCGATATCGACGTGGTGATGTAGTGTGCACAGTGATTCGTGCCTTATCGGGACTCTGAGGACACCGGCCGAATCGAACAACGATGAGTAATCCAAATCGCGAAAGCAGAGTACCAGGAAATACGGTGAGCACCAGTAACTAAAATACACGCTGCTTGTATATTATTTGTTATTTCTTATCCGCAATCATGTCCGCAAAAAAATTGTCCCGATATCGGGTAGAGGCTTACATTTCGGGAGGGAAACACGAAAGTAGAATATCGTCCCGAATAGCTCAGGACGCATCGGCCCCCCGCTATAACGCACCATTTCCGCGATATTGTTAGTTACTTACGGGGATGGTGGGGGAGGGGGGGGGGGGGGGGGGGGGAGATACGAAATTCGTTCTCCGGTAATACCGATAATACCGGGCAATCATCTTGTCACCGGGTTAAGGCTCGCGGTAAGCCGTCGCAGTCGGGAATGTACCACCGGGTTTCCTGGGGTCGCTTCCATCAGAATAATACGCATAGGCTCGCCCGGTTTTCATACCTCGAGGGAATCCGTGAGTGTTCCTCGCACCGTCCTCCACATCTTCGCGAATTCGAGCGGTCGATTCCGTATCTCCTCAGGACAGCGAGATGCCCGGCTTCCGATGGCGCTGCCCCCCGACACAGTTTTCGGCCGAAGACGTCGAAATAATCCGGAGCAGCGATAAGCGACAAAGGGAGCCAAGTAAATAACTCCCTTGCTTATTACTTGTAGTAATAACTACAAGTGCCTCATCGTCCAAGATTTCTTCATCGCGGCTCTGCCTCTCGATATCCTCATCAATCGTTACCGTGCGTTACCGGTCGGACAGTCATTACTCGTTACAGCGAGTCGTTCTGCACTTTTGAAAAATCTTTCGCAGGCTGCCGAAGAAAAAAATATTCGTTTCAATTCTATTTTCAATTCTTACAATCCCATACGATATCGAAACAACGACGACAAGACTGCCAAGGTGACAAGTGTTCATTTCAATCCGGTATGAAATTGTACGAATTGAAGGTAGAATTGAAACAACATTTTGTTTCTTTAGTAACCCGCAAGCAAATTTAACTTGAATCATTGATCTTTTTTTTCAGTTTTTTTTCAGTCGCCGGTCTGCAGCTCACTGGAGATTCGCCAAGCCACGTTGGCAATCGTCGTCGCGCTTTCCTCCTCCTCGTCTTCGATCCTCTCGCAAAGGTCACAGCGCGGAACTTCGAAGAAAGCTTGGAAGCTGCGGAGCGTTGAAGTTCGCTCGCTGTTCCGGAGCCGGGAGACGAGGTGCGGCGCCCTGGAAACGCGGAAAAACGGCGAGCGAAAGGACGGGAGCCGCTCGGAGTCTCTCGGCTCTATGAGAAGAACGCCGGAGAGATTCTCCGGGGCTAATTAAATAACTAGCGAGTCACCTAGCAACTTGGCGCCTCGACTACGGGCGAGCGATTCCCTCCACCCCCCTTGGCCTCGGCCTTGCGGACTCCATCCTTGTTTCAGCTTCTTCTTCGGGATCCTCTTTCCTTGCTCGCGCGGCTTCTGTTTCCAGCTCGTTACGCTCTCCCATCGGTCTGGCACGTACATTCCCGCAGCTACCCCCAACACCCATCCGACCTCACTCTTGTCACAATTAATTCAATTAAAGTTCGAGATAATGATCGCAGAACAACCAGCCGAAACAGTCTCGACTGTGTTTCGCTACGTGCGAAACCGAGTCCAGTTTTACCAAAATGTTGACGAGGAGCCGTGCGTGCGAACGTTCGACGCACCGACGATGATGGAGCAGCGGGAGCTCCGGGAGACGAGCTCACGTTCCGCGTCTCGGAGATGAAGATGAGCGCGTCGTTGGATCCGGGAATCTTTCGGCGACGAGGGAACGGTGGTTTCGCCGTGCGGGGGAAATACATTTTTAATGTATTCGTCTCACGCTCAGCCCGCGCCCGAAAAGTCTGTCACAATTTCACGTCTCTTTGCAATGATTGATCCCGAGAATTCTCGGGAGAGACGGCAAACTCGTCGGGGCTCTTTTACCACCCTGATACAGCGGTAATAAGACCGGGGGATGGATGATGCGTGCACGCCACTCCGACCATAACAGCCGGCGTGCCACGGGGAAGAAAAGATTCAGGCTTCGTATTCGTTAAAACCCTGTCGGAAGATGAACCCGAGGATCGGGAGGGAAAACGGCCCAAGAGCGCCTCCCTGAATCGTTAATTTACTGCGGCTAAAATAAACCGTGGGGGTTCCCTCAAAGAAACTCAATCTCCACCTCTGGTACCGCGGTTCTTCTTCATCCCCCCCCCCCCCTCCACCCGCGCGACCCCCTGTCGAGCCCGGTGTATCATATACTACAGGCAGCAAACTTAAATTTCTCTGGCAGCGGCACACCGCACCCGACCCTGGATAGATGGAGAGGAGTAAGCGCGACGTGCGCGTTTTCCACGCCTTCCACCCCAACGAAACTCCCCTCGACCGCCCCCTCGTCCTGTAACTTTCCTTCACCTTCAAAGTCCCTCGCCTCGCGACTTTGGGCGGTCGAGCGAGCTAAAGCGCCCTGCAATGAGGAGGGGGGGGGGGGGGGGGGGGGGAGGCAGGGGATGGCAAAGAAAGAGGAAAGGCATAATTTCAAACTGGAAACTGGGGTACAAGCTATCCTGTCATCCGGCTCGCTCGGGCGTTCTATAGCCGTAGCCGTGGCATCAGCGGCGCAACCCCTCGGAAATTAATAGGAGGATCGCTCCCACGGAATGTTACGACACCGGCCCGGGGGGGAAGTGAGGAGCGGGGCCAAAGTTGCCGGTGTGACCGACAAAGTATCTTTATTAAGGCATAAGCGCTGATGTAGACACAGGAAGGCGGTCCGGGTTGGCGATATCCAACCATCGGTTAATTAGATTTTTAATTAACACAGGGTGAGGGCGGTGGTCGGTGGAGAGGGGGGGGGGGAGTCGGAGAACTCTATTCCTTGGCTTTCGTATGTAACAAAATGGCACCCATTCTTTATGTATTTTTCATTTTTTTTATTGTGTGTACAAGTATGACTCTCAGTTTCAAAATTGACGCAATCTCGCGCACTGCGGAGGGTGCCGGCGAAGAACGGCGAGAAGAGGGATGATAAAAAGGGATAACGGCACGTGGGCATGAGGGCTTGCCGGCCGCGGTCGGCGACCACGTTCTCCCTTTGTTCCGCTTCAATTTGTTTAGCCGTAGGCACATCGCCTAAAAGCACACAGAGCGTACGAGCGGAGCTTCCACACCTACACGGATCCGAGTTAAAGCAGCCGTGAATGGCCCGGTCCGGCGGGACGGAGGGAGGGAGTTTAATTTTGAGAAAGGCAAACATTCCGTAATTAAGGGGTATCCGCCCAGGGAAACAGCAGACGGTCGAAAGGGAAACCGCGGATGAACCCGGACGTCGGTGATGAAAAACCACTCATAATTGCCCGACCGAATCAATATTTGAGGGCGCTTTTATTGCTGAATATGGAAGCGCGTTACTCGCGCGGCTCGTTTCCATTGAATTTGAACGGCGACCACACCTTACGCACCGCTGCCGATAGTTGCGGGAATTCGCATCGCTGAATGTCTTTTTTTTGGCATCGAACTACCGGCATCGACTGGACGCCGCGAAACGGTGACCCGATCGTTTGATCAAATCCCCAGGTCCAAACATAAAAGCATGGCTTCCTCTATGAGAAAGCAAAAATTGTAGGACTTTTATTTCTCGAAATTCCGATAAAAAAATACGATTTTTTTATCCTTAAAAAATAATGGTAATAATAGTGGAGTCAAAAATAAAAATCCTATATTTTTTTTACTAACAATCAATCGCGAAGATTTCTCTATAAAGTTTCTTATCACCGAGATATAAAATGTTTATATTCCCCTGAAATCGACGGATTCCACCCTTATCTCGGAAAAATATACACCGGACTACATCGAACTCTCAAGAACATAAGTGACTTCTCGCGGAAGCAAAATTTCAGGATAGATTTTTATACCTCAAGGATCGACGATAAAATCGATCGTTAATTTCCTCAGATTTTTTTGGTCCTTCCAAAAGGGTTTTTCGTCCTTGAAAGCTCGAGCGCGCAGGATCATCGATTATGCGGTAACTACACAGTTTTGTTCGAGCTTGTACCTTAGGTGTGAAACCGCGGGTTGTTGTTTACGCGTGTTTACGAATGCAAAGTGTTTGCGAGCATTGTGTGCAGACCGCGTGCAGTGCGTGTATACGTCAGGTTCAATGGGGAGATAGAGACCGGTGGCGTGCGTGTCACCGCCTGGCGAGAGAGGGTGCTGTTACCTCCCTGTGCAGAATTCCCTATGTATCCCCGGTTGCCGTTTGGCCAGCTCTGTATGCGTTAGCACACTTGGCGGGCTGCCATTTAGGGTGATACCGCGAACGAAGAGCCGAGGGTGGACTCACACCCTCCGCTTCTCTCCGCTTCTCTCCGCAGTCCCGTCCATAACGTCGGAAGGGACCGACACACAACGCTGATGCACGGACGGAGGGTTGCACTGCACGACCTGCAAGTACCCTCGGCGGGGGATGATTCGTACTCGACCGACAACTGCCCCCTTACGCGCACCTCCGCTACGCTATCTGCGAAGATGACGTCGAGAAAAGAAAAAAGGAAGAACAAAATTTATTACGGCCTTGGGAGCGGAGACCCTCGGGCCTGGAGAGAGCAGAAAAAAGAAGCGTAGGAAACGTATGAGACATAAAAAGGAAAATAATATTGCGGGATATATACGGCAACATAAAAATCAATTTTTCTTTTTTTCGATCACGTGTAATGCACTGCGAGAAATAATTTTGACAAACGCGTCTTGGTAAAGCTTTAGTGGCCGGTGGATCGTGTCTGACGTATTCTTCAAGATTGATATGAAAGTTGACTAAAAATTTGAACTGTTGACGCGCCAGAGAAAGTCTTTCGGACATAATTTCGTGACCATTTTTTTATTTATTTGGCATTAATATTGAAAAAGTGAAAATTGTGAATTCAACACTTTTCAATCATTTCAACAAAAAAAGACTGTATCGAGCGGCTAAAAAAAACTATCTCGTTGCAACCCGAAACCGACTTCAGAATTGATAATCTCTGAATGCAACAAGTATCGGCTAGTTTTATCGGCAAAAAGATCATGATAATGCGACGGAAGAGGGTGTCCGAGTCGATCCGTTCTGTTATTTATTTGTCGGGTAAAATATCGGTAAGGTAGAGTGGAAGGGGGAAAAAAGTGTAAAAGAGTTAGTTGGCTACTTTGCGAGCGATATAGCGAGAGAGCAGACAGAAGTGAAGGAATGAAAGGTTCTTCATTTGTCACGTTTCTCTTTTTATCCCGCTCTTCCAGCGCGACGTATATATCCATGTATTCGTCCGAACACACGCATACACACATATATATGTATACACACACACATACAGTAGGTATATCCTCTGGTAATTCAGCCGCGTCATTCGACAGAGTGCCGCGTTGACGCAGAAAATATATTACTCTTCCGGCCTGGAGTGACGTTCCCATAACCGAACGTCCGGAGCAGCAACGCCGTTGCGACGTGCTCCGGGGCAGCTGCTAGTGGTGGATTGTGTTCCTCCTAGGCGCCACCCGGAGAAAGACCGAGCCGTCCGACAATGAAGTTCGGTCTTATTGATTCGTTAACAATGTGGCCACGGCAGTTTGTTCTCGCGTGCGAGGCGAACAACTGAGCCAGTGGCCAGCGCCTTTCTCACCCAGACAAATCCGTTTCCGTTCGGCCAATCTGCGAGCCTATTATCATAGAGATGTATTGACGAGTCTCCGAATATCTTCGCTTCCCTGTTAGATCTTCTTTTATCTTTATTAATTTTTTATTTTCTTGCTTCAATTTTTCGCGACTCATTTTACGGACAGGGCGTACCGAGGCGGTAAGATTACACACGGATTATTTCACGCGCAACAGCTCGAGGCACTCTCGAAATTAACGATACAGAGGCTTCGGTGGTTGAAAATAGGAAAAAAAAGTAACACAAAAAAAAACGAGGTTCACGAGGACGCGCGAGGCTCGGGGGCAGAGGGGAAAGGGGTGGGCGCTGTAATTTATTGATCGCACCCGACGTATCCGGTTCTGCTTTGAAATCCATTTCAAACAGGCCCTCTCTCACCGGTGCTTTGAGTTCGAACGATAAATATTTACGATGTAAAGCTTTCGACGAGTCGGTCCTGATTAAAGTATGCACGAGAGGCGTGTGTGTTTTTTTCCTCCTCCTCCCCCCCCCCCCCTCCCATCTCCTCCTCTTCCCGATAAGCGCGGTAAATACAAACTCCAGCGATAGTTTCTAATACCAGACAGACAACTGGTCGGTGAAAGAATGAATGCAAACCGAAAAGAAAAAATCGCCTGCAAGTTTGCAAATAGTTGGTTAAAAATTACCTATTCCCTTTCGTTAATGCAGTCGAGAGGGTAAAAAAAAAATTAGCAAAAAAAAAAATAATAAAAAAATTGTTTACGTTATCTCGTACAGCGGGATGAAAGAGGCGAGCGGTGAGGAGGAAGGTCCGGAACGGTGTGAGCCCCGGGGAGAATTTTTCAAGACGCAAGAAGAAGTTGGTGGCCCGGAGCGCCGCGATATGCCTCACGGCTATCCGGAGATTTTCTTTTAATCAGTTCGTTGACCCGGAAGAGGACCGCCGGCCATTTTTCGGGGGCAACGACACGTTCTCTTCCAGAGAGAGAGAGAGAGAGAGTCAGGGATAGAGGCATGAGATGCGAGATACGATGCCGGGAGAGGCGCAGTTCGACGCTCGAAGGGGCTGCTCCCAAAAGGAAAATCAATGCCGTGAATGGGCTACGAACGTAGCAGCCTGTCACACTATCGCTCTCCTCTATACTGTGTTACTACATATAGCACATATAGTCATACCATATATATATATATATATATATATATATCTATATATATATATACACATATATACATGTATATAGCGAAGAGCGTTGAGCTCTCGTTGGGGTGACTCGAACTTGGTTGGGTGAGCCTCGCACTCTCGTCGGGCTTTGCCTGCCTGCCACGTAAGCTTCTACGGGGTACCCCGTGCCCCCCGACCGCCCCCCTGCCCCCCTGAAAACGTGATTCAACTAAGGGCCACTTTCACCCCCCTGGCATTTCGCCTTCTCCTCTACAGCCACGTATATGCCCTCTCGCGCACAACGTCACTTGCTATTCGCATTCCCAAAAAAAGAGACCTCTGCCACTTCCAAAAAATGTCGTTATTCTTTATGTTTAACAATATACTCGGAGACGCGTTGTGCATAAATTCCGAATTTCACGCTTGGGATGTTCCGTTATGTTGCGTTAAAAAAAAATTCGATGCAAGAAATATATTTAAATGTCGGTAATAAATTACGAAACGATCAGCGAGACGCGTCGAGGGGTGGCCTGTCAGGTAAACCGTTCGGCAGCTGGGAGTTTGGTCCTGGAGCGCGGAAGCGCGCTCTGTAAACACGGGGTGTGAGGGGTCGAAGTTTTAAAAAAATCTCCGGGCTACCGAAAGCGTCAGCGGGTGCAGGAGCCCGGCTCGCCGGCTCCCTAATGGGGTGTTCTAATTTAATGTCAGTTAATCGCATTACGGTTTGACTCTGCAAGGTAATGTTTTTTTCTTCTTCGTTCCTTCCGACTCACCAGGGGGGGGGGGGGGGGATGGGCCGCAACCCTCCAGTGGCTAAAGCCCCGAGGTACGGGCGGAGGTCGCACTCGTCCGCATCGGAATGTTAATACTTGTTTAGCCTCGGCTGATTTAGCAGCGAGAATTAAAAACACAATTTCCGCAGGGCCCCCGTACAGCAACGCCGAGCGTCCGACCGAGCGGAGCTTGCGCGCGCTTTACGCGCCGGGACGTGCCTAATGGAATTACCGTGCAATCACGGTTCGCCGTACCTGTGGCGGTCGACCTCCCTATCTCTCCTCGCCGCCCCCCGACTCGCCCCATCCTCCGGTTTCGCCCTTGTTCCAGCTATCTCGCCGTACACTCACGGCTTTCCCGTGTAAACGTAAAAACCAAATTTTTCCCCGAAACGGCCCTTCGTCGTTCGCCGCGCGTGAGCTCGATGCCCCGTTTATAATTACGCTTTGATGAGGCGAAGCGAGGACGGGGAGCGACCCGGGATTGGAGGACGCCGGAAAAGCATAGCCGGAGACAACGATGGAAAAAAAAAGACGAAAAAAAAAAAAGAAATACAATAACCCGTGCTTGGCCCCCTCGGAGAATTGTCCGACGCGAGCTGAGGGCTTTCACCGTCGATAAAAGCGCCGCTCGTTCCATCCTCTCGGAAAGTGGAAACGATTTACGTAAGAATATTTTTGCCCTGCGGAGCCATCGGTGCACGGTTCCTTCGCCTTCTCGGGAGAATATCTTTCGCTTCGAAAGCTCGAGGGCTATGCTGGTCAGTGAGCGATACCCGCGGTCAGTCCCCTCTGCGAATATTTCGTAACGTAACGCCTGTCACGTAACTGCACGGAGAAGAAGAAATAGTAAGATTTTTAACGATCTTTGCGATTTAAATATATTTTTTAAATATCAATAATAAAATATATTAATTTATCAATTATTGTCAGTGGAAAATATTGATAATTGAAAGAATTGACAAAATGTCGCAATCAAATTTTTCTCTTTTCATATAATATCTACTATAAATCTTGATGAATAATTTAATAAGAGTGTAATCGATATCTACGACGCGCGTTCTGATAACATTCCCGAGATAAGAACACCGCGTGAGTGTGATGCGAATCATTTTTCGTATCCCCACTTTTTTTCGCCCCACCGATCCCGGCATGTTTTGCCAGTAATTTTATAATTATTTTGACACCCTCGCAGCGGCTCTCGTGAGCCGGGGAACGGAGGGTTGCTGTATCTTGGCCTGCGCACGGTATACCATACCGGGGCGTCGTTAGTGAGCGGTCACAACGGCAGACACAAGAGTACGGAACGAGTGGCAACCACGCGAGGCATGTCCGAGATGCATAGATATACACCCCGGTGGTTGGTGGTCGCGAGGTTGGCTTTTCTCGGTCTCACCCTCGCGCGCATTCATGGGCCCCACCCCTGTTAATTTTTCTCTGCCGTTGCGCCTTGGCCTGTGCCGGCTGACGGAAACCGGCGGGGTGCATGTTAATGCTAATAGAACCGGTTTCGCGCACACGGACGAACGGAGTGAATCCTCGGGTACGCGCAGACGGACGTTTATTCTGTCTTTCCTTCTTTCATTTTTTTTTGTCCCAACTCTCACTCGAGTGAATTGGCCACGAGACAGAGGAAATCGAGTGGCCGCCGGAGCATCGGAGCGGAAAGTGGACTCCATGCGCTGCGCACCGGAGAAAGAACAACCGTGCAGACAGTTGAGTAAAGAATATCCAGTTCGGAGAGACCAAAGAAACTTTTACTCGAACGATTAAGTTCCCGCTCTAGCGTGGAGGGACGACGGAGAGTGGAGGGTTGAAAAAAGGAACTAAAAAAAGGAAAAAAAAATGTGTACCTCTTTTTTCCTGAAGCGATTCGTGGCAATATCGTTCGAGTCTTTGGGGGCGCAAATGCCAGAAAGAGATGTAAAGCATTCAGAGTCACTTTAATACGGGAATTAACGAGGGAGGGAGGAATGAAAGCCAACAGTTTGAAAAGGTGGGGCAGAGGGGGGGGGGGGGATGGTAAAACGCGCCGTTTCGAATCGACGCCCGACGCACGCTTCACCGCAAATGTATCCTGGCAGAGAGGCTTGTAGGGTGCGTTGTAGCGGTGGAGTTAGAGGGTCCTCTGGCGAGCGAATCCGGGCCGGAAAAGGGTGAAAGGAACGGTCGGTATATATGCGCGAGGGAACCGGCGATGGCGAGGAGAGAGAATGGCAGAGAGGACGAGGGACGAAGGGATTAGCGTGCATTTACGAAACGCACTACGTGAAACGCTCCGATACACAAGAACTGACCGTGCGAGGAGAGGCGCATCAAGTCGAATAGTGTAGCAGTAACATCCCGCGACTTTGATGACCGAACCCCTTTCATGCGGTAATCCAATCAGTCTGTACGATTTCTATCTAGTGACTTCCAGTGCGCTGCCCACACTCTCGTGTACGCTCGCACCGCGATCCGACATTCCCGACGGTTTTCCATCGACACTCAGCCCATCGGCATCGAAAACGGTGTTGAAGCGGCTTTCTCTATGCGAAAAACTGTTTATTATATGAGATAAAAGTAGATTTTTTAAACAATAAAAAATTCGAGGTTTCCGCTAAAAAAAAACCTTTAAATTATGGTCGTAACCAACTCTAGGAACATCGAACTCAAGTAATTCACTCAGAACTCTCGATACTTTCATTGCGTGCTGTAATTGCAGCTCTATTAATGAAAGTTTGCGATCGGCCATATCGACCGGACATTACGGCTGATAAGGCTATGGTAATAATGGTAGTTGAGTAGGCCTGGAGAAGCATAGAGGGATCGTGCAAAACATGTCTTAGTATATTTTATGTTTTCATTTTAAGTTGCATAAAACATATTTTTCAAGCTGCCTTCGCGGATAACGAATAACAAAAACCGCGAATGCAAGGTACAGGATGTTTATTTTATTTTTTGAATACTTTTTTCGCGTCAGGTTGCATGAGACGCGAAGGTATAGATCGAATCGCGGGGCGAGTGTGCGGCAGGCCGAAACGGGAGACGAAAAGCTGCGCCCGGGCATAAAAACGTAATGATGCGAATATAGTGCCAAGGGTATATGTATGGGGACGTTGATGTCTCGGGTGGCGGACGAGTGAAATCGGGATGGTGTGTGTACAGAGATACATATAAATGGTAGGAACGTGAACGTCAGCTCGGTGGCCGAACGTAACGTACGTCCATTATGTGATAAACATGGGCTTGCGCGACGTTATAGTTTCATAGTGTATTACCCCTGGCGGGACGAGGGGTGATGCGGGGAACGTTGGCTGCGGCACCATCGACAACGGCGTTCCCGGGTCTCCCATACCCCGGAGTCACGCAGGCGACGAGTGTTACGCTCCGCTCTCCTTTGCCACCTCTCTCTCCGTCCTGCTGGACGATCGAGCCGACGCCCAGAGGCACCCTTCGTAAAACTTCTCGTTACGATTACGAGGCGGTCGTTGTCGTTGCTCCTGCCGACGACGCACCCCCGGACGCTTTTGCCCTCTGGATCTCTCCGGTTATTGCACGGCTATTGCGCGAAAGCTCGGATGCGGATACGCCGCTTGATGCGTGGGGCTCGGTGGACCGAGAGGGAAAGCCAGCGGAGGTGGGGGGGGGGGGGGCGATGATGCTGCATCTCGGGAACATCCTGCGTCCGATTCCATAACTATAGCGCGCGCGGGGGGGATTATTAAATTTGCACTGTCGAGCACTCTGATTCACGCGGATTTGTTATGGCTGCGAGAGAGCAGCCGTTCGAATTCAACGCCGCCTGTAAAATGTAAGAGCACCGAGGCTCTCTCGCTAGTTCGGTCCACCGTGCAGTCACCATCGCCGGTGACTGCGGATCTATGTCGAAATATATTTTTACTACTGATGGGACTGGACGAGAAGTGAAGCGAAAGGGTACCGAGTACCCTTTTGCTCCACTTCTCGTGATCTACGATGAAAACTAAAAATAGCGGAATATTAGTTGCGAACATGAATTTTTTTTATTAGGACACTTACGCGCGAGGAAGATCTGCATCCCAGGAGGAAAGGGAGATGTACGCGAGGTTCATCGTATATGTTGAAATGTTTGGCGTTTATGCAGCGTAAATGTATTTCACATATGTTCGAAGCATATTTCACATATAGGGTAGAAGTGGTGAGTGTTAATCGCACAGGGCAATATTCGCCACTTTTACCCCATTCGTGGTACAGAATATTTTGACGAAAATATGTTACACATATTACACACTTTTACGTATACGATAATTAAAAAGTATCTTTGTCATCGGTTTAAAAAAAAAAAAAATTTTGCTTCGCAGAGGAACCTTGGTTTTTATAAATATGAAAAAATTGTTCAGAGTAATTTGCACATGGCTTCCTTGTTTATCACAATTTTGCGCATACGTTTCTTCTATGAGGAAATTATGCGTAAAACTGTAATAATTAAGGAAGACGTGTGCACATTTTTTCGTTCTATCTGCTCGTCCTTTTCTCTTTGCTCTACCGATTCCACGCGTGTTCCGGATGCAACTTCGATGAGTGGTTTACTAACGCGTTGTCGGAACTCGACGGTATATTAATCGCGTCCCCTGTGCAACGCGGTGTCGATCAAATTTTTTCCTCGTCATGCAAATATTTGTTGACGGGCTTGATGAGACTTGTTACCGGGAGTCGAATAAATGTCTCTCCGTCCTTGCGCCTGTCTCTCCGTATGGAAAGTAATTACACCCGAAACGCGCAGAGGGTGGTTCGCGTTTTCGGGCTTTGAGCTATCTTCGATAGCCGAAAGCCTCGTCAGAGCCGAAATTAACAGGGAGATAGGCTGCGCACGAATCCGCGTGTGTGTGAGTGTGTGTGTGTGCGCGCGCCGATGGGCTAGGCGTAGGGTCGATCATCGATTATTTTGGTAATGACTGGACAGTGCACACGAGTGACTGAGCGCGTACCGACTCGATGATGGGACAAGCTCGTTCGTAATTACGGTATCTCGTCCGGTGTTCGGTCGCCATCGATCCTTGGAACGCTCTCTCGTCGGCTCGTCCTATTTTCACTGCATACTACGATATATGTACACACATACACACACACACACACACACCCCTATACCTTGTACCTTACCACTCGGTCCCTGACGCCAGAGGATTATGGAACTTTGGTGGGCAGTTAAAATTTGCCGATACTCCGTACCCGATTGCAGGACGACCTGCAGGTTTGATGAAATGTACCAGTATAGCTTGGTTTCGGACAGTCGCAAATTCTGAGAGTAATGATTCACGAACTCAACAAGTTCGTGGCGCCGCGAACAAGAACAGGGTGTTCAACTGGGGTTCACTTCAACTGGGAAGTGTCCAGTCATTGGTACGTTTACCTTACACATCCCCATGGATTTTTCACGAGCTGATAGTGAGCGAACGAAAATGTTTAATTTTTTTTTTAAAAGCAATCGAGTTATCGGAATCAAATCGCGAGTGAACAGTCTGTCCGTGCAACCTACGCGTCTTCCAGTTTTTGAAAAATTGCATGATTTTTCGGTGTATGAGAGAGCACACCTATTCGGGCCTGTGCTGGCAAAGTGGCTCGTTAAGTTGCTGGGTACCGGTGGTTGCTCAATAATGCAGCGCGCGTGCGAGAGAGGCTCCATGTCCACGAGTTTCGGGTTGATGCATCGGGAAAGTAAAGGTCGATGGGCAATGCGGTCCCTGGACATGGTAGGCTGTGCCGTCGCTGACCGTAGGTCGTCGAGAGACCGAGCAAGATTGGGAGGCGATATCCGTGATGAGTTACGCTCCATATCGTCGAGCCTCGACGAAATAAGCCGGGAAACGATATTGACGAGAAACGGGAAGAGAGAATCCTCTTTGGCCCTTACTTCGAGCTCCTCTTTCGGGCTCCACCGGAGCAAGACCATCTTCATTCCTGCTGGCGGGCAACGCCAGACAGTAATCGCATTAATATGAGAACGGTAAATCTCGCGGGTACAATGGACCCTCCCTCCGTCGCCACCCTGGATAAAAGCCGGAAAAGCGCGCAGCGGCGCTCCTTTCTTCCTGTTCCTCTTTATCGGCCGACCCTTCTTCGCCGGACGGGTATGCCCATCGGTACATTCTACTTCGCCGTACTTCGCGTGTGTCTCGTTGCGTGTCTTCTGTGCACCACCGAAGAACAGCGACTAGAGGTCAGTAAGAAAAACTGTCCCCTATGCCCCAGTGTATCCACCGATAAGATAAATACGTTTAAATCAACTAAAGATTCGGGCAGGCATGTTCAAATAAATATTTTTATCGGTACAGCTTAAAGATCGGTTAGTTCAATATTTTTTCGAAATGTTTTCATAAACCTATTTTCGAGGTATAAAATTATTTTTCTCGACCCGCTGAATACCTATTCGAAAGTCCGTGCCCGAATCTTCGGTTGAGCCAGCTGCATATTTATTATCAATGTCCCAGTGATGTGTGCTCGGACCGTGGTTCGTGGTGTCGTATTGGGCTCGTCCCATTGACCGGGACACGCCGGAGTACGGTGTTATGACCGTGGCTATGACCCGCGATATCGCATTAGTCCCACGGAGCAGTATCGTACACGGCGTTGCCTCCCGCCGACCGGTAAATCAGCGGTTGCGCACACGGCCCGAAAATCCAAATGCCGAAATATGTCCGTGGCCGTAAATCATGGGGTGCCTCCGCTGGGGGGTTCTCTCTTGCCCGATCCCCCCCCCCCCCCCGTGTCGTACAGAGACGGGAGCTACTCTCTCGGTGCTTCGCAAGTACGCCGGGGAAGGCTACAGGAACGGATAGAGAGAGGTGGGACAGCATGGGAAACGTAACATTCATTAATCGCCAGGCTTGGCAAATCCCTTGCGCAGCTGGGCGCGCCGAGGGAATGTTTGTTGATACATACGTCGTGGTAGGATGCAGCTTGCGAATCGGAGACAAGATTTCTCCGCGCTCGAAGGATTAGGGAAGAGTATTGGGGAGGTCTGTTCAACGTGCCGAAGAATGATTTCTCGTGATACTTCCAACTTCGCGCTAATAGGAGTCGCTTCCGCGGTACCTATCGAGATTTGATGCACGACGGTGACAATCAGGCGAGCGGATGATGAGGGTCGGAGGCAAACTGCCAATTAGCGCGGGGATGTGAATGGCCAGAATGTGGCGACACGACAGAGCCAGGCTGCTTTGATTAATCATCGATAACCGGACTCCGGCACGCGCGCGATGCCCGCCTCATAAAATCGCTGGTCTCGTGCGTGCGTGCGTGCGTGCCTGCGTGACTGACCAGCCCAGGCTGGACACTATACGGCTATTGATTCGTCATATTTCTCACGTAATAGTCCTGTTAACGAACCAGCCCGGCCACGCGACCCATTGATAACGATCGTTGATATAGGCAAGGGGCTCTTCTGGCCGCGGTGCGTAGATCACCCGATGTCACCTGACGAGAAACGATAGAACCGGGAACGCCTTCTCAGGCCTGACGTCATGCTCGCGGGAGTTGGAATGACCGGGAAGTTGGAGCCGAAAACGTTTGTCAAGGGAAAAAGTACCTTAGATTTCTGGGCGTTTAGGTCCCGGCATTGCCCCCTTGGCTCGTTGAGGGTAAGCCTATTTCGCGGTGGAGGTAATCGGGGAAGATGGGAAGCCTGGGGCAAAATGGACTATGTTTTACCGATTTTTTATTTCACGGTACATAAAACAAAAGTCCATCACAAATGGAGGGCATGGATCCGTTCCGCTCCCGTTTTGCCCTTGCCTCCACGTCGTAGCCTATATATCTTTCTATTCTTATCTCGAACGATTACGGTCACGGTGTCCCACGGGGATGGAACTCATCGCCGATAGCCCCCAAAGTACCTTCTCTAAAAAAAAAAAGGTAGTTCCAAGCACGTGAAACTTGAAAAAACCGCCCGCTTCCGGGTCAGAGAACTCGTTGATGGGCGGAGGAAGAAGGGACGAAAAGTAATCCGTAATGCGTGGCGGCAAAACGGGTTACGCAGCCGTACAGGGCGGAAGTGGTGCGACTGTGGGCTGCTTCGGTGAGTCTGAGCCCTGGCGAAAGGGGCGCCCCGGGGGCGATGTTATTACAACTTAATGCGCCGAATTGTTCCCGCAAGTCCTCTCTCGTCGCACGGAGGAGCGGCGCATTAATATGTCCCTCGTCGGATAAAAGCTCTTGCCGCTGGACGGTTTCGCGGGGTTCGCGAAAACTCCGTCGGGCTACGCCGTCAGCCCTTCTCGTCTCACATAACTCCGGGTCTCCTTCCGGCTTACTCCGGCGTCAACCCTCGGTACCCGCGAATAATATTTTCTTCCATTATTCAAAAACACTTTAGAATCTCCTCAAGTCCACGGTGAATTATTGCGGGCTGGAAGGAGACGGGGCGGACGATCGAGGCGGCGTTTCGCGCGTGCCGTTAAATCGGCGCTGGGAAAGGAGTCCCGTTACTGACCGGAGAGTCGAACGACGGCAGCACCGAACGGCGAGGAACCCTCGAAGAGGGTCGGTTGTTTTGCGAAGGAGCAGGGAAAGCGGCGAGAACGAAAATAGAACGTACCGGGCTCGAGTTCCTCGAGTGGCATTCGTGGAAAGCCTCTCACCGAAAACCACCCTTCCCCCCCCCCCCTGCTTCCCCCTCCGGCTTTTACCTATAACACGATAAAGAGCGACGACGGAGGGGAAAAAAATAATTGGACGCGATGTTTGTCGTTATATTTTTTACCCCCGATGTTAAGGGCTTCCTCTGTACCGACTCTCTTTCGACCTCTCCTTCACCCCCCCGCCCTTCGGGTTCCTCTGTGTTTCTGGAGCTTTGCCTCTGGCCCCCGACCAACAAACACGAGGCTCTCTCGACACGGCCGGGCTTCCTTTCGAACAACCCTCCAAGTATTTTACTCGGGGAGAATACCGAGTTTCTCATTCTATCGCGAAATGTGAATTAATTTTTCATCAGGAGCGCGAAAGCTTGTGAGCTACTGTTATTACGAGAACCTCTTATTTCTTCATTCTTTTTTTTTTTCGGCGGAGTTTCTTCGGGGATGGGGGAGAGCCGGAGTACGTTCACCGGTAGGATATCTGCGCGACGACGATATTTCGAAGGGGGCGCGGCTGGGGCGTACAGGATAACCGTATCGCGCAGAACGAAAGCCTCGGTTGATCTCTATAGTACTGGGTGGATTAGCTAGTTATGAAACTAACTGGTAGCTGTCACGGCCTTCGCCCGGTATAACGCGTTTCAGCCGGGGCGAGGGAGGAGCGAGGGAGGGAACTCTCGGGGTGATGAAGTCTCCGAGGCTGCAAGCACACTCCGTGCAACCCGTGCGAAAGTTGAACCGAGCACCGCGTATATCCGTGCCAGTACAGATAGCGGGGATCCTAACAGCGGTTGTATGGAATAATTGATCAGGCTGCGCCGGACGGAGGCACGTCCATTTATCCGGTTGCTGACGTATACAGACCACCCCTCGGTATGCTGCGGAGTTGCCGCGAACATTCGGCAAAACTTCCCACTGGTGCCCTGTACATCGCCCCGTGTACTGCATCCAAAGGATTTCGAGGGACCTCTTCGTATATAAGATAATCCGCGTTCAGAAAAATTGGGAAATATCGCGGGGGCTTGATTAAGAAGCTTGGAGAAGCTCGAAGGGCGGAACTCTTTCCGGGGAAACTTCCGGTGTGCAGGAACTAAAAGGATCGTTCGTCGTCATTACTGGCGTCCCGCTTGCATTTGGAACTAAAGGTACGTCGAATTGGATGAACAAAATAAAAATTCGGGACTTTTCAATTTGGGAAAAAAAATCGTTAACCATTTGTCACCTTTTTTTCACTTCTATTTCATCGATGTTTTCCCCGCTAAATATGGGATTCCGTCATTCCATCGTTAATCAGGAATATCGTTGTCGAAAATGTAAAAAATCGCTGCTTTTAAATAATAATTTAATTACTACTTTTCGATGATTACCATTTGCAAAGAGTGGAATCGCGATCAGTATGCTGACGCTAATGTATATTTAACAAAACCACGAACCCATTAAAAATAACTTAACGTCTATTATCATTTTTTATTTATTTTTTTCATATTTGTCAAATGCCCTTCGCTTCGATGCTCCACCTCTGCACGTACAACGGGGTTACGCGTCGTTAGAGTCGAGTGATACGAGGTCGCTTTGAATATACGCCGGGGTATAATTCCAAATAGGTATATAAAGGTGGGTCCTTGACGACAGAAGCTTTCACGTTGTATAGAATTTCTCCTAGTCGCGGAGCGAAGAAGTGCGTGGTAGGGCGTGGGGAGGGGGGGTTGGTTGGTTGAGTACGGTAGTAGAGCAATTAACGCTTAGAGACTCCGAGGTATAAATCGTGGCGTACGTCGAATTCAGGTGTAGCATAGAGACACAGAGAGAAGGGGTTTAGAGGAAGTGTGGGGAAGACGGGTTGGAGGGGGGGGGGTATGTGAAAGCGGCGACAAAGCAAAGTGCAGATACAGACGGAAAAGGGAAAGGAAATTTCCTACAATCCACCTCTGACGGGGCGTTAAATGGCGCTTTGCCTCGAGTGCCGACAGTAGCGTTCTCGGGGCAAGGCTCTCCACTTTGTTCCTCGCGCTATTTTAATTAAAGAGCCGAAAGGCGAATGAAACAGCGCTACGGAGGCGGTCGGGGGAGGGGGGGGGGAGGAACGGTGGTTCTCTCGAAAACCCTTTTCTCCTCTGCGGGAGACGCGAGTTACTGAAAAGCTCGCGCGATACATCCTAACCAAAAGCGGAGAGAGCGTATGACTTGGTTTTAGATAATAGGGAATCGCTTCGGTTGCATGTGAACTATTCCGGCGAATGAACGGCTCCACTCGCGTTACGTCATGTCCCGCGACTCGGAATCAAAAATCTTATTACCGAGGCTCGAAGGAGAGCTTCGCTTCAAAGTGAAATTTAATTGCATTCGCCTAGCCGACCCGCCCGCTCTATTTTCCATCGTCGCAGGTCGATTGATTCCGCTTCAACGGGGCAGCTGTGCAAACCCTCTCGTACTCGTTAATATGTTTCTCGCATACGATGTGGAAAAAAATATACATGTAAAAAAATATAAAAGGACGGAAAAAAAGAACAATGACTCACCTTTGCTCGTACCGTCGGGACCGCGTAATATGGTGCACTCCTCTATTGTACCGAAGGCAGTGAACAACTGTCGAACATCGTCTTCGGTCTGTTGCTTGCTGAGCATTCCCACGAACAGCTTTCTGTCTGCATAGGGAGGTCGGCCATGTTTGGAATAGAGAGAACAGAGAAAATGCGTTTGCGTTAGACGTGCAGACGAACGCCGTGCCTAATCTATTAACGCGCAGGGTTTTTTAAAAGATAATTATAAGGGTCCAAAAAAACAAACGAAAAAAGTATACGATAGAATTGAAGAAACAATATTTAAAAAAAATTACAAAGTAACAAACAAACGATATAGAACTAAGGCGAGGGTAGTAAAACATTGTACGATATAGATATATGTATGTAATATTTAAATCTTGCGGCTAACACCGAGAACGACATAGTTACACGGTACACCAGCAATCGCATATCCACCACCCGATAGGGAGGGACTCGGAGGCGCATCGCGACGCGCCCGCATGCAATTTTTTTTTTTTTTTTCTGTGCTGCAGACGCGCCCCAATTACACGACTCTCGCAATAATTGCGCAAAAAATACAATAACGTCACATACTTTTTTTGTTACGCCAACGTACGTACATCTAACATCATGACTGAGGCGGCTGGTGAGTGGCCAAATTGAATATATATATATATATATCATAGGTATTACGGACAAATTTTAATATAATATAAAAATTAAAAGGCTTTCCAAAAAAATCATAATGCCACAAAACATAAATCGTATATATTTTTATACACATATGTATATAAATATATAAATATATTTATAATGAAGACAAGTGTCCAACCAATGAGCAAATCTTTTCAACCTACGACCTACACCACAAGCCGATTAAACAGGTGGAATTCGGAAGGTTTTTGTATATAGACACACGCGAGCAATACACGTGACAGCGATGCTCGGGTTTTCTGCAGCTATTTCTAACTGTCCTCCTGGTACAGCGACAGCGGACAGACCAATTTTTATTCATTTTTGTTCTCTGATCGCTGTCCGCACTCGCGACGAACGCGTTTTACAGGGCCTGATTAGGATTTTTTTAAATCTATTAATTACCATTTCAATCAACTTACAATAATTTTTGTTGATAATGAAATTTTGATCGTTTCGTCTCGCTCGTCGAAATAACAAAAAAAAAAAAAAAATTATAGAGTTTTACTTTGCGCAGCCTTAGAAATATCTGCACTGTTCCATACTCGTGTGTGCACACCCATTTTCTTAATTTTTTTTCTATATTGACGACGAATATTGACGTGTACGTGTATGTCTGTCGAAGTGTCCGTGTCCGTATGTTGTATAAACGTTTGAGTGTGCATCACGGTGAGCACGAGACGGGCTTTCGGGGAAAATGCGGGAAAGGGGGTAGCAAGGGAAAGAATTGATGAGGGGACGAGGGGTTTGGAATGGCGGGCGGCAGACTTTCCATCTATACGAGTTCACGTCTAGTTATACGAGTAAGGTGTAATAAACTCACATAATAATAATAATAATAATAATAATAATATTGAGAAGGTATGTACACAGGTGATATACATACGTATATATATATATATTTATATAAACACATCGACAACGAACGAGACAATATAACATCCAACGAGCGAGCCACTATATGGTCACAGCTTTTTAAATAGAGCGATGGGAATTATTGAGCGTCGGCTTCGCCGGCTGGCCGGGGGATACTTTGGAATTACGAGAGAGGTAGAATTTACGTTTGGGATGTCCATTCGTGAAAATAAAACGATTAAAAAATAAATAAAAATAACCCCGTGTTTCGCGAACCGATGATACGATTATCGGGAATCGGTTGAGTCGAAGGGCGGTGAAAAGAGTAAAGGACGCACAGCCGCGCAAGATTACTGGTAAACGGGAGCAAGTCACGCAGATAGAGAGAGGACCCCACGCACCAAGTTTTCTTTTCTTTGATGATATAAATCTGGCACACCCACGGTTATGTGTTGTCGTACATAGTGTAAAAAGAGGGTTCGAAAAGGTGAAAAGTGCGCGCGTACCGTGTGTCCGAGTAGAGGAGGAAAAGAGGGTGGGGGGTTGAACAAAAATCGATGAATCGACTTTGCGTCTAAATTGGTCTCCGAGTCTTTGCGAGAATTGTGACGGTAGAGGTTCTTTTTTTTTCTTTGTTAAATGTAAATTCGAATTTATCATTCGTCGTTCGGGGTTGGATTAGAAAGTGGGAAGCCAGCGTGCGACAGAGTGGAAATGCGGAAGTTGGATAATGGCCTGTTCGGCCGACGAGGGGTCAAAGAACTATTTATGCGAGCAGCAATTAAAATAGAGGTGTTGCGTCAAACTGTGCTGGCCAAATGCGGCTGCGGTGATGGCGTGTGACGAGGGAGTAGAGTTCGCTTTCTTTTCTTTTTTTTTTTTTTTCGTAACTCGTTTTCGTTCGTTCTTTCTGTTTGCGTGTTTGTCTCTTTTTTTCTCTCTTTTATTCTTTCGGTTTTCTCGTTCGATCATTCGCACGTTCGGTTTGGTTCGTTCGTTCGTTTGATCGCCCAACCCTCGACTTCGGCGTCACTTTTGGGGGTGCGCGCAGAAGAAGAAGGTGAAGAAGAAGAAGAAGAAGAAGAAGAAGAACGGAAGGTATCTTGGAATGGAAGCTAGCTATCTCCTGGAAGTCGAAGTTACCTTCAGCGGCCGCCACCGGTGCCTCCTACTTCCAGAAGATGGCACAGGCGCTCCCGTCGTCCATCATGCACTCTGGAATACAGAACAGAAACAAAGATGGCTTTGGGCCCAAGTAACCATGGTGTCGTTCGTCGATATTCCGCCATCTTGGCCCCAATAACAACATTATTAATAATCTCATATCTCAACATAACGATCCTTAAAAATTCCTCGATACATCGAACAATCGTACATAATAACCAATTTTCTTAGATCTACGAATTCCTGCTAAAAAAAAGACCTACTTAGAAGCTAGACCTATGTGAATCGGGCGGTTCCTTTTCATTTCCATCTGTGAAAGGAAAAAAAAAGAGAAATATCTTGCCCCCTCGAGCTTGGGTGGTGGCTTCGGTACGCGTGTAATAACTTTTCACGAGGAGGGTGGTAGCCGCGGGTAGGATCTGGAAGCGCGGGATCGTGAATACCGGTGCTGCTAAAGGTCGTCGGATATACGTTCGCCCCCCGGTGGGAGAGGGCCTATGGGTGGGCGAACGGCTCATTCCGGGACGAGGCGCCGTTCGCGTAACACCCTCCACTCAGCCAAGGCTCTAGGGCACATTTAAGGATTTGTCTCGGGAAATTAGATTCTCGCCTGACTTGCAGCGTCGTTTCTGCCGAGGCCCTCCTCCGGGCCGTCCTCGGCCCGCCGTTTCATCGGAGTCCAAAACCCCCCCTGGAAGACGACGCCGTACGTACGGAAAGCCTCGCCTCGGCACTGGTGGCGGCGGTGCGCAGGGAGATCTCACCTTTTGCTCTCCGTGTACGGACCCTTTTCATCGTCTCGCCCCGCTCTCCATTGTCCCCGTCGAGATGTCGTCGTCGAGGCAGCCCCAGGAATTGGTCCTTTGTCGCCGGAACGAAGTGTTAACGTGCGAACCTTTAAGACCTCTCTTCTTCGTTCTTCCGCACCCGATATTCTCCAAGCCAGCATTCACTTCCTACGTTAAATCGCGAAGCCTTCGCCACTCTCTTCTCCCCGCCAGTGCCGTGGCACGCCGGAAATCGTTTGCCGAAAGTCTTTCTCGTACTTGTCGCTGACACTCCCTGGCTCTCGCTCTCGGAATAGCTTTTTTAGATCCTTGTGTACATGCTCCACGCTCCTTGGACTTCCATGGCTTTATCAAATCTATGGGTACCACCGCCGGCTGGGGCCGCTGGGTTCGGGTCGAAGACGTTGTTTGAGATGTTCGTCCTGAATTTCACAGAGATACCCGTTTCTCAGAGGTTTCTCGCTCATGAATTCCATCGTTGACACATCCGCGAAGGTGAACATTCCAGCGAGTGGGAAACGCGAGCGGGTCGAATTAATTACCGGAGTGACCCGGAGGCGCTCGGGGAAGCTTCTCCCATGTCGCGTTTTATTTTGACCGGGTGGGCCGCGCACGGCGAGAGCGGAAAGACAAAATTAAGCCGCGGAAAATTGTCTCAACCGCGGAAAACACGGCTGTGTGTCGCCGTCGATGTTCCCCTGCCAGCGGTACCGAGCAGGATAATGAAAAACTTTTAAGCGAGTTACAGCCCCGGGAATATAAGAGCGGTGGAACCAGCCCGACAATTTTCCCCACTGGACAGGGCTATTAGCGTTTTAATATTTAACGCCCAGCATCGCGAACTTTTGGCTTTTCAGCCCGGAGCAAGAATTAGCCGATGATTCAGGAGGTACTCGCGCTTGTCTTCTTCATCAAAAATTTAAGTGGCACATTTAGTGCTTGGAGTTAATCGTTGTCGGAAACGAGAGTACGTCCTGCATGTTACGTTGAGCTTCTCCCTCCATTGTGGTCGGGCGACTTCGGGCGGGTGACTTCGACGACGCAGCGACGAATCCTTTGCGATAGCTCGATATCTCCGGGATACGTTTATCTCAGGGGGTTGAAGAAGACGAGGCTGGAGGATGGTGGGGCGGAGATGAGCGGGGAATGGATAAGGCACACACAGTGAGCAAGAGGGAACGGAGCGAGTGATGGCGGTGGAAAGCAAGGTGGCTCGCCGAGGGATCGAAACTTATCTACTTGCTCAACTAGCGCCGGTACAGAGAGCAGCCTCTCTCCGGCCCGCTCACCTTATCCAGTCGAGGGAACTTGCCCTCGGAGTTCGTCCAAGTTTCGTCTCTATCGCGTGTCTCTGTCTCGCGTGTTATCCTTTACGATTCTCTTCGAGCCCGGCTTCGTGCCATTCGCGGCGTACCGGGAGCAACGTGAATTTCTCAAATCTCCACTACAGACTGAGAGACTGTGCCAGACCGCTGCCTGGCCGCTGGCCTGTTTCTCAAGCGGGTCGACCAACAGTCAAGATCCTCGCTGGACTTTGCTGGTCTAGGCAAGATCGCGGAAACACGGAAATGATGGAGAACCATTCTCTCGGGAAGACGTTAGTTTTCCTGGTACATTTTGCAACCGCAACGGTAGAAAGGGAACCAGCAGAACGGTGAATTTGATCGAGCGTCGGGGAAGCAATGGGTAAATTCGGGGAATGAAACAGGGGTTGCGAGTCGGAGATAATAGAGGCCAAGTGGATTCGCACTGTCGGTCTGAGTATTCGTCAAGATAGGACGCCCCCTCTTCGAAATCATACGCGCACCCGCTATCCGTCGTCGTCGCCCTACGGTTCTCCGGCCCCACCGCTACATTGTTTCATGATGAATTCGTGCTCGGGAAACCCTGCACAGTCGGACACCTCCTTATTTTCCATGCGTTCTCTCTGCCCTCTCGCTCGGCCTCCCCCCCGAAGACACCCCAATATTTCATTCCCCGGGTGGATCGCGAACGGAGATTATTTCGCAAAGTACGGACAGGCGGTAGTGGCTGGCTGGTTTCACCCTTCGCGAGCAATTCTCCCGGTACCGAGAGGAGAACCCCTCGTGGAGAAAATTGCTGAGTCGAGCACCCCCCATCGTGAAGTACAGAGAAAAAGAAAAGAAAAGCAAAGACGAACAAAAAAAACCCGACGAATGAAAACGCAAAGTAAAGGGAGTACTCGTAACGCGTCGCAATTAAAATTCGACCTATCCTTTGTATCTGCTAATAGGACATTACTCCGTAGCGGGAGTTTAAGACGGCGTTAAAGCTGTTCCACAGGGTTGCCCCACCTCACGGTTGCCGTTGTCGGCAGCGCGAGAGAGCGGCCGTTCGCGTTTCAGGCTTCCTTCTGGAGGATCTATAAATGACGCAATTAAGCCCGGTCTGGCAGGCTTCTCCGAGATGGCCTGTAAAGGGGGGAGGGGGATGGTCATTAATGCGATGGAGGTGAGAGAGAAGCTGCGAAAAGACCCGCCCGAGCTGACGGTACTCGCCTGAACAATGAAGGCTTTTGTGGTCACAAAACCGAACGAACGTGAGAAAAGTCTTTATATCCGCCAACACCCTCTGCGCGCCAAAAGGCTCTGAAGTTCAGTGAAATAAGAAGAAAAAAAAAAGAAATAAAAGTAATGTTAACGTCGAAATGAGCTAAATGAATTTTCCCCCGTTCCCCAGGATCGGCTCCCAGGGTCATATCGCGCAGACCTTGGGGGCAGTTTCGGTTGACGTTTCCACCTACGGCATCGGGTCTCGAGCGTCCGGCAAGCCAGTCGCGGTCGCCGGCGCCGGTGTCCTCCAACGTACACCCGGACTCTAGCTTACGGCAAAGTTCAGTAACCCCTGATTGAACCCTCCCCCGGCCCTCCGCGCTGCACCGTACGTATATGGATACAGGGGAATCTACATAGGTATACAGAAGAGAGGGTTCGTCGCGCGGGGAGGCTAAGGAGGAAAGGGATGTTGCACAGGGTTCGGGGGTGCCGTCGACGGCGAGACTCGCCGGATCACTCCGCCCGCATCCGCGTCAAGGCGAGGCTTTGTGGAGGCCGCGTCGAGGCGGGCGACCGGAGATTACAATGGCATCTCCTCCAGATTAGCATATGAATTAGGATCCCATCCTGGCGTAGCTGGGATGTGCCCTCTCCACCCCTGGCGCGTACACTCGCTTCGGCTATGGCTCTCCGGCTGCTTGGTCTACTCTCTTCGGCATCTCTCGGCAACGGCCTTCATCCGCTCGAGCTGTGACGGAAGCGGGAGAAAGAGAGTGGAGCCTCGTTGTATGCGCCAGCAGGTAACGCGTATAGTATTATACCGAAGTGGAGAACGGCGGAATAGCCGATCGTCCGAGAGTGAACGAGGGAGTCAGCATAAAAGCGAAGAAAAGAGGATGAAGATGGACCGGCAGGAGGATGAGGTGAAGAATAAGAAAAAACAAGACGGTAGGTGGAAGAGACGTCTCAGCGGGGAATCAGTGAGAGATATTCACGTAGTACGTCTTCGGGGCCAAGTTTCGGTCAGGATCTTTGCGAGGATCTGCGGCATGTAACATACAGATTGCGTCCTCGGATTCCCCAGGAGACGCTCCTCATAGCTTCTTCTCATATCCCTCCGCCTCGGCGAGAGGGTCTCGGTTGACCGGTCACCTTTCACGGAACTGTCCGAGTTTTCTCGTTCTTCTTGTTTCAAGATTGCTACTCCATATGTACCCCTTCGGGAGCCTTCCGATTCCCGTGTGTGAGTGAGTGTGCGTTTGTGCTTCTTTTTTTATTCTCGTGTATGTTAGCTCCCGGTTCTTCCGCCCCGCAGGACACTGATGAGGTCACAGTCTGCGCGCTCAATGATCGTTAGATGCAGCGAAATAGGGGTTATCCGAGCCTCGGATTAACGATGTCTCTCCGACCTCCACCCCTCGGCCCTTATTCTTTTTTCAGCCCAGTTATCGTTAGACATTGTCGGGCTCGCTGATGATCGAACGCGTAAGTCCAGTCGAGCGTGCGACTCGATCCACGTGCGATATACACTCACGAGCACGCCTCCCATCGTAATTAGAAAAAAAAAATAGGCCACACAAGGAACGAGGCTCACACGTACATGTTCGCTTGCGAAACCGGATGATCCTTATCAATTTCGGTCTATCTTTGAACGCGAACCACCCGGTGAGAGTCGGCTTTATCCGTTTTCCGTTCCGACGGATTTATCATCGCGCGCCCGCATCGTTGGCTCTCCAGTGGTCGGTCGCCTCACTCTCGATTCCCATGTCGCCTTGACGTGTCTTATCGCGAATTGCTCATGGGCGGGTGATCTTTTTATGAAATCCTGTGATGATTTTTTATATATATGTATAAAAAACGATGCTCCAGTTGCTTTTTATCTTCGGATTTTCGATGATTTCCAGTAGTCTTTCCTGACGCGAATTATTTATTTAACTATTTAACTTAATAATTATTACATATAATAATTTCTATGCTTGTAAAACTTTGCGGATGGGTGTCCGTGTTGGTTACTGCAGGTAGGGGATCGCGGGTATAAAAATTGAAACATAAAGTCACCCTCCGTTTTGATGCAAATACCTATCTATCGCGCGGTACATTTGATACAATGAATTTTTTATAAGACGGTGGCATATTAAAGAGCAAGAGGATCGGGAATGACGATATCTCGGGTCCCGCTCTCTCCGATCTCCTATTCGCTCTATCTCTTTCGTTACTCTCGAGGGAAATTTTCCAGGCTGGCATAGAATAATGAGAGAGAATCCCTCTTTCCCAAACCTTCCACACTCTCTCCGGGCACCACTGTGTTATTGTACAGGTATACGCTATCGCGATATCAGATCGGAAACTATACAGTTATGCGGATACGAGTTCGTACGATAATGCCTGCGAGTCGTCTTGAATTTTCGATAAACTCCTATAACTTAAGTATATATTCCATGTGTTAAAAATACTGTTATCGATAGTAATGTTATCGGATCGATATGTATCGTTATCTCACCTCCGCGGTTTTCACTGTCCGCCGGCTTCACTTGGATAGGACGGTTCATCTGTAACACAGAGAAGAAAAATCACGTTAATATGTGTCTTAAAAAACAAATCATCTTATTCGCAAAAGAATATAATTCCGGGGATTTTTTTTTTCTTTCCGTTTTATGTTTTTTTCGTAATCCAAACGAACTTCCGCAGAGTCAGCGCTTCGCAGTTCGCCGCAGGACCACTTATATTCGTGCTTTCGGCGTTTCGTGACGTCGACCACGGAAATTCGCCGACTCGAGATTCGTACAGTTTCGCCGCCGGACGAAGCATCATTATTTGTTCGGGCGGGTGGAGAGAGAGGTCTTTCCCGACGTGTCCGTAACGTCCGGTCCTCGTCACTTGGTTTCTGTCTCTCGGTTCTTCGTCCCGGCGAGAAAGCCATGCGATTTCGGAACCGGGCGAAGAAGGATGTAGCGTCATAGCGAGAAACGGCGGAAGCAGCCAAAGGTCCGCTCTGGTGCTGACAGAAGCGTATTGGGCCAAACCGTAGGAGTCGGGCAAAGGAGAGTTTGTTGGCGACCCTGTTCCCCCATCTTTATCTCCGTCTTCCACCCGTTCACCATATAACGTTATATGCGCCAAAGAGAAACGAGCCTTCCCTCGGTGGTGATGGACGGAGCTACGACGACGAAAAGCTTCGCGCACGTTTCCCTCCGACGCGGCCCCCGTCCAGCTCCCTATCTCGCCCCGCTCCTCTCTCGCCATCCCCGAGCTCCGGACTCAATGGAGCGGCGCGCTCGGTCGAACAAATAACATTGTTTATTTGTCGGACGCCCGAGCTCTCCTCGGCATCCGTCCTCACCCAACCCCTCAGAGCCCACCCTTGTGTACGGGTAGAGAGTGCGCGCGTGAGAGATCCCAGCATCGACCTCCCACGGGCTCTTCCCCGTCGCTCTGGTTCGCCCCGCGATCCTGCTCCCGATGCTGCTGGCTTGGCAAAGATGCATGATTCATGACACGGGGGACAGGGGCCGGTCGCGTACGTTTCCTTCGATCGTTTCCTCCTGGTCCATTCCCTTCCTCTACTCCCGAGCCATCTCGTCTATCTCTGCATCTCGCACTCTTCAACGGCGATCCTGCCGTTCCGTTTCAGCATCCTTCGCCCTCACCCCTCGATTCAGTCAGCCTAGCGTGTGCTACATCGACACTACGGTATTATATCCTTGATATATAGATATATATCTACTTTTCAGAAACAGCGGCCTCGCCTCGAGAGTCGCCTCCGACGCCCCGAAGAGTTCTTCCTCCCAGCCAATTTCCCTCTCAGCATGCATCTTACACACGGTATACATCCTGAGCAACCCAGAAATTTTACCCCACCTTCTAGGCTTTCACTGCGGGATAGCCCCTATTCGATGCGGTCTGCAGGGTTTACGATGGTATATATTTAGACCCAGGGGTCAATGACTTCGCCCGTTACCACGTGGTCCGACATTCCCTAAACGCCTCGCTCGCGCCGTCGAAGACCTCCCGAACCGAACCCAATTTCCGTCGCCTCAAAGAACCGCCAACAACTCGATTTCACTGATTCAAAGTGCCAAAACCGAGTTTACAGGACCGTCTCGCGAGTCCTCTAAGTCCCGCGAGTTTTTGTGGTCTCAGCGTGAGAGTGTTGTAAAAGTACTTGAGGGTGCCTCGTCGATGGAACTTTTGTTGTCGAATTGGTGAGTTTGTTGGCGAATATCTGTTGTCTCAATGCGAGGGGGTTGTTAAGATACTTGGGGGTACGTCGTCGATGGAACGTGAGTGCTCTATACCTCATCTAACTTACTTCGATTGTATAGGTTTAGGGCAAGAAGACACCACGAATAGGATAATTATCTCGGCGGGTAGTTAGATCTGCTGATTCTTCTATGCAGTCTGCAGAGTTCACGATGGTTTCTACTTAGACCCGGGGGTCAATGACTCCGCCCGTTACCACGTGGTCCGACGTTCCCTGAGCGTCATCGCCGCGCTCGTGCAGCGGAAGACCTCTCTAACCGAACCGAACTTCCTTCGCCTGACAGAACTACCAGCAACTCGATTTTACTGATTCAAAGTGCCAAAACCGAGTTTATAGGACCGTTTCGCCGGCCCCCCAAATCCCGCGAATGTTCACTCTCTCAGCGTGAGGAGGTTGCAAAGATACTCGTGGGGTGCCTCGTAGATGGAACGTAATTGCTCTATACCCTACGCAACTTACTTCGACAGTGTGGCCTCAGGGCAAGAACACACCACGAATAGGATAATTATCTCGTCGGGTAGTTATATCTGTTGATTCGTCTATGCAGTTCTTATCGTTACCTCGCATCCGGTGAAGGGTGAAGGAGGAGAGAAGACAGATACGAGCTACACCGTCCATTACGGTCACTTAGTATTCTACAGCGGCTATTACCGAGGTATCATCCGGTTCGCCGATGTGAGGTAGGCTCGCGTATACAAGGGATATGGATAGGGTTGATGTCGGCTGCTCGCAAAGTCCCAGGGAGGTAACGACGAACGAATGATATAGAGACGAGCGGAAGGGAGAAGTTAGATAGGACGAGAGAAGAGTTCTCCACCGTCCGCATAGGTCAGTCCCAGGAAATTAAAGTTTGACTGGAGTACCGGCCATTAGACGGGTTTGTTGTCGTTCTCGTCGTCAAGGGAACCCGTTGCCCCGGCTCTTTTCCCGCTTAGATACCGGAACTGAGATACTTGGGTTCCGCACCCCGGCTTGTCTATCCGCGGTATGGGGCGGGTCGAGACTAATGCAATGTGTCGGTTAATGCCACACACATACATTATATATATACCTACCGATGTATATATGTATGTCTAGGCATATTCATCGCTTCCCCGCCGACGGAGACACCGACGACACGAAGGCGAGAGGGCATTCGGTCTCACGTTCGTCCGATAAACATCGCGATCGTTCAACGGTGGATTTATGACACTTTAATCGAGGTTGCATCGCGACAACGAACTATCAATTAATCATGCGAGTGTCGTCTGCGAAAAAAAAATAAAAATGAAAGAAAAAGGGATATCCACTCTCTCGCGATCCGTCGAGTCAGACGTCGAGAAATGAGAAAGACGAAGAGTGCAACGACCATTATGCCAGGGTATAACACAAGCGACCGGTTGTTCTCGCGGTTTCTCCCTGTCACCGGGAAAATCGATTCGCGTTTCCTTGGGCGCCGGTGGGCGACTGGCGTCAGAGCTCGGGATGGATGGTAATAAGTAAATGTGTTTGCCCAGCCAGCCGAGCGCATGTCCCGAGCAATTAATTAAGCTCGATTATCTGCGTACACACTGACGAAAGACGGGGAGAGGGAGCGGCCTCGAGATATATCGAGGTACAGTGGATTCTCGCATATGCGCCGATCCGCAAAAGACGCGGAAAGATTTAATAAAAAAACACTCGGAAATACAGGTCTACCGATCTTAAAAATACGGTCGAATCAATAAAACACTCGGGCAGAGACGTTCAAATAAATATTTTGATAGTTACAGCTAAATGATTGGTTAGTTCAACAATTTAGTTTCGAGGATTAAAGAAAAATACATTTGAGGCATTAAAATAATTTGTTCGACCAGTCAAATATTTATTTGAACGTCCCTGCCCGAATCATTAGTTGATTCAACCGCAGTTCTCTTTCAGTGTGCGCATAAGCTATATATGGATTCGTATGATGGCAGGAAGGAACTACCGATCGGCGCTCGAGTTACGGTCAATCGTTCGATAATTCGCCTTTGAATAATTAACAAACCGCTTTCGTCGGACATATTCCTGACAAAGTATCGGATGGGGTCACGTTGTACGAGCTACGGTCGAATCAACTGAACATTCGGGCAAGGACGTTCAAATAAATATTTTGGTCATTGCAGCTGCAAGATTGGTTAGTTCAACAATTTAGTTCGGACGATTTCACAAAAAGATTTTTGAGCAATTAAAACATTTTGTTCGACCAGTGAAATATTTATTTGAACGTCCCTGCCTGAATCATTAGTTGATTCAATCGTATTTCTCTATCAGCGTACGTACACGCTATATATGGATTCGTACGATGTCAGGAAGAAACTGCCGATTCGCCCTTGCGTTACAGTCAATCGTTCGATAATTCGCCTTTGAATAATTAAGAGATCGCTTTCTTCGAACATATTCCCGACAAAGTATCGGATGGGGTCGCGTTGCACGGGCTACGTGCTTCTCCCACATGTTAACTATTTCTATCGCTATAATATATATATTACAGTCCGTGGAGCATTATCCGATCGATCGGACGGCCAATATCGGCCATCAGCGAAATAGCAGGGGCTTCAATCCCCCCCCGCGCCGGGTCCCTCACCCTGCAGTTCCCGCCGAAACTCCGGTGGGGAAACCGGACGACTTTTCGGCACCGAAATCCTGATACCTGACGCTCGTTGCCTGATAACCGGCCAAATTGAATGGTGAATGCCGCTTCGGAAATTGAATAAGCTATCGTGCAACGTCCAACGAGCCTTCGGCCAGCGTTAGAGCTCCCTCCACCCCGGTATTTGACCTGGCCGGTCGGGCTAACCGGGCCTGCCTGCAATCAATGTACCGATTGGAGATAAGGGCTATCCACCCCGCAAGCCTCCCCCCCTCCGCCGTTCATTCTCTCCTCTGTACCTCACTCTCGCCCTCTCCGCACGCCGCTATGATTTATATACGAACGGTCTTTGCTCCTGGTGTATTCATTACGTGATTACACCACGTTGGCTGGCCCGCCCGGGTTCTCTCTATCGGCCCTGCCCCCCCCCCCCCCTCCCCCCCTCTCGCCCCGGTTCTGTGTCTCACTCTCCGGACGACCTGGTTCATCGTTTCCGACCATCCTATCCTATGTGACTGACTCACCACATTACATACCGCCGAGATCACAATCGGCGCCAAAGTCACTATCACTGACGTCACTATCGTCACGAACCGAGCAACGAATTTATTCGGGAATTCACTGGATAATTCGGTATTATATTTCTGTGCGATATTCGACCGGGATAGACGGGCGCTCGTGATTGCCTTCGCGGGGAGGGTTGGTTTATTACATTTTCAAACCCCGACACGTCGAATTCCGCACGCTCCGGAGAACCACGGTCTACCGCACGCTAACGCGACTAATTCCTCCGAATGTCGGGAGCGGCAAAGCAAATGCATATAGCGTGGGTGTACATCCCAGTCGTCGTCGTCGTCGTCGTTCTGCTCCTCGACGTTTCCCAGGTAAACGCCACCAGGCAGCACAGCCCGTTCCAGAGAAACGCGGTACCGAGGGCTCCCTGCCAGATTAGATCTAAATGGATTCCGGGCGCTGGCTAATTGCCGAAATAATTGAAACTCCGGAATTAATTCTGGCATTTCCTGTATTCCGGCTCGGCTTTTACTTCGGGGTTTTCTCCGACAACGACAATTGATATTTGACAATTGCGGGAGTCTTCCTCGGGTCTGTCGGGGGAGGGGGGAGGAATCGAGGGATGAGTTTTTCGATCATGCCGGGCGTGAAATCGGCGCGTATAAATCCTTCGAGGATTCGTTCGAGATACACTTCCGCCGGAAGATCCGAGCTCGAGAGATTTTCGAAACGAAAATATCCGGCAATTTTTACAGAAAAAAAGCGAGAAAAAAAAATGGAGACTATAGTAACATATTCCCGGCCATTAATCTGCGTTCCGAAGGCACGGCCACCGTACACACACAAGCGAGTCACCGGATCAAACGGCAAACTTTGGGCTAAAAATTCCTTCATAAATCTATCATAAAATTGTTCGTTTTCAGCAGTGCGGCACAAACTTTTCTCCTTCCATTGCTCTCCCGAGCGCCCCGAGAGAGCTCTCCTTTCGAACCGGGAGGGAAGAAGAACGCTTCCGTGTTTTCGCACGCGTATCGAACTCTCCGACTTTCTATGACTCCTCGCCTTCGTCCGTCGTAAAAGTAACTTTTTTTTTTACGCTCCGTCGCCCACGATTCGAGGGTTCTCTTTCTTACCGCGATATAGCGATACATAAACTATTCAACTTCTGGGTGTAACTGTGCGGCGTAATGTTCTGAGAAAGAAAAAAAAATACTCAAAGTTTGCAAGATTGATAAATCGCTATTTGCGTCTCGATGCCCCCTTCGGCGACCCTTTGATGCCGTTTAAATTTTCGTAATTTCATTCGCGTTTGAATATTGAAAAAGGAAATGTTTTTAAATCGGCGACCTCTTGTGAACATCTCTGAAATTATTTCTCTGGTACATAAAGTGCGAAACATACAAGAGAATCATAAAGCAACCGAGTGATAAAAAAAAAAAGCTCGCAAAAGTTCGAACAAGAGAGAAAAAACTAACTTTCATGCTGGGTGTGCCCATGGCGAACGTCCCGGATAATAATCGAGTATCCCAAGGGGTCATAGCGCGGTTTACTCTAGCCGTCCGTGTCTACATACACCCTACGCTATGTAAACCCGTACGGCGCGTTATACCCTCGGCCTGGGCGCAATATCCAGCAGGCCAGAAGACACGCACTTCCATATTTCTCGTTGTTTCTCGTCCCTTTCGGAGACCCCGACGTAGAGGGCAAAGCGTACCCTCGCGATACGATCGCAACGGCCTACAACCCGCGTACACGTAGACACAGTGGCGATAACTCGCCGCTGGAAACTCGGCGTTACGAGAGGTTGCAGTCGTATCAATAAACACCCACCTGTGCCAGCGGCGAGGGACAGATGCGAGCGGAGGTTGGATTTCACTCTGGACCTTTTCAGTTCCAGCCGGTAGCGCGGCGTTGCTCGCCAGAGTTTCGCCTGCCCAACCCCCAGCCCCTTCCGCCCGCTATTATAAATAGGATTCCGTTTTATTGTCGAGAGCGTTGGTCCACGCTGTTTGATTGAACGTTAACGCCGTAATGACCCCGAATGCGCTTGGCCGGTGCATTCCCGCGAGTACGATGGGCATGAAAATACCCGGATGCCTGCTGCCGCGTAGTGCGGTCGTGATCGCGGTTGTGACCGTGGTGGCAACAGCGGCCAACTGTGCCGGAGCCGCGTCCACCGCGTACGACCGTGTGGCGGCCTCTCTCTCTCTCTCTTTCTCCCTCGGCCAACCGTGCCGGAGCCGCGTTCACCGCGTACGACCGTGCGACGGCCTCTCTCTCACCGTCAACTGGGCGCGAGTCATTTCTTTCGAAATATACACGCGAGGTGGAGCGGTGCGAGGCAGGTTTCGCATGAAGGGCCGAAAACCGCGCGGAGGCCGGAAATATTCTCGCGTGACAGTCACCGAGACACATATTTATGCGCGTGCCGATGTAACCGCGCGCGTTCGCGCACATCAGCGTAGACGGGACATATAGGAAATAGTTTTTAAAAAAAAAACATAAAGTGAGTGGAAAATGAGAAAAGAGAGCAACATGGCGTGTACACATGTGGAAATGTAACGCGGACGGATCGCAGCGGTGAGAGACGAAATTTCCGCGTCGACAGAAGCGGAAAGCTCGACGAGTGGGATTTTCGGCACTCGGACATTTCGCACGGTCGGCGTGTCGGGCATTCGTACAGCCGTCGATGGTCGAAGCCCTCATTCTGCGGAGCTTTCCGTTCCCTCCCTCCCGATGCCGCCGCGCCTGTAACGTAAGCTTCGTCGCTTCGACGGGCATTAAATGTCAAACGTTTATTCGCATCCCCGGAGTTTCGACGGTAAAGGGAAACGGGCCGGATGGCGTAGGGGAGACTGCAGGAGTCCGGAGAATGTGCGAACGCGAGCTCGGCCAGCCTGGCGGCGCCAACGATCCGCCGCAAACATCGGAAAAATGGTGGCGATTCGATTATCGTCCACCTTCCACCACCCCCTTCTCATCCACGCCGCAACCCTCCGGATCCCTCTTTGGCCTGCCGCTCCCGCTGCCACTCTTTCGCGGACCCTCCCTCACTCGAGAACTTTACGATTGTGCTCATGCGGCAGCACACACGCGTGTTAGGAGCTTTCTGTTCTCCGTTTCTCGGTACGCCCTCTCTAACGTCTTTTCTCCGGCGCCCTGCAAATAAATATTTATTTAAACCAAATTAATATTTATTTGCATGGTGCCGTCAAATAAATTATTTTTCTGGATGTAGCTTGAATCCAAGGATCCAAGGGCTTTGGCCATCTCTGGCCCACTTGTTGGTCCACCATGACCAAACAGACTCCAAGTAAAATCGATGACGGCGAATCACGATGCGCAATATCGACCTAGTTTGCCGAAAAAATCTTTACGTACGACACTGAAGAGGTAGAATCATCCCGATCGTCTCTCGTCGGCACACGACCCAACGAATTCATCCGATTCAATTTTTACCTAATGTTTTTGCTCGTGTTTTTCATCGGATCCTTTTTATTTTGAACTTCGTCGATACGGCAACCCTCTTCGCTCGATCCTCGCGATTCCCCCTTAGAGTGTTTCCCGTGGTTCGAGCTAATATCGCCCATCCACCCTTCCACCCCCTACCGCGCCCTTTTTTTCCCCGCTTATGGATCCGCAGCATCCCCGGCCAAATGGGGGAGCAGAACTCCCAGAGCAATATAGGTCTTCCAGTTATCCCAGCGTGACTGGAACTGACTGGCAGATATTTCGGGTAGCGTTCTACCCTCGTTCCGACGCTCTACCCGCCGCTGCAGGACCGAGGGCTAGCTATGATCCAGCGCCCTCGGAGGAAGTCTGGCCCGAAGTGGACTGTGCAGCCTGGCCGAGTTGCGTATTCGCGTAAATTCGTAACACGTCTCTCCGCTGTGTTCCCCCCCTCGACGTTAGTGTTGTTGCGTAACCGGACGGAGAGCGCGCATTGGCGCCCGTTCGGCAAGACAGTGGAACGAGGCTTTCGTGCGGCTCTAACCGGAGGCTGATAGCAGCCCGTTACCGTTGCTATTCCTGCGAGAAGCCTGACGGCTGGCTCGCGGGGATTCGGGATTGATGGGCCGTGTAGAACCGGCGTGGCCATGTGGCAAGCCGCATTACCACGCCACTATGCGCACCGACACATTCATGTGTGCCGCTGCATTAATTGATGCACGGCTCTCACTCTCACGCCCGCTTGCGATATACACGTAGATACGTGTATATAGATATAAACACATGTGTATCGTTTGTGTGCGCGCTATAGTAGAATAGACGCATCCTCTCGGATCTACTCTCCCGTCGCTCTCTCGGTATGTCCCGTTGCATCAACACCGGGCTCAGCGTTGATGCAGCAGGAGCGAGCGTCTCGTGAGAATCAGTCACGTGTACATACAGTTGATACTATAGGATATAACGTCGTGCAGGCTCATCGCTTTCCACGATACAACGATTATTCCCGGATACAAGGAGACGAGCAAACATTGTGCAGACGCACGTATCGCACACACGGTGCACCAGGTAATACACCGACACCGACCGAAGTGCGACGAATTTATGTCGGGGAAAGGAACTTCAATTTTGTTTCGCGAGGAAACGTGGTCTCGTGAGGGATGTTACGTTCGGGATGAGCAGGATTCACACTGAGAGAAGGATGTAGTAAAAACCTACCGATCGTCTAAGAAAAATTACCATTGCACATAGTAGTAGGGCACCAGAGCGCAACCAATGGCGGAAAGTCTCACATTTCCCAGGAATTTTTACCATAATATCTACGAAATATTCTTATAAATCCGGTACTTCCTACCATTGGTGGCGCACTAGTTCCTTACTGCTATGTGCTATGGCAATATCTCCCAAGTGATATAGTCATATTTACTAGATCCTTCTCTCAGTGCAGTTCCGTCGCTGCCGACTCAGGGGTGAAAGCTTTTTGAAGAAATTTCGGACATGATTAAATCAGTTTCTGAATCAAATTGAGCGTCTGAATTTTTCTTCATTTCCTTTTTTTTTTTTTACAGAGTGGAGTCGGCTCAAAAAATCGAAACTCAACAGCCTCACAAGCCCCTACTTACGTACTCGGCAATATAATTTCAATATCAAATTCACGATAGACGGACGCTCGTATCGTCGAATATTGTTTATACTGCGATTTTGTACTCGGTGTATTCAAAATTCATGCTGAATCGATTTACGTTAATTGGAATCAGATAATGATATTTCGCTGGTGTTTCGGCTAGCGGTGGAAAATCCCTCTATCAGCGCTCGTACGTGTCAGTGACCGAGCGAGATAATGGCCTTCTCCCGAAGATTGGAAGTAATTCGATATCGTATAGGAAACAGGAGTAAAATCTGTACCGTGCGAATATCATTTTATTTGCGTGGGCGTTCCGGACACCACCCGACATTTTTTATTCTAGCAAAATTATTTTACAAAATGGTGAACTTTTTATGCACAAACCAGTGTATTAAATTCAACGTACAAAATTTAGTTAAAATTAACCATGGTGTTCGAACTTGTCCAAAAAGTTGGATCTAATATACCGCGCGTTAATTTTGACTCGTAATTATATGTTAAGATATGATCCATCACTTCATGTATACAAGTTTCATACATCGTACAAAAAATTATTAAACAGTATTTCTTCAACAATCTACTTAGAAACACATCGACACTTAAAATCTCAAAAAATGCCCAAATGCATGTCCCACAAATGCGCGGCGTGTCGGCTCTAGTCGAGAGATTGAGTAACGACAGAAAAAAATACCATATGTGTTCAGAGGGGAGCTTCCAGCTCCTGCTCGTCAAACTTGAAAAAAAAACAACAAAAATATGTTGAAAAAATAATGTGCGAAGCGCGAAGCGAGCCCCACAGTTTCGAATTTTCGACAGCTCCCGACAGTGACAATTTTTTTTTCATTCGTTTATTTTTTCCATGCACCATACTCAGTGAAATGGAACCGCAATAGTTGAAAGGGCGGGGCGCGTGACGCGGTTCTCGCCGACGGGATACGGATTTTTTCGTTCGAACGAGCGCCTCTCTATTTTTTTCCTCTCCGTCACTTCTTCATCTTCTTCTTCATTTTTTCCCCCCATATTATTCCAATCTCTTAGGGACGTTGCGGCTCGTGACTCGCACGAGCGAGCAGAGAAAGAGAGCGAGAGAAAACTTGGCGACGGTGTGTCGTATGTGTGTTTGTGTGTGCCGGCGCGCCATGCTCGCCGCACGAGTTTAACGCTGGCGAACTGCTGACTAACGCGAAGAGAGAACCCAGTGCACGCGTGCAACCGAGCAGCTGCACTCGGAGGGGGGCAGGAGCCAGGGTACAGGGGACACAGGGGGTTGCCTCACGACCGATATTGTAAATGCCACGCGCTCTCTATGGCCACATTGCGCGACTTAGGGGGAAAAACGTGAAGGCTAGGTGGATTGTGTAACATATGGATACGCGGCTCTCTCCTGTGTGTCGTACACACACACACACACACATACGCCCGTATGTAAAAATGTATTATTACGCACACGCCGAGTAGACTTTACGCGTGAGCCTATAATCACGAGCGCGCTCCGCGAGGAGGGGTGGGGGGTTCGATACGCGTTCGCTGCGCTGAACTCATACTCGTCTGTGCATGAAAGTCAGGGCTATTAATAGTGGGCGCACATTAATATACGCACGCGATAGGCGCATAAGAAGTAGCCGAGACGCGTGTCCGCATGAGCGTGCACTATATCGGCACCGCATCTACCGTTTTTACGACTAACGCGCTTCACCCGTTGCATCGAAAGCCCGCGCTTCCGTAACGAACGGAATAAACGTCACTCGTCAAAGAGACGCAATAAGTGGGATCGAGCGACAGCCATCCAGACGATGTTTTGGCGACGCGACTACTTTGTGAATTTTTAGGAGAAGGTCCGTCAGCAACCGCACGGTCGCACGTCGGCGATAAACGAAGGAGCGTTAAACTGGGTCACACCGAACGGCGCCACCGTCCACTTCATTTCAGACTGCGAGCGCCGAGACTCGGGTTAAATTGTTCATTCAAAGGATTTTTGTTTTTTTTTTTGCTTTTTCGTCGCACAATCGTCGTCGGGAATTTAATAGAAGAGAGGAAAGCGCGCGGAGACTCCGGATTCTTATCGCGCTCGCCTTCGCGCGGGAAATTTAACTGTTATTCCGGCGAAAGTGTAGCACGCGCTCGTTGAACGATCCGGAGAGGGGAATGTTATAAGCGTGTTGGTCTTTTTCTCGCCCGGTCGGGCTGACGGTGGCTCCGTAGGAAAACAAGCGCAATAGTCGAGGAGAGGCGACAGACTCACCATTTGAAAGTCGTTCCGACGCGACGGTACCGCTTCCACAATATGAACCATTGGTGCGAACGACGTGATATTGCCGGCTGAAGAGATCAACGAGTAGCGTAGTGCGGTACCAGGAGGGTGGTTCCTCGGTGGGGTGGCGAGAGTGGGCGAACGGGAGGATCACTGCGAGAGAGCTTCTCGAATCCGCGGTATAAACTACTCTCCGCCTCTCTTCTTCCCGCTGATGCCACGCTTACTTCCGCTTACCAGGGACCAACCCGGTGGGAGGACGGATGGACCGGATGCCGAAGAGCAAATCTCGGCCCACGACTCGGACAATATTTCGTTTTACCCAATCTTACGTCCTCGAGCAAAAATTGTTGCACTCGTAGCCACATACACGTCACTTTTAGAGTTAGCTTCTCGACGGAGACTATAAAGTCCGCGAGAGATCTCTCCGCGATAAATCTTACTGAGAGAATGTAAACGGAGGGTATTCTACAGTTTACGATTCTTTAAATTTTTTTCTATAATATAACGAAACAATTGATTGCACAAATCGATAGTTATTTACTTTATTTATTTGTAAAAAAAAAGAAAAAATAAAACAATGCTTCCTTCCAGCTAGTTTAAATGAAATTCAACAACGGAGTAAAATCGTAGCGACGTATTTAATCTCGTCTGTGTTATCACGCGCCGCGGGCTCTCGTCGACCATCGACTATCGAGGATCCGTTCGTACGGAATGAAACGCGTCAGCGGAGCGCCGTGAGAGCGAGGCTATAGATAAAACCCCCAACGCAGCTCGTCCGCGACTGATTCCCCAGGCCTACACGCACCCTCTAGTTTTCTCCCCCTTTCATCCCCCACTCTCACTCTCGATATCCCTGCCACTCTCTCCGCTCTCCTCTCTCCTCGCGCTCGCCACCCTCCCTCGCGCTCCTCGCGCTCATTCCACCCTTCGGATATAGGCAGGCAGCAACCTTAGCCGCATCCCCTACGAGCGCCGGCTCCCTCGCTCCCTCGCACTTGCCTCCGCTTTATACGACCAGTGACTACTGTACTCTACCCCTGTAGCGGCCTTTACGTTCACGGCACATCTCCCTCTCGCTCTCGCCGTTCTCTCCGTCTCCCTCACCCTCGCACGATCTTCCCGGCCGAACGAACTCGCCGGGGTCCCGTATTTTCTGGCCTCCGATCTCCCCTCCGGGGCCGGCTATACGGCATTACGCACCCCGCAACCGACTTCCGAGTCCACGCACCCTCGCCGAGCCTCTCGCTCGCATCCCGTATCGATGGAGACAGAGTTCCTTCGGGACACTCGGCCAATCAAGCGTGCGCAAAACGCTCGCGGCTCTCGCTCGACGTCGTTCCTACGCGAGTGTTCCAGTCCCAGAGATAAAGGGGGGCGCGAAAAAAAGGGTGCGAGAGCCGCGAGCGGCAGAAGGAACATCGAAAGGAAAGACGGGGCTGTAACGGAGGAATAAATGTAGGTGACGTTCACGGTTGTACGCCGATAGGTCCAAGGGAGCCATCCGCGTCCTCGTTTCCTTTCACGGTACTCCCGTGTCCCTCGTCTCGCTTACGCTCGAGATATTTTTTTTTTCCTTTTCTTTATTTTCTTTTCTTTTTTTTTTATTCGCTGAGAATCGAGTAACGAGGTTCCAAGTCTCGATTCGATACTGATTCGATTGCTCGAGATTCCTCTTCTCTTCCTCGCTTCTCCCAGGAGCCTCCTCTCCCGCTGTACGGAATTTCATCCGAGTAATATTGCACCCTTATCCAACCGTTTCCGCTCCGTGCGGGGGGGCCTACCACGGCTCCGCCGCCAGCTATGGGTGGATTCTGTACTTCGGAGGGGCGTGTGTGTACGGATACTGTGCGGGAAAGATGAGAACATTCAGGACAGTTTTTATTCTTTCCCGCGGGAAGGACTTTCCAAGTCACTCGAGTCTAATAAATGAAGTAGCTATGAAGTGGCTCCCTTAAATAAATTTTTTTTTTTTTTTTAGAGAAGAAGAAGCGAAGTTACAGAAATACTTTTCTCTAAAACGGTGGCTCTTTGCTCGAGCTTACTGCCGATGTAAAAAGATCAGGAGAAATCGGGGTGCAAGAGGAGACGTGCGAGAGGACGTATCGTCGATGCATTTCCGGCCACTTCAGCTTTTACGTCTACGAGGGGATAAAGAAATGTCTCTAGTGATTTCCATTCGCGAATTTACGATCTTTATATTCGATCTTTTTCGGAGATATATATGTATATTGGTCGCACCCCGTATATATGTAGCATGAAATTTCACTCGGCGATCTGTCATGCTCTCTTGTACATTGACTCTTCATATCCCTCTACCCGGTGGGCACAAAAGCCACCGGAAATTGCCGGTGGCTCTGCACCGTTCACCGAGACGCTCGTCGGCGCTCACGTCATTCAACCTCCGGACGATTCTCGTCTGGTAGACCTCGATGCCTCTCTTTGCCTCTATATATGTCTGGACGACCGACGAAGCGTCCAAATTCGCCGGCCAGTAATGGCCGCGATTTCGATGTAACTGGACCGACAGAGCTCAAGCTCTCTCCGAGGAAATAGAGAAAATAGAGAATCTGAAACTCAAAGTCAGACCCTCCCTTTATGGAATAATCGAGCTAACGGATTCGCCAATCTCGGTCCACTGGTGACAGTATACTCGAATATCCTATTGTATCGCGAGTCACCGGACACGCCCGACAGATCGTAATGTTCTCTTCGCGCATTGCGGATAAATGTACGGATAAATGCACGGTAATTGGTCCCTCGTTGAGGTATGGTAAAAATTTGTTGATGTCGCACGAATATTCTAAAGTTTACTTTGATAAAAAAATCTTTTTGAAATTTGTATTGAAAACACGGAACCTGCCGTACAATTTTTTAATATATGGACTCAGGGATTTTTTCACATAATCAGATCACCGTTAAGGGTTCATCGGGAACGTTCATCGAATCCGATTTTTTATAATCGAGAAAAAAAATTTAACACCTTTTGGTGCCCAAAATAAATGAACGTGGGATGGGTGGGTGGGGAGCTTAGGTTAGATGTAAGCTCATAGAAAATTGATTAAATTAAAGACGCATTAAGCAAGTTTAATCCACGTCCCGAGGTGGAAACTTTACTATAATGCATATGCGGTCTCGTCTCGACGGCTCAAGTTTCACGAGCGTCGATGAGAGCCGAACGCTCTTCTTCAGCGATTTAAAAAATTTATATCACCCTACGTCGAACTATATGGCGCGGGATATAAAATGTGTATTATCGCTATACCCGACTAACGAGAGTTTACGTAGCCCCGGGAGTACACGCCATTAGGAGCACCGCTCGAGACGAGTGTAAAACGTTTGATACGTACATGTACGTAAGTTCGTGGCATTGTATGAGGTACTTCGTCGCGTGGCGGAAATTGCTGGCGAATGATCGTATACATCTGTAGTGCACGCGAAGTCTGGACGGTCGGTGACGTAACCGATAGCGTGCCATTACGTCACCGGGATAGTGCGAGCCGCCGGGCACAGAGGGGCCGGGGAGGGGGGAGGGGGGGGGGAGGCGACGGAAAGGGGATGCAATGATCGATCGGTCATAAATTATCGAGGAATAGCCGACGACCGAACGGACGGATACCAGGGTACAACGCCTCGAGATACTCGCGGAGACAGTGACCGGTGTTGGGCGATTTTCCACGGTCCATCCCTCGCGGCTCTCTCGGCTTCGGCGATCACGCGAACAGTGCCACGATATTCTGTCGCACGCGAGCTCTGTTGTCGCTGGGACTTGTTAACGATTGAGCAATTACAAGGCAATTCCCCAGTCTGAAAAGAAAAACCGCCAATTTAATGTATGGGCTGGGTAAGCTGAATTCCTCGTCAACCTCGTCCCACCCCGGTCACGTCCGTCAAGATCCCGGCCTCATCGACATCTTCCGTCAAAGTTACAGAAAAAATAAAACAAACTTTTCCTCATTCCACCAGACTGTACCATCCCCCCGGCTTAGTTTCCAGCATAGCTGACCGATCCTTGATGCGATCGGAGGCTTTCCCGGGCCCCGTAGCTGGGACATGTACACGTCCCTCGAACCCTACCCTCAAACAACCCCCCAACCTTCGCTCCGCTGCGGTCTGTATATCGACTCGCTCGATCGATTCGCCCCTCAATTTTGGCCAGGCCAGTGAGAAACTTTGCGAGACAAAAAATAGGGCGGCCTGATGCGATCACGAGTAAAGTAAAGAGGCCAAGAGAAAATGCGTGGAGAAGTCTCTCTCTCCCTCTCGCTACGTGGAACGTATCCGTGGGCGGTGAGCAACCCTCCATGGCAACCTTACCATCGACTCCGATCCCTTTTCCCCGGATATTCCTCGCTCGCGATTAGCGACCCTTCGTAAGTGCGTGTCCGCTCCATCTCTGGCTCTGGATCTCCGTCCCTCTCGCTCCCTTGTTCCTCGTGCCATTTACCTTCTCTCCTTCGCCGCTATCTTTTCTATGTGGCATTTTCTCTCATCTTTCACCTCCTGTACCAGCATCGGTCTCTATCTCATTTCACCTTCTCCTTCTCACTCTCTTACTCTCTGTTCCCCCGTAATTATTTTCATCTTCGTCGGTCCTTCGCGGCCTTTCCAACGTCGTGGGAAAACTCTGACTCTCACAATTCTCACCCTCTCGGACGAGTACCCTCCGGGGTCGGAGAATAAAGATAGAGGAAGTGACCTCCTTACCTCGAGGGTCTCTCAGACCCCCGGGCGAGAGTACAAATATTGAAACAACAATACGCGAAGAGGAGCAGGAAAACCCCGAATCTCGTATAGCTTCTTCAACTACGTGTATGTATGTGTATATATATATGTATGATCATGCTTCACAGTGCCACTACATTTCCTTCACCTACCTCTTATCGCGTATTCTGGAAGAGATGTATCGACGGATCGATACGTGAAATGTATATATTTCACTTTTTTTTTTCTTCTCTTCTGTTTCTCCTCCCCGTTTTTCGAGCACGCTTTTCCAACCGTGCGCGTTTTTCCCCGAGGGGTGCAGAAGTTCGAACTGCGAGGACACGCCATCGGCAAGTTATTTCTATGGCCATCTGTGGGGTTTCCGCCAGCGACAGACGCGTGTATGATTTCCTAGTGAGCACGTATCGTTCCTCTTTATTTTCTCTAGGCGTGATTTTTATTTATTTACCCCCGATGCGTCGGGATTGGACCACGTTTTTCACCTGTTCACCATAAAACCACCGCGTCATCGCTTGCAGTTCACCGACGGAAACGCCCATCGTCAGAAACTCCCGTCCGTCAACGAACAGAAACTCAGGACAGTGTAGCGACCGATACATTGTTACACGGACAGCGAGTCCCATTCAACAGTGGATACAAGTTTGCGTAAGATTCATCGTCGGAAGCTCGTGACGCATTCGACATAGCTATTTTTGAATCTTTGAAATTAATTGTTCCACACTAATATTTTAATTATCACCGTGGGCCTCTGCGTGAGACGTGACACGCGTATAATACAATACGCACGAGGGGGCTCGTGCTCTGTTCTAAGGGAAATATCAAAGCGGAGGGGAAACCCTCACTCGCTTCCCTTCCTTTCCTCTTCCAGCATGGTATCCCAGGTGTATCGGACAACATACGTACGTTTTTGATGTATATACACATCATATATATGTACACACATACATGGATATAGCTATCATCTGATAGGCTACTACGACGATCGGCCGATGGCGTCGTTGCCATACGATGAAAGCTTCAATATTTAATTATTTAACGAGCTTTCCGTACAATGTAGAGCCAGCGGGATCGATCAGTAGTCGAGCTCACCAAAACCACCCTCGGGGTAACTTTGTTTCTCGCGTCGCAGTCGTTTCGCGAATATAATTCACGGCCCAAAGTTAAGACAGTTTACCGTGCGATTATTATCGTCATCGGGCGTTATCGCGTGGCTGGTGTGTTTGCAGAACGCTTTCGGTATAGTGGATAGAAAATAATGGGGGGGATTGGAAGGGTGATAGCCCGGGAGGAAAAGTGGATAAACACAGCCCGCGGGTCTGGCCTTATTTTTCTGTTTACCCGATGAGAACGAGAGCTTCTCCCATTCCCGACGACTCACCCCCCCCTACCCAGCTCGCATAGCCGAACCGATAAAGGAAATTTCTAAATTAATATATGGCCAAGTCAGCCAGACCACTTCCTGTCTCCGGGGGTTCGATCAGGAATAATGAAATTGGACAAAGAGCGTCTCGCTTCCTCGACGACTTGAGAATTCTTAAAAAACAAAAACAATTCAAGAAAAAAAAAAATATGCTTCCTCATTTTTCAAACACGAGCACGAGAAAGGGTCAAGACTATTTTTCCATCTGACCAGTCCCGATCCACCGGGACTTCCGCCTCGCTTCCGGCATTCGCTCGGAAGAATCGAACTTTCGCCGTTCGACGGAAAATAAAGAGAATCTTCAACAGCGTAAAACGCAAATCTTTCGACGCTCGGTCGCGCACAAAAATGCCACGCAACTGCCTCGGTTCGGGGGACGTTTTTAAACTCGGATTACCGAAGACGTCGGTTAAATGCTACTTAGAAAGTTGCGTAATCAGCTTACCGCATAAAGTATGTTGCGTCGGGGGCAACTTTCTTCGGGGTTGGCGGAGAGGGGAGGAGCTCTGGAAAAACTGTCGGTCCGACGAAAGAACGGTCGGGAACAGAAGCGTCGCCGACGAGGTACGCGAGGGTGGAAACCGAGGGAGACGCGAAAGAAATAGTATCCTTCCGAGAGAAATTCTCGCCGTATTGTCAACTGGATTATCAAGTTCGCGCAATTCTCTTCATCCGGCGGGGTAAAAGAGGGACGGAAAAAACGAAGCAAAAAAAAAAAAAGTGACGAAGCAAAAGTCGTTCGGCCTTGTGCTACTGAAATCACTTCTGGCCGACAAAGTACACCCAGCGAAAGAGTTAATCCGCGAAACGTTTTCAACGTTATTATTGCTAGGGATAAAAGTGTGCCAGCCCGCCGAGAGTGAAAGATGGAGAGAGCGAGAGCTACACGGATCAGAGGCGAGAGAGCAGCAGAATACAATGTGACTGGTGTGGACCAAAAAATAAAAAATAAAACAGAAAAAACCTTTTCACCTGGAATTTCGATGGGAAAGAAAATCCTTGTATCAATCCCACAGAGAGTTAGCGAGTTCGTGCATACAGAGCTCTTCGAATCTCGTTAAAATAAAAAATAACAAAAATATATATATATATATATACATATAAAAACATATACTCTCTAACCTCCACCTCGTTTCAGCGGGGAGTGTGGGAGCCGATCGATAGATCGATCGTGTCGAGGGTGGTCCACGGCCTCGCTCCGTCAGCGGCATCGCCATAACAACCAGTCGGGCAAGCTTATATCCGTGGATGCGTCTCCGTAGTGATACAATATTCGTTGGCATAAAAATTACCAAATTTACCAACGTCGAGTAAAAAAAAACATCAAAGAAAACTTTTCGGTAAAAAAAAATTCCCAATAATCACATAAACAATGATTTTTTACGACTGCATATAATCAAAACCCACGGTAGTTTGAATATCTCCTGCCCCAAATTAAGAGTTGGAGCACTTCGTAATGTTCACCGTAGTCCAAGTAGGCCTTGCAGGGGCCTGGCCGGCTCTGTAACGCTCCTAAGTGTCCACCGGGCGAACAAAGCCTCCGCGCCCGCGAGAAGATCACCGGCGTCGCCGTTCCACCCTGCACCCCCGACTTACTCCGATCATCGTGTAAAGTCGAAAGTCGTCCAGTGAGAAAACCGTTGGGTGTAGAAAGTTATAGTTGGACGAAAGGTTACGTACAGAATCTGAATGAACCCAGCCTATCACTATCTCTTCTTTACTTACGTGGCTATACGTTACTCGCGTTAAAATGTATTACTGTGATACGAGCGCGCGCCCGATTATCAGCGTTACAAACAATAGCGTCGGAGGATGGCCGCGGGAGACGGTTCTAGCCTTGGCGCCGATGACCGTCTGGGTGTTGGTCGGTTTGCCGAGGCGGGTGTTAATTCGTATCCTCCGCGGCTGCACATCATACCGCGTACACCTCTCTACACGGTCTACCGTCGCCGGATCCGGATCGTGTATACACAGAGGCTCTCCGGGTGAGTGACAGTCGGGCTGGCACAGCGAGGCTGTCCAGCCGCTGCACAGTATAGCCCGTTCGGTGCCTAGAGGGTAGCGACAGTTGCACGCCTCCCTAGCTACGACCCCCTCCATGCCGGCCCGTAGTTGCACGCTTCACGTACCGTACAATGTTCGATAATACACTCCCTTTCCCAATGGCAACCGGTGCACTTGAAGGCTGAACTCTGCAGCGGGGCGCGAACGAGTTTCCGCGAGTATGGAATAGAAAAAAAAAAGAAAAGAAAAAAATGCACGGAGGGGGGAGGGGGGGAGGGGGGAAGAGATAGATGAAGAAGAAGGTTCTGCGGTAAGAGGGCACCGGCCCGATGCCGGTCGAGGGTATCCCTCTCTACCGCCAGGCCGGGAGGGCTTGCCGAGGATCGGCGAAACAGCCCCACACGGTCGACGGAACCTGGCGGATGGTACGTACCCCGAGGAGATACACAGAACTGATGGAAAGAGCGGGAAGGCCGATGGAAGGCTGGCAGGGAGAAAGAGAGTCAGCCGAGCCGAGTGTCCGGCGTTGAGAGACGCCTTGCGCCTGTTCCCGCGCTGAATTATTGAGACGCCAGCCCGAGGATCGATGTCACAAAAGGAAAACGGCGGTGGAGCGACTGAAATGACGGGCTTTCGTCGTTTCTCATAAATTATGCACAACGGCCGGCTACGCCGCGCTGGCCGTGGCCACCGTTCGTGTATATTGTCGATGGTAGTACACAAAAACCTCTATCGCGCCACACTCTTCGCTGTCTCGCTTTCTTTCACCTATCTCTACCGCTATTCTTTTTTTTTTTTTTTTTTTAACGCTTTCCGCTATTTCACCGTACGGCGAGTTAGCTGCCGTCTCGCTTCGCGCGTGCGCAGCGCGCTTGCTGTACCTACACAGTCCGGTCGTACCCACCCTTTACCGCTTTCCTACTCCACCCCCCCCCCCCTCTCCCGCGCCTCCACCCCCGGAACTCTTTCCCTCACTGCAACACCGGCGGCTTGTTCGGTGCGGAGTTCGTCTCTCGATCGGGAGACTATACCCCGGTTATTGCCTGCAAAATGAAGGGCAAAACACGTCGGATCAGAACCGTACCTCACCCACGCTCTTTGGTTACACCGAGTTGCACAACGAGCGGAGAACTCCGGCACGGCGAAGCCGGTACGCCCATACGTATGCGAGCCTTCGATCGGAGGTTGAAACGCGGGGGCGTGGACCAACGCCAACCACGACTCCGCTCCTCCACCGGACATCCTCTCCGGCAACCCTCTTTATTCTCTTTGCGCGAGCCGTCCATATGTATCCCCGAGACGGAGGAGAGGATGTCGGCTCCGTATTGTGCAGGATATGTATTCATACCGTGACGATTCGTCTTGATCCCCGTCCACTGATACAACCCTTACACGGCTACCGGGAGAACGGAGCGAACCGTTTTGTCTTCCTTTCCCTCCTCCTTTGGTCAAGACATGTCTTTTTTTTTTAAACACCGGTACGGCGCTATGATTGAAAGTGAAATTCTAGATGATGGTTTACCGATACGTTAATGCTATACTACTTTATTTGTAACTCGGTCAATGGTTACGTAAGTGATAAAAGTTCCGATGGTATTTCATAGTTTGAGAAACAGATGTGAAAAATGTTCGTCCGGGTTATGAATATTAAACCGATAAAGTCTACGGTAACCGGACGTAAATTGCCAGGAGCGAAGTAAGGAGGTCTCGCGGGGACATTGAGAATTTTTACTTTTCTTTTCGTCTTTATCTCGACGAAGAATCGTGACGGATATCTGTAGCGTTAAGGTATCGTGAAGGGTAGCGGTTGATTTAGAATTCTCGCGGTCAATTAGCCCGGCCCCACCGGGGTGCAATTAACGTCGTGCTGGCAAACAGAACGGGGTAAGATAAGCTCGTCCTAGTAAAATTTGACCTCATACATACACTATGTATAAATCCCCCACCTCCTCCTCAGCCCTGCACGGTTGTTTTGTACAACGATTATCTGACACACATATCTACACCTGCGCGGACAATAAAAATTATTTTCCTCCCAATGGAATCGCGATAGGGCGCTTTTGTCTCCTATTTTGTGCTCGAAATCGAAGAGTGCCTTTCAGGTCCAACTAGGGTAAATGAATAGGCTACGGGGTGGAAACGCAGTCCCTCGGCCCGGGCCCGATCCTCCCTCTCGATGTATCGTAAAGCTCCCGGCGAGCGGGAGGAGTGAGAGAAACGGGACGAAAAAAAAAACGATTACGTCGACGAGCAGCCGGACTGCCGATCGTGACGACTGTATATAGGAGCCAATGATGCAGCTGCGCGCTCTGGCTGCAATTCTGATTCGGGTAAAACCGATTAAGAGGCCAATGGAACTCGTCACGAAGTTATCGAAATGCACTTTACGTTGCTCGGTGTATTGCGTGCAATAAAGCCCCGAAAGCCGAAAGCCGAAGTGTACGTATCTGTCTGTGTGTGTGTGTCCGTTATAGCGGTACGATAAAGTTAGAGTCGAATGCTTTTATCGATTCATCGCGGCGGTACTCCCTTTTACAACTCAGTTCGCGCGTATCAGCGATCACCGGGATATATGACGAGACAGATTTTTTTTTTTTCTTTCTTTTTTCAAGTCTGAGATATCCGCTCGGACTCGTGCTTTTTATGGCCGATTGTGGTTTCTCGGAGGCGGGGTTTGGATGGCCGAGGGATAAAAATCGTCCAAGCCGCAAACTTTCCCAGTCCCGCTGTAATACTCGCTCCCGGTGTACGCTTCGCCCTCTCTTTCCCCCTGTGCTGCCCTTTGAGTGTGTAGACCGCTCGAGCACGGCCGACCGACCGCCGTCGCGAAATCAAGGCACGAAATCACCAAAAGCTTTTAATGTCCGTCGGTGGCTTGCCGGACGAGTAACGTTCCCGTGTGTAGCATATACCGTAGGCCGTTGCACGTCGGGGAACTGGGAGAGGGAGAGATCTATTTACCGAATCGCCAGGAACGAGAATGAACCACGGAGAGATTGGAGAATTATTGAACGACCCCTATGTAAAACCAGCCTCGCTCCATGCCCCCTCGCGCTCTTTTTTTTTTAACCCTCTTTCCAGGGTCCTTCTTGATCCCTTATTCGCACGCAACACACTATTCCACCTACGAGCTGTTGCAGACCGACCGCAAAACGAAAACTTGGAATTTTCGGCGAATAAAACCAACGAGGCAAAGGTGAAGCCTTTGCTGTTCCTGCTCGCCACAAACAACCGACGATCTCTCTATACCAAGCCTCCCCCCGAACAACCGTGAAATAACTCTTGTCTCTGACCTCGCGAATGGCTCGGAACTCGGCAATGATACTAATGGCGAAGTCTGCGGTGACGTATTAAACGGGAATTGCCCCGGCGACACCTCGCTGCCCTCGCCCCACTTGCCCTTTGCCTTCCTCGGCTTAAAATCGTGTCTGGGGAGGCGAGCCACGACCAGACGCAGCTTCCCTCTCATGTGGGCTGTTGACCTCCCGGAGTGATACCCCTCCGGCGTGTCCCCGAACGGTAACGACACCCGGAGATCCCCGGCTCGTCCTCGTTGTATAAGAGCGGACCTCTCGACTCCTGTACCCCATCGCTTTGATGAGGGTTCAAGATGGATGCGAGGCAATATTTAGTCGGCATTGCTCGGACACCCTTCGTTCTACGGTCTTTGCGCTAACTTCTCGAAAACGAAAACTTTCCTTGCACACCTCCCCCCCCCCCCCCCCAATCCCCCCTCCCGGGTTTACTTTGCCGGGATGGTGACGAGGGACTTTTGGTTCCCTCGTCAATTCCAGAGAGGCTTTCCTCAAGCGAGATTAAAGAAAAGTGCCAACATCAGCAGCTTATCGCGACACTCGTTCTTACCACGTCACACTTTTATTATTTTTTATTTTCCTCAAATTTATTTGGGAACGGAGATCCAGAATTTTTTTTATCAACCCGTAATACTACAAAAAAATTTAGAATTAGCACCCTGGAATTTTCGCGATTCAACAGTGACTATAAGGTATTTGCTTCAATAAACAGTAATTCTCACATTTTTATATAGTACTTTTTTTTAGTGCTTTATTAGTATATAGTACTTTGCAATACGAGTGTTTACAATACACCTTGGTGTAAAGGGTCACTTACGCCACTCTCAGCAAGAATGAGAAGTCTTCTCATACACGCGATAATGGAAAAATCTTGTATCTTCACTATGTCTCCAGAGCGCTAGAAATATAGCTCGAGAAATTTCTGGCTACCTCGAAATAGGGATTCTCCGCTCCCACTGACCCTTGCACCTACAATCTTAATTTTTTTTGTGCAATCGCATTGTATCCATATACATATACTGAAAACTGTGCAAGCGAAGGCCCATTTGTCTGATGCGTTAAAAGATATTACGGGTGGCCATCTCACCCTGATTTACCCTAATATTCGAATATGATATCCGCTAGTCCCGCACGACAATCCGAACGGATACGGTCAGCGCCGCGGCAGGGGCGGCGCGTCGGAATATAAATTCCGGATGGTAAATTCGAGCAATAGGAAGATGGGGGGGTTTGGGATTTCCGGCCAGACCGGTAGTCCGTGGACGAGTGGGCACCTAGTCGAGCGAGAAAGATTTCGCGAAGGCCGGACGCGGGAGGTTCCAGCGACCACCCTTAAACTTATGCCAACCCCTAGTTCCTCTCGTCTCGTGCACCCTCGCTCCCCGAGTCCCTCACAGCTTCTTCGCTTCCTTCGGCGTCTTCCCGTTTTCCAATCCGTGCGTATATACATTAAAGTTCGCCGTGTCGGAAGTTTTCTCCCGGTCGCACCGGCTATTTACCCTGGGCACCTCATTTCAATGGAGGGAAGAAGACCGACAGAGGGGTACCGGGTCCTCGCGCTCCGCTTCTTTGATAGCTTTTTCGCACGGAACCGGGGCCGCCTCGCGAGTAAACGAAAAGAGATTCCGGCTGGTGGCCTCTCGCAGCCTTGACGATTACTCTCGTTAACACCATTGGGAAAGGCGCGCCCGTGAGCGGGGCGCGAAGAGAACTCCTCACTCTTGAGCTCTCGAGATCGTTAGCGCGAAGGAAGTTGCAGATAATTTTTCATTTATTTCAATCTATTTATTTTTCATCTCAATTTATAAATAAAAAATTCATCCAATTTGGTCTCTTTGACATCCTCCACGAGTCGACCGGTTTGGAAGATCATTTTGAGGATCGAAACGGCGGGAGGCGGGAGGTCTCGTTTGCTTATCCATTTGCCGCGAATAAATTTGACATTCTAATGAATACGTATACAACGTTGCAGCATGGAAAATTAATGTTGCGTATCCGAACGTTGATGTTAAATTGCGCTGGTGGTGTACAATGGGATAATAAGGCTTCGCTCGATGACCCGATATGCACTCTGGCTATACAGGTATAGAGATGGCCGGGTATACACGCAGGATACTGTGACGAGTATCCGGATCGAGAGTCCTGTATTCTCGATGATGCTGCTCGTACCCGGGGTGGACGCGCGCAAACCAAGTTCGCTTCGTTACCTCCTTGAATATTCAGTAGGACAGACGCGTGCCCGCGGCCATTTCGCGGGGCTCAATATGTTTGGCAATATGGAGATAGCTCCGTAAATATCGATGGCGCGCGTGGATAGCGTACCCACCGTCCCTCTCGTTATATTCCGGCTCCCCCTCGACCGGGTTGTCGTCGCCGTCGTCGTTACCCGCTGCGTATAAACCGAAGAACCTGACGATGGAAGCCAAATTGGGATTGCTGACGATCCGTGATGGAATAATCCTCGTTCGCGCTGTTGCCAGACCCTTTTTTCCCCAACCTCATCCAACAGCGATTTTACAGTAGCCATTATATGGCGCACTATCATTCCGGAGGTGGAGGTCTGATTCGATTCAATCTCCGGCCTCTTTTTCGTAGGCGTCGAATGAGAGAAAGCAAAAAATGGAAGAGAAAAGCATTGTCGTTCGGAGTCCGGGGCATCGTATATATCATGTCGTGCCTCCGGCTATAGAGGTATGTCCGAAGGCAATAAACTGATAATCCCCGAGTACCCGGGAGCTCGCGCGTCCCTTTTTCTTGCGGGGGGTTTTTTTTTCCACCTAGCACGGTTGAGGATAACGCGCTGCGTCGGGTTACTTTGCAGAAAGGAGACGCAGGCACTACGGCGTGGTCGTCCTCCGCTATATCGGGACGCAATTCATATTAAAGTCCTTGGGGATTGACCGGGATTGGTCCCGAAGAGCTGGGAGGGTTCGGCTCGAGGGACAGGCAGTTTCCACATTGAGAGTCGAGCGCCCGCGGAGACTTAGATGCGATTCCCAAAAGGGCTCGGACCTGCGAGGAAGATTCGCAAAACGAAAAGGTTTTCTTGGGGATCCGTTGCCTTTTTCCTCTCTCCCGTTTTGCTCTACTTCCGGCTGTCGTTCGGCGCGAAAGGGATGGGCGACAGAATGTTGGGAAATACTCGGAGCCGGCGAGCCAAGGGATCGCAGGCAGTTCCCGAGTCTACGGCAGAAGGCAGAAAGGCAATTCTTCGGGTTGGCTTATCGCTTGAGAACAGGCGCGCTTTTTTTTTCTTCATTCTTTCGTTTTCTCTCCTCTTTTCCAGCGTTTCTCGCAAGCTTTCGTTTATACGTCATTTATCGTACCTTCGTCGGTACACAGAAGCTTCCTCTCTGGCCCTCCAAGCAGACGGAACGGGAGAGGAAAAAAGCCGACGATGCACCGGAAGGACCAGAACGTCCCTTATTCTGGACGCTTTTTCTGTACATCCAGAATCACATACAGGATTGTTCCATTATTTTAGCGTTTCCCGGGAAAAACATCTGCGAGCATTCGTGCTTCGTTCGTTCTGCGATTGAATCCAGGCTCTTCTGGGAGGGTTCTGCTGGCCGATAATGTAACGACCGAGTGAATAAATAACGCGGGTATTTAGTTTTGGGGTGGATGTTATCAATTAAAATCACGGCTAAATATCTCGAGCACGGAGTGTCGAACGTCTTATCTCCGATCAGGACTCTCGTCATCTGGCCAATCCATAATCCGTCCATTTGTCACTTGTCATACCGAGGTATTCCGGGCATCTATGTAATGCCTGTAGATGCGGTTGGCCGATTCTTTTTAACAAACTTTTCTTGTCCACAAACGTCCACAATACTTTTGTTGTAGCGTTGACTAGCAGTTCCGGTGTCATGGGGTCTCGGTCAATCCTCGTCTCGATTTTCGTTACAATACATTAAATTTACTCACTAATTACGGAACCGTCTTGTTTATTCGATCGCCGAAACAAAACACGGACGAGCGTCACCGAAGAGACGGGAACAAGCTTCGCCCAACTGACTATTATCCAATTCTCGCTTTTCAATTTGACCGTGGAAATAAGAGAAAGGACCAATTAACAAAGCCTCGGCGGACTAATTGTAAGACCTTCATCGGTCCACAGCTGTTCTTCAAAGCATTTCTCTTCCTCACCTCGTTCACGTTCCGCCTCTCTCATTCACCCGACCCGTCGGCTGGTACTCCAGTTTTCGATTTGCCTTATCGAGCATCGAATACCGAAAGCATCGGAGAAACGGGGACGAACAAATAGACAGCTCGCGACCCTCACCGAGCTTCCTCTTTATGAAACGATCCGTTCGTCCGGACAGCTTTTAGAGAATACGGAAAGGTACTCGAGAAAAGGGTTCGGCGCAATCCTCTACTTCGTTCGAAGCCGCTTCTCGGCTCCACTTTCTCGCTGGTTCAACCCGATTTCGTAATCTCATACGCCAGCACAAGCTGAAACAGGAGAGAACGACCTGGGAGGTGGAGGACTTTTCACGAGGCTAAACCAACGTGGCTCCCGTTTCCCTAATGAATTCCCCGAGTTTATCCCGAAAATGGGCATTTATTTTGCGAGGGTTGAAAGGGATTTTGGAGAATTCTGGCTGAGGCACGGATGTCGGGTGATATTGCCATGGTTATTTTTTTAAAGGAGTTACGCATAAAAACACCGGTCGACTTCGATCCCCTATTCGACGCGGAAGTGGATGTAAAAAACGGGTAAAACCCTTTCGTATCTCCACTACCTTTCATGGAACAGATGAGCAACTCAACCAGTTAAATGTTCTTGCACGTTTCCTCCGGGGGACGCAAGAAGTACCGACGATTGGTCATATAAGCCAGAATTACCCAACATGCATCAGTTCTCGCCAACTGCGCAAGAACGTGTTATTCTAACCTCCACCGCCAGTCGGAGGCCTCGAGGATTGTGTAAACGCCGAAGAATCTTCGACAATGCCGAGGAACACGAAGTTACCGTAAGAGGAAGCTCGCGTTCGAAATTGCTCTCTCGAAGTTCCACCGTCTCGGCTTCGCCTCTTGGCTGTATTCGCAAGTAGGTCTGCAGAGTCTCCGCTGCAGCAGCATTCGCCCGGTTAGAAACTTTCTGCGATACAACCGTGCTCGCACTGACCTTGCGGACCATACATCCCAACAACTCCTTCCGTCCCTCCCGCCGTGGAAGAAATAACTCCCGGCAGCGATTCCGACCGCCGATTTACTTCGAATAAGGCCACGGGACGAAGATACGAAAGATCCCTCCCCCGGTAAAATTACTTATGTCTAGAAATTGGAAGTTTCCACTGTACTGTATCGAGTATAAACTACGATCCTTGAAACAGTCTTGCGGAGTCTCGAGGACAGCCGGTAGCGTCAAACGCTTCCCTCGAGTTCCCTCTCTCGCTCTCATCCGCCTCATCCCCGTCCTTACTGTACTCTCGGCAATTATTAGTGGAGTTTCCCCTAATTAACTAATGCACTTGTCGCGTCGGAACGTTGAGGCGTTCGATCGACAGGAAGTAGTACGACGAAGATGAAGACGAGAACGGGAAACGACGACGTGTTTGTCCCCGAGTGCCGAGACGCCTCAGTCCACCTTACCCGAACCGTTCCTCCTCCTCCTCGTCCTCATCCTTCTCGTCTCCGCACATCTCCGGCGGTACTCTACTTCGCGTATAGACACTCGCCTGGTTTTCTCTCTATATACCTCACCGGTTTCTCTTCGACGCTTTCGCATCCCTCGGCGCGCGCGTGAGCACCGAGGCACGGCACAGCCCCGGGGGGGTCACCGAGTAATTGGTTTCATTCCCGAGGAGGCAGACTCTCGGAGGTTCCCTCTCCGTCGGGCTCTCCCCTCGTCTCTCGCTTTGCCTCTTGCATTTCTCACTCTGACCAACCTGCTGTGCGCAATACGTATAGAGATACGGCGGAGATACCCTCGGATCCCTAAACGACGGGGTCCCTTGTCGTTCTATATCGTACGGTTCTCTCCGGTGCTCTACGTGCGCACCTCCCCCCCCCCCCCCCCCCCCTCCGGCTCTGGCCACGGCTAAGTAACGCATTTTCCGGAATAATTATGCAGATGAAGCCGTTAGTTATGATAACGCGAGGAGGGACGGGGAGGAGGGAGTTTGCTCCATGGTCGCGTACGACGCTCTGGGATGTAGCCGGTTCTCACTGACACGGGCAAGTACACCCGGCAACGTCTGGTTATCTTCGCTGGACCAAACGTCGGGAGAACGCTGACTGCCCTTCAGGTAAACGATGGCGCGATCTGGCTGCTGCGGGCTCTTCGCCTCGACTCTTCTCGCGAGAGAACACCGGCGGCTCCCGAGGGAGGATAAGAAAACGGGACTGCGAGGAAATACGGTCGGGTTTCGCAGATGCTTCGGGAAGGTCGGGTCGCTTGGGAATGAGGTGTTGGATGAGACAACGATGGACTTCGGGCTTAAGGTATTAATGCATTCTTACGGTTTTAATATTTAGGCTTTTATTTAATTTTTTAAATAATTTCCGATATTACAACACAGGCGCCAAAACATCTAGGAAATTTAACATTCGAATGGAGGTAATGCGGTGGCGACATCAAAGCCGCGTCATCGGCGGCGGGAATGGAAAAGGGAAGGTGCCCTCTGTCGATCCGGTTCCCGTATTATCAAAAAGCCTCCGGGGGCGTATTTGTTCGGAATTTCGTGTGGCATGTAAAAACAGAACTGTCCGGTCCACCTGGCCGGAAGGGGTTGGCGGGGTGCGCGCCTGTGGCGTCGGGGACGGGTGGAGAGAGTCGTGCGGGAAAATCGAATCGACAACTATAATTATGATGGTAACCCTCCGCACAGCACCGGCGAAATATCGAGCAGCGATGGGGAGGTTCGTCGAAAGCCAGCGATATTAATTCTAACGAACGCGGAAATGCCACTGTTTCCGTGGTAATACGATGTGACGTTTACGTGAGAGTTATCACTCACCTATCCTAAAATTCGTACTCGATTTATGACATGAATTCTATTTGAAGAAAAAAAAAAAAAAAAAAAAACTGTACGCGTGGCGAGTTGGAATTTTAATAAAGCGTGCGAGTTATGAACGACAAAGCGATCGAGCAAGGACTTTTTTGTTGGGGCGATACCTCGACGTTTTTCTCCGAGCATCGTCAAGTCTAAGTGACAACGACGTTTCTCTGAGATTACATCGGATATCGGCGGTGGGAGATGCAGTAAACGGATCAAAGCCTTTACAGCTTTCTACACCAATCGAGTGAGTGGTAATTTTTATTTTATTTTAAGTATACTTAAGCATAGGGTGAAATTTATAAATATTGCCCGCTCCATGTATCATAGAGGTGCGTGCGAATGTAGACCGCCCGTGTTCCACACCCTTGCTCGATCGTTAAAAAAAAAAAAAATTGACAGACGATACACGAGTGACAAACGCGACGGTGCCCAGCTATTCTTTTTCTCTTCGCACGTTTCGGCCGTCGCCAGGCCACGCGGTTCGGTTGCACGTGTACAGAGCACTGCATTGTGCCATGTGCCGGCGCTGTATCGTGGGTGTCTCGTCGGGCAGAGAGCGCAACGTCAATGAGAAATTGCATTTGGGAGGCAGGAGCGTTGGGCAACCAGGAGCATCCGAAGCGCGCTGGCCGTATGCAAACTTTGTCGGGCCTTCTGTCCGTCGGTGTGTGCGGCATTGTGGGCGATTCACCGGATGCAACAAACGGCACCGCGATTGGTGCCGATGCACTCGAGAGTATACACGAAACGAAAGGATGGGTAGAGAAAGCGGAGAGCGCTTGCGGGAGAGACGAAGACGGGAAGTGGAGATACCTATTGTCATATATATATATATATATATATATATATATATATATATATATGTATATATATATGGAGAGAGGATGAGATCGCAGATGTGTGCACCGTTGGTGAATCGCGTTGAATGCCAGTGCACGTGGGACTCTGACGTGATGTCGGATACCGGGGATCGTTTGTTTCAATTATTGTAAGTCACGTATCGTTTGTCGTGTTTGTAGCCGCGCAGTAATTTAATTAGCTACCCCTCGCCGCGCAACGGCCGCCAACGCCTACCCCGTGATAAAGCATTGTGCGAGCCTCGCTTCTAATGCTGATACCGCTCGCGGTATAGAGCTATATACAGAAAACCGCGACACGCGATGCCTTCGAGAATTCCAACCTTTAACCCACCTCTCCGCCGCCACGGTCTGCTGGTTTATTTCTTTTTTCTTTTATTATTTTTTTTTATTCCCCGCCAGCAGAGCCCCGCTCGAGTTCGTTCTGAAAACTTCGGCGGAATTCACAAGTAGCTCGAACCGGTGATTTTAAACAAATTATTGCCTAGATATCGCAGAAAAGGGCACTTGATGAATGTCCGAGAGATTAGTTATATTTTTTTTTTTGTTACTGGGTCACCAATAAAGAAAATCATTCTCATCATTTTTTTGCTACACGGTTAAAAAAGCAGCACTGTAAAATAAAATTCGTACGAAATTCAATGTACCGGACTGGAAGTTTCTATGCAAAAACTGGTATATTAAATTTTATGTACGATTGCGATGAAAACCTAATGTTCAGTGTATTTAAAACATTGGAAATTCTTAATTTTTAATCATTTACTTTAATTTCAATGAAAAAATATATTAATTTTTCATCACAATTTTACATTAAATTTAATGTACCAGTTTTTGTATAAAAACTTTCAGTCCGGTACATTAAATTTACAATTTTTTTTTTTCAGTGTGTGTAATTCACGAAATTGAAATTAATTTGAAAATAAAAACGAAATCATCAACGAATGTCATGTGCGAAAAAATTTTATTCCGCACATGACAGATGCATTTCTCGATGCACACCGCATGTATGTTTTTTTTTTCATGCGGCTATAGGGCAAAGGCATTTACCGACAGCGAAGCTATGTATCACATTCCGCTCGGCGCGTTTCCTCGTCCACGACGATATATGTCGTTCCGGAGGATAATTGATAACGCACCTATGACATTGACCGAGCGCGAGCGATTTATATCCCGGTAAGACGACTTGCTATCTCAAAATTTCCACTCATGAGCTTTACGTCAGTTCATAGTTACTTCACTCGGTTGCCGTCTGAACCGCGGCCGATGTTTTATTGCGCACTCGATCCTTCTTACGGGCGCTCGTCGGCAGTCTATCCGCCGCGAAGTTCGAGCTTTATCTTGATGTTCAACCCCTCGCAGGCGCTCGTGTTACCAATTTTTTTTCCAATGACACTCTAATGCACGCTACATTGGAGGGTCGACTGGAGTGAAAACTTGGATTATGAAAAATTCCACATATCGCGTCCGTGCCATCGGAGGATCTTTTCCCTTCAACGCCGGCCCACCCTGAGAGATCCCGATGCAAGCAAAAAAAAAAAAGTAAAATATGCAAAGAGAACAGTAGTCGCGGGTAAATTTTCTTTTCACGGTGATTTACGCCCCGGATCCGTGGGAGATGAAGTTTCGAGAATACTTCCTTATACTCTACGGACCCACGTCCCACTCATCTCACTCTGGAGCGTGTGCACATGTAGGAAGTGAAAATAGGACGGAGAGTCGTGAGAAGTCTCTCTCGTTGCTCGTGTGTGTGCGGGGAACTCGACCGGTGAGAAAGAGAGTGAGGGAGCCGCGAAACTTTTCGCCCGGTTACTCCTGGGGCCTCAGTCCGAACGTGACCGATCCAGCATCCCGGGAGAACCGCCTCAGATTTCCCCGGATAATAATACTTCTCTCTTACAGCCCGCGGGTGCCCGGCCGTCTCCTCCCCGCTGCGTATACTTATCCCTCTGCCATGAGCAGAACAAGCGCGTTGATTCCACCGTCCTCGGTCCTCTTTCTTCACCCTTTCGTCTCTCTGCAAACAGGCTTTCCGGTGACCAGCCTCCTCGGAAATGAGGTGGCTGGCTCTTCCAAACTCGATTCCAAAGGGAACATCGGAATCTGACATGGTTCATCGGAGTGGTAGGAACGCGAGGTAAGTGCGCCCATCGATGACGAGTGCAGCGAAAGCGCTGGACGCTGCCCCGGACCATCATTCCTTCTGACCCTTTCCATCCATCCACAATCTTCCGGCGGAAGTCTCGTTAAAGACGGAAACAAGTCAGACGGTTGTTTATGCGTGTGTGTCTCTTTTAGTCTGGCTCGTCCTGGGGGGGGGGGGGGGGGCTCATCCGCCCTTCCGGCAACGGCAAACCCTCGTCGAAAATGCGCGTCCTCACCTGCTGTTGCTGCCGGTGAACAACATCACCGGCGAGTAATGGATCGACCAAGCACTACACGAGTAAAGCTTGTCCCCTGTGCTGGTGACACGACGCTTTTCCTCTTCGCCTCCTCTTTCCCCGACCGGCGTTTTCTCTCGTCTCCTCACTATATTTCGTCACTGCTCAGCTCCATCCCTCGGTGTCTCCCGTCCAAATGGAATTTTAGAGAGATTCCCGTCGCTCCCCTCCTGTCCCTCAAACGTACGGTACCACTCTGCACTGCTCGAGTATTATCTCACCGTCTCCACCCATTCTTTCACAGAGCACACAACCCGCCTTCATGGTACCTTACTCTACGGCTTTACTCGATTTTTCCGCAAACAATTTTCAAGAGTGACGACGCTGGTCCCCGAGTATTATCTCCCGGTTGTCCGTTCGCCGCGCTTCCCTCTCTGGTTTATTCCCTAATCGCAGGAGTGGACATCCTTCCATACGTGACTTTTTTCCAATCCCAGGAGAAGGCAAGCCACACCGGTCCGGAGGTGCTGATGGCAGGCCACGTGTGTTATGGATCGTTGGGTCGGGCTTTCCTACGTTGCACTCCGCTGTGTCCTGCCATGTTCCGGACGGCTCCTCGGTTGCACCCTGACCGCGTTCTCGCAATGAGGACTTGATGGATGAGTGTCCGCTCTAGCGAAGTAACGCGGCAGAACCGAGAGGCTTTGCCACTCGTGCCGATGCCAAGTTTGTTTGGTTGCTCTCTGACGACACGCCGCTTCGAATACAGCTCCGCATGGTGCACTTGGTACACTGCGGAGATGTATCTGCCGGGAGCCCCCAACGAGCGTGTTCTCTCGTGGGCGCGAACAGCTCGCTGAGAAGCTCGTTCATCGGAGCGTGCCATGAGCGATCGCCGAATGTGTAGCGCCGAGCTCCGACACCCCCGATTCAATTTATCCGGAGCTCCGAAGAGATCTCCTTTTCTCACGTTCGATCTTGCGTCCGGCGAGTGGACTCGGGCTTATTCTCGCTTTGTGCGAATCGGAGGAGGGAGAGGAGACGAGGAAGGCGAGGAGCAAAGCTCCCGTCGATGGGATAGCGTGAGGGATATATCTCGGACATATTAGTTTCCATCGATCGACAGGAAAAACGTTCTTTCATCGAGCGACGGGTCGGCCAACCCACCGGCCGAGTAATATGTGTAGCGCACAAACACGATTACGAATCGCAACTGCGTCGGATAGCATACACGAGAAGTGCAGGCTATGGCTATGAATAAAACGCGCGTTCAACTTCGAGTCCTGGATCTTCGGCGAGGCTCGAGCGGGACAATAAATTTTTTACGAACCAAGCGAGCACTCGGTCTATCATCGTTGTAACGATGCACCATACGTTTTACCCGCGGGAAAAAACGGGGATGTATGTGTGCACGGACCGGCAGCAGGGACGGTGGATCGCGTGATAGTGCGCCGCGATGATGATACTACTCTCCGCTCTCACGCTTATTATATACCCGGGTGGGAAAGTAATGTGCGGTAAATTTGTGCAGTATAATTCGTCGTCGAGTACACGTATGAGATACCGTTCATGCGTCTGGCGGGTGGATATATATATCAATTCGGCGATAGGAACGGTACTTCTAATGGGATTTTATGGTATACTGAAAGATCTCGGAAAAAACTACCGGGTCATATGGTAAACTTCGACCAGGAAACATGGTACACCAGCGCCACTACCAGCGATATGTGACATTTTCACAGGGGCAACAGCAATTTTTACCCAATCCATATGGTAATTATGGGTTGCCGGAATAACCTACAAACTTAAAACGAACGGTTCGCGATAAGGCTGCCACTGATTATTATACATTTTCATATAGAAAGTTCTGTCGGTTTTTACCTGATTTATGGTAATTTTTATCAGATCCTTCTTTCAGTGTGGAGACAAATTTGATAAGAAGATGTAATGCAGGGCTCTGAACAACTTTGCCTTCGTCAAGCGTCGAACGATAAAAACAAACATTAAAACTTAACGCGGCCATCAACGGTCGCCCCGCGCAGCAGGCAACAGGATTAAATCATTAACGAAGCAGCAAAGTTTCGTCACACAGCATCCAGAGAGCCGGAGTACGGATACTCCACGAACGGCCGAGGCACGAACTCGATCGGTAATTGTAAACAAAATTCGTTGAAAACTTTTATTTTTCTGACAAAATTAAGCAAGTCCGTCTAATTTCCGTCTGCGTGCACGAGGGGTTTCGTTCCTCCAAATTCTGTCGATGACCCACAAAAGATCGGGCACTCTCTCGGTGTATTGCCGGGGCTTCCGATATACGGTCGATCCTCGGTTTATTTTCGTTCGTCGAACGGCGAGCGCCGATCCGTGAGACTTTCCGACCGTAGCGAATAATCTCGCAGCACGTTTCGTTGCGCCCTGCCTCGCTCGAGGGGTTGGCCTTTTTTTTTCGTCTATGTCGGAGATTTTCTTTTCCAAGGTTTCCCCAATTACGTGGGATTATCGTCCAATTTGCCGGCACGGAGGAAGCGTGCGTAGGTGCGGAGACTAACTTATTGGGTTCGCGTGTAAACATCCTGTGATCTGTAGTACCGGCGGGGAATATTACTCATTCGGACTCGATCGAGAAAGGCGCTTATCCTTCCACCATCCCCGGGTGGTTCATGCGAACCAGCAACCGTCTCGCCCATTGTGCCTGCGTTCCAGCTTCGACGTCGTAAACGCCGCTCCGTGCTCAGGGATAGTATACCTAGCGTATTAAGCTCAAGAGAACCGCGACGAGGGTGTATAGGTGTATCGCGAAGAGAAAGGGGTTCGGTTAGCTTTATCGTGTCTACAACCCTCCCGGTAACGATGGCCTTACTCCGGGAGAGCCCTCCTCTCTCGGTTATTACCGGTGCGAAACGATATCGGCGACCGGGAGACCTCACCTCGGTCACGCACGATACTCTCGGGCAGCGCAACGACGCGCTCCCGCTAGCTCCTCCTTCGAAACGAGTGTGCGTGGCACTGTTCACTTTGTCAAGCGACATTCGACGCAGCCCCGGAGCAAACCATATGAAATTAACTCGAGCTAAAAACCATTTTGCCCGAGAGATCTCACTACCGATTGCCATAACATTTCATCGATGTTGTCCCAGATAGTACAGGGCGCGCGCGCACCGATCGAACACACGGTATTATCGGTTGAAAAAAGAAAATATACAAATAAAAATGTATATATAAATAAATGAAACCTTTCGTTTATCGACGGCCGCGATATTTCTTCCCGACGGACGCGGATAACCGGTCGATGATTGACGCGCTATACACCCCGTTTTTTTATGATCGATATCCATCATTGCTCGTAACGTTCTGATCGTTTTGTTGTATTTTTTTCTTTCTTTCTATTCGTAGAGGTATTGAAAAATAACGGAGTACGCGGCTGGTTTTTATATGAGGCAACAGCGTTAACCGGTGAATTCCAGCGAGAGTTTGGGTTTCGAAAGCCCGGTTGAAAATTAGCGTCGTTACAGCGTTACGAGTGCGTCCCGCGCGTCTGGCGAACACCAGACAGAGAGGAACAAAACTGCCAGGCCGCCCCGAAACGAGCAGACGAATTCGAGAGGTATTCGAAGCGGAACATAACGCGACGAAACACCCGCAGACGCGATTTTACCTCGTACCTTTGCCCACGACCCCCCTTCCCTCAATCGTCCCTCAGCGCCGTACACGCCTCCGCAGTTCTGGTCTCGCGGATTAAAGCGTAATATCGTCGCTCACGGCTTACGCGACGAGTAATTGCATTGTTACAACCCTTACGTAGGACGAGCCGTGTACGACGTACACCGACGCTTTGCCAGCGTCGCCGTCGACGAGGCAGAATAAGGGTGAAAGGCGGGTAGAGTCCCCGGCGCAAGGGCCTACACAAGGTACCTTACACAGCACCACATCGCACCCCCCTCCCCTCCCCCCCACATTGTCGCTCGTCGGGGAAGGGTTTTAGTTGTAATTTGTGTAGTTGGATTGGATACGAAGTTGAAACTCGTTGATGTTATCCTGTCACTGCCTCATCAGTGCCAGCTCTCCCTTCATGCCCTTATTACCCGAGACGCACGTACCCTTTCCCCATCCTCGGCATATTTCCCAAAATCCTGTGGCTCTCGAATATCGCGTGGAAATTAATTTGAAGTTTCAATGGAACGCATACTGTGCGGCCCTTATGCAACGTCGACAGTGACCTTCCCGCGATCGACCGTACGAGGGAAACCTGGAGGAAGGGCTCTACCGACAGTCTTGCCTTTCCAGTCGCCTCATTCTCGGCGTTCGGAACTTGCCGCTCCGCGACAGGACACGATTCGATTATCGGACCGAACTTCGTGACGCTCTTTGGCGGTCGGGTATCCGGTTTTCCATCCCGGCATCCCCCCAGCTCTCCAAGCTTCTTCCCGTTTTCAGCCCTCCCTAAAGCCGGCATCTGTCCCAGCTTTTCCCCGATACTGGGCGCGACTCCGGCGACCGCCGAACACCCTCGGTCACCACCCACTCGCCTTCTCCTCTCTGGTCACTCCGTTCACCGGCACACAGCGATGCCACCCAATCCGACGACCAACCCCACCACCCCCTCGACTTCGTGCCCGATCCCGCGACGATCCTATTCACGCGAGCCTCGAACACCGTAATCCGGTATGAATACGGTAATTAAAGGCGCGTCTCTCGTTTGCGGCTATTCGCCGAGAGACTCGACGGAGCACCAGGTCAATACTCGCGTGTACATGGGCGACGGCGACAAAAGCTGTACGCCGCACAGTGTTCGCAGCCCTGTGAGTACCGACCCAAAGATCGAGTGGCTGATGTGTGCTTCAACGTTCCTGGGTCATCGAGTTTCGACGTTGGTCCACTTTCATTGCGATTAATGTCGTTCGGGATCGTCGATCACTCGACACCGGGTAATCCGAGCTTTTCCCGCACCCACCTCCCACCCTTCCCCTCGATTTTGACGATGCGAGTTTGATAGCCGTAGGATGGCTGTCCTATCTACACTGGGATGGAGAGGCCGCCGATGCGAGGTCTGCAATTTTTTTTGAACCCAGCATGTCGGACCTCGATCATTTTTATCGCTGCGTCTGTGCCGGGCACAGTAATGGAGCCTGCGCCCTACTTCGTAGATGCATGGCCTGCGAATATTACATGTACGTGTCACGCACGTTCTTTGACCCACTTTTCTGTGTTGCTTAATTCGCACGCTTCCGTCGCTGGCTGCATTCGAGATATATTCCAGAGAAAAAGCAACAAATTTTTACCGTAACGTCACTTCCGGTTTGAAAATCTCAATTCTCGATCGGAAATGACGTCACTTGAAAACGGAGCAATCACCCGCGAGAATTCGCGACATCATTTCGCCGGGCTCAATGGTATCCGAGCCATTCGGAGCAGAGGCGCGAGACCCTACTCGGATAGGTCGATCTTTTTTCGCAGCACAAAACCTCTCCGGGGCCGAGCGCGGAGAGACCGGTTAACTTTTAACGCGGCCCCGATGCATAATATTATTTACATATGTATAAGAATACAAACGAGCCGTTTAGAAGTCTGAGCCAAAGTTTTTCACGAGGCAGAGCGCCGGATAGACGAAGAAGAGAATACCGAAGAAAGAAAAAGAAAGGACAACGCGAGTAGAAATTTTCGAGCGTTGCATCGGGCCCTGATAAGGCCTTATCAGGCCCTTTTCAGGCCTTCTGGGGACCTTATCAGGGCCTGATGTAACGCGTGAAAATTTCTACTCGGGAAGTTGTTCCAAGCCTCTCGAGGTCGCGTCGATCGACCATCTTTCCACATTATTTTTTTATGTTTATTATCTCAGCAAAGTGGCTGACGGATGACTAATCGATCCATCGAAACCCCGCATAGACTGGAATGTCGAGAGCACCGTCGAAGAAAAAATAAAAAACTTTATCGACGGAAGTTGATCGACGTGAGAGGCGGACGAGGTCGCAGAAGGAAGTCGGAACCGGGGGAGCGGATTTCGTTCGCCTCGTGGAAATTCTCTCGTGATAAAAATTTAATTTCCGTGCCAGAAGCCCACACACAGACATACACAGCCCACAGAGAGAACAGTGTGGCCGGGTGTGTTGAGTAGTTGACTGCTCGTGAGACTGCTCCAGAAAACTCACCGAGGCTTAATACGGGTGGCTTTCATTTTCACACCCTTCGTACGGAGAGGAGAAGGAGAAACCCACGGCGCTGGAGGCAGTTCGCTCGTGTAATAGCGAGGAGACGGAGGCGGGTTATAGAGAGGCAGTGCGGTCCACCACCCTCGGAGAATTCCCTGCTCGGGCCTCCGAGCACGTTTCACATTATAGCGCGGGGTGCGGGTGCCCGTGCCTCAACGCCACACCCGTATAACGTTCTCCTGTTCCCGTTCGCAGTTTCGCGCCAACCAACCCCCCTCGACGACCACCCACAACCCTCGAGCTTCGCCTCTCCGCGATACCACGACGCCACGATCAGGCATCCTCGAAATAGTTACGGGTACGTATGCTCCAATCGGAGCGGTAACGCGAGGCGACCCTGTACAGAAACATCGCGCAGCGGTGAACGAACGCAGCCCGAGGAACGCCTTTGAGTTTCGTGACTGAATACAATTTCCCGGTATTATCACAAAATTCGGAAACAAGATAAACTATCAAAAAGAAGAAGATATTTTTATTTCGAGAACAAAAAAAAAAAAAACGGAAACGCCGGATCGCTTAATATGCTAGCGACGTTGGCGAGGGCAAGCGCAATCGTCGAGGACTTTCGGGAATGACGAAGACGCCGAAGGGGTTGACAAAGTCCGTTCGCCCAAAGAACTCGAAGCAATTCGGAATACATCTGTGCGAGAGGCAATATAAATATCGTTTGTCGCTCTGGCATTTATTCGGCGGTCCGGAAGAGGCGAGCGACGCTGGACCGAAACGGAACCTACATCGCCAAGAAGATGACTCTTTTATGTTTCTCTCCGCGTTCCTTATTCTCGCGCCGCTATCAGTTCCCTCATTCCCATGGCAAAGCGAGCGAGCGAAAGAAAAGAAAGTAAATAACGAAAGGAAATAAATAGAAAGGAGGGGGGGGGGGGGGGGAGAGAAAGAGAGAGAGAGAGAGAGCGAGGGACCGAGAGGGTCTCATGCCGGCTCCTCGGGAAAACCCGCAATAAGCCACGCCGAGACCATTCGACTTGGAGTAGCAATATTTCTTATTGCCTCGGAGCGGGACGGGCATGAGGTCGGTTCCAACAGCGGCGAGGAGAAGGAAACGCGAGAGCTCGGGAAAAGCGAGCGAGGTAAGAGAGGAGGAAGGAGCCAGGAGGAGAGGAGGTGCACGCCCGGAGGCGTACACTGTCTGGCTGTGCAGTGGCAGCCGTACCTACTGCCACCGGTGCTGTTCTTGGGATCTCGTGGAAACACTCGTGAGGGAGACGAGTACCGGGGACTTCTCTTCTCCCCCCCCCCCGACTATATCCAGATGATAACCTCACATCCTTCTTCTGCCGTCCTCTCTTTGTAGTTTACTTTCGCAATGTAATACAGCCCCGTACAGCCGTACAACTGTTATACATTTTTCTCTCGTACCGGGGTTTCCCGTCGTTTCTCCATTCGCCGTACCGTCTGTCTAGGGCTGGCGAGGAACGGCCGAGCGACCATGTGCGGAGGAGGAGTCTGCCTCTTCTTCGCTCTCTCGTCAAATAACGCCGACTGCATTATTCGATTCTTTGTTTCCGCTGTCGCCGGTGAGCACGGGAGCGGGCAGGAAGACGAGAGCGAACGTCGTTGTCGTTGTCTCGTCGGAGGCGGTGGGTTATAACGATAAGATGAGCGTTTTCCCTCCATCCAAGGCAGTTCTTGCCCACCGATAGGCAGGGTACTCAGCTGCGCTTCCTCATATGTACGCCACTCGAGGGAACGCTTTTCCGTTGATGCACAAAACCGACCGACTTCTCTCATCGTCTTCTCTCCGGTTGGGTATGCATGTTAAAACGCTCGGGTACATACACCACCAACCATCAACCCCCAACCGCCCCCGTCCCTCGTGTCCTCGCGAGCGCGGCTTTCTCAACTTATTCCTATATGCCACGTTTATTCTCTCACGCTCGATCTCGCGTGTTCTCATTCACCGACCGAGGAGAAACACAGCGGTTGATCGTTGGCTATATACGTGCGGGTATTATAAGATAGCAGTGCGGCGTACCCGAGGAAAGACGCACTGGCGCACTTTTCCCTCCGCCGCCCCGCTACGCTAACATCCGCAATAACGCTCCGGCGATCGCCGGGGAAACTCCTTCTTCCTTCCGCTCCTCGGGAAAACACGTTATATAAAGTCAAACGGCGGAGGGCCCGGGGTATACGCTTTGCATGAAATTTCTCGAACCGGCAGAAGTATAAGGAGCGGAATATCGCTGGCATGGGCGCGGTCAGGAAACTATGCGGATCGGGGCCAAGTCGCGATCTCTTCGCGGTAAACGGAAACTGAGCTGTTCGGAGTCGCAAACTGTTGGTGTAATATCGACGATAAGGGCATCTCCGGTCGGGTCGCAGCTATATAGGTGCGTACTCGCAAACCTCGACCTCGGTCGCCAAGGATACGCGATCCGACGGACTCCGACGCGGAGCCGAGAGCTTATCTTCGAGACACTTTTGATTTTGGAAAAAAAACCGGATGCCAAAAAAAAATTAGGTTGAGTAACGCGTTTCAACGATGATTAAATTGTGTTCGAGACATTGAGGAGTCGTTTACCGAACGTAGATATGGGACCTCAAAAAAGATCCAGAAAATCATTCGCCTCGCGAAAAGGCCTGTCGCGAAGATGTTCAGATCACAACCGAGAGTTATTTTGTCCGCCGAAGGACAAGCTCGGAAGCGCTTGAGGGCGTTCGATCAAACCTCGCTCGATATTGGATTTCCTTCGGCAGTCAGGAAAATGCGAACGGATTGAAGAATGCACGAGCCGCATGTGCTCGATGCGCGAAGTAATCTGTGTGCCGGTGACATCTGCCAGTCTCTCGATTCCCGAGGGCTTCATACGCAGATAAAGACGGCGGAGAAATTTCCGCAACGAGTGTATTTCACAATGCACACTGGGAACCAACGGAACTCGGATAAGGGCAATAAGACGATTCGATTAACGCTCTCCGCACGAGAGGTTGGGGACTTCGGTCGAAGGATGTAGAGCATCGAGAGGTGTGTTCCCGGTGTGGAAAGTGATCGTGGAACCGGAAGGAGGGCAGCCTTCGACGCGTTCTCTCGTGCTTTATGCCTGAAATATTCAGCGAATGTATCGATTCCTGAACAAGTAGTTCGCGATGGCCGGGGGGGCTCCGAAGGAATTTAATAATCCAACGTAGAAATCTTTCCGCGAGGTGAGGAGGGACCGGGCGCGCGTGCTGTTGCAATCGCTCCGTCGTTCTCGGTTCTTTTTGTTCTTTTCATTCTTTTTCCTTCTCTTGGGCATACCGCCCGGCCATATCTTACACCGACGGCGATCGGCTGGTATACCGCGCGTCTGATATCGCCGCGAATGTCGATCGATAAATAAATCAGTTTCTCGTAAGTAATCGCCCGGAGGATTCGCGGTAGGTGCGGCATCTCAGGAAGAGATCACACCCCTCGCCGAATCTTCGTGTACCCAGCTACGACACTCGTTATATTTCACCGAGCCGCCTCTCTCTCGACCCTCGGCACTCGACATCCCCCACCCCGCCCGATGCGATAGCGGGAGAAATATAAATTGCTGGATAAACAATCGTTTATATTTTTATTGGAAACCGAGCCGCGGCGGGGCCGTGGGGGAGAACGCGGCGCTTCTGGGTCACTCGATATCGCAGGCTGCTTGGCTTTCGTTTCACAAGTGATGTAAACTCTTCAAAAAAAAATTACAGATTCTACCGCCTCGTTATATCAGAAACAATCGCTGATATTCCGTATTAAAGAAAAAAAAACAACAACAACAACATCGTCCACAAGCTTGAACTCTTTAGATTTAATTTCCCTTCGGCCAGAGATTTTGCGAAAAATCTTTGACAGTCTGTAGGGATGAACTCGCGGTATCGACGGGAGTTAGGTCGAAGTCTTCCCGATCGAACGAGAAACCGGGAGTGAGGACTCTTTCATCGAAATCCATTAGGGCAGACCACCAGAGAGGGAACAACAGTGGTTCCATCGAGGCCCGAAATCCCTGATACGCCATTCCATCCGAGTCCCTTGGGAACCGTGGCCGTCGGGTTGATCGGGGATGTTTAGGTCGTTCTTAGGACGCGTGCATCATTGATATGTCCGGGTGAAAGGCGAGTTAGTGCGAGTGCTGTTCTCACTCTCTCCTGCTCTTCCGGCCGGTTACTTCGGAGCAGGCCGTGGATGACATCGTCGGCGTTCGAGGAGAGCCTCGGGCTGTTCCGACCGCGAATGGCCCTTCTGCGACCCCCGCGCGTCATCACTTATGCATGCTGCACGAGCTGAAAGCCTTTTGGCAGCTCCGGAATAGCAGGCTTTTCCCTGCATCGCACGTTTGACCACGCTCCGTTCGCCACGTACTCTCCGGAAACATCAGAATGTCCGTGGAAAACACGTTCTCTCCTCGGTGCGTCCCACTCAAGTCGTGATTCGTGTCCCACGGGCGTGTCGAGATAAGGAATTCTTTCGTGAACGCGGGAGTCTTCCTCCCGAGGTTGGAACAAATCGGTATCCGGCCGGGAGACACTCATCACGTGCATAAATTTATTACAAAATTTATCGCGCACTCTACACCACCGAGAATGGCAATGCGAAAAGGTCCTGATTGCGTCGGTTGCGAGGAAAATTGGCCGGGCGTCCGGTACCGGGGATGTTTAAGGGTGGTTAAGGATTTCCGTGCGGAGCCTACCGGAATCCCGTGCCTCCGAGAGCAACATCCGAGGTTGACTTTTGGCGAGCGGCCAGGGCCCTTTCCGCGCTCATCCCTCGTCCGGATTTTCTCTCCAGTATTTGAGAACAAACGGAACGCGGGCCGGGGGACGCGATGCAAGTGGGCTCGAGGCGCGTCGACGTCGGTGGTCGCGCGGAGGCGGCGGCACGCCAACACGCCACAGTGCAACCACCAGTTGCTACGGGCACGGCCTCCGCGGAATACCGCTACACGGTATAAGCTGGGAAAGAGTGAGACACGGAACGGGAACGGGTAGGCCTACGTAAGTACGTAGTTAGTTTCTCATATCGCCTGTTGCATTTGCACACAGAGCCGGTTTCTCGGGAGAGGCCCCTGCCTGGAACTCCACTTTTCTCCGTTCCACACGCTCCGGCTCGCGGGAGTCTCTCTCACCGGTGGTGCTGAAGGGTGAACACAAATTCAACGAGTGGCATTCAGCCAGAGCCGTTTCTCATCTACCCGCGTCTGCCTCTCCGCACCGCGGGTAATAATGGATTTTACTTATTCCCATTTCAATGGTGAAATTGAACGCAAATGTTCGTCACTGATCGCGAATTAACAGCTCCATTGTCGCTCGCCCTTTCCCCCTTCGTCCCTCAGGACCGCATCGGTGGCAGGATATCCACGATTTCCAAATGATTTTCGATTCGACGCACGACTCCGGAACGCCAACAAGTGGTCCATATACCAACGGAGCTATCGGCACTGGCCTGCACCGGCCACCGCCTATCCGAGCCAAGCTACATTGTGATTCTACGTGCGGTAATTACTGATCAATGTTGCTGCTCCCCACCCGAGTTTCTCCATCGTTGCACACTCGGGCTGTACACGCGCCATCACCCTCCTATGCATCGAACGAACGGTACTCGGCGGAACTGCGTTACGTGCCCTGTAACTGGAATCGGATTCTAATTTCGCACGCGCCCGGAAAGAGAGAGAGAGAGGGACACTGGAATCGCGACAATTGCTCGGCAAAACCGTATTTCACAATTTACCCCTTTCAAAGGGACAGATGGTCGGAGCGCTATGGCTTCCGATTCGTGAAGAATGGCCAGGTCAGAGTTCAGCGCGAGTGGGAGAAATTACATCCGATACGGCAGTCGATATCGTCGGGTGCAGGGCAATAAAATTATTCGCTCTACGCCACTCGGATATCGAGGGTGGTTGATGTATGTTCCGGTAGGCCCTCGGAGCATCAGCGGAAAGTGTATCGACGGTAACCGCGCAAGTCGTTTCCGATACTCGTCGATCGAGAAGTTACTTTCGATATTATGACCGTATAGAAAAGATTGACTAGTCGTCGCTTTCGCTCTCTCGTCGACGAGTGCTGAGTGAGTTTACGCGGGGGAGGGTTGAATCTCTCCGGTTGCTCGGGGGCCCCGGGCCGAGGTCCCTCTTCTCATTAAGTTGAGTGTTGCGTGTTGCAATGAGGCTCGAGGAGCGACTCGTCGGGCAACCCCTTTCGCATCCCCCGGGCACCCGATCTCCTGCACACCGCACGAGCAAACGTATCGCTCGCCAGTCAACCCGCGGAGTACGGACAAGAGACCGTTTCCGCGAACGCACCCACCCATTGGACAAGCTTTATTCGTTTCGTGACGGTGGCGCTGGAGTGCGCTACAAGTTGCGACCGCCTTGCGGAATTCCTGCTGGCCCGACAACTTGAAAAGCGCTTCGCCAAAATACCGCGAGGCAAATCCACCAATTAGGGATCTTAACCGACTCAGCGTCAAAGGGAGAACCGGCTGAGCGCTGGGTGGGAGCCCCAAGAAAAAGGTCTCTCGTCTCCAGGTTTATTCCTTATTTCACTACCAGTGTATGGCACAGATACTGGAAGACGAGAAGGCAGACCCCACTCACAGGGGATGATGTTCCCGTCTGATGTACCGCTATCGACCTGATCCTTCGCTAATTAGTTCCGAAATCCGCAACAAGAAAGAAGATCCACGAGGGTGGAGATTCTGCGAAGAGAGAGGAAAGACACCGAAGCGTGCTTTTTCCTGCTGTCCGCGAAACGCAATGACTAGAGTGTCAACGAAGGTACGGTTCGTGCCACTTTGTGAATCGCACGATACGCGGGGGAATTAACGTTTGCAACGAAACCCTGCGGGGACCGTAGACACGTGCATGTTGCTCCTCTGGTGTCAGAGGCTCAAAGAAAGCTCCTTTCACATCCAGCCCCACAAATACCATGGAGACGAAAAAAAAAGTTCACCCTTTGCAATATTTCGTCCCTCACCAACGCGGATCCTCTTTGCGGGTAGCAACCGTTCGGCAAACAAATTTCTTCCGGCACTCGTCTCGACATAAATAACCATCACGCGGTTGTCTGGGCGTTGAAAGTGAGCGAGATCGCTCGGAGGCGGTTGAGGGAAATTGGGAAGGGCCCACGGATAACTCGCAGCAAGCGAGGCACGGAAATCGCTACGAGGACTCAACGTCGTCTCTCTCCGAGACTCCAAACTACATTAAAAGAATGACGAGCTTGGCGCGCACGAGGACGCGGGAGAGAAAGACGGAGGAGGAGGTTACAAAAAAATTGCCATCTTCAAAGGTTTCCCTTATACCCTCGCTCCGGCGAGCAAACGAGAATCGTGCTGCTGGGCGTCCGACGGGAAGCTATGTAAGTGTTTACTCCATGACTCTCCCTCATTCTCCGCTCGCTTCTTCGTTTCTCGGCTGCGAGAACGATAAGAAAACGCTCTCCTGACTCTCGTTTCTACGATGCGGGAAACGACTCCTCGAAGACTTCGCGAGAGCACGGAGAGCATCGAGTCGGCGCGAGGGCGAAGGGAGGCCCTCGGTGCCCACCCGGATATCTCGACTTGTTTTTCCGGAGCTTCGTTCCCCCGTCCGCGACGCGGCAGCAACAAAAATAGCAGCAGCACGAGCTCGTTTTGTAATTTTATTCCCGTTTTCCATCTCTTCCTTTATCCCCGAGCGTCGACGGCACGGCGGCCCGGCCTCGACGTCGACCTCGGCGTCGTCCTCCAACTTCGTTTTCCCTACCTGTTATATACTCCACTGCGTCAGCTCCTACACAGCTATATAGCTGTGTAGGAGCTGACGCAGTGCAGTATATTTATTGTACACGTACACGTACACGGCTACGTATCGCGCAACGCCAGCCCTTCATCCCCGTCGACCGCGAGTGCGCAACCCCTTGGCTATACACACCGCCATGCCCCCGCCCGTTCCTCCTCGCTGCCGTCATTATGGTTCAATCATGCCGCCGCTTTTCTTTTACAAGGCTTCGCAATTTGAGAAGCGAGTTGTCGGTTAGAATCAGGAGCAGCTCCGACCCGACTTCCTCCACCATCTTTCCGCGTACATCGCCCCATCTCGGCTCGTATCTCCCGCTTACCATACCGCTATAACGCGAGCGTCTTGTCTCACCTCTTTCGACCCGTCCCTTTTATACACATCCGCCGGTATATCAATTCAACAACGGCTACGGTTAAATTGCTTCCGCGTCTCCCGGCCCGTATAGTTTATGGGATGCTAACCCGTTTCATATCGCAGTTCATCCGGGCGGCAGTAAAGTACGCTCGCGCCAACGGCGTCGTGCTGCTCCTGCAACCGGAGGCCGTAGGTACGCTCGGCGTCAACACGCCTCACATGCTCCGTGGACCCTTGAGTAACAGCGAGCCACGTCGCGGTGGAGTATATCGAAGATGTGTCACACCCCGAAGACAGAGGAAGAGGTGGTTCCTGCCTGAGCTCGGCCCTGCGACGAGGCGGCGACGACGCTTTACCTAGAGGAGCTATAACTGGTACGTGCGGTATATTACATCGCTTGTTCCCCGCTGCCGTGTTTCTGATGGGAGCGGGCCATTACCCGAAGTACGTCCCGAGAAGGTGCAAATACACTGTCCCGGAACACGGAGACACACACACGTACGCACACTCTTCACGGCCCGTCGTCGTTGGGGAACGAGCTTTAGCGGAAAAACAATTTTCTTATTGGGACCGGGACGTATTCCACTGCCGATGTAACGCCCGCACGACCGAAGCGGCTGTACAGTTTCCATCGCCGAAGGACGAACGAGCCTCGGCTGTGGTCTGTTTGTGTTTTACGCTTTATCCCGGTGCGATTCGAGAACGGGGGGGAGAGGCAGAAAATTTTCGAAGCTCGGAGGGGGCGAGAAGTGGAGACCGAAGAGTTTCGGCCGATTGCGGGCATGGCGCAAGAGGGCGAGTGCGGACGACAGTCCGTGAATGAAGCCCGCAATGGATTCTGGTTAAACTTCCAAAACCGCTTTTGCTATTCATGGCTCGAGTTTCCAGTTGGCCCTCACTCTCGCTCTCCTTTCCTCGAGCGGACACACTCTCGCCGATATCGCCGTATTCGCTGTAGCTAAGTAAAACGCACTCGATTCTAAGAGATTGTATGGGCAGGAAAGTGCTTCTGTCCTCGTGTACCGACCGCCTCGGGTTTTCGAATGTATATATGCACGAGTATTTCCCTCGAGCAAAGTTCCGGTCACCAATACCAGCGGCTCAGTCGTTTGCCCTGTTGGACACCGCCATCAAAGTGATTCCGTTTCCCAACTATTCGTCTTTGATGCATCTTGAATAGGAAGAAAACGAGACTTTGCCGATATCCATTTTTTATTCGACGTTCGCAGGAATCGATACAGGAAGCCCAAGTAGATAATTTGTATAATAGAATTTATTAAATTAACTGCCTTAGGCTCGGTGATTTGTATATGATTTAGTTATACCGAACTGAACATTTTTCAATTAATGGTAATTCGCTTGTATCGATAATTTGTAATTTTGTTTCAATAGATTGTATCTGTAAAAATGCTTCGTTGATTTTAAGAACTTTTTTCTTTTCACTGTGTGATCTAGAAAATTTTACTTTTAAAAGTTCCTGTTAATATTCCTGATACCTGCGATTCCGGGTATGTGGAAAAAATATTTAAAAAATGCCCTGTATCCTCTGACGCGAGTAAAGGTCGAAAAATCGATACACACGCCTTTCGTGAGTACCGTTAGCGCTTCCCAATTTATTATATCGAGCCAGCAAAAGTGACTCCGCGCCTCTCCCTCTCGTGGGATTTAACCCCGGGTTCTGCTCTGTTGCCGAATTCCCCAGGAGCCCGAATTTCATTAATCGGCGCACGCGGTTCAATGCCACGTTCTCCAATTTGCAGCGTTCCAATTTGGGCAGGTTCCACATAGAGGGAGAGAAGCGCCCACGTTTCTCGCTCGTTGGATCCTCGTGAACGGGAGCGAGAGCTCTGATTCACGGAACCGTGATGACGCGACGCGGAAAGCTGACGATACGCGAGTTTTTCATCGTCGATCCATGTCGAGGGCGCACAGCTCGGTTTTCCCAAAAAAAAATTCTCAAAATAAACTCGAAACCTGCACGCTTTTTTTCCTCCGTAACCGGAGTCATGTATACACGGAACCGGTCATGAGTAAAAAAAAAAAATGTATCGCTCTTTGAAAATTGCGCATTGATCGTTGCAAGCCTGACCGAGGGAGAAAACCAGCCCAGCGTCTGTATTAATTTTTCCCCTCGAATTCAGCGAATTCGAAAGGGGTTTAATTTATTTTATTTTTCTATATTTTTCATCTTCCAAATCGCGAGTGGCTATTCAACAGGTTCTCCGCTCGCGTCTGGAGAACCGTGGATACGATTCGCCGAGCGCCCGATGTACCGCCGTTAAACCTCCAGCTAACTTCGTTTTTGGTACCATGAGAATACACAAAGTGGAACTTCCGCCTCGGAATCCCCTCCGGGATCACTTTGGAAAAGAGGCAAGTGCTTCGTCACTCATAAGTTGTACACTGCCGTACTGCTAGTCTGAATGGTGGGGCTACCCTGGGCGAGGGTGCGCCGAGCACTCGAGCAATAAGCACGCCCGCGTGTCTCCATTGCGGTCTCTCCCTCCTCAGACTTCGCTGGCTTTTCAATTATGTGGACAGTGCGCGTACTGCTAAGTAGCGTTCGTACAGTGAGGCGAAATATTCCGACTCTCATCGAGAGAAAAATATTCATTATAATGCCCATTCATTGCACGCAGCGCCGAGGATCGCGAGCCTCGTCGCGACGCGTCTGACTATTAACGGGTTGCGACTACTGGGACCGGCGCCGGGGAGAACCCCGCCGTGGTAAGCCTCCTCCCCATCGACGCCTTGCGGAATATTTCGGAGTACCAGGTCGCGGCACTCCACCACCGACGAGTTCAACTCTTGCTCGCACGAAACTTCCGAGATCTTTGGGAGAGCGGGTGCGAGGAAGTGAGGTAGCAGAAGGAGCAGGAGGCCGTACCGCTGCTTCTGCTTCTGCCGCGAGAGTCTTAATGAGGCCCATTCATGCGGCTATTATCGCAAAGACCCCGTAATCGTCTACGGCCGCTCTCACTTAATAATCGCACTCCGTACACCGCGGCGTGCGCGCCTCCTTGCCGAGAGAGCTCTTAATAGTTGTTCCCGAACCGGCTGTGTCTCCTCCGCCTTCGCCCCCCCCCCCCCCCCCCGCACCATACGCCCGACTATTTCCACGGCTTACCTCGCTGGTAGTTTCTGCCCAGGAATATCGGAATCCGCTAGCCCCTCACTTTCTCGTTCCGTCTGCCGGAGAGGCCCCAACCCCGTCCGTTTCGTCGAAACTACACCAACTGCTGTAACGATGTATTTGGGAAATAATAATGGCAATTTTCAACCCCCGATCGTCTTCAGCGATCTTCGGGGTGTGTTTTCTAAATTACGCTGTTCGCGGGACTCCGCCTTCGTGGGAGTACGAATTAGAGTGACAATTGCTGGGAATTAGGGCGAATTGCGAGTTACGACGGCAGGAGGGAAGTTGTAGGTGGAAAATGTTCTTTCCGTATCGTATCGTTGCGAAGAGTTCTCCGAGTGTTCATTAATTCGCTCGACTCCCTCGCTTCTCGCCGACCGGGGACAGTTTTACGCTCGAAGAAAGATCGAGTGGACTCTGCGGGCGCTTGTAATACGTGATCTCTCTTCCGTTTCTGCTGTGTATCCTCCTGCTCCTCACCCTCCCCCCTCCCACCCCGCGCCAGTGTGTTTACAGTGAGCGAAAACAAATCTGTCTTCCGCTGTAATGAATGAAGCGATGTTACGCTTGCTCTGGAGGAATCGTCGTTCTTCCAGGGCAAGCGTAAGTGCGCACTACTGGCAGGTTGTACGATTCATCGCTTCGCTCTGCCCTGTCGAGACTCTCGACGGTCCCCTTTTGCCTCGTAATTAATTAATCCCGACTCGGTTATTGTTCAACGGCTGATGCATTCTGCTCCTGATAAACTGGACTCACCGCGTAACAAGAGCCGCATTATTATCCTTGTCACTCCTCGCGTAGATCATCGTGACGATGACACCCGTGCTGCTCGCACCCAGAAAAATAATTTATTTGACGGCCACCGTTTATTTGGTTGAAGTGAAATATTAATTCATTAAAGTAACTATTTATTTGATTTAAACAGATATTTATTTAAATCAGAAAAATATTTTACTTAAACCTAATAAATGGTGGCCGTCAAATACATTTTTTTCTGGATGCCCTTTAATATTTTTCTTTTGTTTTTCGCCACCGCGATTTATTTGTGCATAGTATACTCGGTGGATTCCTCGACTCACCTGCAACAGAGAAATAAACAACATTGTTAAAATGATATTGCATAAATGGAGTTCAAAAAAAAATTATATAGACTCGTGTCAAGAGAAATCTTGTGTACGGTTCACTCTACGATCGTCCCAGCAGGACTTTTAGCAAACGCAGGCAGAAGATCCACCGCGAGTCCGTCGTGAAAAAATGATTTTCAATGAAGTTTTTACACGGTTAAATTTTTTCGCATTGGCTGCACAGATTGTTTTTAATAATCCCTCGCAGGATTATTGTGTCGATCGGAATGTTACGTGACCGCAATGTTGCGTCGTTGGGCTCGGAGGACGAGTAGGCGGAGGACTAGGATGGCGATCCATTAGTATTATTGCCGCACGGAATTTCGTGGAACGATCCCCAAGAGTCGGTCGGATATGGAATGAGTGCCGACAGGTGACGAAGGGTGAGTCGATGAGATGGAGTTTGTTGTACACGATGCTGAGTATCCGGATCGCGTGGCCCTACCATGGTATACATCGAATTGCGATTATACGCTCCCTCCGACTCCGCAATACACTCACCCCTCTCTCTCTCTTTCATCCCAGTTTCTCCAATATCCTCTGCATACACATCTGCATGCATCTGTATGTCCTCCGCATATACATCTGTAAGTCGCATGCGATCGGAGGGTCCGCGGGTTGCGCGGGAGATTCAAATTCCGAATATAGCCTACGGGAATCTAACCGAAGTCACAATATACCGTGGCGGCTTCAAGCGGAGCGAGGCAACGAACAAACTCGAATCTCTCTCGTGCAACTTCCGTCTCGCATTCTCAGTACGATCGAACGGAAACGAGAATTTTGTGTGCCGCAACTGACTATATATATATTTAGTACACAGAGAGCCGAGAGACGATGAGAAACTCCGAACCACTGCGGCGGCAAGGACGCAGAAGTAGATTCTTGGCAAATTGCGACTGAACTTTTGCCACGGGTGTTATATAGCAGTTTCACGGAGAGGAAATTCATGAGAAGAGGAAGAAGAGAATTTTTCGTCGAAGAAGCGAAAGTGTTCGGCGAGAGGAGGAGGAGGAGGAGGAGAGAAGAGAGCAGTGACGAGACGTTTGATAAGGGTATAAGGGTAGGCTACGAAAAGACGCGGATGAGGGAGAAAAAGTTTTCTCAAAGATCCCATGGGTTCTTTGTGGAGGTGGGGAAGGGGGCGGCTGTACGACACGTGGCGGCAGTTGGTTTTTCCAAAACTCGCTGAATCATTCGGACAAGAGTATAGAGAGAAAAAAAAGAAAAAATGTAACGGGATGTACTGTCTGTGTGGAAGACAAACGTGGAAACATCAATCGCGCCGCACGCTCCCGATCCGGCCGTGTCTCGTCACGCGTATTCGGGAGTCAGCTTTGCGCCACGTTGGTTCTCCGTTGCTCCGGTCTCGTTAGTGTCGGTTATATTCCATGGAGGTATGTCTCTCGTCTCATCGATCAGGTGCCGAAGATAATAAAAGATTGGTATGCTCAATGAATTTCGAAGCGATACATCGGCCTCTGATAGGAAAGACGTGGAAATCTTTTGTTTTCCACTAAATCAAGGACTCCAATGACGCACGAGGTATCGTCTAATCGACCATGTGCCCGCGACACTAATCGACGACGGTGGCCACTTTCTTCAGTCTCGCATTTGTTTTCGATACCGAGACAATTAATTCCATCTGTCGTCGAAGGATGCGGCGACACAGGGGATTCCCCGGAAGTGTTGATCTCCAACAATATCGACCTCGATATCTTGTACATTGCCAAACGTAGAGGAACGGGGCTTTAATGGAATGATCACGCGATTACGCAAAGTCCACCTGTTACGTAATTACACCTTCAGTGAATCCGGTATACGACGAGCGAACGTTGGATTCGCTTGTGATCGCAGCGGGACGATGGAGAAGCGAGAGAGAGGCGGCGGTACGAGGCGGAATCGAGCGGAGCGACCGATAAGGAGGGTGGACCCGAATTCCATTGAACGGTAGGATGAGGAAGGAGAGGGCGTGTTGGATAGTCGTTTGTTCGGATATGAATGGTGAGAGGTACCGGCGTACCCCACGGGTTCTCGATTCTGTGGGACACACAGTAACTACTATGAGCGGGTTGAATCGTCGATGCCAACGCGGTACGCGATTCTACACCGTCGCTGCCGCTGGATACAACAATCTGTTCTCGACGGTGCGATTTTGACGGATGGCCGCGCTCGAACAAAAGTGATCCTGGCGTATTCAGCGACTAACTACCACGCGCGACTGCAGCAGTCCACTGCCGAGTGAGAGCGGGAGACAGAGAGATGGTCGGAGGGAAAAGCTGTTTGAGATAGAGGCACAGGGTCTCGGGGAGGATGGAAAGGGGACGCAGGAAGGATTGTATGGACGGACGAGTGGGTCTCGTCCGGGAAAGAGGCTGAACAGGCGGTTTGTGGGTGGCCATGCCGAAGATCGGTAGGGGGAGAGGGAGGGGTTGTTCGGTGTGCTGCCGGTGCTACAGGACGAATGGACGAAGCCCGAAGCGCATCTCTCCATGCGAGTTCTCCCTAGCTCTGTTCTATAGCACTGGCTACTGGTGTGGTACGGCATATATACATGCACATATATACATACATACACTGCCCGACGTACGAGAGTGAAGCCGGGTGTGAGCGCGGCCAGGGCTTGGTACTGTGCTAGAGAGTCGGGTAATTCTACTCGCTCGAGTACCTACCACCCTCGGTAGGTACTGCTTCTGGTTTCACGGGAACTCTCCATGAAGGACGCGATCGAGATGCGGGAAAGAGGGAGTGAGATGTACATACATGTGTATATGTATATAGATATATTTATATATATATATATATACATATGTGTATGTGTGTGTGTACAGGTACAGGATAGCTCTCGGTACTGTGCGATGTGCTGCTGCTGCTTTGATAGCCGCGGGGGAGGTAGATTGGCAGGACCTACCGGTAGTAGCGCGCGATGCGCCAGATAGAGGTTCATTGCTTCGTAGACGGACCGACGAACGGACGGGCGGACGAGCCGGGAAGGGTTTACCCTCGAACGTAAAAAGGGTGCAGGCACGAGGAGAATCAGTACTGTGGAACCCGTGCAGTACCAAGGTTCGAGGGGAGACGAATGCTTCAGAACGGAAGCGTTGCGGATTGTTTGCTCGAAACACGTGCTCGCTCGGCCGCGGATCACCGCGGATGAGCCTCTTTGCTTCCTCGTCGACAATTCACGGATATACCGCAAAAGCTCGATGGCCGCTTCGGTACAGGGGGAGAGGCTTGTCGTTGTCGAGTGAAGTATTTTGCTCCGGCCATGACATGCTGTGGTGTACTGACCCGGTGAAAGAGCTCCGAGAGTTACGGTTAACGCGAAATGATAGCCACGAGGGCTTGCGCCGCTTCGCGCGATTCTCCCTCGAGAACGCTGGCTTCCTCGGGAATGTATCTCGAATGCAGCTATCAACAGAAACGTGTGCATTGGGAAACACGTCTCAGATGCAATTGGAATGGACTTTAGGCAGATTCATGGTCTTCGAATAATATTGCGAACATCATTCGAAGACCGATTAATTATTCGAAAACGAATCTGTTCCTGTGCGATCAGATCTTTCTCGTTGTAATGAAAAACAAAATTATCGTTCCAGGGAATACGAGACGTATAGTCGCGTGCCCGAGTGATGATATATTCTAGACAGCCAGTGACACCGATCGGCGAGTTTGCCGACATACAGGAGAGTCACAGTCATGCCGTGCCGTGCGCCGCGGCACCGAACCCCTTCCCTCCGGGCGATATCGTCGCTGAATAAACATGACATTATTAAGCGAACTGCTGCCCGGCAAACACCCGCGAATTAACATACAAATTGAGCGGCGAGAGACCGTTCAGACGGAGACGTCATCGTCTCTGGGTTGCGACTCTGTTCTGTTTCTACTCTGCTATGCTCACAGCCAGTGTTTATCCCCGCGCCCATCTCCGTATCGCTCTATCCCTCTCTCGGGCGCAATTCAGACGTTAATTCGTCACTCGCTCGTATAGTCCTTCCTCTGTACCTGCTACTGCTATTCCGTTTACACACGTTTCGCCCCAAATCCCACAAACACCGAGCTTACATTTTTACGAACGAAAACTCCCTTTGTTGCGTCGTCGCAAGATCGCTTCGTCTACCCTTCGATCACCAATCGTACCCTTGACGATCGAACGAATCATATTATGGATTCGATTGGGGTAAAACAGATGAATACGACGCACCCGAAACAATCGGCGAATCAATGACAAAATTGTCCGGTCCATATTCACCACTTTTTCACCCTGCATCAAATTATCCCATCGGAAAAGCACTTGTAGCTTGGCAATTACTGGAAACATCAATTTAATCCTAAACCGATCCACTTTGCTTTGATATGGCTGCGGAGAGTGCCCCTCGCAGTCCAATGTTTTCACATCCTGTCGCGCAGTGGAGTTAATGAAATGACTTTTTCCCCCTCGTGCAAGACTCAAAGCTGCTGCTGCAGGACAGAATGGGAAAGTTGCGCTCGGGACGAGGGGGTTCGGGTGGGTAAGTGACGAGCAGAGGTTCGATAGTCAACATTTCCGCTGGATCAACAACAACGAATCATTTTTTTCGATGCGAAAGAACACCAGGGTTTTTTTTTTGTCAGTCGCTCGTATACACCAACTCATCCGGCAGCAGTATGGCGCGTTGGGCGATGTCCGTCCCGAGCCCTCCAGCCGTCGCCCGAGCCCCCCCTCCCCCCCTTCCCCCATCCTATTGCATACAAATGATGAATTACGAATATCGAATCCCCAGCCTTTCCTCGACGGTGAAGCCGCTGCCGAAGGCCTAGAGGCCCGCCTCTTCTCTCATTTTCCAAGCTCGTCCGGCCTCGCGGGTTACCCCCCTCGGCTCAATCCCATTGCCGCGCCGTGTCAAGTCTCGCTGCTACCGGGGGTGGTTTGGGCAAGGGGGGTCAAAGCATCGCCAGGGACCGGAGGCAGCGCACCGCCCGTCCAGGTCACCGAGGAAAATTATTCATCTCACGCCGACGGAAAAAGCGATCCAACGTCGAATTTACGAATGAGACATGCGCCACCGGGGCCACACCAATTCCCCTGGCTGTACGTAATACTGTCACCGCCTAGCTTTCGCCAACTCCTGTGATACCATTACGATAGGTAGATAGACAGGAGAGTTGAAATAGCGCCGAGGCTTACTCCGGAGACCCCAACCTGATTTCGGTCCAAGTTTAATTGAGTGTAGCACTTTTCCACTGGGAAAACGACGGAGAGTCGTACCGCGCTCTCTCTCTCAACCGCGTTCGAGAAGTTCGCCACCGAAAAGTTACCGCTGCCTCGGGAGGCAACGCGCCGCTACCAAATCCTGGATTTTAGACTGTCCCCGGCTGCGAATGGTGTCGACGATTTTCCTCAGAAAAAAGTGCAAGCTGTTTAAGCATGTTTTTTAGTCTCCTCTCGCCCCCCTCCCGTCCCTCAAACTCTACACGAGCCACCAACGCTCCTTCCGGCTGATTACATAATTAATTTGAGAGACACACACTCTCTCGTCCTCCTCGTTCGCTCCCTGTCGTCGGACTTGGACAAGTTTCACGCGAATCCACGGAGTCTTCAGTTTGAGTAAGACGCGATAGAGTTAGCTCGCGTTCGTTTGGTGTGGCGTAAAAAAAAAAAGAAAAAAAAAAGAAAGCGGCCAACATCAGTGCTATAATGCGGGAGGACTATCAGAGGAGAAACCCCAACCACGAACTCTCACCCTCTCAATCTCTCACCCTCCGGAGTCCAATGCTTTTGCCACCCGGCGCAAGAAGGACTGCCCTGCTGGGGTGGGTCAGGGGGAGTGGGGCTTGGAGGGGGTGGTTTATTCATGGAAAATGTATGAAGGTTGTTGAGGCCCCTGGCCACAGAAGCGAGAGCCCGCGGGTCGCGTAGCCTCGGGCCGACACTATGGCCTCCTCTCCTCGCAGAGCTTGGGCGAACGCTTGCTAATGAGGGGGTGGATGCCCCTGAAATATTCAGCGAGTCGCGTTTATTCGAGATTTAGGCTTCCGCGCTTAATGGACATGGACGCGAGGCGCACCGGCGACTATCGCACACACGCCGTCCAACACCGCCCCCGGCTCCACCGGCTCGCCCTCACCATGGCGACCTTTCGTGACCAAACTATTTTCGCATACTTAAACGAGCATACACCCTCCCCGGCCCCCCCCCCTCCCCTCCCCTCCCCCATCGCGGCGAGGCTCTCTCTTGCCTCTGAAAATTTCAAGTTCGTACCCCTCTGTGCACTCTCGGGTTGGGATAAATTATTCTCGCGAGTGTGGTAACGAACGGCGCGAGAATACAAAAATCAAGCTAACCCATTGTCACGTAATGGCCAATTTTCGATTCACCGGCAATGCCCGAGACAGTATCGTTGGATGAGGGAATAACAAAGACTCCCGCGGGGCCGATAGAGAGAAGTAGGGTATTGAAAATCCTCGGTGTCGATTTCGCGCGAAGGAAGAAAGTTTTCGGTTCGACGGCCCTCGAGGGCACACACACGCGCACTGGCTCTTCTCGACACTTGGATATCCGTCGAAGCGTTAATTAAAGTACGACTGTTAAAGCTCAAGAGCCCGTGAACGACTGAAGAGGCGTGTGCGCTCGTTCGCGCAGACGCCTTCTTTGTCAGTAATAAAACTCACCCGCTCGCGAAGGGCGCAGAGAGATGAATCCGGATAGTCAAGGCATCGCCCCGCGTGTGGCGAAGAGGTGCTCGAGAGAAATGGCCAAGCTTTCATGAACGAACCGAAGTATAAGAAAGGGAATCAACGGCTGGAGGAAGGAAAAGAAAAAAAAAAGTTCCGTCGGAAATCAGCGGGCGAGGGGTGAATCTTTACGCGTGAGCCGTGGAATGAAACGGGCTCGCGTCATTACCCTCGAATCGTCACGAAATGAGAAGGCATATATAGCGAATGCGCGTCAATGAGGAAGCAGGCAAGATAGCTCGGAACAACCGTCACGCCAACGGCGAGCCGGTAGTCTCGTTAAGCGCAGCAGATTAGTATTTTCATCGAGGTTCCACGGCAACGGTGGGATAGCCGGATCGGGCAATGATTCCGCCGAGGAATAACACGTCCCTACCGAGGAGGGGAGACCGGTCTCATCTGGATGCAGATTGAAGAGAGAATATCGAAAAGTCTATTCAGTCTTGGTGGCACTCTGACGACGACGAGGGCGAGGAGGAGCCTCTCTATCGATTCATTCCTCTGCATTATCTTCTTATCGCTTTCTTCTCCTCGGTGGCGGTGCTGCTGCTGTTACCGGCTTTCCAGCTCGCTCACCCTTCTCTTCACCCTCTCGCGATTAAATTTCCTATCATTCCCGCGTGGCAGTCTCTCCATCCAGCTCGCTCCCACTCGGCGGACTCTTTCTCTCCATCCCGCTCACTCGAGTGGCTGTCGTTATTTCGTAAAATCAATTTCGAGGCGAAATTTTGGAAGGAGAGAACGCGCGACGTTCGCCCGTTCCATCGTCGCGCGGGCTCTAGGCAGGAAGCCTCCGCTTCCTCATACTTTGGATTCCCTTCGCGAAGCTCCAGCGCGCGGGCCCGCGAGAATTCTCTTGAATGCAAAGTGCGCCTATCGCTCGTGCGCGTACGCTGCGAGGAGAGTGAGGAACCGATGTGAAAAAAAATAAAGGAGCTCGAGAAAGAAGCTCGAGCAAGGTGACGACCGGGGTGAGAGCCACGACTAGTCGTTGACCCGTTAAGGGTGACGTTATATCGCGCGCGGTATGGCATGCAGATCAGGAATTTTCACCAACCCCGGCTTCCCTCACCCAGTCGCCGACCTTCCGGCTCTCTCGCCCTCTTTTCCTGCCTCGCTTTAAACGCGAGATAAATATTAAACGCTTCGAAAATTGGCAATGCGAAAGCGTTAACTGCCTGGCATATCATCGTTATTTTGAGTACCGGATCAGCGGGCACCGAACGGGGATGAGGAATCTCTGACGATGGGCTTGGGAAATCGTTCCAACGAAGAGAGAGTTCGCTATCAGTCGTACGGGTGATTTAGTCACATTTAGGAGGAGCCCGAGGTTGGATTGTCTTCCTTACGGCCTTAGAACTGAAGAAAAAAATATGGTTCGATTGTCTGACTCGGCCAGATGTGTTCAAGTGCGTTTTATGATTCTCGAGGCAACCGACACTTTTGCTACTTCAAGGATTTTTTGTTCAGTGGAGCAGCAAAGAAAGTTCCGAACGACGAGGAGAGGAATGAAATAAGGGAAGGAACAGGGTGAGTTAGCGAATGCCAACGGTTCAATTTAGTGTGCCCTAAAACGGCGAAATCGTTAGACACGATTGCCGGGTGGCTCCACTGAAATTTTCACGATTTTACCGACACTCGGGATCGTCGAGCGGAGGCCACCTATGCTTTACGACAAGACGTCGTGCGCCGTCTCGGCATCCCGGGAACTTATACGATCTCGTCTCGACGAGAATCTCACGTCGTGCATCTGCGATAAACTTTCGCTTGCATCCCCATCCGCCCATTCCTGACTGTACCTTCGCATCACGTACATCCGAGCTCGTAATTGTCGCTCTAGCGTTGAACGAGGTGCGAATAGCGTTTCGCATCGCTCCACCTCACTAGAATCAATGTCTCGGAGTCTTTGGAACTGTAACGTTAACGGATGATGAGGAAGACAGAGGAAAGCAGTAAGTCAGGCTGATTGGGGTGGAATGAATCGTTCGCATTGAAAAATTGATCGGGTTAAAAGAGTGTGTAATGGTCTGCCAAATATGGTCGATGGTGAAATGAATAATTCAGAATGTCACGCATTTTCCGGACTTTGTAAGAGCTCGACTTGACGCTCCAAAGTTTCTACCACTGGTGCTATGTCATATCAAAAGCATACACGTGGGCTACGCGATTCCGCAGGGTCCATCTGAAAATTGACAGAGCATTAATTAAACGGTCCATCGAATAATCAATATTTGATGACATCCGCAGCAGTTGCACGAATCAATTGTTCGGCCGTCGGTAAATGGAATATTATTTGCACCCCGTTATGTTTAATAGACCATTAATCGTTTGTTTGTACAAAGACGATATTTATCTAGCGAATTTAATAATCGAATATCCATGCAAACATCGCCGTTTGTTGACGGAGTACGTCGAAACCGCTGGTAAAGGAAGGAACTTTGCACAGTTTGCCGGACATCGGTGTGTGTGTGTGTGTGTTCAACCATCACATGTTCGACGGGAGAGGAATAGCGACTCGCAAGCGTGAATCGGATCCGATTGGAAAGCCTTTTAAACAGATTGTAAATTTGTTTTCCACTCGGGAATCGCTAGTTTGGCCTCTGGTGCGGTTGTGCGGACAGTAGAAAGTAGCGTGCCCAGCGGGGCAATGAAGCAACGATGTGAGGAGTGAGAATGGCTACGGCAAAGCTCGGTGTCCTCTCTCCCTCACGTATACCGGAGAAACTCGGGTGATTAATGACCGTAAAGTCGAAGGGTAAGTCCCGCGAACGCCTTTGGGGACTTTCTCTCCCGACATCGTCCTCCCGGGGTGTCTTTGCCGCTTCGTCGACGAGGAGAGACCGTATTCTGAGACGAGACCGGAGAATGGCCTCGGGAGTTCCTGCGGGTACTGGTCAAAAGTCGTATTCAGGCTTCGACTTTCGAAAAAGGATGAAAAAACGATAGGTGTAGAGTGTACCATTGGAGAATAGGGGAATACAGAAGATTCGCGACTTTCTGATCGCAAGGTAGAAGCCGTAAAACGAGTCACGTTTATAAATTGGATTCTTGTCCCTATCCAAAAGATACTTGATATCGCTGCGGAAAAAAAGAAATTCACCCGAGGAATAAGATACAGTTCGAAATTAAATGCCTCCAGTCGGAGGCCGGCTTTCCCTTCGAAAAAAAAAAAAAATTGTTTTTCTCAACTAAACTTTTCTTAGAAGAAACAGCTATTTCATCGGCGTGGAAAATATAGCGCACCGGTCATCGAAGTCTCAACGTTGCAAAGGGTTTGTTCAACTGCGAATGAAAAATCTGTTGAAACGGTATCCGCAATAAGATCACGTCCATAACATCGCATTTTATCCGGGCGTTCGATCTATTCATCATAGGTCGAAACAACTTTCGAGCAATATCGAAGACATCGACGCGTGGAATAATCTTTCGTTACCATCCATCATGTGAGCCCGGCGAGTACGTGGCGGGAACGGGTTTGCTCTCTTTCTGTGTGAAAGAGCAGTGAGAGCGTTACTGCTGGCTGATCCCGTGTTCTTAGCGCGGACTCTTACGGTCACTAAGCACAGGGCCAATCCCTGTGGAAATCATCCCTCTCTATCTCTCTTCTTCTCCCATTCTCTCTCTCTCTCTCTCTCTCTCAGAGAGAGAGAGAGAGAGAGAGAGAGAGAGAATGAGACCCGACGACGATCGGTGCAACGAATCTCGCCTGACATACTCAACCCCTCGTCAGAGGCCATAAAGCACATACGGCGAAAAGCACACCGTACGGCAGCAGCGTGCGGTCAGGTGCGCCCCGGCTCTTGCACACTTATCAATCACTTAGTCGTGGAACATTTTTGTTTTGCCAGCGGCCCGCGGAGTGCCTCCTGCCGTACCACGGCAGACCGCGTGTATTATATCCCGGCTCACATTGCAACAACGCTCTTGTACAACGTCGAGCCATCCATCTTGCCACGGTTCGACGGGCAGACATCCCAGTCCTGGCGGACACCGCGTATCGTATAACAAAAATCACGGACGTTATCTACGTCCTTCACATTGCAAACTGAGAGGCCCGCCTGTTAAAATATGTATAAAAATTTACAGGCATTATATATTTACCTGGCCATTGTTATCCAGCAACGTGTTCAACAAGTGTACTTTTTTCATACGTGACTGAATTGAAGCCGATCCCCTTTGTTTTTGGATTCACTGGTCCGAGGAGAATGAAGAATAAAAATTATATACAGGGGCTCGTTAAAATATATAGATATATTTATTATATATATATATAGATTTTTTTTATATTTATCGTCCATGCGATACAGATGGCTGGCGAAAGGTCGGTAGGGTGCGAGAGCGCCGGTTTCGTACGTTTATTCGAATTTGCTCGAGCTCTCACGAGTCCCGATTCTGGGGACACTTTAGCGAGTCCATTATAGAGATTGTGGTCACGACCTCCGGAGGACCGTCGCCTCGGAACGCGGCTGGCAAGTTCCTCTCTCATCGCGTTAAAGTGCTCCATCTTTCTTCCGCTCTCTCGTCTGGCCCAGTGTCCTCCTCATTTCTCGCGGCCTCTTTACGACGAACGCCCTGCAGACCATGCGTACCCTGAGCGCGTTTCGAGTATCCACGTCTTGCACCTCCTCGTCTTCTCTGTCGTTCGAAAACCCCGAGCTTTATCCGTGCCACTCTTTTACCCTCTCGAGGGCCGCTACTTGGCATGTACAAACCATGCTTTACGGACTCTCGCGCCCCTCCTCGTCTGCTCACGCTACCGCGGCTACGGATAGTAATAGTGTAATAAAAGCGCGTAAGGAAATGACTGGCTGCTCGAGAGAGGCGAGCTCTTGAAGTGGAAGAAAAAAAAAAAAAAAGAAAGAAAGAAATTAAGAAAAATTCGCCCTCCCCGTTGCTTCTGAGAGCTTGTGTTTCCTTCGGTAACTCTGACGGCCGGGCCGTTCAGCTTCGAAATTAGAAAGTGAGAAAGAGACGAGAAAATAAGGGTGAGCCTCGCGAGCGACGGAGAGAGAAGGCGCCGCGCAAAGTGGAAGGGAAATAGTGAGGTACGGTACGGCGGAGCCGAGGCGGTTACCGAGGGGGTAAGGCAAAGATGAGTGTAAGCGTGGAAGTCAGTAGACGGGTGCGAACTCCGTTGGGAGTAAGACAAATTTTGCGTAATTTAAATTAGAGGCGGTTGAGAGGAAGAGTGAAGTGAGGGAGGGAAGAAAGAAGAAGGATGAGGGACGAAGAGAGGGGGGGGGGGGGGGGAGGAGAGCGGAAGAAATGGCGGAGAGAAGGATGCTGTCGACGATGGCAGAGGGTTTCTTGCGTCTTTGCCGTCCCGGTTTTTCCTACCGCCCTGGCATCGTCGTCGCCTCTCCGGGGTTTCTCTCTATACACGAACCCAAAGTCCCCGGAGCCGCTTGGGTTTCTGGCAAGTGACGTTGATTCTTCCTCGAGTGCTTGCGAAATTATTCATTACAACTGGTGTGTTCGCCCCCCCCCCCCCTCCCCCCCATCCCTCCTCGCGGTGCTAGTTTTTCCTCCGGCTATTCAGTGTCTACCCGGAGAATTGTGAGATGAGAAAACGAAGAAATTAAAATGAAAAAAGGAAGAAACAGAAATTGAAGAGAGAAGCGCGCGAGGAAACAAAGGGAGGAAGAATCCTAGGGATTTATCTTCGGGTCCTCTCGAGAAACGCTGTGTATTATATACAACCCACGCAGCCGAGACGGTGGCGAGAGTACGGGCGAGCCTGGTGGTTGTTGTTTATTTTTCCGTGAAATGTGACGCTCGATCCTGCTCTGTAACTAAAGTGCCGGGGTGGTTTTCCACATTTTTCGCCCCGAAGCGCATGGAGAAGACGTCGTCGCGAAGCGAGATGCACCGGCAGCCAGCCGGTTACCTGGATTTCTGAGTACATCGTGGAGAACAGTCGCAGGTAACGGGCTACGAGTGTTGCGCGCGTTGGCAGTCTTTCCCGCGATATTCCACAGCTCCACCGCAGTCCACACTGCCCGAGCCGCGAGACATCGTTTATCCGGCGACGAGGCAGTGAAGAAAACGAAATAATAAGCCGTACGTGCGGTTCCGGCGAGATCCGACGCGGACTGCCCGGAATTGCGGACATTTCGGCGCGATTGGATGTAGTTCGGTACACACACCGGGCTCTTTCGAAGGTAGTTTCCCGAGTAGTTTCCGCAAGCGGCCACTTTACCCCACGGTTAGGAGAGAAACCGGGAACAAGTGCGTCAGCGAGACGATCTCTTCGAGTAAGTCCGCCTGCACTATTATCGTCGCCAGACCACCTCGAGGGCCGACGACTTCGTTATCGATATTCCGGAATCTCCGTTGGGTACCCTTCCGCAATAATCCACCCCGTGATCGCGGCTATCTCGCGATGTTTCACCCGAATAGCGAATAAAAAAAGGAATATAAAATAATACATTTCCCGCAGACGTTGCGGCGCGCTCGAGTTGTAGTGCTTATAACCTCCCTCCCGCCCTGTCTCTCTGTCTCGTGCCGTGTGGCTTATTAAAAACGCGAAGCCGCGAACGAGAGATTTATTTCTACCGGTGGAATAATTTATCATTCTAATGGATGCTCGTTAATGTCACTGTGTGTGTAGGGGAGCTTGGTTTCTTTCCGTTCCCTGCTCACTTTTCTTTTCTTTTTTTATTCTTCCTTCTTCCTCCCCGCGACGGTGTGCAGCGATAGCACGATTATTTTTCTCTTTATCTCGGGGTCCTTCTCTGCCGCGTTACAGCTGATGCCCGGGACTCGCGTCACCGGTAATATATATTTTTGTTAGCGCCGTCGAGGGAGGGCAGCGGGAAAGGGCGCGACTGCGAAGATTCTCTCCGTACCTCGATAAGAATTCATTTCCTCGGGGGGTTCTTTAAATTTGAAGCACCAGTCGAGTTATATATACGAAGCTGCAGATGTAAAATGGAACGGAAGGGCAAGAAAGGGGCCGAGAGCACCTGCCGAAGTTCCCGGGAACCCGAAGGCAACCTTTGAACAATGGATGGCGCTTACGCCCGATGCACGGGCGACGGGATTAAATATCATAATTAATGTCGGATAGGGCCGCACCGGTGAGGAGGAACCGTCGACGCCGGGGCTCATTGTTGTCCCGTAAACACCCGCGACGTCACCGCAGCCGCACACCTTTCCTCACGGCTCGTCGCCTCGTCACCCTCGTTATCCAGACGAAATTCGAGAGGGTGATTTTACACGTGGCTCGCCGCAACGCGTCGCTTCGATGGCTCTCGCGGGTCGGAAAAAAAAATCACGGCTTGGTGAAATTATTTTTTTTAAATAAACAATTCGTTGGAGAGATTAAATAATAAATGTGTGTATGAATCAACATCTGTAGGGGAGAGACTCGTAAAAAGTACTAATTTAAAAAATGCATTTTTGTAAATTCTCTTCCGAAGGCCCTTTAAATTTGAAAAGGTTCTCCTGTATAGTTTCCTCGAAAAAAAAAACCAAAAATTCATTTTTATTTTAGCGCCACTATTAAAGAATGCTTATTTTCAAATCTACGAAAGCACCCGAGTTAGTCTGGTATTTCATCTCCCACGTTATTGGAATATGAAACTTTGTGCACAGTTTCTCATGGTTCTGCATGGCGTAGCATTATCGAGTCGATGCGGGAATTGGGTTGGAAAAGTGGGTGGGTCCTATAAGCATTGGAAACGCCAAGCGCAAGAGGCGGAGGGGGGGGGGGGGGGGGGGGGGGTGTACGAGAGGGTGGAATGGAGGATGGAAGAGGATATAGAGCAGACAGGGTTTCGACCATTGGCTAGAACTCTCGGCGCGTCGACACACATTAATTAGGCTTACGATTGCCAGGTTGGTTTAATTACTTTCGCCAGATCAGAGATGGAAGGGAGTTCGGCATCCGGGGGAGAGGCATCGGGCAGGCCCCGAACGGACGGTAACGGGGAACGGTGAACGGAAATCGGGCGAGAATGCACCGACGTGGGATGGCGATGCTGGATGTTGCTCAGAGACAACCACCAAGGGATATGAATTGCATGACCGGCTGAGCCATTGTAAACACGGGTGTAACAGGGACTCATCCCGGCTAACCTCTGGTGCCCAGAGGCTCCAGTCATCAACTGGATTGTGTTGTTCATCCGCGATGACGAGCAGCATCGATGAGTCGTCAACGAAGGCATCACCCAGGACTCGGTGCTTCGTGCAGTACACATGCACTCTAACGTGTACATGTATATGCAATAAACCTTCGTCATTACCTCTGTCTCTGGTTCGAAGCCACTGGGTATTCGTCGGATTCCTGGAGAGAGAGTCCGTCCCGCAATGAAACCCTTTGGCAACGCCGCAGCAGATCCCTGTTTCCGCCTTCCGGGCGGACCGCTGTTAACACTAAACGGACGGATACGCATGCATTCGAATTCGTACCTTGTAATCGCGCCGAGTCGTTTATCGACGCTCCGTCAAACGTTGTAATTTGAGTGTATTGATTAAATTTACGAGTGGCCCCCGCCGGGCACGTATCGCGACTTGTCGACCACGAACAAACGACGGGGAATGATGAGGAAGTGAAAGCGAAGATATCAACGGTGGAGAACGCGAATCCAGGAATGCGAGGGTTGAAAGGGCTTTTTCCGACTGTACTCGGTTTCTCCGTGTTTGCATCCTCTGTAATCCGATCGAGAGTGAAAATTAAAAGTTGCCAATCAACGCGAGCTACGCCTGGGCACATGTGTGCCACGATGAAGGGAATCGTTCATCCAAAAGCGGCTAGTTTCACGGAGGGCTTAATTAAATTTTCAAACGATCGAGGGCCCTTGGGCTCTTTCGCCACCTCCGGAGGGTGTTAATTGCAATTTTTTTTTTTTTTTGGCTCGTACTGTATCTCTCCAAGGTATCGAAGTTGCGTGTAATTTTTTTTATATTTACTGTTTTTTTTTTTTTTTGGTGAAATGCAATACCACTCGTAGTGAACTCGGTAAAGAGTGCATGCCGAGGTTGTAGGGGCGTTTTGACGCGTAACAAATGCCTCAGAGAGGGATGCGCCAGAGGTATCGAAAAATGTCATGTGCTCTTCGTGTCCTCGTCGACTCGTCACTAAAGAACAGCCGTGCTCGTCCATCGTCCTTCGTACCGGCGAAACGTTACTTTTATGCCGGGGCGTAAACCACGGAACCGCATACCAATCTCACCGTTAAGAGAATAAAGTAGGGAAAAAAAGCGAAGAGGGGAAAAGCCGCGCGAAGCGGCGAACGCGGCATGCGAACATTGCGCTGTAGTGCTTCCATTCGCGGTGTTTTCCTTTCGCTAACGTTGCAGGGCACGAGTAATAACACTGCCGCGGTAATACCGGTCGTAAAATTTCTTCGCTGACAGGACATGCTTAGCGTCAAAAATTGCACACCGACGCTGCACCCTCACACACAGCTACTGACGTCCTATCGGATCCATAATTCACACGATTTTTATGCGGTCCGCGCGACATTCCCAGCCGTCGGAGCCACTATAGCTCAGCGTGCATCCCCTTATCCTGGCAAATACAGATTGTGTATGTCATACGATGCCCTTTGAGGATATCTTTTTTTTATCAGATATTCATAGGAAATCTCATTTTTCGACCGGAAGTGACGTCATACCGAAAATACGTTACTTTCAATCGAAAAATGAGATTTTCGAACCGGTAGTGACGATTTTATCAACATTTTGACTTAGACCAGGGCTCGGGTTACGATTAACAGAACGATAACAGCGCGTGTCGCATTAATTTGATGCTAAGATAAATTATCTACAAAAACAGAATTCACGTCCCAAAGTGAATTATGTACAAAACGGACTAAATCGCCCTAGAAATATTTACAAACTAGCGTGTAATCTTGTATCATTGTCATCGAGAAACCATCAATTTTTGTAGCGGCGTAAAAAAAAAAACGATAGGCAAAACTTCCTGCGAGTGTGATCTTTTTTTATTTCTCCTATCAATCAAAACGTCGAGATTGAATACACTCGGGAATGCCATCGCGGATTCTCGATTTTCTTTTCGTACCGATAGACAAGCCGGGAGCACCTGCCAGCCACGTGATACCGTTCCGCCAAGACACCGAATAGTCCGAACGTTGAAACGATGGGACACAACAGGGTGGAAGAAACTCGTTGGAAACTTTGTCGAACGGTTTGAGACGCGCACAGTGTCACGCGCTCTCGCTCTCCTCCCTTCTCTCGGCAGGCTTCTCGTTTTCCCTCCTCCATTCCGGTGTATCTATTTTCAAGCTAGATATACATACCCTAGGTGTGTGAAACCTTCCCGGCCCTCTTTGCCATCCTCCTTACATTCGACACCCTTATACCGATAGACACACTTCCATGCACTCCCCCGTCTCGTCCTCGGCTCCTCCGCGGGGCGTAACTAAATAGAAACTGATGCTCCCGCGCCTTCGCCGAACCCTTATTGTCGTCTTGGAATACGTGCAAACTTTCCTGCCTCATCTCTCTCGCTCACTATCCTCCTCGTTCCCTCGCCCTTTTTTCCCTTTCCTCCAGTATGTGTGCACTGTCTCGTCGCCCCTCCACGAATACCACGAATAAGACGATTCTTCACGTCGCACCCGGCCCAAAGAGGCTCCTCTTCCTTCTTCTTCTTCGGCGTGCTTTCTGGCTTCCATGCCCTCGAGCGAACATCAAGCGAAGCGAACGAAATGCGCCAGTCGAATACTAACGTGCAGAGGTGAGAGTACATACGACTCCACTGTCAACCCTAAACCCTCAACTCTTTCGATTCACGATACTCGGAGAGACCACGTCCACCGCGCGGCTCTTCCCTCCGCCATAGCTGCAGCTTCCCTGGCAGCAATTTTGGATCTTGGATCGGGGCCTTGGTAGGCCCTTATCAGAATCTAATTTTTCTATTATTACTTTTTCATTTAATCTTTGCTACTATCATTGGCGAGGATGGCGGAAGACTAGGTGCAATTGTGACCCCACCTACCGCAAGTACTCGGCATTATCGAGACATTCTATTACACACCCCCTATCGATCGCGGGCTATTTTCAGTTGTTAAACTCGTCCCGCCCTTTCTCGACAAAACCCGAAAGAGGGGATCCTCGGGATGGAAGGATGTAAAGGAATTCGGCGCAGAGTCTTTGGTCCATACGTGAAGGATGCCGAGGCCTCGCACAGCCCGCCTGTCGTCCCTCTTCCCTCTCCTTTATTTTATTTTCTTCCCGGGCCCGGGGCGAGCTCACAATAAATTCGCATGGACATTGGTATGCGGTTGACGATCGCCTCGGGGCTCCCTCGCCCGGCCGTGGAACGGGTGCGCGCCAACCCTTCGACCCGCGAACCTATACACGGTTCTCACCATGCCGGAGGGTGAAACTCCGGTTTCGACTAGGAGGGGAAGAGAGAGGAGCGCGTGACGTTTTCACCGGAGCTGAAAACCTCTCGAAAGGACGGAGTACACGACCCCGGTAAAACGGGAGCTAAAGGAACGATCAGCGGCCCGTCTCGACCCTCCCTTCGAAGTGTCGGGCGCTGTAATAAGTTCGCCTGTAGAAAATGAGAGAGAAAAAAAAAGAAAAATGCACGTCTCAGTCGCCGGCGGAGTAAGAACGACTCGTGACTCTCGTCGCACTTGTTTCGACGTGGAAAAAAAAAAATTCAGAAAGCGGAATTACCCGGAGAATCGATCACCTCGGCGACCCCCCGCGTCGATCCCGTCCTCCGGAGGCTCGGAGGGCAAACAATTACGCGTCAGTCTCGATCTATTATGGAATGAAATTTCATACACGAAAGTTCGTACTACAGTGACGTCCCTTGCACCGGTTACGATGTATACAGTATATTTCAAACCGTTGTAAAAGCACCTCTCAACATCCCCGCGTTCCCCCGATAGCTGTTTGACAGTTTCTAATTACGAAGGGTCACTCTCGACGTATGCAACTGCTATAATCCCGCGGCGTCGATGTCATATCGAGCATAATTATATAATACAACATATTCCGTGATGCGTGGATGGGTGGGGGCACGTTGCGAGAGAGTGAGAGATCCCGTAGAGCCGAGTGTGTTTGAGGTGGCGAGGCGTGCTGATGACAGACAGCGTGTGCGGACCTGATAGCGATAGAAATCCCTTGTATCGCGCGATCCCGAGGACATTGGTCAGTTGCCTCTCGTATGCGTACACACGTCCATGCATACATCCAGCCCCCCGGTCCTTCCCTCGTTCTCGCCCTTATATAATACCGTGCAGTCTGCGCTCACCGTGTCTCTCCCCCGCCGCCTCACCCCCTCACCGCCGGCATGGCATCTCTCGTTGGTCCAAACTCTTGCTCTCCACCTCCGCCTCTCGCTCTCGGACTTTGCTCTTCCACGGGTCGTCGGTTCTCACTCCGACACTACCGCAGCGATGGCTCGCAAGCTCGGACTGCCCTCCCGCAGGCTCCTCTCATCCATCACGTCGACAGCTTCGTTATGACCGCACACCGTGCCTCTCGGTTCGCTTTCTCGTATCGCGGAACCTTTCGGACCTCGCGATCTATTATACCTCGGCCATCATATCTTGTTCGCGGGGGTACATGCACACGGCCGAGAGAGATTCGCGCACCCCCTGCGTACGTACCGGCAGGCCGGTCGCTTTCGTGGAATTAAAGTATTAAAAATCCTATCGCCTATCGTCCGAAATAGGGAAGGTAGAGGGGAAACGAGCGAATTCCGACAACCTAAGGGAGGACGTTGTCTGTACACTTGAGTTTCGGAAATAAGGAGTAATCTTGTACAAACTTTGGGATGTCGACTAGCGAATGCTATTTTTGTCTCCGATGGACCGAGATGAGTCAATACTCGGCTCGACTTCAACGGCCGATTCATCAAGAATCAGCCTGGCCACACTAACCCTACGTGTTCTTCCCTACGTGTGGCCGAATAAGTTCCATCGACCCTCATTCTTTCTCCGATACGAGAACTTCGAGAGATATTCGGCGCGGCCTCTTCCCCCTCACTCCTTACGAGATCTCTCATATCTTCCGCAGCCTGCATGGTGAACCCCCCTTTTCGCCACCGGGAGAGGAAAAATTACACGAGTAATGAAAAAGGAATATACGAGGGAAAAAGAGAATGTAATGCCTTTAGCGAGGTACAATGGCACACACGTGTATGTGTGCGTATTTACGGTAAGGTTTCATACCGGCGCGTGGAGGAATACACGTATGGTATATCGGGTTTGCTACGGGACGCGTATCAAAGTTGAGCTCTCTGTTCGGGTAATAACGTTGGCTCGTTGATGGGAGGGAAGAGGCACGCTAGTTCAGGCTCAGCCTCAACACAATTGGCTTCGGGGCACGGTCGCGCAGTTTTCCAACTGCGTTCTCGAGTACGCAGGCTGCAGGGTTGCGACGTTGCACGGCGAACGGGAACAGGAGGGGTAGGTTTTGACCGGTTGCCTTCCACCCGGAGAGAGCCGAGTACGGCAGCCAACACAGATCGCCCGGCGCAGATCTGGTGGCCGCCGGCTCATCCGCTCCCGGAGAATCTGAAATATTTTTCATCCAGAGCTTCGGCTTACTCACTCGCTCCCTCCCTCCCATCTCCGCTCGGTTTTTCTCTACGGTGCTAGAGGGAGGTAGCAAACAAAGGGAATATCAAATTAAATTACGTTCGTTGGGCGGTGTATTTCGATTGCCTGAGTTCGCTGAGCCTCTGGCATATCCCTCAACCCTTGATGCAACGTCGGTAGCCGAGCATAACCCCGCGATACCATCGCCTCCTCCTCACCCCCCCCCCCCCCTTGCTCACTACTGCGATCCAACCCGGAACTCACTCGGACGTCAAATATTTGGAAAGATTCTTCATTACACTGGAAACTGACTTCACATCGTTACACCGACCGGCGTTTTATTCTGTTCTTTTCAATGTTTTTTTTTTTTTTTTTTTTTTTTCTTTCGCTTCGCTTATTTTTCTTCTCATTATTGTAATAAAGAGCGTATTGCGAAAAAGTATGCATCACCGGCCGCGCTTAGCAACGAGTCAGCCGACATGCCGGCTGTATTTGTACCGACGGATCCGCGCAGTTTCGACGATTTATACACCGTGATATTGACACGCCGTCGAGCCGGTGCGCTATAGGCGATTTAATATTGTCCGGCGATTTCGGGCCCCACTGGTCCGTAATGTACTGCACTCTTTCTCTCTGTTGATAGGATTGGGCTGTAATTTTCATCCGGAAAAGGGAACCTCGTTGCCTTTGACGTGAAATTAAAAACTCCGAATCGAGTGATCCGTGGGAGGGCGGGAGGGGTTGAGCGGGGGATGGGGTTGAGTGAAGATAGAAGTGGAGGGAGGAGAAAGAACTGCGCCAACTCCGCAACGTTCCGTCCACGCCCATCTGTCCAATGGTCGAAGCCCGCTGGATTAATAACGTGCTCTTTCATGTACTTTTTTTTTTTCGCGTGAAGAATCAACCCTTCGCGATATCGCAGTGCATGAAAATTTTCCTTTCATCGAGAACATCGGAATATCATATGACGGGTATTAATATTTCGTTGCGAATAAAGTCTGCACGATCGATACTATCTAAAAGAAAAGTTCTCTGTTTACGAATACCTCACTTATTTTATTCCCGGCTACTGGCTCGATATTTCGTACGAAACGGGAGCTTCGAATTGTTATTATCGAACCCACGCTCTCCAATTTTGTGATTAGACATGTCGCATGTCGAATTTTCCTCTTTATCCCAGAATATTTAATTCCCGCGGGAGTCGCAGGATTGCGCGGAGCGTTGAAATCTCTTTTGGAGAAACGCATCAAGGGAACACCGGAATCGCGGGTGAGATGTCTCTTCTCCGATTCGCATCAGGTATACAGCATACGTCTCAGATTTTCGCCAATGTTCGTTGCCACTACGACCGTCAAACGATTCTATGTCGTTTCTTTTTCCGTTACGAATAATGAATATTGACAAACGGCCTCCTTCCATCGACTACGCCAGCTTCCTCCTGCGGAATTCGCAGCAGCCCCCGAACCCGACTCACCGGAACAGGAGTGGTGGGTTGAGGGGGTTGCGTTACCCGTTCCGTCGTACTGTAGCGCCCCGGAACAAACAAGATGAGACTTCGGCCCCGCCGGCTCTCCCGAAGCCACCCTACCGGGTTTCAGTTCCCTTCCTTCGTCCTCGCGATATCCCTCGATCCTCCTATCGCGAGTCTGAGCCTATACATATCCAGGACCGAACTGGTGCCCGTGGCCGCGGGGCACAATGCACTCTTTTACCGGATCTCCACCCCCTGGGTGCAATCGAGTTGGCTACGGAAATATATTAGTCCGGATTCGCGGAACGATGGAAATCGAGGCGATACGGTACACCGCCGAGCGGCTCCCAAGGGGTGGGCCCTTCGTCGGTATTCTCGATACGATTTTACCGGAGAAAAAGGAGAGGTTGGTGTTTTTTTTTTTTTTTTTTCTGTATACACACACACCGCTGCTCTTCACTCCGGTGTCACTTCTTCTTTTCACTTTTCTCATTCTGCCTATCTATCTGTACCTATCTCGTTTCGTATCCGCGCTGCGATACCCTCGGCAGGCGTTCGCGAGCGCGGGGAAAATTACGACTGGTAGCGTGAAATTTCGTTTTCGCGAACGAATTCGCGCTGTCCGGAGGCTTTCGTGGGCTCTCCGAGATCGACGAAGGGGTTCTGTGAAAAACGAAGGGAACTTTATGGAAAATTCGGGCCTGTGCATACGAGTGTTCGAACAGTATGATCGCATGTTAGCACAGCTGCACACGTACGTGTTACCTGTTTTTGCCGAAAGCAAAGTACCGACTTTGACGGAATTCTTTGATATAAAACCGCGCGGCGATCAAGAGGGTGAGCGCACGTCGAAAGGGTTTCCAGGAGCGCGCGCTCTCTCGCTTTGAATTCGCGGCGGTTGACGAATCGGAAATTTTGTTCGTAACCGCGTATTTTTGAAGGAAGTTTGAACAAATATTACCCTTCGTTTGCGTTCACCGGAAAAAGGTATTTTCGAAGGTTCTTGAAATTTCAAGCTGGTCGCTGGTTCGCCGTATGCAGAGTAAATATTCGACCTCGGCTAGAAACGGCCGGTTTGCTCAAGGCCTCGCTTTTTATTTTTTAATCGATCGGAAAATGATGTTTGAAATGTTGTCTCGCATCCACTATCGATGGCGCTTACATAATTTTTACCAGGGTCTTTTGCCGTCCCTTCATCGCTGTTCCGGTACTCGTCTCGGATTCCCTGAAAAAACTCGCATTTCAAGGAAAGAGACCCCCCTCCTCAGTCAGAAACGAGACGAAGCCGAAGAAGAAGTACGCTCTTCTGCACGAGTTTTCTCATTACCGGGCGTTTGCTTTCAGGCTTCCGATCTCATATTTCCTTTGAGCTGACGAGAAATTTTGATTTACGGAAACTCGACCGCTGGTAGGAAACTTTCATCGCTGAAAACACACCGTGCTTTCTTGCGGCATTTGAATTATTTTACGCTTTTATTTATTTTCCTCTCCCAGGCATCATCAGGTAGATCCGGAACACTTTGTTACTATCGCGGAACCGAGAGATTGAGAATGCCGAGCAGGCTAGGAAGAGGCAACGAAGTCAATTGATACTCACCCGAGGAGAACCGTCACCACGTCGAGTTCACAATGATCGGACGAACGAGACAACATCGCGCCAGCCGCCCGAGTGTTACGCAACGATTTGGGCGTTCATTATGATTGTGGAGCGTTGGCCGTGTTGCGCAACGACGACGACGATGACGGCGATAGGGTTTCGAAAAGCGCCCGTAGAACTTTAACTTCCCGCATTTCGGTCTGTGCCTATAGAGCTTTCGCAGAAGTGATTGCATAACCGCAAGGAACCTGGCGAATGCCGTCGCCGCCGCCGCCACCACTCGACACCCGACCGGAAAGTTATTCATACGGTTTCGCGAAGGGAGAACGCAATTAAAGTTAAACGCTGTCCGCCCCCCGACCTCCTCCCACCTCGTCCATTCGTTCGCGAAACAAGCGTCTCACTCTTACAGCTTCTCCCGAAGCCTCGATCCCGAAACACAACCCCACGCGTCTCATCCCCCTTTTCTCCTTTGCCGAGGGAGAGAGAGAGAGAGAGAGCGGGCGGCAAACCAGTCTATAACCGACGAGGTTTCCGCGCTGGCAGTATCCCAAAAGCGCTGAAGGTGGCTTGGCTGCTTGGCCCCGGGGAGGAGTTGAGCAGGAGAGAGTGCAAGAGCCAACCGAGTTCTCCGCGCGCTCAGCCTCAAAGGAGCATTAATTCACGAGCTTCCCGGTGCCGCACACCGGATGTGAGATCAAACACTTCCGACAATTAGCCTGCGACCAATGGGCATCCGCGCCTGACTGTGGCAGTCTCGTCGAGCTCTGGAGTTCTCTACTCCCTCCGTCGTCCTCCACCACCGCGCTGCCACTCTTCTGCCTTTCATAAGCTTTTACCGCTCTCTTCCTCTCTGTCTCATTCTCTCTCAATTTCACGCTTACTCTTAATTCTTTATTTATCGTACGATCTACCGGAGTTTTCTTTTTCAAAGTATGCGAGCAAATAGGACGGGAGTGGCATACGAAGAATTGCGAAGTTGGTCCCGAGGCCGCTGTTGATCAATCACGTGATCGTATCACGAATTGTTACTTCCACTCGCTTCGCGTGTTCAGGAGACGCAATGTAAAGATTACTGAGTACGTTACGTTTGTTCAAAATGCTTTTTTTGAACAAGCCCATTTTTGCCCACAGTGATATAAAAAAAAATTATATGACAAAGGAAGACGATGTAATTAACTTCATAAGTCGACGGAGTGCTAGATGGTTGTGAAGGTGCCTCGAGGCGGCCGGGTATTCCTGGTGTCGGCGGACAAGCGTTTTGCCTCGCATGCGAAATTCCAGTCGTTGATGCTGCAGGTGTCTCTGCGTGCGCACCGCTCACAGTACATACCTTCAACGTTTTTTTTTCCACTGTTGGACTGGGTACGTCGCGTAGTTACGGTGTGGTAAGTATACACTTTTACAAAAAAAAAGATCAAGTATTCATGCCGGCTCGAGTTACTGGACGGATACCCGCGCGGAAGCTTGTTCGGCCTTGCGTGACGGACAACTCAGTTTTTCCGACTCGGCCCTCCTTCTACGCAATTTTGCACTGTTCCTTTTCTCTCGACCCTTTTGGTCTGCCGCACCGCAAGACGGGTATCGCGAAAGGTAAGTCGGACATTCATATTTCATGCTGCCTCGTATTATCTTACGGGCTGCGCGGCTCACTCAGAAATAAATGCAAGCTGAATCGAGCAATCCAACTTAACAGTACCGAAACCCAAGAGCTTCCGCCGGTTACATCACGAGCCGCGGTATTCTTATCGACCTTAAGCTTTCTGCCCTTCTCCACGTGCGCGAACTTTCCAATTCCTGTCCTGGAGGATCGGGCGACACACAGCGCGAGAGACGAACGAGACGGAAACATTCGATTCCCGTGCACGATACGCGCCATCGATACACATGTCACTCTAAGATTTTTCCGAACGGCACTGGCAGCCGAGCCAAGAATTGACTGCCTCTCGTGAGAGAAGCTTCTCATGAAAATATTGCACGGGATACAAGATCCCGTGTAGAAAGAAGCTGGTCTACCATGGCTTCCGGTAGATCTATCATGTGCATCTTCGAAAGTCCGCCTAGGGGGGGAGCTGGGCAAAATGGCACAGCGGGGCAAAACGGGATAATGAGTCAAAACGCAATTTTCCGATAACTTTCGGATGATACCGATGGTGGTCCGTGGTGCAAAACGGGGTTGAAAATCCGGATGTATCGTTGGGACAAAATGGTGCATCCAAAAATTATTGGAACATTGAGTTTGGCCCTCACTGTCCCGTTTTGCCCCGCTGTTCCATTTTGCCCCGCTCTCCCCTACGTAAGAGCTCGACATACTCTGCTGAGGTCGTTGCTACTTCCGTTTCAGTGAAATGCAGACGGTGGTTACGAGAAAGGAGAGGACAAAGAAGAGTTTGTTGATTTCTGGATGAATATGCGGTGAGGGTGACCATTTTCGCGGGGGCAGATAAGTACAGCAGAATGGAATCCGGCGGAATGAGAGTAGCTGCGCGAAATCTCTGGTTCTCCAAGAGAGAGCTAGAGAGCCCCCCCCCCTCTCCACCCCACCCGTCCCCCCTTTCCACAGTGTCGATGCGAAAACGCCGTGGAGACAGAGCCGAGAAACATCACAGCAGACCCACTTCGGCCGCTATCAAATATTTGCAGCGCCTCCAACCCGCAATGCTGCGCACACCGAGAGTGAGCTCAATAAACGTGAAAGTTTGTTTATGACGCTACGGGGGTTACTCTCGGCTTCTCGCCGTCGTCTTCGACGAACTTTCCACAGATATTCCAAGAGCCTTTACCTCCGCCTCGTCCCTCCACCCTCGTCGTAGCCTCCGGTCCACCCTTGCCTTGATCAGACCGTCACACCGCACCCTCCGGTAAATTTTGCCGGCAGTTTCTCTCAGTTTCGCACTCGCCCTCTTCGTAGACCGGCAGAACAATCCTTTCGCTACCCCCGTTTGTGCAAAGGTCTCAGAGATTTGCTGTGGCGGCGCGAGGGACCAACGAAGAGTTTTACTTCATCCGTTCGAGGGATTTCATCCCCCCTCGTTGAACATCGGTGTGATATATAGTGGACCGAGTAAATTAAAACTCGGCGAGTGACTTACTCAGGGCGTTTTTGTCGACGAAAGGGTCATCGATAAGCTTGTCAACGCGTCACTCGCTCGCACGTTTATCCTCGTACCCTTGGTTCTCTGTGTTTTCGAGGAGGAAGTGAACGTCACCAGGCGTCTAGCCTCCTGGCACCGGTGATTTGCGACTTCTTTATTGCAGTTTCCCCTCTTTCCCTCCGTCCCTTTCGGCGACGTCTCCACGCCGGCCGGCGTGTCTCAGGATGGACCCCAGCGCGGAGGGGATGATTCAGTGCAGCCTAGATGTTAGCTGGCGACTCTCCAAATCACTTTTGCTCTGCTCCGCTGCTGATGCTCCTCTGCCGCTTGGGGGCGCAAGTCCGTGCACCGAGCATCCACCGGGTAACTTGGAACGTATATACCCAGGGCGTCGCCTTCGAAACCTTGTTTGTACTTGCACGCGCCTCGTCCGTACCACGGGGGCGAGAGAATTCTGGCTCCAACAACCGACAACGACGTCGGGCGACGAGGAGAACCGGGAAAACATTCCTCGGGGCACTGGCTTGAAACAATAAACGCGCGACGCTGCCCGATCGAGCGTGGGAAGATAACGATGGAGGGAAAGGGTGCACGGAAACCGTAAGAAAGAAAGTGAGGAGACAACACAGCACAGCACGAGGCAAGGAGATCCCGATGGCTTTACTCGGTAGGGTGGCGTTGTTTGTTGGCAGGGCGACGATTCCGCGAAATTGAACTACGGAACGTGGCACCATTCTCGTTTCCTCGTTTCGCGCGATACCACCAATTTTCCTTCTTCTCTCGAAACCGGGCTCTTTATGCCGGCGAGATGACGGTATTGGGTGTCGTCCAACATTGATTTCATCCGCAATTGAAACAACCTCACCAAGATTTCCTCCGCGCGTTAACATCCGGAGCGGAATGAATCTGTCGTCACGGAAAGTAACATACTGCGGACGGGCGAAGAATAATTGACAAAGATAAAAGTGGTTGCGGACCAGTGCGCGACTCGATGATACGAGACACATCCGAGTGGGAGACAAATGTATTATTTTGCTGTGGAAAACCAAGAGAGAGAGAGGTTTCTGGTCCTCCGTGTAGAGGGTTGAATTATGGTCGGGTATCGAGTAAAGGCCGCCAAGGTAATCTCACTCGCGGTGGTTGTTGATGAACGTCGAGGACGTCGGTTACTCGAGGGCGGAATACGGCTCCTCTCTCGGTTCGCCCTATCCGGTTTCAGGGAGCCCGGGACCTCTCCCTATACCCGGCATAGCACTCTCCAGTTCCGGAGCTGACGCCAGTTCGCATTTGCCACGCTCCGACTAACTTGCCTTCCACCTCATCAATCTTAGGCCACTTGGATAGCACTGGCAATTACAATATCGGCTTGCTCAACGAGAGTTTGAGGTTGCGGCCGAAAGGGGCGGGTTCTTGGCACGCTAGCTTGGCCGCTCTCTTGTGAAAACCCCACAACCCACCCTCTCGTCCCGATCTCCCTCCCCGCAACGTTTCACCCACTTTCTCAACGCGCGTGCTGCCAAAACCCCCGCGATCCCCCGCACGGCCCCCGCGTGCTTACCACCTGCAGCCCGAGCCAAACCCTTGGGCACATATCCCACCTGTTGCGAGGCGATCAGTCACTTTAGCCGCGGATTTGTTTAAATCTTGATTACGCCTGGCTGGCCCCCCGGCTCGCTAGCTCTCGTTCACCCGCTCACCTCGTTCGTAACGTGCCAGAGCCAACCTTCTACACCGGCCCGTCGACGCTTAATTTCAATATCTCGCTGGGGATATCGAGAAGCGAAATTGGAGTCTGCGGAGTTTCTGCATTCATTCGGCGGGGCTCTGTATCCCCGTAGCGCATACATCGAATATCGATATGATAAATTGCTGCGAAGCTCTGTGCACGAGTTATATCCTCCAGACGACCTTTTGATTGCGACACTACGGGATCAACTCTCGAAGCTCGAGATTATTAAAGTACTGTGTGCTAATCGTTTGGATACCGGGGGATTTTTTTTTTTTTTCAATTCCATGTGTAAAGGAAGACGAGTCTGAGAGGGCGTCTGAGTACGATAGTAGTTGGATAAGCCACAGATGACGAAACTGTTGGGAGAGCCGCGAGGTGAAGACAAACCCAGGCGTCGAAGGGTTAATTGCAGGAATCGTAGAGAACGAGATCCGTGCCGAGTGTCGGTGTGCGCGCCGTTCTCTGTCTTCCCGCTTGTTCGTGTTTTACAAGGGCGCTTATCCGAACCTCCGAGGCGGAAGATGACCGCCGGAATTTATGGAGCCGTTAAACTATCCCCTTCGGGGGTCGCGGTCCTCCTCCTCTTCCTCCCATCTCTTTCTCCACACTCACCCAACCGCCCTCCGGTATAAGCTCTTATCCTCTACAATGCCCCGTTTTTTTTTCACTGTCCCGTTAACACGTCCACCGCCGTACGGACGGGTTTTGAGCACGTTCAACGCTCCTTTTTATCGCCACCAAGCCTCTCGCATCTACCTACATCGTATGTACCTAACAGCGCTGGAACCAATAGCCCAGGACCACCATCAGCAGCAGCAGCAGCATCATCATCGAACCGTCCCGGTGTGCAACATACTTGAGATTCCACGTCCTGCGTACCCCCTCGAACGTTCATCCTCCGACTGGCTGTCTCAACCAGCGCCAGAAGCTTCTTCGAGCTTGATCACTACTCCGTTGGTAAACGGCGCTGTAGTTTCGGATATGAATGAAATTAATTAACTCGCTCGACTGGAAGAAGCCCCCCCCCCAGGTCTACACCGTCGACAGCTCCGATGAAGTCGCCCTCCGATATTGCTGCATCGATAGGACAAGAGGCCCTCTCGAAAGCTTCTGCTTCAGCCGAGTGAGAAATCCGGTTTCGCGAAAGAGGAAAGGAAGAGAGGCTAGTGCACGTGTCTGTAGTAGAGCATCATAATACTGCTGCCTAATACTCCTCCGCTACTCTACCACCGATATAACCAGACCTCAAGCCTGCAGTAACAAGCTCGTAGAGTTTAGCTGGTAAAACGAGAACGGGAGATAAAGAGGGATGCAGAGAGAGAACGTATTCCTTGTCGAAACCTCGCCGACCTCTCGTTCAATCCCGTCGTCGTCGTCATCGTCGTTCAACTACCGCGCGCACGTTCGGCTTAAGCCCTGGGTGCCAATTAGTTACCGGCATTACCAACAGCTTCCTCCTAATTAACAAAGTTTAAACTATCGATGATGGAGCTAAGAGCGAAGAGAGATCCGCCGGGTTCGGGTATTGGGGGGGGGGGGGGGGGGGGGGGGGAGAGGAGGCTCTACACTAACCGGTATCGTCGTCAATCGTTTCTCTTCGAATCAGCCCACTTACCCAAGAGATTTAGTTCTGGTACTCGCCCGGCGCTCGACCACGGTACAGAGTCAGACCCAACATATCGCCTCGACGAAAAATGTTATAGCTGCGCCTGTACCGGACACGGTACTGGAAATCTCATTTATCGACCGGAAGTGACGTCATACCAGAAGTGACGTATTTCCGGTTGAAAATTGATATTTTCAAACCGGTATTGACGTCGCGACGGAATTTTTCCAATTTTTCTGCATGACGTCACTTCTGGTTTAAGAGGGAAACTTTGAAACTGCGAGTGACGTCACGGAGACATTTTGTGTTTACCATTACGCAGCGGTTAGTAGTGCTCGGAATACCGTCGTCGCTCTGGCGACCTACGCCGGCCGGGGAAGGACTGATATGGAGCAGCCAGTGCGGAACCAACTATTGCCGTGTTACCAGTTCCTGCACAATTCTACCGCGGTGCGGTTTCCGCGCAGTCGCCACTCCTCTGTACGGACCCTTAAGAGCATGTGAAACACTATGGAGCCCTCGGCAGAGCGGGAGAGACACGCTGAGAACGTGTTTCACATGTTCTTAAGGTCTCATTCTCGTGAGGCATTAGAAAAGATAATTTGTTTATTCAGTCCTCTCCGCGTTCTGGCTTACGAAGATGATTACGATCTATGATTTTCAGCTATGTCAACAGACAGTCACTAGTCTTGCCACGTGACATCCATTAATCGATCTCGTTAAAGTTGTCTTTTTTTTTTGCAGCTCAAAGGGTATCGGAATAAATATATCTGCGTGGTTCCCTTTCGCCCGATCTCCTGGTCCCGAGGTCCCTGCTTCGACAAAGAGCTTTTCGAGTGGAGTATAAACGCCGCCGCTCGTCACGCGCAATTAGTCGAATCGCTATTCGATTAAGCTTTAATCAGCCAATTGTTGGATAGCGTTCACCGACAGGAGAGGGAAGTGCGGTGAAGCCGTTTCGCTTTGTTCGGGTGCCGAGTTGACGGGAAACGTCGACCGTTCGACGAGTCTAATTGATGGCGCAAAACAAATTAACACCTTCAAATATTAAACGATTGACGCGACAGTGGTTACAACGTCACTCCGGCATACCCGGTGGCTTTGAAGTTTGAGCTCCCATCCATGTCGCATTCGTAAAACTTTACCCGTCGGTCCGTTTGTTTGCTGTTTTTTTGCTCCCTTCTAGGCTCGTTTCGACCGAGCCGCTTGTCACCCTGTTTTTCGACGATAAACGCGTGCGTCGTTAAGAGATCTCTCGGCGTAATTGGAAAACCGATCGTTTCACCGGGCCAACAATTCCCGCAAATGTATGAAGGGCTTATAGCGGTACCGGGGCTTCGGCTCACGCGCGGGAAACGCAAGCGGGCCTCTTGATTATTACACAGCAGCCATCAGCCGACCGATACCCAGCGGTGATATTATTAACGTTAATTTGATTTTCATCAAACTCTTGTTAAGGCTGGCCGAGCTAAGCTCCCGCTCATCAATTGCCCGCATGGTCCCTCGGGATAATTACATTCGACCAGAGAGAAAGACGGATCGGGAGGGAGCGAGGGAGATGCCCGGCCGTACGGAAGGGTGGAAAAGTGATAGGTCGAGGATGTGGGCGGGAGAGACACTGAATGAGGAAGTTTTGCCCCGTCACTGGGAATAAACTCTCGTAGGCGAAGGGGTCCAATCCGATTTCCAAACTTGCTACCCACAAAACCCCGTGCATTACGGTGGCGATGGCGTTCGCGTAAACTCTCGTTTCGCCAGTCGGGAGCCTCCGCTGATGCTTCATCCGCAGAATCACGAGCTCCCCGACCAGCGTTAATTCAAATTCGTGGATCGTTACATGTAACATCGAACGGCCGTAGATTCGGAAGGTCCGTTTGTTGGGCTCGATATCATTACGATACGGGAGGGTCGTTGCGGCAGACGTGCAACTTTCGCAGTTGCCGATGAAACGAGCTCGGAAAGTGGAAAATAACAAGTGGAAAATGGCACGAGCTCGTCGACCAACGGTCGTCGGGGCGAGGGACGTGCGCTATCCAAATTATAGGCATCATCGCGATTCCATTTGGCGCACGTTCGAACGATACACTCTCTATACCGCTGGACTGATTGGGGAGAGGAAGTTGCACCCGAATACACGCGGCACATCGGGGGAGGTGAAGAGGGTTATACGTATAAATTTGCTGTATCGTGAGATCGCACGGAGGGCACACCACCTATCGCGTTTAACGTTTTTACGTTCGTTCGACTGTCGATATACGTGTGGGGCCAGCGCGCGGGGAGGCATTTGTGCCTCGATAAACCGAGTTGCTGCCGTCACTGATGTAGCCTGAATTATTCATAAAAGCCCACGGTTACGCCGGTTTACTTTTTTTTTTCATTTTCTTTTCTGTGAAACTATTGGCCTTTTTCCCTCGGCATCGATGAAAAAGCATTGAAATCAATATACTCTTCTAGTTCGGAATCTGCTTTTCTCACTTTTTTTTTTTTTTTTTTCCTGAACGAATACCTACAAAGTTGTCGAATTGAAGATTGATCGACGATATACGGACGCGAAGTAGAACGACGGTGAGGCGAACGCGACGTTGGATCGGCCCCGTCGTCGCTGTTGCTTTTCGCTCTAGCGCCGCGAGAGATTGCTCTTTCACTTTAGACGACAATAAAACAATATCACGTCTAAAAGGGCAAATAAATTTATAGCCAATCTCGTCAACGTCGGGTCCGCGGAGTCTTGGCTTCTCGGCTTTGACGGCACCGGAGAATCGCCCCTCCCTCGGTTTCTACTCTCGCCCCGTTGCCTGGCGAGATTCGAACGGCAGCTTCGAGACGACGAGATGGGTCTTAGGACGCGCTTTCGCTACACAAAACCCTCTACTCGGTAACGCGAAAGGCGAATTGGCCGAGCCGGGACGTGCACCAAGCGAGCACGTAGCATAAAGTCGTAAAACTCGACTTACGACGAGTCGTAACACCGAAGAGACAACGTGCCGCTTATTGTTTTTTTACTTTTCTTTTCGTAACTCTCGTCGGCCTTCAACCGAGAGCGCTGCATTGCGTCATCGTACCTCGTCGCTCTGGGCTTTTTTCCATCCACTCCAAAGCTCGTTATAATTGGTAGAGAAAATCCAGCCCTTTGGTCGCTGGTCCAGAGGGAGGGTGGGTGGGTGGGGGGGGGGGGGGAGGGGGTGGCATAATATAAAAGAAATATGAGAATCTAATAAGAGAGGGCCAGAAGGCAAAAAAAAAAAAAGAGAAACAGGGGGTCTCTTCTTCCCTTCGGCCTACGTCATTGCTCGCCCTGCTGATGCCATATATTTTCGGGCACCCCCACCGGTTAGGAGAGTTACCGAGGTTGGCATCCCTCGCAGTTGGTCCACCAGCGCCCGGCCATTAATAACACAAATTTTATTGAAAATATTCGGTACCGCTCGTCTGATGGGGCAATAAAGATCCGAGGCCGGGCATAATGGAACCTCGGAAAACCACCGCAACCGCTCGTATTTCGAGGATATATTAGCCGACGTCCAGGGATTTCTGGTTCCGAGGTGCTCTCGCGATCGCGCGGCGGATTTCGAGGGAGGGAGGAGGATTCTGGATTTAACGGCACTGTAAACCGTAACGGATTAATCCCTGGACCAACGGGTGGGAGAGAGGTTAAGCGATACTCTCTCTCGTTGCCTTCTTGCATTTTCCTTCCACCCCGACCCCACCCCGTCCGGCGTCCAAACTCCGCGAATGAAAAATTGGGAGGATACCCGAGACCTGTTTACGATGAAAGAAGCTTTCCTCTTCGATTCCCCTTTTTCTGGAAGCTGGTTCTTCCGCAGCGGCCACCGCTGCCGTGGGTGGAAGGCTCCCAGTGACGAATGTTCGCCATTAACGAAGTCAGGACCAACACACACACACACACGCACGCGTATACACACGTAGAATAAAAATATACGGTGGAAAACTTTGTCATAAGTATCCGGGATATAAAATACCGTTATCCCATTCGCGATCTTCGCCGATGCTGTTTTAATTTCAATTTCGACCCCGGTCCGCGCCAGGAACCCCGCTCTGGGAGAGAAGAACGGTCGGAAAGAAGTAAATAAACTTTATCTGCTTTATTATAATCGATTTCATACGCGCCGGCGTTCCCTCTCTCTCTCTCTCGGGGCGGAAAAATAAATCCCGTAACGTTCTCGTCTGGCTATCTCTAGCTTCTACCCTCGATATCATCCCTTTCCTATACCACTCTTTCTTTCGATTTTTCTTCCCCTTTCCTCCTATCCGGACCCTCCCCTGCCCCGTTGGCCGGTTCATTTTCTTCTTGTTTCTCGCCTCGGTACGTGTATCATATCTTTCGTTTTAGTTTTTTCTTTTTTTTTTTCCTCATTCCTCCGCGGCTGCAGACACGGAGCGTCGCAGCCTCGGTTATTGGTAGCGTCCGCCCGTGTAGGTATCCGTGCGCGGAACCTGCGGAGATCCACAGCAGCGGCTCCCGCCTCACGGTATGATATACGGCATAAAACCGCGAGAGAAATACTATCTTCATTGTCTAAATGGCTGCCGATAAAGCAGCCCAGTTTACTGCGAACAAGATTGTATTTATCATCACCGATAGCGGGAGAGACGCGACCCCGACGAGACTCGCGGTGGAGTCGTAGCGCCAACCCCCGCATCCTCGCTGTTCTCACGGAGAGGGTAACGTACCGTAGTTTCATGTGTCTACGGACTCGCCGAAATACCAACCCCGACACATGAGAAAACGCGTCGGTTTATATTTTTCCTCTTTTCTCCCGAAAACAAGATCGAGGATTCTCCCCGGTCTCTCTCCGTCTCCTCGCCGACGAGATAAAGCGAGACTCGTCCCAAAATCGTTGCAGCTCCCGAGCAGCGAGGTCCGAGACGATAGCGTCGTAGAGACGACCTCGGCCACCCTGCGAAACGCACGATATTGAATATAAAATGTACGACCGCCACGTCCCTTCCGCGCAGTGCGATCTTCGCCGATAAACGGAGCAAATAGCACAAAAATTGAATGTACACCGTTCAAGAAACTAAAGGTCGTATCTCCCGCGATCGAGAATGTAAAAGGGCGGTGCGGATGCCCTTCCGCTACCCAGCAGTCAATGTACGTAGATGTACAGCGCGCAACCGAAGGGACGGACAAGAATCGCTGAAGCACGACGACAGAACGATAGCCGAACGGGCGTCGATTTGGCCGCGGGGTACGGGACGAGGATTGGGAGATGGTCACATCCGCCCTTATCCACTGCGACCCGAGGGATCGCCGGTCGTGCTGCGGACAGCGTTCCGTTAGATAGTAAAAGTGCGAAGGGCGCCGGCAGTACGACGTGAGCGCGCGTGCGAAAGCTTTTGCTCAACGGGCGAAATCGAAGTTTTCGTGCTCTATGAAATGGAAAGTACGAGGTGATTTCGAAGCGATCCCGGGGTCTCCGCCGGGATCAGTCAGGTTCAATCTCGCTAAGAGGACTCGGGGAGGCCGAGGGTTCGGGGTGGTTCTCTCCTCGGGTGCGAGGCCGATTATCGGTTTCCAGGCCGGACACGCTGCCGGCTCTCCTCCTCCGGCGGCGATCCCCCTCGGCCAAACCGGTACATCAAATCCACGGTGGCTACGTATGGTCGAGGGCGAGCGGAGCCGAACAATAAAAATCGATGCCGTAAGTCGATTGCACGGAGAATTTGACATATTGCGCGGACAGGAAGGAGAGGAGGGCACAACCCCTCGGAGCCCCCTGGTGCGGCGTACATACCGGCGTGTACGGTGGGACACCCTCCTTCGTCTCGTGTGCATGGATACGGTTCGCCGCGGCTTCGCCACTTACACCCTGGAACGGGCGCGAAGGCTTCTTCACCGACGGACGGAGCTTTTTGTGTTTCGCCATGAATGTGTATGCCTTCCCGTTGGCACATCGGACCGCGTAGGCGGTCGGATGAAACTGGGGGAATACACGGGTCACATCGACGCCGGTCGGGCGTGTGTGTGATACACACGGGGAAGAGTTTTTTTTTTCGTACGTACCATTGGCGAACACGGGGGTGAGAGCGCCAGGGACCAGGGGGTGGGTTCTCCACTCCGAGGGAATACGTGCGAGCTTAATGCAATATTTAGAGCAAACTATAGAACGTAAATACGAGGCCATTTTCCCTCCCCGGTGGGATGCCGGCGGCAACAGGGGTGTGCGCGAGAGCGCGCGAAAGGGTGCTGTCACGTGCCAAACGAAATGCCGAGCACACGCCTCACCCGGGAGAGTGAGGTCGGGCACCGAGCGAGAAACCCCCTCGCACGATGGAAAAGCGAAAGAAAACGTGTGACGCTCGTGCCGGAGGGATATTTCGAGAAAAAAAAACGTCGGAGAAAAAAAAACATACACGCCCCAGACCCTTTTTTTCACCTCGTCTCTGGTAAGCCGTATTAAATTGGAGTTGCGCTGGCTACGTGATGAAAGGGACAACGAAAGAGAAAAAAAAAAAAAAACAGCGAAGATATCCGAAACTTTTGATACGCGAACACGAGACCGCTCTGCCTATTACCCGCGATTATGTTTCTTTCCAAATATTTATCTGTTCGATTATCGGATGATGTGTCGACTCGTTGACACGACGGTGAACCGTTCCCAATTATCGATCGCTACCTGGGTTCATTCGTTTTCGCTGAATTCGAGATACACTCCGGAGAAAAATAACAAATTTTCTCTGCAACGTCACATCCGGTTCCGTAATCTTGGCTTTTAATCGGAAGTGACGTCATACTGGAAAACGTCACTTCCTGCTTTGAAATATTAGTTATCAAGCGGAAGTGACGTTGGAGTGACGTCACAAGGAAATTTTTCAAATTTTTCTAAGCGACGTTCACTGCAGGTTTAAAAGTGCGACGTTTTTTTTTCAATTTTGAATTTATTTTTTATTTTTTCCTGAGAAGCAGTAGCTTTTTCCGGTGCTTATTTAGGCTCGAATAGGCCCCGTAGACCGGCCAGAGAAGGGCCGATATGGCGTTTTGGCGTACGGCAGCTACCGTGGAGCCAGCGATGTGCCGTTTTTCCAGTTACGGTAGAATCCCACCGGGGAATTCTTACAACGTATTCCAGACTAGAAGAGAATGCGGAGGTCACCATAGGTGGTTGGCTGGATTCGCCAGGGGTCGTGAGAGTCCCGGTGTTGCGGGTGCATGGCCATCGCGACGCCCTCACGATGTTACTCCCAGAGTCGTCTAGTGTGCTGCTGCTGCTGCTGCTGCAGTGCTTCTTACTCTCTCCTCGCGAGAGAACGCCATCTCTATATCCTCAGTCCATCTCTCCTCGTACTCTCGATCTTCCGCCTCTTCGTTCGCCGACCAGAATCTCTCGGACTCACTCGAAGCCTCATTCGTCTCTTTCCCCCGTGTGCCTCCGACATCGTCGCGCGGCGCCCGGTGGAAGAGAGCCAAGGAAGTGAAACGGGGAACAAGGCGAGGGGCGGGGGACAGAAGAGAAGAGCAGGCTCGGCCCGGGCGTCGAGGCCAAAGAGACGGAGTCACGTCTCCCAGACCGGAGTTGCTCTAATTAAATTACTTAAGCGTACGTGTATCCGAGGGGTGGTCCCGGGGTGAGTACCCACCCGTCTACGACTGCATCCCTCGGCTTGTCGGTGATGTCTTGAAATGGGAACGTTTCACCTGGGCTCTGTGTCCTCCTCCGCTTCTCCCCCACTTTCTCTCAATTCTGCATTTTATTTTATTCCTCTCCTTGAACCTCTTCTTGTCTCTCTGGCCTTCAGCGAGTGTCTCTCGGTCCTCGTCTGATACGCGAAAGCAGGAAGGGACAGTTATCTCCGAGCGAGCGGAAGAAAAAAAAATATATAAAGAAAATGCTAAACGCTCGGGGATAGCGGTGGAAAAAAAAAGGTGAGCGAGCCACGAATCGGTGCACTCAAAGCTGAAGGTTATCTCGGAGACACGGGAAAGTATCTTATACGCATCGACTACCTCGTGGGTTCGTCGTGATACGAAAATGTAATGCGAACCGAGGGTATTGCCGACATTGCCGAGCAGTCGGAGGAGATGTAGAGTCTCTGTATAGTTTCGAGATAAAGACACGCGCCCGCACACGCGCGAGATCCACGAAAGATCCGCTGAGAAGAGGCATGGGAGAACCGAGAGACCGTGCCGAAGGGAGAGGTACATTATCCTTGATGTTACTTTAAACGCACTGGGACGTGAGGTCCATATGATATCTCTCTTCCTCGTGGTGCCGTTGTACACCTACCCACGGCACGATGATGTCGGGCCCATCCGCTCTTGTAACAGAGGGAAAAGACTGAGTCGTTACAAAGGAAAAGCGAAAGGATCCTCCCTACCATCTGGCTTCTTTAACATAACATTACCCCACCTTTCTCGTCCCTCCGCGGGAATCCCAACGTCTTTTGGCTGCTGCAATATTGATGCCAAAATGCTCCTCGGGCCTCGGTTATAGATTTTTTTCTCTGCTCGCCAACACGTTGGGCAGCAGGGAGGCGAACATTTGTTAAAATTAATCCCACGGTATTGTACCTTAGAAGGTAAAACGAAGTGAAAAAAAAACAAGCATGAGTAGACCCGTGTTAAAAGAAACTGATCTATCGTCGACTTGCGGTAGATCTATGACACGCATCTACCGAAGGTCTGCCCACGGTATCCGGAAAATTATCCGAAAACGGTTTCTCGAAGATAATTCCCCGAAAATACGATTTCCTGAAAATATGCTTCGAGGCTTATTTTTGACACGATTTTTTTTTCTTAGCTTGCTGTCTGGAACTGTTTTCGGGAAATTGGACAATTTCCCGAAAACAGTCTCGAACGATAACAACACGTAATATTCCGAGAGAACAATTTCATGAAAAGACTTTCGGGAAATTGTGTTTCGAAGGGCAAGGACATAATGGAGATTTTCGGGAAATTTTCCGTGAAGCAGTGAAGGGATTTTCGGTAGACTCACGTAACAGATCTACGAGGAATCTACGGTAGAGCAGATTTCGGTTTTCTCTGGGAGAGAGTTATCCCGATGGTCGTTATTGAATCCCCTACTTCTAATTTATCTCCACCGTTCGCAATTGTATCTCCCGATGTTTGCCGCGACTCGGAACCTTTGAAAGTCACGCGAGAGAATGGATATAGCCGGCAAATGGAAAGAACATATAGGTTGGGTGAGGGTTGTATTGCGCACGGGGACACAAAAGGGTCAATCGTGACGCGATTCCTTCGTGTCTTTATGGAACATTTCCTGATCCGGGCAGTCCGGAGAGCAATACCGCAGAGCCGCAAAATTCGACGCGGGGCTTCCGGTCCGGAGTCTCCGTGTCCCCCTCTCCGGTCCGGCACAAAGGGTAGCCCCGGGGGGCGGTCGAAGCGTTTCGGACTTTGCCGGAGAGCCTCGCCGGAGTCCAGTTTCGCTCAGCGATGTCGAATGTAAATCAGTGATACGCGGCCGAGCGACCCTCATTCGCCAAAGAACCTCGTTCCAGCTATTGCCAGCGAGAGAGCACCGGGGAGCCGACTCTCTTCTCGTTCACTGCGCCGCGGCGACTCCGCTCCCCCGGTCATTTGACCGTACCGCTGCCGTTCGCCTTTACAGGACGCCCTTCCCCCGGTCCGATTGTCCCATCTCCGATATCCGCTCTCCTCAGTCAACCCTCAACTTTATCCTCGAATCGCTGGGGTGGATCCAATGTTCGGCTGGACAAGGAACGAGAAATCTCTTCCTCCATTACCGTCTTACGTTCTCCATTATGTCCTTGCCCTTCGAGAAATTATTTTCCTCACGGAACAACCGATCCCCCTCGTTCCCTCGCGTGTCGCCAGTTTTACTTTTTGGCAACGTGCAGCGAGTTCTTTGCGTCCACTTTGTCATGATGAGTATCGCGATACGCAAAGGTGCGACGAAAGGGAACTAACAAGCGTCGGTGTATCGCCACCAGGACGAAGCCCGCGACGACGCGACGTGAGATGATACTCCGAAACATTCGGTGCGTCGCCGCGTCGCAGCGACATCGATATCCCTGTAACGTCGGCGTGGTTGCAGTGCGACACGGCAAAACAGCAGCCCCGTTTGCGCGGTACATGGACACAGGGATATACTATCGGCAAGAGATCGAGAGAGTGCGGGCTGGCGACGCGGTGGAAGCGGAACGAGACAGCGTCGTCAAAGGAATCGTCGACCCTGGTCCCCATTACCGCGGTGCGCCGAGCCTCGAGTTCTCGAAACGCCGTGCGCGTACGCCGGAACACCGTGTTACAGTATGGCGGGCAACGCTAGTCGCATTGTCGAGGGACCAACGATGCGGCAATTCCGGCACTGAAGGGAAAACCGTGAGATCGCTACGAAGTCTTCCTCCGTTGTTGCGTATCGAGTGAGCGTCGTCATTGTCAACGATGCGAAAGTGACTCGTCGGAGGAGAGCGAGAGCCGAACGGAACCGTCGAGCCTCGAGGAAAAACCGTACAGCCGAGGCAACGCAAAGCCCTCTCATTCACAATTTCCTACCCTCCTGCTCGTTGTGCTGAGGCTACATTTTTTTTTTTTTTTTTATTAAAGAATGATAAATCGTCGTGATTTACCCGGTTTCCTTCTATAACTCACGGCATCTTCAATTCAACTTTGGCCATGTATTTTTATTCCCTTTCATCCCTTCGTCACGCGCGAGAGAGTAACGTATACTTGTTTTCTTGTTCCTTATTCTTTAGCGTTTTTTTCTTCGCAAAAGTGTTGGCTCCGAAGCGAGGCAACACGCGTTACCGAACGGCTGTACAAAGCAACCGCTGAGAGCGAGACTCGACGCTTCGCGTTCTCGGCCTCTTTCCTCTTCGCTTCAGACTTTTTTCCGCATCTCTCTCGCGCCCGACCACCGGCATCCCTACTCGCTCGCTTAACTTTCCCGGCGTTCCTCGATAACGGAGAAACACTTAGCATTTGTTATCCCGGCGTAACGACGGCCCGCGTCAGACGGTTCGCTCTAAAAGGCGACTTCCAGGAGGACGGAAAGACATCGGAGGGCGGTCGGGGGAAGAAAGAGGCGAAGACGCGCAGCGGGACACTCGACTGGTGAACATTGTAAAGGGTGGCGAGAGAGGCGAAGATGCCACGAAACGAGAGTAGAACTTCGTCGCGCCGTCAACCACGCAACGGAATTCTAAGAGCATGCTTTCCATAAAACTCGCCGGGAGACAGGGGGCGGCACACGAGTGTGTACCTATCTATACGGAGAATGTTGGAATTTAGTTGCCGCCATGAGGAAACAGCAGCAGCAGCAGCAGCCGGAACGGTAGGAAAGAAGTATAAAAAGGAAGACAGGAAGAAGAAGCGGACGTCGGTAAGCTCCTTATCTCGAGCCTTAGCTTAACCCACGGATTGCCCAATATCCAAATACGTCCGTTCAAATCTTTTCCGCCGAGAGGGTACGGAGGGATAGTCGGAGGGTCCCGGACTCTGTGTGTACCTATACGCGCGGAGCTACTCCCTCGGGATACTCCACCCGGTTCGACCGTTCGGCTCCGGAGTCTGACAAAAATATAATTTGCTGCTCCGCGCGCGGTCGTGGCGGCGAGCGTTCGGCGAAGGAAAAGAATTTCGGAAAAGCGATTGCCCGAGGTCTCAGACTGTGCGATCGGCTTTATCGAATTTTCCGTCCCGAGGATGGAGAGCGAGAAGGGAGAGTGACGGGGATTCGACTGATATAGGCGCACGGAAATTCTATAGGCAGGGGGTACCTCTTGAATGGTATTGGCCGGGGTTTTTCCTCCGGAACCGCGATCGACGCAGACCGAACGCTGTGGAAGAAAAAGCAAAATTATTCTCGTCGGAAGTAGCCATTAACCTCGTGACTGAGAAATTGGCTCGTGCAACATCATAATGTCTCGGTGGAGGCCGGGGAGAGAAGGAGAGGGGGGGGGGGGGGGGGGGGGGAGCGGGCCGCTTTCCTCCGGTGGAGCTGTTTTACCGGGGGGTTGTCTCGGCTGGTCGTGCCCGAGCCGCCAACGCGCAGCCAATTACCAGTGCCCGGGCATGAAATAACTGAATTATCTCGATGGAAGCGGCTGCTGCTGCAACCGCCCTTCCATTCCGTCCCGCTCTCGCTCACTCCGGGCTTCTATCTTGCTCTCCGACCTGCGCTGTATTTCAACCCTCACCCATATTCATCGTGGCAGTTCTCGGGAGCAACACAGCCATCCCCTTTTCCCTTCAACGCGTTTCCACCGTCGACTCGCGCTCCCTCCCTCTCCCCGTCTCTCGACTCGGCTGAAATTATGTTGGCCTGAAATTTCGATGAAATGGATTCGGCACATTGCCGGTGCACGGCCGCCATTAGACTCGATTTTCCGAGTTATCGGTCTCTCTATATCGGCCAGGTGAGCGAGAGAGGGCGAGCCTAACGAAGAGAACGAAACTTCTTCGGGGTTTACGACACGCCACTATCTAGAATCGAGCATCGCGATACCCGGCGCGACGAGAGTCCGAGGAAACGAGAGACACAGTTCGCTGGCTCGCGTTTACTCGCCGTGTGCAAGAGCATCGGAGACGCCGAAGTCGTAACCGGGGTGGCGAGGTGGGGAGGTTTCTCGGTCTTCGACTCTCGAGGGATTTGAGAGTGGATGCTGGCCTCCCGTATACACAGGACCGCTCGTTCGCCCGTCCCGTCGGACTACCCGACGGGTTGAGGATGAAGTTCGAAGTAGAAGAAGTGGAAGGAAAATAAGGTTTTTTTTTTTTTTTTTTGAAAAACGAAAAGTCGTGGAATCGCGAAGAAAAAGTGGCGGCTTCTGTACGAGGCGGAGGGAGGAGGTATGAAGAGAGGGTAGATGGCGAGGCATGGGGGAAACTGAGAAGTTCGCTCGGTGCAGACTCGGACCCGACGATCGAAGAAACGTGGGCTTCGGAAGTTTGTCAGAGTGAGAAGAGCGTGGCAAAGTATGCCGCGATTCGTTAAGGGCTTCGTGCCGGTGTGCCGGATAGCGTGATTTTCGTTCGCCTCAGTCGAGCAAGGAAATTACCGGCTCGTGGCGAGGGGTCGACAAATTTTTTTTTTTTTTTTTTTTCTCCCACGTTAAAGTTTGTTCGTTCGCGACGGCGTCGTGGTCGTGTCGTGACGATACACGCACGGTCTCCTAGCCGACTTCGGAATCAAAGGAAACGCGAGACCTCGACGATTCCCCGTGTGTTCACGAGTGTCGGCTCGCGAGGCCCTCCACTTTAGGCACGCGGCTCGGTGACAAAAAAAAAAGTACCGATCATTTTACCAGACGCATCATCACCCTCCGGGATGTGCCAGTTGCGAGTGCGTCCGGAGCACTCCGATCGGTAAGCGACGTCAAATAACTTTCGTTGGAGCGATAGATAGTGGAACGGGGAGAGAAAGTATAGAGAGTAGGTACGCGAACGGTTCGAGCGAAGGAAAGTAAATAAAAGGCCGTTCCGATTGGGCGATCAATTACATCGGGCCTGCATTATTCATGAGGGACCGGGTTGCAGGCCGCAGAAAGCTCCCATCCATTCGTGAATCAAACCGTGAGCTGCGCGCCGGAGTTCCGTGCCGGTGTACATATATACGGAGAGAGGGAGAGAGAGAGGAGACGGAGAGAACGATGGTAGATAGGTGGAGGGCGGGTGTATTTGCATCGGCAATCACTGCGAAGCCGCGCGTACGCGGTGGGACCGCCGCCGACTATCTCTCGCTGTCGGACCGTCGGGCGGACCGGTTACTCGTCGCTGGTTCGAATAATTCCACAAGAATTAACCACCAGGGAACGAGTGACCTAATCGAACGGCGAATAGTAGATATCGATCGTACGAAGATGAGACGAGTCGGAGAGATCGAGGGAGGAGTGGTCCGAAGGATCCGATAGGGAACAAGTGGGACAGACAGGTACATCGGACGGAGCTGGGACTATCGCCCCGAGCGGGATCGATATTCCACCGGTGCTGATGTGGCTGCGGTACGTACGAAGTCGACGCGGGGTGTCTTGTTGCAGCAGTCAGGGCGTCAGGTGGTCAGACGAGAGTGTAAGAGGGACGGTGGATAACTCTGGCTGCTGCTTGGTTGTCTGTCATCGCGGGTGTTGCGATGCCGGCACCGGCTAGTCGGACAACGATCCGAAGCATCCGAAGGGCCCCGGAGCAGTGGTGCGCAAGGCCTCCCACCGGCTAGCTCATCGGCAAATTTCAATAGAATCGTTACGGCGAGGTTGACGTTCGTACGATCGGTGACTCGGCGAGGAGCATTAATTTCATGTGGCGCAGCGTCCGAGGGACAGCTCTCGACGGGACAATGTCCCACGGATGGTCGACTGAATGTCGCGGTAAACATATCGTGGGAGTCGGTCGTTGCCGGAGACGGCTGTACCGTTAGTGGCGAAGAGACTGTCTTCGTCGGGAAACTATAGACGCGGAATACAAGTACAGCTGGTCGAGAATGTGGAGCCAAAGGGAAATTTCCGGCTCGGTGAGGAAGCTCCGAAAACCGCGGGATGGCGGAAGAGAGCAAACGGAAAACATGACTGTAACGCCCCGGTAAATCTGCATACACGAAGGGCCGCTCTGTTTCGACGATGGACGTAGATACAGAGGAAGAGTGCAGCGGATGGGAATCCGAGCGACGGAGTAAAATAGACAGAAAAGGGTGGGTAACGGTGAAGCGCAAATGTAGCACGTATGGACGCTGCTATGATGATCCTCGGTCCGGTGAATCGGTGACGACGAGTATATTCGAAACTGTGCTGCGGGACAAGTTATGTAGGACAGAGGACGAGAGAGACGGACGAGGACGATGAAGAGTGTACCTCTGTCTCCCGCTGCGTCATCCAAAGTAATCAAAGTGGACTCGACCTCTTCCATCTACCATCCGCGGCCCCTCATCTCTCGTTTTCTCCGGCAGAATATACCGGGCGTAACCCGTAGCTACTGAGAGCCCTGCTGCTATATAAGTATATCAAAGAGAGCGAACCACCCTACCCCCTACTCCGTCCCAAGCTCGGCCAGCGAGTACCAGGAGGGTTGGTTACCGGTAACCGTTTCTCTACGTTATTACGTCTTTGAGGGTGCCGTCGAGCAGAAATTATGAGTCTCCGTGTATAGTATACTATACGGCCACTCACCCACCCACTTTCTACTCGAATTACGCGACCACCTCGTTCCTTCCTTAACTCTCTTTCTACTCACTACTCCCTTCTCCTCTTTCCTCGGCGTTCCCTCTCGGTTTGCTCGCTCGCGAAAACTGCCGGACAGAGCGACGGCGACGTTCTCGTATATCATGTGCCTATAAAACTTTATCACTCGTTGCCAGAAAACCTCAAGTGCCATGCCCCATACCATCGCCTGGAAACTCTGCAGTGTGTAAAAATGAGATTCTGAAAGTATGTCTTTCGAAAACTCTCGCCGCTCTATCTTTTTCCTCTCGTGTGACGTAGTGATAGGTGAATTCACTCAACGGGCAAGCTGATCATTTTAGTTTGGCGCGATCGTTCGAGATATCGAAGCTAACCTGTTCACTTTCTCGGAGGTTTCCGGGGATCGCTGGGGAGTAGAACGTGAAACAACTCCGTTCGTGGGGTGGTCCGCTTTGCTCGCAGTGTCGTTGGATCAGCGAGGCGTGGCGGGGTTAGTTTGGTTGGAAACATGCCTGGACGAGCATGGTAAACACGCGCAACTGACACTGAAGGGACTCGAGGCTGGGCTGCCGGGCCGACCGGCTGCAGCAGCACGGAAGACCCTAGCATACATAGATGGGAGGAGGTGGAGAAGCGGCAGCAGCAGAATCTCGCCAGGAGAAGGGAACGGATCTCTGCAGAGGCCGACGTGGACAAACAGACGTGTCGGCGTCCGCGGGGACTCGGAAAACACGGGGACCAGCCGCCGCCGACGAGGATGAGAAACCCGGAGCAACGGCAGCGGCAGTTCTGCAACCACCATCGAGACTATCCGGATAACCCCGGCTGACCGTCTCGCTTCCGTGGATTCCGGGCTTCGGTCACGTTTCAACGGAGCGAAATGAGTTGGCCCTTCGCAACCGATCGGTTATGAGATGACTCCGCTGGCGATATAGTCTGGACGACAATGCTATAAAATTATGTCTAAAAAAAGGAGGACAGTATGAAATGGTAAATCTTACCGCGAACAATACGTCGTAAGTTTGATGCGTTTAGCCCTTCGTTCTTGTCGACGTGCCCAACGCGGAGGAACGATAAAACGAAGCGAAACGTTTATTGGCATGTTACGCCGATCATGCTCGGTTTGCGAGCGGTATATAAGCAAATGTCGTTGGGTATCGTATATGTAACCACCCTATATTCAAGCGCACACCGGTGAAACAGCAATAATAATTCCAAGCTATAAACTCTCGGGGCGTATAACCCAATTGGAATACGATTTCGTCGGCGACGTGAGCGAAAACGAAAGAGCTGGAAACTGGAAGATGGTCAGTACGCGCCCAGTGGGGATTCTCAGAGCGCTGTCTTGCATGCGAATAACCTTGTGGAAGACCAACCACGCGAAGGTTCGGGAGGGCGGGGGGTGGTTTCACGACGAGAATCGTGTGCTGGATTAAGTCCGGAGGTTTCGAGTTTACGAGCGAGTATACATGTAACAGTCGGTGTGCCGCCCTCGCCGGCCTCCTCTGGCATGGCTAAATTATTTATTACCTCGGGTTCAGAAGGGATGATGGGATAAAAGGTAGTCCCGCAGGCCAAGCCTTTCCAAATTAAACGTTTCGCCTGATGGCCTTGCGGCGAGATTAAATTTGCAATCGGGACGAACGGTGTACGGAGATGAGATATATTCGTCGGACCTTGGACAGATATGTGACTGAGGAGCAGCCGGTCAAAAATCCGTTCCTCACTTGCTTCAGGAGATCAATTGTGTCACAATGGGAAAAACAGCAGGGTTGCAAAAAAATTTTATGATCACTGGGAACCGTCCTCGATGGCTCTAGACAACGCCCTAAGTCCAATGACAAATCCGGCTTCATGATTTTTTTTTCCAAGGTGGGACTCTGCTGTAACTGAAAAACTGCACGTCGCTGGCTCTACACTGGCTGCCGTATGCCGAAATGCCATATCGGTCCATCGCCGGCCGGCCAACTCATTTTTCCATCGGAAGTGAGGTCATACTGAAAACACGTCACTTCCGGATTGAAATTTTTTATTTTTGACCCAAAGTGACGTCATAGGTTTCTTTTCTCCTCTGCCCCTATCTTTTCGTTTCTACCGTTCTGATTTTCCAACGTGGCAGAGCTAGCAAGCGCGATCCCGGCTTTCCTCACGTCCGACACCGAAGACGAGGAACAATAGTGTGTTACATGCCGAGTGCCCAACGGGGTAAAAGAAAAGAAGGAAAAAAATCTGTACCCTGTGGACTAGTATAGCTTTAATTAAATTCGTGTGCGACCCTCCATCCGACAGACGCGGCAAGGATAAAATCCCCGGACGAGCTTCACCTCGTTTATTTTGTCAGGACGTAAAAACATCATTCGTCGAATTTACAAGGCAAAAAGGGGGGCTTACGAGGTAACTCACTGCGGGAAGCCCGCTCGGCTATTCACTTTTACGAGACTTTGCGTTATAGTGTCGTGTGACCGTGGTCGTGAAGCGTCGTATCTCCGCCAGTGGTATAGGTACGCCGTCTAACAATTAGTCACAACTCGGACCGTTTTGCTGGCCAAGGAAGCTCGGGTACAGAGATTCACGATGTCCCGTCGGGGGGTCTTATGAGGAAGCCTCTTGGTTTCCAGCTTGAATAGAGTTAGTCCTCAAGCGGAAAGCGAGAGAGACAGAGGCGCTCTCTGTAGTGTGTACAGGACGAAATCTTGGATACACCGTGGCCCTTGGGATTTCGGTCTCGTGGTGGTGAGCCTGTGTAATGTTTGCCGGATGAACGGCTTCCACCGGCATCTGTTTACCGGACGGTCTCTCGCCTTCCTTACCTCCTCTCTTTCCCTTCTGCCACCTTCCGACGACTCTCCTCAACCACTATCATCCCGTCCCGCACGGAGTCTCTTGTACACAACCCTCTAACGTACCCTCCACTTCCCACGACCCGAAGGATCCACGCGGCAAAACTTCTCTACCCCGTTGGATGATCGCGGGAGAGCACTAACATTTCGCTTCGTCCCTTTCGGGCCCCGAGACTCCCTCTCGTGCTTCCCCATCGAAACCCCTTAGAATTCTTGTACTTAGCCGGGAGAGTTCAGGCACCCGTCCGGAAAATCAATGCCTACGCTAAACTATTCCGGCGAACTATGCTTCTGCACTAAAAGGATTGTTGATCAAACATCACGGAAAACATTGCCAAGATTCAATGCGTTTATATAAAACATCACTGGCATTAACAGTGATATGAAATGGTCGACGTTACTCGGGGATAACATCCGATTTCAGCCTCGTCCGCGGCCAATTGCTTGAGTTTCGTCATTAGAATACAATCTGAATACATTGAGCAGTACAAGGAAGTGAACATTTGTGAGGAAAGATAGAACGTCCAAGGGGCGAGTTTCCTTGCGATTTCTCAACCCGCTAACGGCGATATTCCCGCCTACGGGCTTCCCGGTAAGATATGCGGGATTCGATCGTGTGGACGAAAGGAACCGCCTGCGGTTCGGGACGGGCTGATGCTTTGGAAACGAGAAAAAAAAAAAAAAAAATGAGGCACTATGAGGCGCAGGGCAGCGGTAGAAGCAGCGTTGAACCTCCCAGCGGCAAGAGATCGTACGATGTGACTGAGCAAACACAGTCCGACGAGGTGCAAATTGGAATATGGAAATCAGCGGTGAGGGGAGCCGGAATCTCCCTGAGCGTTTCCCTCCTGCCCCACAACCCTCGGGTTTCTGCCGGCATATGCGCAACGTTAGTGGCGCACCAGAGCGGAAGGAAATGTCCGATCGATCTGACGATTTCGCGTCGAGCACTATCGACTATCGTCCCGTCGCCGCTCTGTAAACAAATTTCCCTAATATTTTCGAATAATTTTCGTTCCTCCCCTTTTTCTCTATTCGCGTATCTATTCATCTTCCGAAGCCTGGTCGATTGTCCCGTGGCTCATGGATCCTCGTCGGCTCACCGGAAAGGCAGGAAAGTGGCGTTATTCGGTCGATGGCCGCACACGTTCGCCTTAAAAATTACTAGCGATATTTCAGTTGACGGTAATACGCGGAGTTTAACTACAGCGACCGAATAACAAGAGCAAGATGAATGAAGTACTTTGCCTTACATAATTCATTCTCGAGTTTCAACGGTCGTGAGATGGTTGTTCGAGGGGGGGGGGGGGGGGGAGAGGGGTCTGGGACTGGAGGGAACGAATGGAAGAGGAGCGGGAGTGAGAGACGAGAGCACGCGGTCGTACAGCGGTGACGGCGGCGTATTCGCTATGCACCGCCAGACCGTCTAATCATACGCGCTGAATGTTAAATGTCCACAATTTCCCGCTCTGCTGTACCCTAGCTCGCTCGCTCCCGCTACACCGCGAGAGGGTTTCGCTGCGAGGGTGGCGAACCAAAGCCCGGAGTCTCTCCGGCGAAAGCCAGCAGCGGTGAGCGAGCGAGTTCGAAGGACGTGCCCTCGAAAATCCGGGAATAATTCGTGCTCGCAGCGCCTCGATTCACCACTGGCTTTCCACCCTCCTCCGGACCGCTCTTCTCTCACCAGGAGAGCCTGGCACTGATTCTTGCCGTTACCCGTCTCGCGGCGATCGATTGGATTTTAAATTGTACGCCGATTCTTTTAAATTAAGCGTGGAAGCGATATTAATTCTTGAATGGGGGCGCCAGTTCTCGACCGGTGCCTCGGAGTGATTGGCTCGATAACGCGGAATCGAATCGAATTTCTCGGCAGTGGAGCCGGTAGAACGATCCCGATATATTCAATGTTTCCCCTGTGAGAGATTCATGAGGCTCGGAAGGGGGTGGCTTGCGAATCTGAGGCTGGCCCGGACGAGCGCGGTCGGGCATTCGATCTGTGAAAATAATTCAAACGGGGGAAATCCGTACTCGGGGCCTCCGGCGAATAGCCCTGCTTACAGGCGCGCGCCCCGTGCGCACCATAGGGGTAAGTAATGGCTTCTGTCGTGGCTGTTTAGGCGGCCGAGAGCCCTACCAAGATTGGAGGTGGCTTCCCCTCTGCGAGATACAAACTATTGCATCGCATCCGCTCACCTCGGCATGTCCGATCGACTTAGCGTATCCCGTTTTCCGCCGCTGTTGATGCTGCAGGCTTAGAGCCGGTTCGTGCGGAGGCGCGAGTAAACTCCACTTCGCGGGAGCATCTCCATAACGCACCCCAGCAACGCTATCGCCGGTTTTCGCCTTCGGGTATTTAATACCGAATCTCTAGATAGCGTTAACTTTTACTATGGGAGAATGCCGTTAAAGAGGCAGTGGCAATGCACTGAAAAAAAATTAATTGACTCAACAAAATGTGTGCGTACGGCGGCGAAACAAGTCCTTGATTGATCGAACGAAATAATTGGCATAATAAGTAAAGAAACATTCGAATCGACGGCCTGTTAGTTTTATCAACGACGCATATTCGATCGAACAAACATTTTTTTCGCCACCCGTAAGCGCACATTTCGTAGACTCAATTGATTTTTTTTCTGTGTGGGAATTAAGGTAGCCTTGTGAATAGTGTTCAGTTCGCATAAGTTTTAGAGAAATGAGAGGGAATTGCTAACACTTCTGGATGGTTTAAAAATCTGAAAAAATTCATACGTATTCAGAAAAATGAACAAATCATTTTCATTAAAAAAAGTTAGGTTTCCAGAAGATTTGTTGAACAATTTAATTTTTCATCAATTTGTTGATAACATTTCGGAATTATTATTATAGAAAATTAATGTTTTCAGCACCTTTGATATGCTTGATTTTTTTCAGATTTGTATACCATCGAGAAGCGTTTGCGATTCCCTCTCAATTCTCTGAAACTTGTGAGAAGTGAACACTGTTCGCAAGGACTACCTTGAATGAATGGGAACTGAATTGCCCGGATGTTGTTCTTATAGCAAACAGCCATCGACTACATACTCACTGCTCGTGAAAAAACATCGATTATCCCGCGTAACAGAGTCTTCGTGAACTTACCTGAAACACACAGAAACGATAAAGTTACGTTATTGGATTTTTGAAAGATAATAAATTTGTTAGTATCGGTAGAATCCTAGCTGGGTACAACGAAATTTTAATTTTGCGAGCAACGCCGTGGCGCTTTCGCCATTCGCGTGTGGGAGGGGAGAAAGAGAGTGAGGATGTTCATAGCCAGACGCGTGGGTTCATTAAAGCCTGGCGGCTCCGCGTTTAATCCTCGCGAACCTACCGAAAGCATGTTCGATAAACATTGCCGTAAAGCTGCCGGTTAGGGATTTCCTTCGGTCCGGGCGAACGCCGAGGAGGCTTCGTCGGTTAAGATCAAGAGGATTTTATCCATAAATACCTAACTCGCGAAGACTGCACGCACACTTGACGGACGCGCGTCGGAGTTCCTCATATTAGCTGCGCTACGCCAAAACTCCGAGAGTACACAACCAATATGTCTACTTCTAGATGGATACAGTCGATCGCAATTCGTCGTCGATAAACAAGGGCGTGTAATTCTGATCGCAAAATAATTCAGAGCAACTTCGAGAGCAACATATTAACCGAACTCGATGATTCGTTCGTTTCGCCAGTGAACTTAGAAGCGTCAGCTCTAGAATTGCTGCCGAAACGAACCAGACTTCAGCGAATCGTTATCGACCTCCTTTTGATGTTGTCCCGAGTCGTAAGACGTTCGGCAACCACGCTGGAAACGAACACCCAATCGATTTTCCATTTGTTTATCGCACGGTTCGAAACAGAGATAAGAATAACTTTCCGTTTTCAACGAGCGCTGCCAGCAGAATTTTTCTCGTTAATTCCTGTGAGAGATCAGCCGACCCGCCCAAAAGGAACGTGCTCGCTGCGGCGCTCTCCTTGCTCCTGGACGTTCGAAGTTGTAACCGACGGCAGAGTTGCCGGGTTCCAGAGGGTTTTAATGTCTGCTCCCGCCCGCCGCGAATTACCGCGCAGAGATTTATTAAAACCGTAAAGCAGAAGAAACGACTTTGCCCGGCCGACGAGGTCGGTACAGCGAGCGAGCAGAGAAGCACGTCGGAAAGGGTATAAGAAAGAGAGCAGCCGCCTTACTATACTCAACGGGCGTAACTTCTCAGCGCCGGAAGGCACAGCCTCCAATGGAATAGCGGTTTGCTTTCTTCGGCGAGGATCTCTCGGAGCTCTTGCTCTGACGCCAATGACCAACAGGGCACTCTTATTGTCGGACCGTCGGGCTTAATCAGGCTACAACAACGCGCCACAGGATTAGGTATGGTTCTCTGAATTCGCGGTGTCTCCGGGTTTCCACGTTTCGCTACTGTACGATCGGTTTAACCGGGCCATTACCACAAATCGCTGGTAACACATTACCCCCGACGACTTCAAAGAATGTGTCTTTTCCCCGAAACGAAAGAATCGTTGATCCCTCGGCGTAGAAGAGGTCGGAGGAATCAACCGCGCGGCGGGATTCGCGAGCGTTCTCTGTGTGTTTGCTAGACGTCGCGCTGGTGAGAGAGCCCCGGGGCTCCTCCTAGACGACGACGAAGAAGAGCGAACGAAAAGTTATCCGCGGGAGCGAGTCTGCGAGTTATGTAGGATATTCGGTGACGCGACAACTTTTTCGAAGGAACGTCGATATATTTGTCCCCTGTGCAGAGAGGATAGAGAGTAGTGCCCCAGCTCCGTTCGTTCCACGCTCTTCCTCCTTGAGCCTCGCCCTCACCCTCTCTCACTTTTGCTGTTGGCCTTATCCGTGGTACCGGGCGGCGGGGAGGGACGACGGCGGCGGAGCAGCCGGAGTCAAGTAAAGTAAAGCAAAGGTTGGCTGCCGTCCAAGCCCAAATTCCTCTATCCAGAGAGCCACGCGAGAGCGTTACGACCCATTGCACACGCCGAATCGTCTCTGGTCCCCTGCCGCCACGGTCGAGACAGGTCCATACCTACCTAGCCCCTAATGTCGCTACGCCATAGCTTTCGGTGGCTAGTGAGAGAGCGAGGGGGATGTACATTTCTCTGCCGGAGGGCTCGTAGAAATGTTGGAAGGAGACGGGGAACTGATTTCACCCGGAGACGCGGTTTGTCGGACGATAATTATCCCCAGAGCAGGGGAGGGGGGGGGGGGGGGCGAAATCGTATTGGCGCTACTTCGAAATAAATATCCCAAGGCCAAGCCCGTACGCCCGCTAACTCCGTTTAGAAAAATTCTCTCGTACTCGCCATTAATCCTAGCGGTCCATGGTCCATTGGAACAATCCGGAAGGTTCAACTCCCCCCAGCCCCAGCAGAAGTTCCACGGACCAGCGCCACTGGCTTCATTCGGCTTGTTCCCTCGGGTGTCTTGAAACACCGGGAGTCCAGCAACATAAATATATTTTAATTTACCGTCGTAACTCGCAAAGGGTTGTAAATTGCAAAATAATTACACCCGCTTGTAGGTTGGTCGTCCGCGCGCGCCTGGCGAGGCGACGGGAGAAAGGGTGACGATCGTCGAACGAATTCTCTTTCCGGAATCTCTGTACTCGACTGGCAGTGGTATTAAAGTTTTGTTCGCCCCGGGATACGGAGAGAGAGAAGACGAGGAATATTTTCAGAAGTTGTGATAGACATTTTTCAGGCTGAGAAGCAAGAAGAGCGAGGGTACGAAAGGAGGAAGCCACGCATAGAGGAATATACGTATAGAGTTGGAAACGTTGATGCCGTACCCTCGCCGACCGGTTCACCCCATGGCGAGGTCCTCGCTCGCTCGTGTGCGCGCACTACCTTTCAATTTGCGAGGTAATATTTTTGGCCGGGCTCAACGGTACCGGCACGAGTTCGCTGTTTCATAAGGTCGTTACCAGACGGGATGGGTGGGTTTCGCTAATCTTCACCGCGCCGCAAACTCCTGGCAAAGTGCCCGGCAGGAAAATATTGTTCTACCAACGTTATCCGAGCGTGTATCTCGTGTGACCCCGGACGGGCCGCACGCGACTCTCTCAGCTACGAGTCTCGGCGGAGGCACGAGGAATTTCATATTCGCAAAGTGAGAAATTTACCGTCACATCCGTGGGTTAAGGTGCCCCGCGAGGAACATGTACGGTAAGGCCTTTCGAGCTTTCTCATACCGGCGAGTAGTTTGAAACCGGTGTTCGCCGTACGCGATGAGACGGTTTCCTCGTGACTACATTGAACTCCCTATTCTCGTTTACGTGTCGCTCGAATCGCTTCGGAGCCCGGTGGAATCGTGACTTCCCGGACGATACAGGATCTTCGGGACGACAGGGCACAGACGAGGAATGATCACAGCTCACATTACCGCGGTCAGATTTAGACAAAACATCGCCGGCGGGGCTGCTCTCGAGTTTAATCATTGAACAGAATAGCCGTTTCGGGCAAACATCACGTGCTCGAAAATACGCGTACGTGACCGCAACACCAATGCCCGAAGGCGAGTCCTCGGTCGGTTGCGGCGGTCGACGTTGACGCTATCCACTGTTCTCCGAGAATGCTTTTTCTTTTCTCAATTCCGGACCGAGGGGGTGCGACACGAGAGAGTGGAAAACATAAACGAAGCAAAAAGAAGGAACCGGAGTAAAGGAGAGGTCGCGCGCGAGGGAGAAAGGAGTCGCGAAGGGGTTTCGCGCGGGGCGGGGAGGGGGGGGGGGGCCGAGACGTGCCCGAGGACCCAAATAAATATAAAACCGGGAGGGTCATTGCGGCGAAGCGTGGACGGAAAGTGGCTGGTCCCAACATCTGGCCACTCGCCCCGGCGCGAAATCCACTTCGGCTTCCCTGCTTTATACGCCAACTTCGCGAACTTGCGTACGTAACGGCTGGAAGGACTGATGTGGCGAGGTAAGAGCGGAGAACCAGGGAATCGTCGTCTTGGTTAGATAAAAAGGGCGCGCAGAGCAAAATCTCGTAAGGTTCCCCGAGTGGTATCGTTCATCGAACGATCAGGATTTACGAAGGGAGTAAGGAGTTTATCGTTATCCCTTCTTTCCGGTGCATTGCCAAAGTTGAGATGGGGAGTTTTCCGGATCGCGCTGTTACCCCGCTTTTTATTTTCATCGATCCGGCCAACACAGCGAGCTTCGACGATCCAGAACCATACACACCTAGGCGTCTATTTCTTGACTGAGGAAACCTCATGAATGCCAAAGCGGTGTTGTGCACTGATAAAAAAAATGCGGTTCAATCAACTAAAGATTCGGACGTTCAAGTACATATTTAATGGTCGAACAAAATATTTTAACGCCTCAAAATTATAAAGAATGGTTGAATTAACTAATCTTTTAGCTGAATGAAATATTTTTTTATTTAAGCGTCCCTGCTCGAATCTTTAGTTGATTCAACCGTATTTTATTATCAGTGTGGAGCGGTGATGGTTAATTGCCCGTGAAGCATAGCCGATCGTATGGAACTTATAACCTCCGAACGGTATCTAATGGGGAAAGAGTTGAGACAGTGGAAACGTGTGTTACATAGTCTCCCCGATGGCGGCGGTAGGTAGCTGTGAGCAACATCGAAAAGCGATTGGGCGGAGCCGAGTGGAAGCTCGGCTTGGCTGGCGGCACGTTCTCCCGGTATACTTTTTGCGTGGCCATTGCAACAGTTGGCCCCTTTAAAGCTCTCCCGTATCCGAAGCCACAGGAGCGAGTGCAAAAGTGAAAGAGAAAGAGGGGGAGGCCGACAGACACGGTAGGAAGAGAGCGAGAGCTCCCTTTAACGCCTTTCATAAGCGGGTCGCGAACCGTCGCGAAGCTGCTGAACGGGCTCCGGAGCTCTTCGAGTTGAGCCCGAAAGGTGAAGAAAAGAAGGAGCGAACCGGAGTGAGAAACTAAGGGTGGAAGACGAAGTGGAGGGAAGAAGGACCATTTACGAAAGCTGGACGTGTCCAAATCCGAGAACGAATCGACGCCGTGACCCTCGGCCAAGGTATATCTCACCTTCGAAGTACTATACCTTCCGACGCTCCCGACGCCCCCGTTGAAATACTGCCGAGTACCAATGGAATTTCAATGCCGTCTAGAAGCCACGAAAAAGCGATTAGCCTCCTCTGAAAATTCAGGACGCGTAGTTTTTTCCATGACGCTCTCAGTCGGATAGGGGACGGGCGAAGGAATAAATTCGTCGGAGTGTTATCTCGCCGGCATGAGCGGCTGACTGAAGTGTAAAATAAGAATCCCGTCCTCCGACAGCCGAGCGTCGTTGAGTGTTGGTGTTGGAGCATTTTAGCTAAATTAGCCGGAGAGCAATCGTAAAGGGTTTATTCGAAATTGGCATAAGGGACCATCTCAGCAGATTTGTATTCGAGCTCGGGCGCGAGGCTGCCAATAAGCCGGTAGGATTTTCCGTGCGAACTGGTCGAGAGGATTCGCCAGAAATCCCCTCGTTTGGTATATATGTTAAACCTCCGGGCCGGAGCTATTCAACGCACTCCCTAAAACTAATCCTTCGAAATCAAGCTCTCCCGGAGTCTCGCGCGGTCCCAGCGCCACGGGTTTTCTCTCCGCTGCGGCGAATCAGTCACGGTCTCTTTCCACTTTCACACGACGAACATTACCCACCGACGTCCCGAGGGCCCGAGCTCTGCCGTTTCGTCCTTATTCTTTCTTTCAGCCGGCGTGCTCTCGTTTCTCGCTAAACTGGCTTCTCCGGCTTATCTTGAGAGAAACGATGGTTGCCATGCCCATGGAGAAGAGAGAAAAGAGCCCGATAGACACGGAGCGAGGAGGACTTCTTTCCGTAACTCTCGACGACGCAATAAAGTTCGTATAATAATACAGTTTGAGGATCCGCGCCGCCGATAACCCGCATCAAGCACGGCCACGGCTTCGGGACGTGGAGCAGCAGTAAACCAGTAACCCTCTGGCATCGGCTTGGTTTTAAATTCGAGATCTTCCACCGCGGTGCTCATTTCTCTCGCTGTTTCACTCCCTCTGAACAATTGCCTCGGTCCCCAGCCGTTTTCACATGCGGTCCTATACAGAAGATACAAGAGAGACAGAAAAAGAGGAGATCTCCCGCGTTCGAAGACTAGAAATCTCCAAGAGCCACGAATGTGGGTGTGTGTGTGCGGTTTCAGAGAATTTATGTCGAGATAGTATCCCACCAAGAAAAGGCCACGAGGAGGCAGTATGGCTAGGCTATATCTCGGTGGTGAATTTCGGCTATAGGTGGAAAGGTATCATCCGCCGAAGAGGGGAGTATGAGCGGTTCTACGGCCACGAACTCTGTAATTCGGTGCTGGCGGGAAACGGGACAACGTTAGGCAGCGAACAGCCTCGAAGGGGTAGATAGGCAGGAAGATTCTGATACTCGTACATGCACCGGCAACATCGGGTATCTCCGTCCCTCTCGCGTGCACACGGTTTCGTTACGTTTGCAACTGCAACTCGAAACAGCTCGCAGTGAGTGGACGGGTGCGGGGGCACTATCGCACCGTGTATACCAGTATGCTACAATACGAAACTGGTACGTTGGGGATTTTGGGATCGTAAAGTTGGCCGATATCGAGCAGCGGCGGGTACACGCAGCTTGGGCTGCGCGTTCCCTCAACACAACAGCGATCGTAGTTTCAACCGCCGCGTATACGATAGAACTAGAAACCTGTGGCCCTACCGCCACTCCGGACAAACTCCACAGTACTATTGCGGGGTATATGCGCCGGTGGTACTGCAACCGCGATTACTTACTGGTATTACTCTCGGCATTACGCGCCCTGTACCCCCTTTCCCCCCTCGCAGCCCGCACCCTCATCGTGTACCGCCCCAGCAGCTCGGAGTGTCACGCGCCCTCGTAAAATCCTTGCTGGCCCGCGGAGGATTTTAGCCGGTTAACGCGATTCCGACCCGTTTCATTTCTCCCCCGCACAACATCCCAGCACGCGAACCAGTAAAGCAACCGGGAAGCTACACCGAACGAATCTCTGATAAAGCTTTCGCTATTAAACTCGGACTATTTCCATTACTCTAATCGTTATTCAAATGACGCATAATTGAGCCGGCTTGTTCGGTGGATCGCAGATACCATGCGTCGGTGAAAATTTAAAATTACATCGATTCAACGTCGATGCTGATAGTGGAGGATACGAGGGATTTTGTTGTGCGTTCCGAATATAAGAGTCATGGTTTTGGTCCACGGACGAATTTATTACCCTGCGAATCGTATGTGGTGCGGCGACTCCGATCGCGCAGGCTTGACTGGGAGGTCGGGAACGGTTGAGAGAGGCCGATACGGCGAGGAACTCGAGGCGGAACCGGAATTCTCGCGAGAGGGACCGACAAGGACTAACCGACTCATTCATTGCCTAGTTTAGCGACGCTTTGCCGTGAATATTCATAGCTGGACCGGTTCCGGTCCCCGGGGCAAATATCACTCGAAAAGTTCACCGGCTGGCTTTCACTACTGCGCGGAGGGTGTGGGCGGCCGGTAGTTGGCCCGAACTACATCCACTGCCGCTGCATAACGGCGAGCATCGTTCTCACGTATCCTTCTACTTTCGTACGTACACTTTGCTCGCCGGTACGCTCCGCGTCGAGAAGCCGAACCGTGTGTTCCTTAATTTATCCGTTTCTGTCGCTGCCTACATTCGAGACGAATCCCAAATACATTCGAGACGTGTCACACACGTTCTTTTACCCACTCTCCTGTATTCTTTAATTCACACGTGACTGCCACTCGCTGCATTCGAGATACATTCCAGAGAAAAATAACCAAATTTCTCTGTAACGTCATTCCCGGTTGCAAAATCACCCTTTTAAATCGGAAATGACGCCACGCAGGCATTTTTTAAACATTCCGTTGTGACGTCACTTTTGGTCGAAAACTGAGATTTTCGAACGAGAAGTGACCACACAACGAAATGTTACAAGTTTTGATAGTGAGATTTTTCAAACCGGAAATGACGTAGGCAGAAAATTTTTTATGTATTTTTTAAAAATGTATCTCGAATGCAGGCGGGGCTGCCAGTGACAGAAATCTATGAATTAAGGAACTCACGGAAAGCCCCTCGTATATCGCTGCGCCGTTACATCTTCGAACATGCGCGGGGAAAATGCACGTACAATTGATGGTCGATTGGTCACGGTGTCAATATGCTATCAATAAATCGTGAAGACTACTCGATTCAATCAGTGGTTACCGGAGAAAAATAATAAAACTTATTTCCTTTGCTGAACTCGAACGTAGCCTTTTTTTTAAAGATGGAATTCATCGTACGATATAACTCGGTGTATCGACGATATGAATTACTTCGCGTCTATCTCGCCTCGCCTTGCGAGAATGTCTAACGTCTAGAGCGACCGTCGCGGCATAGTTTCGGGAATTCGAGAGCCTCCGGAATACTCTGCGTTCGTGAGAGGCAATCGACCCTCCCGTTCCTCTGTTCTCTCACTCACGGTTTTCCCTCGTTCATCTCTTATACAAGTGCGGAGACACCCGTGGCTGTCTCGCACCCCGTCATTCGAGATGCCAATGCGAATCCAATATTGGAAAACAATTTTTCTCGTCGTCGTTGCGCCTCGCCGATGTAGAATTTCGAGCTCTCGGCTCTCCGCCCCTAGCCTCTCCCCCCCTCCCCCCCCCCCCCCCCCCAACCCCCGTGAGCGGAGTCATCGGCTCTCGCTTTTCTGGCTTCTGGTGCACTTGTTCACCGATGCTCTTCTGTCACGATGGAAGTCACAGCCAATCCAGCGACGCTGACGTTCTTCCACCCCTCGCACCGGAAACCCTTCCCGGTCGCTTCCTAGCAAAGAGCGGAGGAACGCGCCAATCACGCTATTCCACGAAATTTAATAATAATATAGTCTCATATTTCCTCGTCGACCTTTCCCGGGAAGCGAAGAGCCTACCTTGTTCTTATTAATGTAGTTACTATCATCACTCCTGAGATAACAGATTTTTTCATGCCCCATCCCACTTTGCTTCACCCACGCCCTGTTATCGAGCAACTACAACAGCCTGCGTGGGGGGGGGGGGGGGGGGGGATGCTACAATGAAGCCTTGATTAATCGTAGTCGGAAATGACATTCCGCGTTAACCTCGAGGGAGGGAGAGATAACCGGGACCATGTCGAGAGTAAAGAAGTTATGCCCCACGGAACCTCGCTACATCGAGCCGCGGGGATATTGAAATACCTGAATAACGAAGGCTTATTAAAATATAATTAGGCTCGTTAATTCCCGACGGTATCTGTTGTTGTACACCGGAGGGAAAGGAGAGTTTCGTGAGCTTTGTCGGGGCGGACGAGCAATCCACCCCCATTATTCGTGAGTGTTATCCAGCCAGCGAGGAAAACGGAGCGCGCGGCACCGTCGAGACTTTGTACCGCGGTCGGAGTTCCTTTCCGACCCTCCGATATTGCACCAGCATGGATGCAAAATTAAAATCTAATTGCACTTGGGTTCCAGAATGATGAAGTTCACTCGGAGCTCAAACATTCTTTCTGTGCCACGAATTACATCGCAAACCCTCTCTCCCCTGAAACGATGGACACGAGTTCGCGCCGCGAAGACACTGAGGTGCGCTCATCGTGTGTACGCTGATCCGACTTTTCATTGCCCAAAATCCTTATCTCCAAGGAACGACAAAGGAAATTAAAAAGAAAAATGTGAAATTTTCGCGAAGAGGAAAGAGCTTTCCCTCGCTGTGCAGCGAGGACAAGGGACTGGGAGGAAAATGTCATGAATATACGTGAGTCGCGAGGGAAGCGCCAGAACAAAGAGTCGGAGGGTTAAACTCGGGAGCGGAAACAATAAGAAGGCGAAAGAAAAGGGGTTCAGACTTCTGTTGCTGCGGGAGGAAGACCGGGGGTTTCGGAGAGAGATGATAGTCGGCCGGTAGGGAAAGTGAGGGTACGAGAGAAAAACTCCGGCACTTAGCCGTCGAGTTAACTAGAGTGCAGGGGTCTCGTTTATGTGTATGCGGGGAAAACTGTTGTGACGAGTCAACCGGTGGTAGCCAGGAGAGTTTCGGGCTTGGGGGGAGGTGAGTGAGGGGGAGGACCGTCGCGGAGCCAAAGTGGGTGAGGTTTTGGGAAACGAAAGTCAGTGATAAAGGAGAGAAACGGGGGGGGGGGAGGGCAGAGGGGGTTGCGCGAGGGAAAAGCACAGTTTAAGTGCTCGCCGGAGCGAGAGTCTCCGAGGGTGGAGAAGGGCGAGCGGGGAAATGCAGAAATGGAAAGAGGACAGGAGGTCGGTTCATAGCTCGGGGAACCGTCGGGAATGGCACGGAGACAGGGTGCTAATGAAATAGTCGGTTATGTTTTAAGTACTACAGCCGAATATACACACTACTCCCGTCGACAGCCACGCGAGACGTCACGAAACCTCCCTTGCTCCTCTCGTCCTGTACCTTACGGAGTACACCGGGGTGCGCAACGGCAGTCGCGGCACCCAAAAGTTTCCGGGTCTAACTTCGGCGACGGGGGGACGAAGAGGCACCGGGAGGCACGCTCGGTGTCGAGGAGAACTTACAATCGCGAAATTGGAGAACATCCCCCTCCCGTCACCGTCGAGGCCGAGAGCTCCTCCCTCGTTCCCTCACCGGCGTCGCTCGTCCCGTGAAAAGCAACTGAGAATATAATAGAAGACCCCGAGCGAACGGTGGATGAAATAGCTGGAGAGAAGGTGTTTTATTGTATTGCCGCAATATATCGCCGAGGCGCGCGAGAGAAAGAGAGAGCCGGGGAGATATTTGCGCATCGTGCGAGGCGCGGAAAATATCCGGAGTCTACCGTGCGAAAAACATTCTGACACTTGCCAGCGTGCAGCGAAACCGATTATTTTCTTTTTACAGCTTTACGATCGATACGCGAAGGGGTGTAAAGATGGAAGAATATTCCAAACGAGTAAACAATTTTTCAAGCCCCTCTCGCGCTACCGCATTGTTTAACGATCCCACGCCGGAAGCTCTCTGGCGTCTAACCGTCGGAGAACAAACACGTGTAATACGGTTTCTGTTTCTTGTTCTTCCGTTCGGATAAGCTCGGATAAAGTAAAATAGAACGAAGCAAGAACAACCGTACACTCTTCCAAACCCGATTGTGCCGCGGTGCACACGGGGTTGATACTCGTCGAGGATGTGTGCGCGGGTGGTTGGCCGGAGCTTAAAAGTTTCGCGATAAACAGCGGTCGCCGGGAGGCGCGAAGCTTAACCGGAAGGGGGGGGGATAATAAGATATTTAGTTTACCAACATTTAGATAGTCCCGAGGGCTCGAGGGCACGTGGACTCGGTGAGGTTGGGAACGGGGTGAGGACGACTCCGGGCCGTGTCGGGGAGGGGGAGTACGGCTGGGGGCCGGGCGGGGGGCTGTACGCCGCCGCGACGCCGTGGTCTAAGAGACTTAGGAGCCGGCGGTCACCCCTTGAGTGCATTCTCCTGTTCCTGAGGAGGGAGGACGGCGAGATCGTGCGGCGTCTCCGCTCTCTCTGTGTGTTACCCGGGTATACTGCTTCTCTCAACCTCGGAGAACGCTTAGGCTTTCAAGATCATTAATTTAAAGCGCGGTCGCCGCAAGCTCCCAGAGGCACGCGGCCCCCGATGCAATTTCAATGAGTTCGAGATAATCGCCGAGGCGCGGAGACGCCCACCGCGCCGTCCCGGAAGTGATGGAGAAACAAGCGGCGGATAGAGAAGAAAAACGACGAGTAAAAGTGAGTAAAAAAAATCGAAGTAGGGAAAAATAGTGAGGAAAAAAGAATGTATCCATGCTCTCGGGGGACAGCGTCGACGGGAAAGGGAAAAAAACGACAGTAGAGTTTGCCACGAAGTATCGATCGCTAAGAAGATAGTAGAGTTTCCTCGCCGGACTCTATCGGAGAAAGACAACGATGTGTTCTCCCTCACCGCTCGGCGTTCGCCGCCCTCACCGGCGTGTACGTAGCATAATGTCGAGTCGAGAGAATAAGAATTGACGTGGAAGAGGGGGAGCAGAGACTCGATCGGCCACTGTGTAGAGTTTACCCAGAGGCTTCGAGAGAACAAAATAAAATAAAAGGGTTTGACCGGCGGTCGGGAAACAACGCGGATACGAGAAGAGAAGCGGAAGAACATAGCGTCGGTCGGGGGTCGGAGGGGCGTACGATCGTTGTACGTGTGTGGGGTGCACGCGACGTCCGACGTGTGCTTCTCGCACTCGGGCTCGCAGATTCGTCTCGATGAATTTTACATGCAACGCCACCGGCGAACCCGACGGAGAGATTCCCATTCGGACGCGGTTTAATCGAATCACCGAGGGCAGGAAAAATAATGGCCGGCGTAACGAAGATTCTAGCGGGGTTCGCGCGGGTACGGAGAACGAGAAAGAGTTGCCCAAAAAAAAAAAAAAAAAAAATGAGATTAGCAGGTGGATTGCGATCTTCAAGGAGAGATCTATCTATCGGGCGGCTGTGGATCTCTTCGCGGTAATGCAGCCAAGAGAAGTCCCCCCCCCCCCCCCCCCCCCCCCCCCCCGCGGCGAGAAAGGCGAGGCCATTCATCGAGGATACACTCGGCATTCATGATATTCCGCGCGATTGCGGGGAAATCGGCGAGGTGACGGTAGGAAGGGCGACAGAGATGCTGATGCCCTGGCAATACCCGCTTCCAAGTTCTCCGAGGGGGGTTTCGAGTCGTTCGAGCTGTCACGGAGAATGGGAACGACTACCGCGACGACTACAGCTGGCCCCGCTGGTGCCGGGAGGGTGGAATTAGCATCTCCATTAGTCCTCCGACATAATGCGATATTACCGGAGGTACTACATCGGTGGGCAAAAGGGCGACGGGTATTGAGAAATGCCAGGATGGCGCGAGGAAGTGAGACAATGGCTTCCGTGCCCGCTCCACTTACTCGGTCTTCCTCTCCCTCTTTCACTCGCTGCTTCAATTCTCCGCTCTAATACCACTATCTATCACAAAACCTTAGAGCCCCGTGAACGCTAAGTCCCAATGGAAGGATAGATATATTACAGAGAATTAATTATGGAAGGTAAGCGCACCGGTTGACCGAATCTCATGATCGATGGTCCAGCGAAAGACGTTGCGCGCTATATGGGGAATGATAGGGTTAAAGTCGCGAACGCATGTCGCGGTACGATTTAGCATGGAAAAATCATGGATGAGAAGGTGGTTCGTATTCATCAGTGTTATCCTAACACTTTAATGCAAACCACGCAATATACTTTAAGTCTTCTGCAATATAGTTTCCATGATAATGTTTTTTATCGGGTAAACATTGACTGTAAAAAAAAATCGTGTGCAATTGAATGCACCGGACTGGAAGCTTTTATGCAAAAACTGGTATATTAAATTTCAACTTGATGTCGTGCTGAAGTTCGAACTTAAGATCGAACTCAGACTACAATTGAATTTGAGTTCATACTTCAGTTCATACTTGAGTTCAAACTAACGTCGTAAAATTCGACCCTAAGTCAATAATTTTTTTTTTCAACAGGGAAGTGTTTTCCGACTTGAAGGGCTAATGACGAGGAACCGGAATTGTACGCATGACACAAGATTGAAGAGGTTTTAAGAAAATAGTACATTATCGCATTGAAAAAAAAGTGTTCGCAGTTTGTAATTTATTAACGGTAGGATATTCTGTTCCCAGGCAATATACATATCGAGAGGGGTCATCAGCGGTAATAAATGCTCGCTCACGCGTCACCGCCTCGGAGAGCCGGTGGTATCGTCACCGGTGTCTGCCCGGCCGTCGGCACTCGCCGCGGAAAGTGAAATTAAGATAATGACCCAAGGCCCCTGTCGCTTGTCGCCACCGCCGCTCTCGCTGTCCTTCCAACCGGAGCAAACTACGCAGGGAACATTTAAAATTTTTAATTCTCTCCAGCGTCGACGCGTGCTTCGGAGTAATTGAGCGAAACTTTCCGAGTGTTTTATCGCTCGGCGAACAGAGGAACGGGGGTAGCGGCAAGCGGATTGAAGGTGGCTCACCAGAGCCGAAGGAAACGACAACGGCAGAGAACGGGGGAGGAGGCGGAGGCAGAAAACTTTATGCAGCACGATACTGGGAAGCTAGACGACAAACCCACGTCGCACGTCGATAACGCGAGTGCGCGAGAGTGCGAGCAGGAGAGAGCTTCGAATTTACCAAAGTGTCATTAATCCTACCTCTCACAAACTCGTCCCGTAGTTTGATACACCACCAACAGCGACCGGAATTATTTTGGTGGAGTAATAAGGTTTGCACTGAGCCACGGCTATACATATCTGTCGCTTCTATCGACAACATTCCTCGCACCGAACGTAATTGGAGAGTAATTTAATGACCACAGTCAAATGAGTGGAAAATAGAGATAGAAATGTAAAACTCTTTAGAAACATTAAATCCCGCCTAATAAGATTTTTTCTCTTTTTCTGCAATACAAATTTTCAAAAGTATATTAAAATTTCAAGTTTGGAGTAAACGAGGCATAACTGCAATATTGCGCTATTCACTGTATAAAAAATTCTATAGTTACAGATTTAATAACAAATTATTGGTACAGATCAAATAAAATTCATTAAAATTCTTGATTTCCCGTTTTTTCCACTTTTTCGATTAAAATATCGAAAGATGATGATAAAATAGATAGAAAGTCAATACCTGAACTAAGTTTCATACGTGCGAAAAGCACGGCAAATTTGGCTTCGATACGTGGCCACATTTCAAAAGAAAGGCTCTGAGCCTTTTCCGAAAGCGCTGATGCTGCAAAAGGCCGAACCCTATCTTTGGCGGCCAGTGAGGGGGGTCGCGAGGATTCCCTGGCAACGGCAGCGGCGGCAGCCATTGACGGACCGCTCGAAAACTGCATGAAAACTTGAAAATAGTTTCGAAAGCTTCGCGCGGCACTCGGCTCTCCAAGGTCCAAGACGTTCGAGGAACGAGAGTGAGACAGGTATTCTCTCTCTATCCTCTACAGGCTCCCATTCTCTATCTCGGCTTCGTCGCTCCGTGTAGACGGTAGCTGCGCGAGCTTCGGATTCCTGGCTGACTGAAAAGTTTTTAACTAAGTTTCGTCGGTTGCCGTTCGCCGTTCGGCGACGCCCGTACTCCGCCGCTCTGTGCGAGAACCAAAGCTCTCATGTCGCTCGGGCGCTTTTCATGTTCATTCTTTCGTGGATGAGTTGCGCCGTCCCGCGTCGTATCGCTGGCCTTATCCACCGACACCGAGTTACGAACCGTAAAGAGACGGATAATTCGCGAAGGGATGATCGAGGATCCGCCCGTCTATCCGCAAACTACTTTTTCCTCCTGGCTCGTCGCGAAATAGGACTCTTATTTTCAGAAATAGCTGTTTTATCGTCCGAACGTCGCACGGAACTCACACCAGAAGCGAACGGCGGAAGATTCTTGTAAAAATAAGAAAGTAAAAAAGAAAAAAGAAAAAAAAGTTAACCGTAGCTCGATGACACGGTTGGAAATACGGGGGGGGGGGGGGGGGGGGGGAGAGAAACGATCCGCCGAAAGACGTACTGCACAGGTAGCCAATTACCGATGAAACTACCCTCGTCCTTTTTTTCGACTTTATTTCTTCTCCTTAACTTGTCGACAGGGACTTCCCGGTTTTTTTTTCCTTTTTTACTTTTTTGTCAACCCTCCGAAAGCTTCGCTGGCAGCAAAGACCAAGAAAAAGGGCGACCGTATAACGTAGCCGAAGAAAAAGAGAGCGAAACGCTCTCCTGCCGGGTGGTCTTTCTTTGAAGTTGAATGAACGGTGGAAAGGTGGAAATAATTAAAAGCATTGAAAGGTTCTCGAACGCCATTAGTGGCATTGACACAGCGTCGGGGAGGGGGGGGGGGGGGGGGCTCCTGGGGCACTTGAAAATGAAAGCGAGGAGAGACGAGAGCGAGGAGGCAACCGCGCCGAGATTCGGAGCGACGGAAGGAGGAAACGTCCGTTCGTCCAGGGTGGATTGCATCCCAACACGGTCTCGTCGGGTATGGGTGTCGCGCGCTCTCCGCTCGGCGTGCGAGGGGCATAAACATTTTTAAAGAGTCGGCGTTTCTCTTTCGTTTCACCGTGCGAATCACGGAAATTCTCGAGCGGACGGAGAGAGGGAGAGAGCCGGGACGCACGTGTGCTCCGGGAAACCTCGCCGCACCCTCGTTTTTGTTTCTTTTCAAGCTCCCACTCTTCTCTCCTCTCTTTTGCCACGCATGTGGCTGTGTGGCTGTGTATACGCGATCTCTTCTTTTTTGAGTGTTGTTTTTTTTTTTCCTACATCCTACCTACACACGCCTGCACCGAGCTGAAAACTTTTTAGTACCGTGTACCGTAATTAAACCCCGCGTTCCGCTGTTTCTCTGTCTGTCCGTCTTTCCCTTTTCGTCGGGGCCTCAGGAGCGGGCGAACGAGAGGGACGAGGAGAAAACGAGCCGGCGCGGCCACAGAACGGAAGAGACAAAACGGAATTCGGAGCCGCTAGGAGGAGGGACGGTGAGGAAAAAAGTGGAAAAAGAGAAGAGGGGCAGCGGGAAAAAACGCGGCTCGTCCGGATTTACAAAACCAACGGGAGAGCGACGACGGCGCGTCACCGAATTTTACCGACAATGAGGATGTGGATTCGCGATACGACGCGCGAGTCCCAGGTTACCACCTATTTTTTTAATTTTTTTTATTATTTACTGTTTATCCGCCACCTGCGATGCTTTCGTATGATACCCTCGTTTTTTAATTCGTAACGTTCGTTCGGATGTACAATGGTCCAACGTGGCGAGACTCGTAAACCGCGATTCCGCGAACCGATTCGACACGGGTAGATTGTGTTTTTCGTACGGATATGTATTTTTATCGTCGCCCGAGTTTCGCTGAACTATGGGCTCCAGCTGGTTTCCATGGATGCTCGAAAAATCTGACAACGAACATGAGGAGAGGACATTGCAAATATTTCGCCAATTATTTGTCTCACCCGACTTTTGTGCCCGCGAGAATAGAGGCGGGAGGCGACGTTCCGCGAAAAGCTTTCATTGTGAAGGGAGTTTATAACACGCTTTATGAACGAGCGGATAATTCTACGGACGTAGAGGAAGTTATTCGGGGCTGGTATCGCGAAAGTGTGGAAATTACAAACGAAAAAAAAAAAAAATTAAAAATTGAAAGTTTCACCGGTGCGAGAGCGCATGGAAAACAAGGCGCAAGATCGGTGGGCCAGGCTCGAACGTTTCCGGAATAAGCGCGAATACCAAACTCAGAAAAAATTACATAGCAAAAGCAACAATACTAATTTTTTACCATAAAAAATAGTTCCCAAAAGGAACATCTTTATTTTGCAGTTACGACAATGACAAAAAATCATGGTTGGAATCATAACTATAATTTAACCAAATTAATTTATTCTATCAGAAACTATCTATATAGACGTTCCCCCTGGAAACGACTTGTTATAATAGGAACTGCTATCCCTTTTCTCAGTGCAAGCAGCGCGATGTTGTATGTCGGTGGGTTCGATAGGGCCCGCGAATAAGGATCAGGATTACGTATCCATCCGATAAATGAACAGGCATCGCTCCTGGAAGCGTGAAATCTGTGTTTACAGCCTCGACGATTCCATACTATATGAGAGGGCACGCAACCGGCGTGTTCGCCACGTTTAATAATTATTCAACACTCGCACTTGGTGGAAATGCAATTATTGTTGCGGATTGTATTTATTACTTAGCGGTCGCCCGCGTATGAACAACGGATTACAAATTACATTTGTCGGGAGTGGGTGCGGACCGAGAGAGGATGGGGGAGGGAGGGGTGGAGGGGGGGCGAGAGAGCCCTCCGGGCAGACTGGATTTGGCAATTATTCTTTGTCGAATAAGTTTACCACTTCGTGGTAAACATATATAATGCGCTATTCACGCCGACGAAATTATACAATTGTACAGCGTTGGGAATTATATCGCATCGAATATATTTCCGTTGTGTACTCGACCCTGGTCATCTTTTCTGATTACATTTTTTTTCAAATATTTCGTCGGCGTGATGTCACTTACGGTTTCAAAATCTCAGTTATCAAATTATGGAAATGACGTCATACCGGTAAATGTCACTTCCGGTCAAAAAATGAGATTTAGAAACCGAAAGTGACGTTCTCCCCTGTGACGTCACTTCGTTCAACATTTTAAAAAATCCTACGCTGATGCTGTAACTTGCTTGAAAATGTATTCCCCGACATTTGTTTCCTTAAGCAATGACACGTCCGTGTACATACTCGCCCTATCTACTCGACGACGTGCGGTCTCTCGGCCGCGGTACGGAATAGACTCGAGTTGCCGAAAACTTTCCCTCGCAATATCTCGAGCGTAAAGCGACACAATTAATCTTGAAGCGTGAGCTAAGCTCTCGGGTACCCAGAGCGGGTACCTCGGACCTGACCTCGTAACTCGGGTTTCGTTGACTCCGGATCGCGGTGGGTGGAAGCTCGGTTCGGTGGAAGGGGCGTGTAGCTGGATTGCGGAACAGTGGGCAAAGGGGATATCACGCAACCCGTCCCCCGAGCGTTGGCAACAGCAGCAGCAGCAGCGTCAACGGGGAGAGAACGTCCGGCGTTACAGTGGATTCTCCTCTCTCGCAAACGAAGCGGAGAGCCGGGAAACTCCCGGCCGAGAGAGCTCGTTATTATGTAACGAGAGGCTCGTTATAACGACGGAGACAAATTCTAAAGCCGAGAGCTTCACATCCGAGCCGCCAGTTTTCCACCCTGCACCCTCCGGTATATCCTACCCTTGTTCCACTGGTAGCCCTTGTCATCCCAGAGTGTCGTGTACAACTACCTCGGAAGAGAAGTGTCATTCACGTACGTATACCTCCTCTCCCGAACGCACGGAAACCACCCCCGTCCCACTCCTCCCTCATATACGATTTTCCCATTAATCGTACACCCGCAGACAGCAGGATTTAATTATCAGCCGGTAGATACCGTGAGCAAATCATTTACCGCCCCGATACCGAAATCGAATCGGCTATCGAAGGAGGGGTGGGGGGGGTGTGACAGTGAATAGATCGCTCCTGTATCGCCTGTTCGACACAGAGGATTTGCATCTAAGCCGGATGGGCGCAACCCCCTGGTCGATGTCATCTCGTCCTCGTAGTCGAAACGTAATACACACAGGGTCTTCGGGGAGGTCAATCGAGAGGACCGGTCGAGATCAATTTGCCCCCCTCGTGCACGTGACAGTAGAGCTTCCACGGCGAGCCAATTCGCGCCCGAGCGGGATGGAGACTCGTGCGACGCGTCGCTGGCTCGACCCCGCGAGAGACGGGGGTATGCTGACGGGGGCAGGAGCGGGAGGACCGGGGGACCGGAGCGGGAGAGCTGTAGTAATTAAACTGCGGTTTCCCGTGGCTGGAGCACCTGCCGTTACCAAATTGCAAGTTATGCAGCGCGTCACTCAGCGGTCGTGCCGTCGACGCGTAGCCGCTAGCCTCATGCCCTCCTGTTGTACAGTGTAACATCCCCCTCGCTCCGGCGCGAACCCCTCCGGCGCGAACCCCGTTGACGAAGTTTGAAGTCGCGAGCGCGCGAGGGCTTGTAAACTTTACGGAACACGGGACGAGCGCGCGAGACCGCAACAGAGAGCCGAATTCACTGCGTTCGCGGGGTCGGACCGCGTCTGACCCGACGACTCGGTCTGTTCGGTTCGACCGTTCCGGAAAATCTCGGCTTCCCGTGCATCTTTAACCATGTGCGAAGGCCCAAGAAATCGGAAGAGGAAAAGGGCGTATCGCCCGAGTGGCTGAACTCGCGCAGATGCGCTTGTTCGCATTCGGTGCAATTTTCTGTCCGAAGCCGAATCGAATATTCCATTCGGTGTAATTCGCGTCGCCAAGTAATCGGAATACATCAGTCGCTTACAAGCAATCCACGATATTTATCAGCCGCGAAGTGTATTCTTTGTTCTTCTTGTTTCTTTCTCCTCCTAGAGAGCCTTACACAACCCCGGTGAATTCCGCGATCGATTGATTGAGCGAGTCTTAACGGTCGAGGGCGCACCTGGTGCTTCTCTCTGTTCCCTCGACTGCCAACCTTCCCTCTTTCCTCCCCCCCTCCTCGTCCGTACTATTTATACATGCGAACGCGTAGCTGGAAAACTTTGCCTTCTTCCACGGCCCTCCCTTACCTCCCTCGCATCTCTCATCCCTCGTTCGCGCAGTATAGTCAGCGGCGACTTTCACCAACCTCCGAACCCGCAGACTCTCTCTCCCCTCTCCCCCCCCCCACCCCCCGCCCCTCCCACGTCTTCGTTAATAATCGATTATGAAGGATGACTGTTTCCGGTATCGACTAATACACAACGAGAGAAAAGTGTAAGTGAGGTATAAGCGAACTTATTGTTGCGAGGGGGTAAAGTTGCAAATTTATCGAAAAGTTTTTGCAGCGTGTACGCTGCCTGCGGGGATCTTCGGGGGGGGGGGGGGGGGGAGGAGGGAGCAGGAGTTCCTACGCCCCTCACTCCTGTCCTGCCTCGCGCAACGCCCGCTGAAAATAATCCCTCGTTCATCATCCGAGCTACGGCCTTCGCTCTGTACCTCACCGCAAGCACCGAGAGCGCTGGAAGAGGCTCCAACGTACAGCCACGGTGTACGTCGCCAGCCCCGGGTAACCCCCGGCGCTAAGCCGTGATTAGTTGTTGCGGCTGCGAAAGGGTAATCTGTTGTACGTACATTTTTATTACTCTTCGTTAAGAATCCTCTCGCCCCGGCGTTCTTTCCAGGGAAGCAACAGCATTTCACTGTGAAAGCACACACACACACACACACAAAGTTCTCGCAATAATTTCCACTGCAACGCCGGTGAATCGCAGTCTCGCGAAATTTATTCGCTCAAAATAACGATGGACACAGGTTCCAGTGAGAAGTGGAATATCGTTCGGGGTATGAAAAAAAAATAAAAAATCTGAAGATAACGTTGTCGGCCTCGATAGCCGGCGGAGTACATTGTATCGTGTACGCGATATACACGGAGTGGGTGTAAAAGAGGTGGAGGCTGCAGTAAATCGAGTAGTAAGTGGGTGAGAAGGATCGTGGAAGTGAGGTGCTTCTTCCAACTGGAAACACCCGGGCCGCTGATACCGCTCGCCTACCGTCGACGGTGCCTTCCACGTTGAAAAAGGGGTATGGGCGTGTACACACCCCCATCGTGCACCGGGGGGGTTATCGTCACTATATCACCGCGGGGTCGTCCGACGATACCTAAGCTGCCCACTGGAACTTTATTGCGGGGGCGAGCCAATTATAGGTTCGCGAGCACGGCGAACACGATGTATCGAGTACTTTCGGGCGCGAGAGTCCCCCCCCCCGGCCATCCCCTCGTCCGGCTTCCTCTCATCCTCTTCTGCTATTCTGCACATCTATTTCCTCTCCCGTGCCTTATGCTCCTGTATCTAACTACCACCCGAGACCTTCATTCTCCGACCCTCGAGCAATTTCTCTTATCTCGTTTCTTCTAGACCCTCCTCCGGCTCTTCCTCCTCCTCCTCCCGCTCGCCGCTCTCTCTATTTCTATTCTCCGTACACTTTCCGTCTCGTTTTCTCAAAGCCCGCGAGCACGAAAACTTTCCTCGCCACCTCGTTCGCGAGAGGCGATCAAATACTCTTTTCCCGATTTGTATTAACCGTTCGTGCCCTCGGTCCTGAGAGCTTCTCTACGGCTCGCTTCACTCTCTCTTTCTCTCTCTCGGCACCCCGCTCTCCGCACTCACACCGCCTCTTCGAACTGTGTTAATCGATTGATCGATGACCGTGCGGCGGAGGAGAACCACTTCGCGTAGACAGACCTTTCGAAGCCCCTCGACGAGGCGAGATACAAAGGCGAAAGTTATTTCTAAATAGCAAGTCCGTCGACCGATCGTGATGGTCGAGGGGAAGGCAAGCGGTAAAGTACGATGGAAGTTTCCTGAAAAAATTAATAAAGCGCGAATAAAAAGACATTGTATTTCTCATCTCACCGAGGCGCTATTAGGAGGAGTTGTCTTGGTCGCAACGGCGTTGGGATCCCTCACGGCGTTAATCGTCGCGCCTCCCCAGACTGGCGTTTCTCACGCCGGCGATGACTGTGCGATTCTCGCTGGGACGATTTTCATGAAAAATAGCGGAGTCCTATGAGAGAAGATACTCGCTTTTCCTCGACGACAACCGGACCGCACCGAGGGAGGAAGTTCATTTCGTAACCTGTCCGCTTTCGGGAATTCATCTCCGGGTTTTCCTCCGGCCCTCTCGCGGGGCGTACGGCGAAGATCGTTGTTACGGGTAAGCGAGAGAACCGCCTCTCACACCCTCGGCGAGCACGAGCCTGGAGGCTAGTCCGCGCCCGAGAGAGCCGAGGGAGGCGAAGGTGTGCGGTGTCGGTGGCAACGCCGCAAGAAGCAGCAATAAACGTCAGGGCTTCTCGGTAATTAAAACTAAAGATCGGGCCCAGCCGGTGTGGGAGTCGCTCCGGCGGTGGTTGCGAGCGAAAAACAACAGCCGACGAGAGAAAACCACCCGCCGGAATAAAGAGAACCGCTCGCAGGGTGTGGGAAAAGGGGCCGCTCTCGACGCCGCCGGAAAGAAAATTGGCGAACATCTTCTCCGAGGGGTCCTTACCACCGCGGCACTGTAAACCATCATCCACAGCCAGGCGTCTCTCCCAGCGGAAACTTAAAGTTCAATTTCGCCACTGCGGCGAAACTACTCACGCGAATGTCTCTCCTACCCGACTATCCCTGCCTCCGTGTAAGCGTATCTTCGTGTCGCACGGCGGGGCTGTCGGGAGGAGGTTCGAAGGGACTAGGCCGTGGTGTAGGTACACGAAGAGTACACGGACGACGGATCAGGAGGTGGAGAAGGTTGAAGGCGAGGGATGAGGGTCCCCCGTAGTGAGAGGAAGTCTGCTGGATACAAAATCAAGTCGCGAAGGAACATGTGATTCGCCGTTGCTAATCTGCATGCCGAGTCGAGAACGTGACGCCATTGAATATTTAAGACGGTCTCGGAGAGCGGAGTGAGTTCCGCAGCCTAGTTGCTCCGAACACCCGCTAACCTGGCCTCCTTCGAGTTCGTAAGAGGCGAGCCCCGAGACTTCCTGGTTTTCATATGCAAATGTAACCTACCCGCATTGCTGCTGCTGCTGCTGCTCCTCCCGCTGCTGCTGCTGCTGGTTGCTGCTGTGGCAATGCAACGCCATGTGCCGCGTGCGTGTTCACCACTCTCCGGTTACTCCGGTCCCTCGCACGTACGTGCACCCTCCACTCGTACCTCCATTCGGTTCCTCGGCAGTAAGAGCCGCAGCTTCTGCTTCCACCGGAATACGCTGCGGAGGTTTCCACAGCGGGTACCTGCAGGGCCTGTGGATACGATGCCGCTTGACTACTCCGACTCGTTTCCCTCGCGAACACTCGTCTCTGCTCCTGCACAACGTAGGACAACCCTCTCGACCCGAACGGAAAACTTTGTCGGCGTACACTCGGTCCGCCTACGGGTACCCAGACTCCTTCCTGGATGCTACAGGACTCCTGTGTCGTGTTCATCCAGACATCATCTTTATGTCATTACCGCCGCTGCCGGATTCTCACGCAATCGTCTGGCAGGCCGTACGAAACCCGATTGCCGGGTGGAAAGCAATAAAAATCGGCAAGAAGTAGTTGGCGAATTGATTGGAGTGCCAAGTGTCGCAAACTCGAGGAACTTGTCTGATGAACTTTTTTGCTCATCGGAGGAGCAGCGAAGTTTCTTGCTCGCGCAGTTGGCTGAGGAGGTCCATGCTCCTTTTTTTTTCATAATCGACAAGTGGATGCGGGTATGCGGGTGGACTCGTTCGAACTTGGGAGAGCGTGTAGGATCGTTAAGGGGACTTTGCGCGTAGCCAGAGTTCGACGGTAAAGAAACGTAGTGATTTTTCGATACCTTCTTTTTTTATTTCCGATGTTTTTCAGATAAGTTTTGCATACGAGTGCGCTATGGGAGCGCGAGAGAGTGTCGAACACGTCGGGTTCGGTACTTCCTTCGCTCGTATTATTCACGCAGTCCATTTGTTCGTGAGAGTATTCTCCGGGGCTTTCTCACCACGCGGTGTGTTAAAACCTCCGTGAAAAGATGTCAGTGGCTTAGTACTCGATGAAAGCGTCATATAGCGGAGCCCGGGAAGAGAGGGTGCAAAATTTCAATCGACGGAAAATGGCCCGTCTCCCGGCTGCTGCTGTCCTCTTCGCCGGCTTCGCGGAAGGCTCTTTCGCCGACGATAAGGAAATGGCCTTGACACGAAAAGGGAAAATCTGGAAATTCCTGAACTATTCCCCGCTGGGAGAGGGTGGAATCGGCGAGTGGGGGGGGGGGGGCAGAGTGGAATTTCCGTGCTTTCAGCGAAACAGCAGCGAAAGCAGCATAAGATCGTCAAGATCCTGTTCTCCCTACGGAAGTGCGTACATTCTTAAGAAGTGAGAGCAGTTGCCCGAACAAAACGAGACGAGAGCCGAGGGCCGGGCGGCGCGAGGATAACGGAGAGGAAAGGAAAATACAAAGACGCCAGGCCGTCGGAGACGGTCGGCTCTCGGGTCTTTAATTTACGTTTAGAATTCTCCGGAGGAAAATTTGCTAAAGATGCGGATGCCGGAGAGAGCGGGTACGAGCAAGGACTCGGAGGCTCTTCACGGACTTGGTACGGAAACTTATTAAATATTTCCTACGCATTTCATTTCATTAAGGGATCCGCGCGCGCGCGTGCGACTCTCCGTGCATTCTTCGGTGCCTCGTTAGATAGGTGAAGTAGGGTATGCCCGCGGCTCCCAACGGCGGCCAACGCTGTTTCATATCCTGGTGGAAGGACGTTGGAAAATTCTATGTCCCTCGCGCCGCCCCGTCCGTCGTATCCCGACCGAATGTGGAATCTCCCGCTGAAATGGCTCTACCAAATGTTAAAGCCGGAGCCTGGAAGTCGACGACTGTATGACTGGCATCTGTCAGTGGGTCCAGAAAATTGCAGTGTAACGACATCCGCGTTAACATCAAATCGACACGAACCTTGACGAAAAAAAAAAGTAAATCCAATCCCATTATTCTCGGACTGCGGTTAGTTATTTAGGTGCAAGCCGTCGTTCGGTAATAGGGCGACTAGTACCGAGCTCCCGTGGACCCCGTCGGAGGGTGAACCGCTCAGGGTGGGTGACGTTGAAATAACTTGGGAGTAAATCTCAGGTTTTTTTTTCCCTCGGAGCAGCGCGGAGCAGGCAGCTCCAGCGGGTACATAGGCTGTTCGGGGCACCTTCCCTCCCCCCTCGCCGGCGAAATGAAACTCGGTGAAAGCCCGGCTGGATTTATACGATGGCTAAATATGAGCCGGTAGTGCCGCCATTCTTGCCTTCCGCTCTTTCCTCTCACAGGCGCATGGCGGGACTCGTTCGGAAGGGAAGGTACACGGACCACCATCCACAGGGATACCCGAAGACGACGATGTGGTACTCCGTCGGTGGACGGGGGAAGGATGCTATACAGCCAGTCGCTTTCGTACCGGCGCGAAGGGGATAATTTGTGAACGGCGCGGAATTGCCGGGAAATAGGAGACGAGAGACTACCAGTTCCCATTCGGTGTACGTAAACGCGGGTGGAGGCGGGAGTCGACGCCGCTGTGTGGGTCCCTCATTTCTGGCGTACGTACGTGTGCTCGGTACTCGTTCGTGTCCGGAGGTTGAAGCAGCCAGCCAGTCGTGCGGCAAGGGTGCCAGTCGGTTGAGCGAATACCGAGTACAGGAGAGCACGACGAATCTCCGTCTCTCCCTCGCTCGTGGAGATCCGTGCAGCGAGCGATGCGCCAGACGTGAGGGTAGCTCGTATCACGTCAATGTCGTTGCCTCGCGATTTACATCCGATATGCGCCGATATAGCCTCCTACCACTCCGGCACACGCGGACGGTCGGAGGAAGAGGGAACCGCTCGTTCGCCTCCAGCTTCGATCTACCCTCCGAGCGATGTGTAGTTACCCGAGGAGGGAATAGAAAAGAGAGGAATAAAAAAAAAAAAAAGACGATAATAATAATACAGAGAACGACAAGAAGAAGCGCATCAGGGAAGCTCGGGCCGTCGACGGTCGGGCGGATGGAAACGGGCCCTTAGGACTCGGTCGGAACGAATGATAATTCGATGTCGGGGAATGCTCGCGCGAGCATTAATATTCACCGATGAGGGATTCCGCTTTCGCCACCGTACGAACTCCCTCGGCATGTCGGTCACGCGTCACGTCTCCATCGCTCGCGGTACACGAGCGACTCCGCGCAGGCGCGTGTCCTCGAACCACTCGACGACGACGAAGAACCGATCTTTCGAACGATAAGAATTATTTAACAGCCATACCGAGAATCTCTCTATAATTTTTCAGAGATCGCGGCATCTCCCGGTGATCGTTAAACCCGGCGAAAGCCGTGGCTGTACCGTGAGAAATTTCTCCGGACCATCGGGATGTTTCACCAATCGAGTAATGGACATGATCGCTTTTTTTTTAATTCTCCCATTCGTCGAACGAGTCCTCTCGAGGCGTGCGGTGTGCGCGTATCGCTCGAGGTGGTACGCCCGAGACTTGAGACTCTCGAGAGAAGGGGCCCGAGGAAGTTGGCGCTGGATCTGTCCCGAGAAAAGCGATGGAGCGAAAGGGAGAGAAAGAGGCAGAGTTGCGGCGCACGAGAGCATACGGTCGTGCGATCGCATCGCTTCCGCCGCACGGTGTCCTCACCAATGGAGAAATCGTGGGCAGAGAGAACGAGAGAGATCTCTCCCTGTCTGATTTATCATCCAATATTTGAGTGCGGAGCTTTTCAATCAGAAACGGAGTTTACACAACAGCAGCGGGTGGCGAGAGTTCTCTCGATTTCGCAATGCTGCCTGAGAGGCCGGGGCTCCCGATGTAGACGGAAGCAGAGACAAACAACCCTCTAACTACCCTCGGCGCGGGAGGCTTCCTTCCTCTTTCCCCACCCAATCCCTGGACCGAACCCGATATCCCGTCCCGCCCCGACACGATGCGCGAGCTAACTTTTATACCGGACTCTATTCGTCGGAAAAACCTGACCGCTCCGTGCGAACCTTCCCGATTGCACTCGCAACCGATACACAAACACCGGTACTAATTTCACTGGAGCTCGAACGGCGCGTCGCCACAGCTACGGGAAATATGAGCGAAAATTTTCGAATTCAAGGCACGTCACGCATACCCGATGAGGTACCGGTGGAAGTAAAATCAATTATGCGCTGCTTCTCCTCCTGATCCGATATCGCGCGCGCGCGACTTCTGCCGCCCCGCGTATCAAATTATGAATGCTCTCTCCGCCTACCGCCGTTCGCGGACGTGACGGGGCTTCCTCTGATATACACGTTTCGACGGGGTGGGCCGGTCCGTGCTCTCGAGAAACTCCGGTCGGATATGACGAGGATAAAACCATTTAATCGTCAAACACGGAAGAAGTAATCTCTATCTGTGACGATGGGTGGAGTCGGGGAAAACGCGACGAACGATGCGGATACCTTGCTCCGACGATGTGGTTCCATTTTTTTTTCTCCTACGTTCCGTACTTTGCTCGAGCGCGTTCGCAGTTGGTAAACCAGCGGAAACGGGCGTCTGATAGAAGGTGCTAAATTAATTATGTAGGTTAGTGGAGAACACGCGACGTGAATGGCAGTCGAGTATCCGAAGCCGACAGTCTGCAGTCGGTGTATACACGCGGCTCGGGACCGTGTACCTAATACTCGTTTCGCAAAGTAAACACACACAATTCACGTTCAGCTACCCCCACTCGCCCTCCTCCCGCGAAGTGGATACCCAGGGTGGGTTTCTCCGGCTCCGAAGATGAAACGAGATGAATGAAAGGAGAAAGCGAGAACTACGATAGATCCAAAGTCGAATGGCAGAAGGAACTTAGGCGAAAGTAAACTCCACAGTCCGAAAAGAATGCTTCATTACCCGCTCGCGAGGGGTTGATGCTGTTGTCCGCTGAATCCCCGCTGGGATGTCGCGTGTCCGGAGAGTCTTAGCCTGATCGCGCACGGTCGCGAGAAGTCGCTGACCAACCGATGCCCGTTCGAATGAGAATCCGAGACGGGACGGAAAACTTTTGGTTCGTACGTTAATTCCTGATAAAAATCGTGTCCGACGACGAAAACATTTTTACACGAGTAAAATATTCGGGCGAAGTTGGCGCGTCATGCGGAATGGGGTGATGCGACACGATTTTCCTCCGCTGACGGGGACACGGGCTGATTCAGCGAGGAGTCGAAACATTTCGGTCGCAAAAATACAACCGGTCAGTAGTGTATGCATATGTCGTAGCAGGATATGCAGGGCAGTTTGACACGCCGGCCATTGTTACGGGGTGAGAGATGGAGGGAGGGCGAGAGACTCGGTGCTCGGTGTTGGCCTCTCGAAAATAATGTGCCACCTCGATGACAAGAACACCGGGCGTTGGGGCATGGGATATCACGTCGTGACGGTGTTGAAACGCGAAAAGCGTTGCTCGCCCGCGGAACCGGGGGACGAGCGTCGTTGGGTAGTCGTTCTCCGGCTGTACAGAGCACACCGACGCGCAGTGAGAAGGGAGGAGGGTCGAATTTTCACAGGGACGACCGGGGAAAAATAGGGACGTCAAAATATATGGCGGTACGGTCCGCGACAGGGCGACGACATAAAAAAAAAAAAAAAAAAAATAAGGGGGAAATGTGATAGTTGTGACGGGAGCTATTTCACGGAGGCGCGCGAACGAGAGAGGAATACGAAGAGGGTTGGGAGGGAGCGAAGGGATGCGAACGTAGGTGCAACGAGGAGGAAGAGGTCTGAAGATCTCGTGCTTCAAAAAAAAGGGACGTATTATCCAGGCCTAGTGCCTTGGTAACCAGAACTTATGGAAAATATGCGACAATCTATAACGGCCGTAACTCTGGGTAATGCGCCTGATATATTATGCATTATATAGGATACGAGTGGTGGGAATCTGGACCACCCCGATTTGGACCCAAATCGACGGATATGCAGACTGGTCCATATTGAACTTACCGTGCGCTGTGCGAAAGTCGGAGGGCGTCTGCCACTTTAATTTTACGTCCGATGCCGAACGGCCGTTACCAATTTCGGTCCGATCTACTCTCCGATGAGCGTAGAATTTCAATCCGGCGAGATCTCTCGCTGATCCTCGTGCGAAATCCTTTTACGCTGCTCAGCGGAGTAGGTAAGAGGCCATCAAGATTACGAGGCGCGACCTACCGAATTGAGCTTACATCGAGCCGGTCGTGATAATCGATTCTAATGGGACTCTGTACAGTCTCGAGCGCCTCGAGGATCCGACGACTATTACTACCGCTGTGGTTGTATCTTAACTTCACGAATCTTCGGTCCAATGGATCAGTGCGACGAATCTCCTCACTGCGGATCTACTCGTCAGTTTTTTAAAAATAATATATATATATTTTTTTTCAGTGGTATGCATCAAACCCGAAGCATCGGACAATCTCGCCCGGACACTCGAGCATGACTCCATTCTCCGCGGCTATCAAACCCATCAATGCCACTCTTCGTCTATAGCTATGGAAATTTTTATTTTCACGATCGTAAATTATTTTTCAGTAATAACGCTGGCAGCACGGCCGCGGCCGGTGACGGGCAGGCGCGCGCGCAAGCACTCGCGTTATTATCAATCGACGTTGTCACTCGTACATGTCGACGAGAGAGAGAGAGAGAGAGAGAGAGAGAGAGAGAACGAAAAAAAAAATAAGAGCGAGGGAGAGGGAAAGCGAGATAGATAGATATACGTAAAAACATTTGGAAATATATATATATATGTGTATATATATATATCCAAAAAAAGAGGGGAAAAAGCGTGATCCTAGAGTTCTCGCATCGCCGAGTGCTTTTTTTCACCAAATTTTCCATCCACTGGCTCATCGGCTCGATGGCGTACTCACCGGGGAAAAAAAAAGGTGAATACATCGTGAGTGGATGGGTGTGCGAGTCGGTGGAAAAAAAAATGCTGTTGGCTTTGTTTCGTATGGCGGTTGGATTTAAAAAAAAGCAGGAAAAAAAAGAAAAAAAAAGGTGAGAGTTTAACCATTAGGCGAGGTTGAAACGGGCCGACGTATCGTTTTATAGTTATGAGAGTGTTGCGAAAGGGGCTCGGGGGAGAAGTGGGGGGAGGGAGGGGGAGGGGCGGTTGAGGGTGCGAAAAGGCAAGCCTCTGTATGTGTTCGCGAACCGTTATAGTGCAAAGGTATACCCGAAGGGGAGGATTTTGCCGAGAGCCCGGAACGTCGTCCGGGTATCGTCGAGACGTACTGTGTAGGCGCTCCTGTAGGTAGATCCCTGCTTAAAAGTACAAAGGTTGACACAGAAACACTCTTAGCCGAGGGTTCGGAGAGCTCTGAGATAAAGGGCCTCTGCCCTTTTAATAACGGTCTGACGGTGGCGTTACAGGGGCCTCTCCGACGAGCGTAGCTAGTGCTTTCTTAAGGCAGAGGCGGCTGGGTAAAGTGCCGTTGGTACAGTGCTCCCGGCAATATCTTCCGATTACGGCTAAGTAAAGCTCCTACCTTAACTTTCCTCCTAACCAAGGAAACTGAGGTCTCGGGCCTCCCAGACTCTCGTACCCGAACCACCACTACTTCGACTGCTTCCACCATTATACACCCTCACCACTACGACCGACTACTTCGCCACCGCTAAATCCGATAAGACGTTGGTCTCCCGCTCAGCCGCCGCCCCTCACCCTCGCTCGTCTCTCGGTCAAAATTGCAATCAAGCCTCAATCGTAAACGAAACTATACGGGAATTCTATGGCAACGGCGATGGCGGGAGAGCGAGAGAGAAACGGATAAATTGAGAATTTAACGGCGTTGTGTCAATTGATTACAGGGGGGTCGTAAATATAAGAAACCCGCCATTAACCGCCTCTCTACACCGATCCCCCCCCAACCCTCCCTTCGCTTTGTGCGTGCTCTTTGCACCAAATTACAACCTCTTGACGATGAATACGAGAGGGGTAAACCCGAGAGTGCATCGAAAAAGAACGGCGCGCTCGGGGTCGGGGGAGGTTTCAGGACGGAATCTAACACGCCGTCCAGCAGGATGAATAGCGGTAATTTATTCTAATTGGCTAAAGCGCAGCCATTAATAAGCAATCCACGATGCTGCGCACGTTACTTTCGCGAAGGAAGACCCTCGGAAAGGCGATGCGAATGAGGGAAGAGAGAAAGATAGCGAGGGGCGGAGGAGGAAGAGGGGTGTCTGCAAAAGGAAGGCGGAGAAATTCCCGGCAACGGAAAGGAGGTTCTCCAGCATTTTCGCAGAAGAGGGCTGCCGGATCTTAATAGCGCTTATTACTCTCCCCGGATCCTCGGAGCCCCCCTCTCGTCCTCACTCGCATCTGATATATTTCCTCTATTTTTCGCCCCCGCGGGGAAATCAAGCGCGTAATAGGACATAATTAGTTACAGCCTCCTCCTATTCGTAACTTAGACGTGCATTATGCGCAATCAAGGTGACGAAGTGGTGCCAGCGGTATTACTCTATCTCTGCCTCTCCGCGGAGTGAATACACTCCGATACTTGAGCCGACGGCCTGGGGGGGGGGGGGGGGGGGGAGGGGGATTAGGGGAGCGAAAGCTGGCACAATTATTCCGCAACCATATTTTCACGTCTGTTTCGCATCTTGGTCTAATCGCTTCCCGCCCCAGCTGGCAGCCGCGAGGAAAACAAATGAATCAATTATACATTTGCTCGTCAAGGGAGGTTCCCGTCGGTTCGAGGCAAAAGAATCAACAACGGCGTTGCGCCCTATTATCGTGTGCGAATACATTTATTTTTCGACCGGAAATACGTCACTTCCGATTTGAAAGACATTTTTTTGCCCTCTTTCATTCGACGACTATTTTCAATTAAGTTTAAGTGGCTTAAGTTCAATAAATTTATGTCTATCTATTTTTCAACGGGAAGTGACGTCATGCGGGAAATACGCCACTTCCGATCGAAAAAGAGTTTCAAACCGGAAGTGACGGATTTGGTTTTTCTTATTCACATATTCGTAAACGACTCTAGACAACCTTATCGAGCTTGAACAACGAAGTACCGTAGAACGGTCGTTGTTATTGTCGTTTGGGGGTAAATCTGTGATTTTCACGTTTCGGCGAGGTACGGTGAGCGAGAGCGCGAGGAGAGCGGTATCGCGTGCGGTTTCGGGTTATCGGCCGGATGTTAGGGCCTGGTGAGGTTTGCGGGAAAGCGGGGGGCATCTTATCGAGAGGGTGGTTTGTCGCGAGGGAAGGAAGGGTTTTCGAGGAAGCCCGGAGAAGAAGTGTGTATAGCGTGGCCGATTGGGCGATTGTACGCGAGGGATAGCGCCGGAGAGTACGGCGTTGCAGAGAGGACGTTCCCCTAGGACCCTCTCAATTGCCTCGTCCCGCAATTATACGTTCGAGCGGAGCCACTATCTCCGTTAATGCGCGCCGGACTCCGAAGTCTGGAAGGAGAGGGCTACAAGGGAGGCTTGTCTACAGGCGAGACAGGCTATAATACAACCCGATCGAGGACCGTGACCCAGGAATTTCTCCCTCCCTCCCGAAACGCGCACATTCTATCTCACCCTCTTGTATATTACATAATATCCCTCTCGACTATATGAAATATCGTTAGTTGCGCGTACAGACCGTGGAGGGAGAAAGGAAGCGGCCAAACTATATCCGCGATCCGCTCGACACGGTGTAACGCCGACACTGTAATACGATTTTCTGCAATGCATCGTTATTATCGGGGTTATCGAACCCGAACGAAATCGATATCGTTCCTCGTTGTTGGGTCTCTCGGTGCCCCCCTGAATCCCGCCAAGAGTTCGTGATCCGTCGATACAGGCAAATCGTCGTTTCTCAGCATGCATTATGCAACGGTGCGCTCAACATATCCAACGCGCCACGTATACTCTCGCTCTCGGTCGCGTACACGACTCCGGCTGTTCCAACTGAAAACAGTTTTGCGATCGATCGAGCGTGGAACAAAGAGAGCCCGGAGAGGTGAGTCGCGGCGTTGTGCGAGAAGGGGTGGCTCCGAGGGATGGAGAAACTCTGTTCCCAAGGGTCACGTAGCATCGAAAGATCGCGATTTTCATAATCGAGAACGCCGATCGGATATTTTGCGGTATAGAAGCTTGGCCGCCAATTTTATACAATCGGGCGAACAGACGCTGAATATTTTGCGACAGAGGGATATTTTCGGTTCGGATAACACGGGAAATACATATTTATCGGGAGGATTGTGTATCATTGCCGAAAACAAGCTACCAATTCGGGCGGCGGGATGGGACGTAACGAAGGTCATTAAATTCGAAGCGAAACAGGTAGGGCGGTTCGAGGGGTGGAGGGGAGACGGAAAAAAAATAATGCCCGGTTATTCTAGGGCTATAGTAATGGCGTAGTTGCCGGAAACAGCGGAGGATCTGGAAGAGTGAGGATGCTAGGAATAGGGGGATGACGTCGGGAAAGGGGATGAAGAGAGCGAGGGGGAGGGGGCTGAGGTAGAGAGAGAAATCGAGAGCGCGGGAGAGCCTCGCGGGTACCCTTCTGCTGAATTGAGATAGCATAATGACAGCATTTACGACGAGACTTATCCACCACTGGCGCGCACCTACCAGCCGGCAAGTCCTCGCCAGACTCCTTCCACCGGGGAGAGAGTTGGGTGAGAGCCGGCTTGCGTACCTCTCGAGCTCGATACGTGGGCTTCGGCTCGAAGCTAATTTAGATTCCCGCAGTCTGCCTCCTGCCGCGTCTGTTCGTGTATGTAAACCCGTAGGAAAGTCTATAGAACGCGGTGGCTCTCAGTCTGGTATCTTTGGCGCAAAAGTGAGGGGAGGTGAAAGAAGGGCACGGATGATGGCTTCGAGCATCCGCGCTCTCCCGGAACTATTTACGTTCATTTGTCCCGCAGACAGACGGGTTTCGTTTCGGAAATTGACTCGGCAACTTCCGGTCATGTGAAAAGACTGCACGGAGCTCATGAGCTGTGGGGTTCGTGTTTTCATTTTTTTTTCCTCGGTGTTGAAAAAAATTCGATCAAAGAAATCCCGTAATGTGTCCCACAATTTTTTATGCCAGGGCATGCGGATTTTTTTAACAATAAGGTACAGGATTTTTAAAATTAGATTACAGGGTATTATAATTAATAAAGTATTATAATTCCATTATATGTGTAGAAAACTCGACAGTCAGAAACCGCAGCATAACCCCTTATTTATGTGACGGACTTATTGACCCCGCGAATTTAACGAAACAACTGAACAAAAGCACATCAATTAAGTAGTTAATTTTTGACGAACCGAAATTACAGCAGACAAGAATGTGCCGTCGGGTTCACAAATTGGGACAGGATCGCAAACTGGGCCGTTTACCTTATCAAAACACCATTACGAACGATCCATAGTGGGGGAAAAATAAAATGCTTTCATTTTTTTTTGAAATCGATGGACCAACCCTCTCGAAGGACGAAGAGGGCGTTGTCGTCCGCCGTGCATTATACTTTCCAGACGATCTTCCCTCGAGGTGTCGGTACTTTGCTCTCGATGCCAAAGACGACGAATCTTGAAGTGCAACGCGGAAGAGAACAAACTCGAAGCCGCTGTCGGGGGAGGGGGAAGGTCCGAGGCTCTTCGCCGTGGTCGTCGAGGCTTTCAGAAACGAGAGGCCAGCAGAAGCAGCATCAGCGGTAGGACCAGCCCCAGCGGTGAACACACACCGATATCTTCCGTATATACCAACTACTGTGAGGCTGAACGGAGAGCGTCAACAGCAGCGTGTACGTCACACTATAGCATCCTCGCATTTACCAACACCAGTAGCTAACGGCGAATGCAAACATCTCTGTGGGTCTCGAGTGAATCGGCAGGCGGAATGGGCGCGCGGGGGTGCGCTCGGGGAGGGAGGAGGGGGATATAGAGTCGCGTGAGTGCGCTCTGAGTACGGCCGGCTAGATGGATCCATTGTGTTCCCGGGGCCGAACTTGGAACATTGGACGTCGCGGAGGATGGCAGAGCCCCTACGGAAAAGCCCTGCCGAGCACGGTCACGAGAGTTTCGAGGGCCAGGAAGAACCGAGCCGAGAGGAAATCGTATCTACGTATTGTACCAAGTGCCTGCGCGCTTACCCAGCGAGAATCCATTCCGTTGAGTTTGTGTGGCTCCTGCGGAATATGTTCGCGGATAGATCGTGGCGGTGTGACGGATGTACAGCACACTCGGACGAATAAAGACACGAGAACAAATATTACCAAAAAGTATAATGCCAGTGGTATTTTTTTATTTTCACAAAAAGATGTATAGGTAGATCCATCACGAATCTACCGCAATTCAATGGCAGACCAGATTATTGTTACACCGGCACGTATCGCTTAATTGAAGTCGAGCCGTGTTTTTGTTACTATCAATTAACGATTGTATCGATGGAAAATCGAGAGTACGCAAATGTCGAAAAAAATCTCTCATTACCGACGAGCGCCGATGTCCGCGAACGGACGGGAAAAACAGAAATTTTCGACGGAACGAGTGCGCGAATTCCTTCATCGAACCCCATCAACAATTTATTGCGATTGACGAGTCTGAACGATTACACGCCGGCTACGCCGATAAGTGCGCGTAATCATGCAAATTTAATTACCGGAACACCCTCGCCGGGCAAAACGCGAGAGGGGTCGGGCGGGTAGGAGTGGGCCGTCGACGCGGAGCGGCGGCGGAGCCCTCTCGTCGTCAAGAGAATTTGTATATTTAAATGTGTAGCGGGCGAGAGTCAAACATATGCATTTCGGGCGATCATTACGAGTAATGGATATCGGAATTGGATACCGGAACTCGAAATACTTTGGAAAAATACGAGTGGGCCAGTTGGGCTGGTTGCTTGTGGCGTAGCGCTCGGCGGATGGAACGAGATGCGGAGAGCGAGGGAGGAACGAACCTGATGGCTACGAGCAACCACCATTCTCCCTTCTCGCGAACCCGCAAACCCCCGTGCATCGAGCCCAACAGCTCCACGCATCCCTCGCATTCCGAGCTCGAATACCGGCGCGACCATTGTGGCGGGTTGATTTCCATGCACTCGTTCCGCCGCTGCATTTATCTCGCACACCCGAGCGTACCGACGATCCAGACCAAATCGCTATGCCACTCTCTACTATCGCACTCCCCCGTGCATATGCACACACATGTATGTATACATATAATATATATGTATATCACGAAAAACTTCAACCACGCTTTTATGTATTCACCCAACAGCTGTAATACAACCGAGCCCCGGGAAAAACTCGTTCCGTACAAGATTCGATCTACGTGCGCGCACCGACACACATACAACATTTTATTTCTCATTTTCGCCATACCTTGGCCGGCGGACAATATAGTACAGTATTTATCATCGAAACTGAAAATGTCAGGCTAGTGGCAGGTGGTTAAGTGGGGAATGGGAGGGGGAGGGCTGGTTGCGCGAACACTCGACACTCTCGGCACAAAATCCGTAGGCAATCAGAAAAAGCGGCACGAGTGGTGGCGCGAGAGGATAGGGGGTTGCCCGTACCGGAGAGCGAAAACGCCGCGCACAACAGTATACCTCGGCGGTCGAAACGCGATGCTTGTTGGAAAAAGGGGAGATGGGAGGTTGACTGCTACCCCGGAGGGGGGAAGGGGGCGTACGAGAGAAAAATATAGTGGGCTCTGGTCGCGCGGTACGAAGCGTAAAATAGGGTCGCGATGCGGTGCAGCAACGTCGGCCACTCCCGGCTGCTGCTACTACCGGGGGAGGGGGGGGGGGGGCTCTGCTGTTATTGTCCTCGCAGCCTCTAACAACCATAAAATTGTTTTACCGTTATATTTTCCCGGGGCAGGGCGTAATCCACGGGCCAGAGAAAGAGGAAGCGAACGCGCGCCGACACTAGCCACGGCAGTGAATCCACCCTCCTAACTTCCGGCCGGGCACGACTGGCCGCTTGCCGGCGTTTATGGACGTCGGACACCGCCGAGTCCCGTCGCTTTTCTCCGTGCCCGCGAACCGTCGACAGCGACGCACACGTTACGCTATTAGCGTTGCGAAATGGTCGTGAAAGCATTCACATGGAAATCCCAGAAACGACGAACATTTTTTTTTTTTTTTTTTTTTAAGAGGCCGTCTAGCGACCGCGGGAAAACTTTGAATATAACCATTCTGCCGCATAATCTCCCTTCCCCCATGCGCATTTATTGCAGGAACTTACCCAGGACGCGGCAGCGAGAAAAATGCCAGTTTCGGAAGTAAAATCTCTACGCACCCTCGGATTTGCGAAAACGTCGAAACTTACCTGTAACAATAGAAACAGAGGAAATTGCATGAGTACAGGTTTTATAATGAACATACGTAAGGAATGATTGGGTTGTACCGGTAGAATATTCGCATGCATGGGTAAAATAGTGGATTTAAAAAAAATTCTGTCTAAGAAGTACATGATTTTTGACATTTTTTGTCCTCTGTACAACAATTTCAATCTCATGAGAGAGGTAGTTTTCGCAGGTGTCAAAAAGTTTTTCAAGTCGGGGTGGAAGCGTCGTGGCCTTCGTATATGATGGAAACACACGACAGAATCGACGTAATCTTCGGCCTCATTTGCGATTCATGAATTTGGCGAAGTACCCGCCGTGACCCCGTTTCCCTCTTCCCTGGTTGTCCCGTGCTTCCCTCCGGCTTTATGCGCCGTGCGAATGAGCGACTGTGCGAGTGCCGGGAGTTCTTGGCCCGCGTGATCGCGCCTGCGAACGTGACGCAAACCGGAGACGTCGGGATGGAAAACGACCAACGAATTCGAGGGAAAATCATCCGGAGGGCGATAACGAGATCGAGTACACGCAACGCGGATAATCGACGGAAGGATTCCCGCTCGCTCTCACCCGGCCCTCCTCCCGTTCACGGAAGAAGGGATGCGAGACGACGTCGTGGCAAAGGGGTTGCTTCGCATATCCGGGCGTCTAAGTCTCTCAAAGAGGGCTCCCCCCAGCCGTCGCCTCCGCCCATCGTCGGCTGCAGGAAGGAAGTCGATTCGCCAGAAGCGTCTTATTTAAAAGTTTGTATCGACAAGAAGGAGATGAAGGAGTAGAACGGGGAACGAGCGAAACGACGAAGGCGGACGGTCCCGGATGGCCGACGAAAAGGGTGAAGAAAAAGAGGGAGACAGAAACAAGGTAAATTGTCCGCGAGGTTCCCGGGATGGAAGGCCCGGGAGGCAAGAGAGGGCGAAAACGTGCCGGGAGTGAGCATCCAGTAATTTATTGCCGCGAGGATGAAGTACGGTGGGACGGAGGGTAGAGTAACAGTTTAAAAAAAAAAGAAACGAAAAGAAAAGAAGAGTCGGCGAATGAATCGGTTCTTAATGAAAACCTATTCACAAATTCTTCGCTCGAATCCTTGGAGGCATCTTTGGGTTCTTCAAGACGAGCAACGAAACGAAGCTAGGAAACCAGTGGAAGAGTGAGCGGCGGTAGCGCGGTATCGGGACGAAGAGTTCTTTTCGCCATCGTCCGTCCTCCTCCCGGCGAACGGTGAACACGCGCTGTCCTTCGGGACACTCGAGAGTCTCTCGAGGCCTCTCGTCGAATTCTCGAGCGACGCTTTCGCAAGGACCGCTTTCGTTTGCACGAGTGTCTCGAGAACGAATCTCCTCTGAAAACAGTTGATAACGTTCAACGATCCGCGTGAGTGTTGTCCGAGGAAAAAATAAAAACGCCGAGATACAAGATATCGTGCCGGGAGCTTTGTGTACCCATGGATATATCGGGCCCTTCTGGTAAATCAGTGTCCGGAAGACGGGGGCGTTACGCGGACGTAAAGCATTGGCCGGTGGTGTTGTTCGCTTCGTTGATCCGGCACGACGACTCGTGGGACGCAACGTCCACAAGGACGGGGTCGAACGACTACGGGTGTGCGCTGAAGAGGAGCAATCAAGATCACGACCCGCGGCGCTCGGGCGCCGGATGGAGCCGGGGCAACACACGCGGTTTCCGAAACACGAACCCGACCGTCGCCATTCTCCTCCGCCTAATTTCATTATCCAATTGGCCACTCCACCGTGCAGCAACGGCTGACGAACGCTCGTTGACCCTTGAGCAGGTTCTTGTGCCCGACGAATAGCTCCGAGGCACATCTTCCATCGACCCCTTCGCCGACGGCAACAACATCCGAGCCAGGAAATCGAGGAGCTGACGAGTTTTTGCAAGTCGCAACGAACTCTTGCGGGAAGACGAAAAGTGTGACCGATGAGGGAACAGCAATACAGCTCCGTCGGTGTATGGTCGGGGAGATGTGGCCGTTCGGTGTGGAAGGGTCGTCGTGGTGGTAAGGGCGCGAGGGTGTGCGTTGGTCGCGAATGGAGGCGCCCACATTAACGAGAAGCCCCCGATGTTCATTTAGCGTGTTTGTTCTTGCTCGTGGTCCCACGTGCCCGTCAGGAGGCAGGAGAAACATCGATGTTGTGACTTGATTATGCGCCATTCAGAGTCTCGTGTCTCTTGCACAAACCACCGGGGCAACCGGGCGGTCGAACGCACCGACCAGCCAGACAGCCGTCGAGTGACCAGACTCCTGCCAACTCTCCCCGACTCTCCGTCCTCTCTCCCTCCTGTGGGGATAATGTGGCTCGGGCGTGAATTATTCAAGATCCTCTATGTCGTTCCTCGCACGGTATATGCAGTCCCAAGAAGGGCGGCACTTTCTTCGGGAAAACTATCACCCTCGCCCGCGCGTGGTTGGGTAACAGCCTCGAACGCGTAATCCCGATAAGGACGCCAGACACGCGAGGCCAACGCGGGGCTGATTCTTGCGACAATGTACCACAATTTCGAGCAGATCGTCCGCTTGACGTTCGACCCGGGAGGATCGCAAACCAATTTCTCCACATCCGTTTTATCGCAAGGGCATACCTTCCTCACCTTTATCCTCCGACGTAATGATAAGTATCTCGTTACCGTTGGGAGTTATGACGAATTGTGATATCAGGGTATCCGGGGTTCACGGCTTTCCCGCACCCTAGAATCACGTAATAACGATGATAATGGCCATCGGAGAGGGTGTCTCCTCTCGGCGAACGGTTATACGTATATACTGTATACTATCTCGTTAACCGCCTGTGCCGCCAGTCCTTGGATATTCCAAGCTCCGAAGAACATCGCCGTGGAGCTAATCGATAGCGGATCCAGGAATATCCCCGACCGAGGCGGAGGCCAAAGGAAATTATCCGTGGCGTTTGATCATCATCTCGGACTCGAGGTGCAATTGTGAAGTTCCTTTGAATCGTTGTAACACGAAACATCCCAATGTTCATAGGATCCTTCGTTAGTCGCAGTACATTTTCACACATCCATGACGTTGTCCACGGTGCGGATGCGCGCCACTCCAAGAACACCGCCCGGTGTGAGAATTTCACGTGCCAGATAGCGCTGGTTGAGTGAAAAAAGGGTGGACTCCTTCAAGTAACAGTCCTAAGACGTTACGGAGAAAGACGGTGGAGAGGGGCAGCGAAGAGGAATCGAAGAAGAGGAAGATGGACCGAGAGGCCGGAGAGAGAGTGGATATCGGAGCGAATTGAATTTCGGTCAGTTCCTTTTATTTTCCTTGGCGCTCTTCATTCTCTCCACTCTTCTATCCTAGTGGCGCTGTCTATGGATGGACAGAGTTCTCGTCGCGCACGTTTCCCTTCGTCGGGCTCTAGCTGCTTTCTTCAAAAAAAAAAAAAAAAAAAACCCCTCTCAGTCCGAGTCGGTTTTTCTCCTTGTAAGAGGTCTCGTCAATTAGCTAATTCCTTTGGCGAGACGGGACCGACTCCCCCCCCCCCCCCCCCCCCTCCCCGGCCACCCGTGGAATTACGATGTACCTTTTATTCGTTTCAACCTTTCGAACCTAGACAATGCGGACCGGTGTTCCCCCTTGCTATACTCATTTTCTGTCTTTATTCGAATGGTTTCTACGGAAAAGCTTGGCCTCTGGGCTCGCAGGAGCAGCGGGAGGCTTTTGCTTCCGTCGCTGTCGTCGTCGTCGTCTTCAGTGTCGTTCCGAGTAACGGCAACACGGATCGCTCACGTAGGCAATCGCGAGTGAGTGAGAGAGAAAGAGAAACGGGGGGAGGAGGGGGGGGGGGGGGAGGAGGAAGAGAGAAAGATTCGAAGCGCACAATGGCTCACGGCTTCCTTTGATGTATCTCCATCTGAAAACCGAAACAACGAGGTAGCAGCAGAGAGCGTGCACGTGCCTCCTGCAGGCGTATTGTACGTACACGGCAGCACGTCAAAGCCGTATCCTCGGCTTAATAGAATAAAACACCGACGACGCAGATGCAAGGCAGAAGAAGCCAAAGGGGAAGGAGAGCGCCGACCGAGTCGTCGTGAAAAAGATGAGGGGCGGAGATGGGGATAAGAGAGTTTCCGCGGAAATTAGGTGCTCCGAGAGTTCATTCGGTGAAGAACCCGGGAGCAAGCAGCGTAACAAGACAAAAGAATATTCGAGGTAAGGGACACCTTTATCTCTTCCCTTACTCCGGGAGATTGAAGCGTTCGAGTATCGAGCTCGGACGTTTTGGTCGGTCAATCCCGGATGGCTTGTGCGAAGCCGGGAAAGTCCGGTGTAGTCGATCAAGATCATCCCGGATCCTCGTGGTATATCCTTGGAACAAATGTCGATTGGACGTTGCAGAACAATCGGACCGTTCGACTATGGACCAACCAAAGGAACCACACGAATCTCGAAGATGGGAGAAATAGGTGTCAAACAACGGCAAATATGGATACAACTGATTACAAAGTAAGCGCGCACGATGTGTCTGTCGTGTCACAGTCCAAGATGCGAGGGTTCTCCCGCGCCAATTAGCGAGGGTCCTTTGGCGACGGTTCGCGCGAAAGGATAACTGTCGCCTGGAGCGTCTGGCTCCGTGCGCTCGGCCGGTGAAGTAAGGGTCGTCCCGGCAGTGGATTCAGGACGAGCCTCGAGGAGTGCAGAACGTCTCCGGCCCGCCGGAGAAGCAATGCCTCGGGAGCGTCGACGTTGGTTCCGACTTGAGCCTCTGGACCGAGAATCGGAGTATGGGTAAGTAGAAACGCCAGTGTACAGAAATGTACTATAACCAGAGGGAAGATGGTTCGAGGAGGTGGGCGTGGAGCGGCTAACGGGCTGGCAGCCGCACCGCCACGACTCCCAATGAAAAGAGGAAAGCCGGGCGAAGCACAAGCTGCGCGAAGTAGAAAGTGGATCGAGGCGGACGACGAAAGTGTACAAGTGTCGACATACGGTAGGAGGGACGAGAGGTGACGGAGACGAAGAGCCGGTTACCCCGCAGAGTACGAGCGTCGGACAGACGTGCAGGGGCTATCTGGACCTACCGCTGTACAGCCAAAGGTTTACTTTATGTCGAAGTTCACTTCGCGAATCCACCGAGATGAAGATAGCAGCGACGAACGAGAGTTCTCGACGGAGGGGGAGGGGGGTGTGGGACGAGAAGGAGATAGAGTATTATATCCTTCTGAGTGAATTTCGTTGGACGACTTCGTTCGGCATCCGTCGCAAGATGGGGAAAAAGAAATTCTTTCCTTCCTCTCGCCGGCTCCAATTTCCCCGAGAAAACTCAAACTGGCGAATGGTGATTATTCGCAACCAGCACTCGCGGGATGAAGAGATGAAAAAAAAAAAAAAAAAAAAAGAAGCAAAGTGGAACTTGCATCGATTTTCCTGGGACGCAAAAGCCCGGCAATGTTGCTGAGGACTCCGGGTGTATGCGCCGTGAGCTCTGGGCTTCATAAAAGGTTTTCGCACGCCAACGGGCGTCGGTGCAATTTCCAAGTTTGCGGTAACACGGGCGAACGGTGTTTGCCGGGCGTATTAACAAATAAATAAATCACCGTTGGCCGCGGCTGATTTACGCTCGAGAATTTCACTTCGCCTCGACATTGTAATATTCAATCACGCTCTCTCACAGCCCCGCTTGTTGTTACCAGTGGCGTGGTCCCCCCCCCCCCCCCCCCCAACCCCCTGTCGGTGCTATATACGACCGGGGTAGGGCAAAGCGTTGGGTCGCGAGCCAGACCGTTGATACACGGCAAATTGAGACATATCGCTCGTACGTCCTGCTTCAAACTATACGACTATGAGCACGGCCGCTCGTTTATTCCGTCGACTATTTCGCCTCGGAAACCGGCACGAGGGAGCACACACCCGCAGCCAGCCCACCTCAAGGAAAAGTCTCGAGACCTACTATACCAACGGGAGCTTTTACTGGGCAGCATACGGGGACAGAGACTTTCACCCTCTTTCTAATCAAGTTACCGTGGCGTGGACCGAGAGTATCGTAGCTCTTTTTTATTATTTTTTGCCCTTCCACAAAGGATACCTTTGTCCCTTTTGGCTCTCGTGAGCACCCAGTCCCCATTTCGCTGCTGCTCGGGTGCGCCTCCAAGTCTGCAACAGGTACCGAGAGATGCTCTTGTTGTCGCCGTGAGTGTGTACGTGTTCCTGTGTGCGCGCCCGCGCTGGCTTTCTTCGGCGCGGGTCCGTGAATTCTGTAGCTGCACAGCGACGGAGAGCTGGGGGGGAGACTGTCGGTGAAATATGAAAATTCTCCCACCACGCGGGCTGCGATACTTATCGCGTACGTTCCAAGGAATACCATAAGTGTGTCTAGAAATGCGAGAAAGGTTTTTCACCGTTTGTGAGAAACTCGAGGCGTACGAGGGGAGCGAGGGTAAAACGGTATGTCGATGTGTAGACAGAGCAGAGCCTTTGTGCGCAACGAAGTAAGAAAGCCGCGAGGCGTCGAGGAAGTTCCGCACGCGCACGAGGGAGCTACTGCAGTTCGCGCCCCCTTGGCTGACGTTGTGCCCTGCGCCCGAGTCGGTGCGGCGTCGGCTGGTTCTCACTTGGCCGCATCCCTCTCGTGCCGGCATGAACGTCCCTCTTCCTCCACCCTCACACCCTTCCAGCCTCGAAACTTCAAAGAAAAAGCAAAAAGCCAAGCCGATCGGTCCAACCGTACCGCGATATTGGCCCGCATCGTTTGATTTGCCAAGAAAATCCCGAGCCATACGAAAAGTAAGGGGGTGGCGGGCTCGAGAAAAAAATAAAAGAATCGCGGTTGTGTAAGGGTTCCGATGCAGGGCGTAAGCGGGGAGAAAAGCTAGAGGTTGAGTCCGTGGAAGAGAAAATCTTCGCCGACGAGAGGAATATTATTTTTCTCAGTCCCGGCGTTGTGTGCGGGAAAACGATGATGGGAGCCCGGAACGTGCCCCTTGCACGTGTCTCCTCAACGGGACGAGAATAGATTGAAGGGGTTGAGATAGCGAGAGGGATTATCGATTAGTGGCATTAAAACGGCGCTTGCGAGGGAGTGTGGAATCGAGAACATCCCAACGTCGGCCAACGGCGATCATAAAGTTTTTTCGTTCATTTTACAATGACCCAGCTGGAATTCTGCCGTAATTGAAGCACATCGAGGGCTCTCTACACTGGCTGCCGTACGCTACAACGCCATATCGGTCATTCTTCGGCGTATGTAGCCGGAGCGTAGCCGACGAGCTTCCAATCAATAATAAACACTGGTTGATGCTACTGTTTAGCGGGGAATTTTTTTTCATGCTCTCTGTGACTCCTTTTTAAATCGGAAGTGACGCCATGCCGATAACTACGTTACTTCCGCTTTGGAAACCTCATTCTTCGACCGGAAGTAATGTATTTCGGGGGTGACGACACTTCCGGTTAAAAATCAAAATTTTGAAACCGGAAGCGACGTCACAATAAAATCACACCCGGGGACTTCCATGAGGACACTGTCCAAATGAAATTGATGAATGATCGGGAAACAATCGTTTATAAAAGTACGGTTCTAGTAAAGAAGTCACGGTGGGGAGGATTGAGCGAAGATGGCTGGCGTTTTACATAACTGGACGAGGAACCGTGACGCAGGACTTGGACGATCCGATTATATCGGGGGTTCAGTGAATCGATTCCCCATGCACAAAGTACCTGAACCCTATGGTCAGAAAAACCAACCCAACCGTGCCACGTCGCTACGTTGTCGTTAACTTGCCCTCCAGCTGGACCACGCAAAAAACGCGCATGATTTTTTTTCCACCCTTAATCCGTTCCTCCTCGACGTGAGGATTTCGGATTTTGTGAATGAGAGAAACAAGAAAACAACTGGGAACACGCGAATGCTTTATCATGGACGAAGTACCATCGTTCATTCATGCGTGCAAAGCTGAAAATGCTTTACGGTGCATAGCCAAAGCTTCTTTTCTACTTAGCGCTGTGCACGCGCTCGGTCCACACGTCCATAGAGGTGAAAAAAAAAAATGTTGAGAAGATTAATAGCGCGAAGACGCAAAATCAGCAGCGTGAAATCTGTGGTCAACCGCGTGGGCAGGGCTCAAAGCAGGGCGACTCGTTGAAGTTCCATACACCACGGATTTTATGGTACGATTAAGTACGAGCTTTGTATGTATATATATATTTCTTTTTCATTGCAAGCCAGCAAACTCTCTCTCATCCCAGTGACCATTAGCCTCGCCGGCGGATTTTAACGAGTCTCTGGGATGCAAAGCGGACCGAAAAATCATCGTAAGCATTTGGAAATGTTCACGGGGCTTTGAGCTCTTGTCGCTCTTGCGATTTTTTTTCCTATTTGTAAGAAAAATTTCAGGGAGGATTATCAACCATCGGTCAATGCGCGCGTGGCTTTGCGACTGATTTCATAAACCTCCCGACGGAACAATGCTCTTCGTAATGGTCCAGCGGATTCGGCTTATCCACCCTTGCCTCGTGTCCCGATGGCCGATGCAGCGAAGTTCGATCGGATACGGAAGAAAAAACAACAAATTTTACCAAGCCCCCGTTTTATTTTTTTCGTACCACCCGCCATTTATCTCTGCACGATAGCACTCTGCCGCCCCGTTATTTTGCTTCCTTCCCTTCCCTTTTCGGCGAACGCGCACTACCTCGCGCTTTGGAAGTTGCTCTCGCGCCGACGTCTCAGTTCTCTCGGCCCCCTCCGCCCCACACTCGGGAGTCCCATCACCCTCGTACCCGGAGCCTCTTCGAGACTCCCATGGTGCTTCCCAGTTGATTCTGTTATGACGGGAACGCGAAGAACCGAGAGATAGACTGAACGAACGAGGATGGAACGGGTGAAGCAGGAAGTCCTCGAGGTAGCTTCCGTTCCCCTTTCAGAACAGCTTCGAGATGCTCCAAGCAAAGCCTCTCGCCGCTGTTGCCGCTGCTGTTCGCTCGTCCCTACGATAATGCCCGTGAATTCCACAATAACGAGTGGGCGAGAGCATTTTGTAAACTTGACGAACAAGGCAACGGGCCGCCGGGAGCTTTCCTTCGCTCGGCACTCCTTCTACTTTTCCAAATCGACGAGCTTTTCTCGAGTAGCAAACTCGAGTGTGAGACGGGAAAGCTGATGTGCAACAAAAGCACGAGCCCTTCCGGCATTCGCGATACCGTGGCCCGACGTCTTTCAACGGCGCTAAGCGCGTTACTATTCTTCCTCGGAGTATGTGGAGCCGCTCTCGGAACAGTGAAAATCTGATAGTAGAAACACAGCGGTCGGTACGCGATGAGGATGCGTCGGTTGCCACCGCGAGCCGAATGGTAAATTGGCCCGAGGAAAAATTGGTCTTCGCTTTTGTCCGTTTCTCTTTGTGTGTTTTGTATATTGGTCTTTTTTGAACGAAAAAAAAAAAAAAAAATTCTCAAGATCCGTCGCCGTTTGGGTATGCGAAAAGAGCCTCGCGAAAGTGTTCCGCGCGAGTGAAAGGAATAAGAGAGTGAAGATCTGGGGGGCCGATAGGAGTCGGAAGGAGTCGGGAAGCTTGCTGATGCATCGCCGTGAGCGACAGACGGAGAGAGAGAGAGAGGCGAGGCAGTGGATGGCTGGAACGAACGAAGTGGTCGGAGGCTAGAGGCCAAACGGAAAAGCGCTCATTCCCCGCAGTCCAATTTCAAGGGAGCTTTAAGCGCCCGTTTATAACCTTCCTCGGTGTGGGAGAGAGCGAATTCAGGGAGGGCAGGGGAGGGAAGGCACTGGCAGGCGGCGCGTACTCCTGAGCCAGAAATGTGCAAGTCAAACAGCTTGACTCAGCGGTTTATCTACCGGCACACGCTGCATCCACCGTGCCCCTCTTTCCTTCTCCGCCGTCCCGCCGAATGCATGCGTTTGCCAGGCTCACACACGGCGTACGTGTGTGACCCAAACACACACATCAGGCAGACTATGGTGCTGCTTCCAGCGATTCTCACCCTACTTGCGCCACGGTTTAAAACCCTTCCAGAGGATCGAGGGAGCCTTCGCAGCGCAGTCACCCCTGCGCTGCGGTGGCGTCGGGGCGCGCACCAAGACGGGGAGCATCCCTCTCCGGCGCTCGCCTCGTTCCACTGGAAGCACCGAGAGCAACGCTGATACCGTGGGTACGGAGCAGCCTCGCTCGTCGCTTCTCCAACGGAGCCGTACGTGTATTCGGTGTACGTTGCACATGCAAAATAAATTCCTCGAAGAAACGGGCACGGCGCTTCTGGCGGTGTGCTGAACACGCTCTCAAAGGGGCTCCACGGAACCCATAGCCCCCGTGGCTTCTGCTCGGTGAGGGAAGCCACTACCATCAGCGGGATGTATCTAATGCCTCGGTGAGGCGAGCGCGGAGAGTAAAAACGTTCCGGCCCCGCGCGCCTTCGCCGTCGACGCCTTATGAAATCTATTATTAAGCTCCCCCGCCGGAGGAGCGCGCGGCTTGAGACGGAGAGAAGAGAGAGCTCCAAGTTTACGAGGCGCGGTGTTAAGGTATACTAGATTCGCAATCATAAAGGCCAGGCGACAAGAAAGAAATGGAAAAACCGACGCGCCAACACCTCGGGAACATCTCTTTTGTTTCCTTTGAAGCGTTGCCGCGGAAAAAGAGGGTTTTTCTCGTGCGTTCAAGGTGCGAGCAAAGACTCCCGGATAAAACTGCTGCTTTTATCACACTTTCTCTCCGAGTGTCCGTGCTTCGGGCTGTACGCGCTCTGCGAACGTTTCGCTTTGTCGTGGGCCACAGTCGAATGAAACAATGAAATGAAAAATTACGGCTAATACGGAGTCTCAAAGAGCCGGATGATATATTAATTAGCAGAACTTTGGTTCCTTTGTAGCAATGACGAACGAGAATGATTGATTAATCAGGATTAAACCGATGGATCATATTGCGGTGTACTTTTCGAATGACAATGGATGGTCGATTCAAGAATCGGCACTGGCACCTCTTGGAGTTTAAACGTGTCGCGCTATAGTGGATATAGGTATACACAAGTGCGTTTCCGCGAACGGCTGGATCGTAAATTCTCTTGCCAATTGAATCGGTCGTTGCGGGCGGAAAAGTCCCTGAGTCAGGCGAAACCCTGTGTAAAAATGAGCCTGCTCAACGGCGACGCGGCGAAACGCCTACCCGCACGGAAATTTTATACCCACCCAGCCTCGTCCGTGTATAGCAGCGGGCTGAAACTGTTTTTCCTCCAGTTCCTGAATTCGCGCCTGGGCGTTGAAACGTTGAGGCAAAATGCAGAATAATGACCAGCGGCGTTTCTGTTTTATGGAGAGCCATGTACACGCCACTGCATGAAACCTGCGCGATGGTAGTTGGATGGGCCACTGATGCATTTGGATCAACCGATCGACGTTCCTTCACCGAAATACGCAATAAAATCGGTGGAAACCTTGAGCGCAAAAGAGAGGAACGTACAGGAACGAGCTTTCGTGCCCGGCCGAGATGGCGATAGGAAATCGTAATTTTTTTCAATTCCATTCTAGCCCCCGGTTTCCAGGGGTGAGAGACAACAACGAGGGACGGAGCTTTTGTCATCCGACGATTTCCGGCTCACATTGTATCGAGTAATTCCACTCTCGTCTATAGCCCACTCCCACTCCGTTCGTCCCTCCCGAAAAACAAACTACGAGAAAACAGGAGCGATCGGAATATACGAAAGACCATTTCGTGGATTCAGTGCAAAGATGATTGCACTCGGCGAAAACCCCCGGGAGGATGGATCATACCGAGAGGATCGATGAAATTCCAAAGCAAGAATAATCCCCGAAAGCGTTATAACGAGTCAGCAACAAGAGCTGAATTATCTGGCGGACCGAGAGCTGGGCGGCGGTAGCGCCGGGAAGAGGAAGGAGAACGGAAAAAAGTGAACCATTCGACGGACCGCCGAAGTCGGAGTAGATAGATAGACCGAAGCCGCCAGGGAGGAGGTGGAGAATGCCGGCCGGATAACCGGTGCAGGGGAATCCCAGGGCAGGGCGGTAAGGGCGAAGAGGACTTTGCCCGGAAGAACGCCCGGGACGATCGCGGTTGCGATATCATACCAGGTTTTTGCGGATTTAATAACTTGGAGTTTAATTAACTACTGAAAGTCGTGATCGATTTCCGGGAGTGCGCCGAGAGACTTTCTCATATCTCTGCCTTTCGTTGGACCGAGGCTATATGATACCCTGGACCTTTCTTTCTCACCCGCCGGTCTTCCCAGCATCCTCGTTGCAGCGCGGTTATATCCGGCCAGCGTGATCTGGCTAGTGCCACGGTTCCGTCCGGCGATATCTGCAGGGAAAGTCTAATCCTCGGAGATTCGACGCCGAAAAATAACGTGGCACGTATACACGGGGAGAATATAGGGTCGTGAGGGAACTCATTCGTCGGCGGTACATGGTATATGGAGTATACGAGCGGTGTAAGACGCTAGGAATCCTGCCAAAAATATTGTGAAGCCGGGTTTTAGTGGGGCGCGGGTAGAGGGGGGGAGGGGACTCGAGAGATCGTTGCAAACAATCCCCATCCCGAATCCACCGACCTGGGAAAAGTTCTTCTTCCATCGGCACACAGTGGTAGTGCGACCGAACCGTTGTCTCTCCGTTCAGCCCGAATCTTATACCCGCGGCGGGCAAAACTTGTGTGTTTGTGCGACAATCGTCGAGGATTCCACCGACGCTCGCACACTGCGCAAAACGTTAATACCACGTAGTCAGCCAACATTGGCCACTGCGTAAGGAGCTTCGATTCGGAATGCAAACAAATCTGCGCCGTTACGGGCTCTCAGACGATTTATCATACTTTGCGCACGGCTTTGGAGCCCCCGTGTAGCGAGGAAGAGGAGCCAGGGGGCAAAGAGTAGGAGGGTTTTCCCATGCCTGGTGAAACTGGCACGGCGCACATCGGGCAAAGAAGAACGCGAAATGAAGCCCAGGGCGAGGAGAGAGGCGGGCGAACGGCTGGAGCGAAGGCACAGAGTTGAGTTTCCTAAAGGAGACATTTTAATTACCGGAGGCCACCCATTCGCTCGTAGTATATTTTGCGCGATACACCTGCTGTTCCTGCGGTGTCGAGGTCCTCCGTGCCAGAGCTAACCCAGCGCCATTTGTCTCCGGAGTTTATATAAAGGCGGTCCACCCTCGCACTCCGGGTAACCTGCTTCGTTCGAGGCTCCTGCGCCTCAATCCCGGACCTCCCCGCGTTCCGCCCATTTTCTTCTCGCATATACCTCTCACTCGGGGCAGAAGCTTCGGGGAAGCTCACCGTGAAAGTGAATAGAGAAGGCTCTTGCGAAGCCTTCGTTTCGAGGTACCCGCAAGGATCCAACACGGTGTAGCGACAGAGATTGACTGGATTTCAATAAATCCCGAACAACCTTCGTACAAATCCTCTTTCGCATCGCCTCTCCGCAATCACCGACGCACGGTGAAGAAGATCCTCGACGCGACAACGTTAATTTTTTCCTTTCCCTCGTTTTCCATTTTTGTAAAGAAAAATAAAATAAAATAAAAATTTATGAATCGTTGCGACCCGCGACGTGGTGAGAAGCGGCCGGGTAGTCCGGCGTTGGCTATTCAAGACGGTGTAATGAAGACGGAGCTTCGTATACATTAATGGTGTGTGTCTGTGATATAACAGGAACCACGGGGAATCATGCGTCTTCCCAGCGGCGTTGGCGGCATAGAGGAGGTTCTGGGTCGTCCGACGGAGAGTCTCCCGCTTACTCACTTACTCGCCGTTCGCCAGAGGGTCCCTGGCGCGTTAACCTCGGTACGTACGTGTGGGATACCCAGGAACGCCGGATACGTAGGACAGTCACGGATAATCAAGACTAACAGCTACGGCTGATCCTTCAACCTTCTTCGTCACCATCCCTGCGGCGCTACCACTCTATATCTTAATTTATATGGCAATAACGTCACTTTGGCTGTGTGAGCGCAGGCGTCTAGCCGTGGCTCTCACGGCTAGACGCTATCCAACCCGGCATCGCCTTCCACCGTCTTTCCGTTGTCGACCGTTCTCTTCCTCGCTCGACCGACGGTTTCTTATCCTTCGACAAGGCTTCCGTGGGGAAGTTTCGTTGCCAACGGTAGCGAGGTACCGCGCTACCCGCAGCAAATTCAACGTGGTTTGCTTGCAAGTACAAGATTCTTCAGCTCGAAGCGTTACAAGCACGCGGCCGCTGGGTCCAGCAGCCTTCGGTCTTTCGCTGCTGTTGCCTCCTCGTGGCCCCACGAAACCCACCTCCACGACCCTCCTGGGAGTCATGACGCTCTCGTGCCGGAGTACACGGTAAGTATTACTGGCTCGAGCCACCGGAACAGCCGTAACGGGTTGGCCGGCAAGTGCAACTTCGAGCCTGACGATTCACCGGCATCACGCATCCTTCCCACCGGTTACGGAAAGATCGGGACCAAGGGAGAGCGGGCTCTCCATGTCGCGCTCTTGAAAAATTGACTCACCGTAACTGCCGCACGGTTGCAGCCGGGCCAAAGTGGGTACAAGAAATTCTAGACTATTACGGGCCGGGTGGAGCTTGAATTACTTGGAAAAGAAGACATCAACGAGTTTATGGAAGAGGGTGGGCTTTGGAGGGTTTGATAATTGTTCCTCGTGTGCAAGTGTCGTTCGGCCGTTACTTCTAACAGCGCTTTCTGGTCGTCCTTGCGGGCAACGAGTGTCGCGGCTACCTCTCCGGTCATTCGGATAATGGCAGCGAGAGTGCCCAACGTGGACAAAATCGTTATAGGGACGAGAACACACAAGAAGTTTTCGAGACTGTAATAGTGGCTTTCCAAGATCGTCGCTGGACACGGGAGAAGCGTGGAAGGCCACGACTTCGGTGCGCCATCGGTCGGTACGGGGATATGAAAGCCAACCTGGCCGGGCCATGATGCACGGAACTTTCCATTCGATGCACTGAGCACCCCCGCGACTTCGTGAGCTGGGAAGCAAGAAGCGTAATGCTCGCTGACCACCTTGAGAGAACACGCTGCAACGATGCAACGGTAAATACACCCGATAGAACTTTGACGGCGGTGGAGCACGATTGTGATGACGATAAGAGACCGTAGCTTAGAAGTTCAATGGGGCTGCGATAATGCAACGTCCACCACTTTGCAGATCTGTGCTCACAACAGGCCACGAACAAAAAAAAAAGGTATGAAACTTTCGGACGAACGATATTGGGATTCTCGTCATCCCTTTGTGCCACTGATTCCAGTCATCCTAACTTTTCCACGACGATCTACCATGACAGTTATAACATGGTGGGCGTTTTTTTCCCCTCCGAATTCCTGACACGAATTTGCGCACGACTGATCGTCTACCTCGCCGATCAAGCGTGGATCGACGGATATTAAGTCGTTGCGGATTAAGATAGAACCGTGCCGATCTCGTGAGGGGGGAGAAACTTTGATCTTCCGGCAAGCGAGATTAACTCGTTATTTCTGGATACAATCGCTCAGCCACGACGGAAACTACATGCGAAGACGTAACCCGACGGGATTAGTCGACGGCGGACGAGGAGCGGGAATCCTCTCCTCGTGAAGAAAAACAAGATCCTTTCTGGGTACGCGCTCAGTACCGTCGCGGGCGTCGAACGTTCGGAATCCGAAAGCAGATGTTTGTATTTACGCTCGTATCTCGAGCGATAGGGGTGACAGGATTCGCGCGGGCGAAACTGTCGGCTCGAACAACGCCGGAGAATCCGGCGTCGAAGACCCTCGTTATTTTTACGATGATCGATAGTATCCAAAGAGGGCGAAGCGGGGGATGGAAAGTGCGGCGCGGGCCACTTCGCTTGACGATGTATATCGATGGTAAGGTGATTTATCAACGAGGCGAAATGCCCCGGCTAAGGTTTGCATACGAAATTCCATGAATTCCTAGCCGCCCGCTTTTACGGGAGATGTACGGGGCAAGTAATGCTTTCGAGGCTTCTTTGGAGGTTCTTTCTCGCTCCATCGCAAAGATTACGTGCGCGCTGAAAGTCAGCGAGCAGCGGGAGCGATGTCCAATCAGTTTGGTGAACGAAGGTTCGATGCTGGCGAATGAATTGCACTCGCTTTTCAGAACCAAAAACTAGCGGCAGGTAAACACCAGAAATGTTCCTTTTCGCTATCAGGATGAATTTTGTAAAACGATGAATTCGGTCAAAAAATTGAGATTTCCAATCCGAAAGTGAAGTATTTCCGGTGTGATGTCACTTCCGATTAAAGAAGGAGAATTTCAAACTGCAAGTGACGTATTTCCGGTATGACGTCATTCCGGTGGAAAAATCAGATTTTCAAATCGAAAGTGAAGACACAACGAAATTCCGAAAATTATCAATCGTTTGGTGGGCATTGCTTTCGCAGTGCCGTTTACCAAACAACGAAGTTTCGGGATCGGATTTATCGCGCATTTACCACCTCTGGCGCAGGAGGGCAAGGCTGAAGTACCTCGAAGTACCCGCAATGCGTCGAATACGATATTTAATATCACTCGAAAAACATGCAACGATCGTTATGCAGAGAGCCGCGAAAGTGCGCAACATTCGTGTTAGTTTATCGAAGTCTTGTGATCGGTCAAGGGCGAGTTAGTATACAGCGGACTCCTGTATTGCTGTGGATTCATGTGGGTGGAGAACACGCTATGAGCTTTAGCCCCGGACGTACGATGCAGATACGCGCACACACGGTCAACGCTAGCCGCGCAATATTAATGTGCTTCACGAGTTGGCACCGGTCCGTGTGTGTTTATGTGCGTCTGCGTGTATGTGTTTGTGGCTGTGGAGAAGCGCATCCCAACACCCGGTAGTCGCGGATCCGTTGCTATACTACACGGATGACGATCTATTTGCGAATTCCGATTACAAAACAAACACGGAGCGCAGCTACGCGGGTTATTGCGCGTAACACCGATATTTGCATAACAGTAATAACGCGGCTGACCGCGCTACTGTACGGGCTGCCCTCTCCGATATGTACGCAGAGAGAAATTTCGATCGGGTGCTGGCGGACAGGGAAACGTAACGGAGAATAAGACAACGAATAAAAAAAAAAAAAAGAAGAACAAGACGTTAGGGTGTTCTTGAGCAGCAAACAGTTGACGGTCTGACCAAAACTCGCCTCTGCAACTGCGAAACCGTAATCGGCGGCATCGCCGAACAACGCGACTCACGGAAGAGTGTACGCGAGAGAGACAACGCGGAAGGGCACGAAGTAAGAGGAAGGAATTCGACAGTCGGTGAAACGTCATCCCGACATTTCCCAGATGTAAAAAGTTTTTTCGTGCCGGTCGGAAGAGGGCGTAAAATCGATCTCGTTAAAACTTTTCGACGTGAGCGAAGAATTGTGCCAGTTTCGGAGGAGAGCACTCCGAGGGGGAGGGTCGAAGCTGGATGGCGTAAAAGGACGCTCCCGCCGGATAAACGGAAGGGTCGTCGACGACGCCGGTGGCGCGAGATCGGAGGCCGAACCGACTGTTCGGCTTGGTAGATGGCGTTATTGACTGGCTGAGAGAGAGAGTGCTGAGATAAAGCAAAGGGAGAAAAAGAGCCGGACGGGGTCGTACGAGGCAGTGAATGACGAGAGGAGGCGCGCGTCTCGTAGAGCTCGTATAAATAAAATTAGAATCTTCGACGTCGGGGCTCGGAGTGTGCGCGGAGTACGAAATCGCGCTCCGAGGGTTGTTTCGCCGTCGAATAGTCATAGCCGCCCGGTGAACGACGCGACATCACCTAACGGCATCCGAACACGATTATGTATTCGCGCTTGTGTGTACCGAAGCTCCGGCAGCGCGACGGTAGACATTGGCGAGAGGTTCGACTTCGCTCCCGAGCGGTATCGTCTTGCTCCTCCCTGTTATTGGGATTATTTATTCCCCGCGATCTGCGAAACTACCCCCCCTCACATCCCCCCCCCTCTCCGCCCCGGTGCGCAACGCGGCCGCGGTTCAATCGTCGATCGTAACAGTGAAACCGAACGATCCTCGACTCGCGACTACCAACTACGAGGAGCCCTCTACGCTCATATCTATCCGTCTCGTCCTCTTCGGGTTTCTCTCCGAGGGTGTATAACACACAAACGGGACAGCAGTCGTTCGAGTGCCGTAACCCTAGACGGCAGCAGCCATAGACCCCTCGCGCTACTCTCGCGAGTCATCAAATTTTATCTCTCGATTCGATGATTGCAGTTCCCCTTTATCCTTCTCCTGCGCCTGACCCCCCTCCTTCCTCACGGCTCCGCCGGGTTATTCCGTGACACGCAAAGTTTTTCTATGACTCTCGTATCTCCGAGCCCCCCCCCGACGAATAACGAGGCCACGCTCGACTTCCTTGAATTTCCTCTGCGCCAGAGCCGGAGAGGGAGGAAGGTTAAAAAAAATAAAAAGTGATATTCCTGTGGAAACTTCGCGTATCGTTATCGTCGAGTACTCGAGACTTCCGGAGTGACTCTCCGTCGAATTGCCGGAGCGACGTTGGGCTCGGTTCTTTCTGTATTCATTTTTTTTTTTTTTTTTTTTCAATCCACTGCGAGACTTAATCGTAACGTCCGTGCGAGCCGACGCCGGTCGGCAGCTCTCGCTCTGCTAAGAAAGCCCACCGACGAGGTAACGAGGGGCCGCATTTTTTTTTTTTTTTTTTTGTGAAAAATTCGAACTTCTCCACCGGTGAGTCCACGGTGGGTTGCGCCCCGGATGAACCGCGTGGACGTGGTCGGAGCACCTCCGATGCCCACGCGAAGCAATTATGGAAAGGGTATGCGAGATCCAGTGTCCCGCGCGCCTACGAGAAGGGACGACTCGGCGAGGCTGCGCTGACTGGCAGTGGGACGAAAAGCTGATTTATCTAACGAGTGTTTGAATTAAAAAAAAAGGAAACGAGTGTTTGAATAAAATCGACTATTATTTAGATAAATAAAAGGGGTTTGCCCGTAGTGGAAATTTGGTATATTGAGAAGAAATGAGTCACACACTGTTCGGAGCGACGTAATGCAAGGCCGACGGTCAAAGATTTTTTTCTTCTCTTCCGAGGCCGAATTAAAAGACGAGAGTGACCCGCAAGCGCCGGTCCGCGATGCTCGCCAGCTCCGGTGGAGGATGAAGGGACCGAATTTTCAATTCATCGAGGCGCGAGGAGGCGGCTAGGACGCTCGAGGACGACGAAGAAAAAACAAAGTAAAAAAGTTGAAAAAAAAGTTAAAAGAAGGCGAGCAACCTAAAAGACTTTTGATGTCGTAGCACGGCAATCTGGAGCGCCCCAAGGGGCCCTCCCTCTCGGGCGCGCTTCTAGAATTTGCAAGCCAGATTGAAATTTTGAAATTTAAATTTAGCCCCCCGAGACTCGAACTTAAAAAGTGCGGATGAGAGACGGAGGGAGGCTCGGGCGTCTCCTTTCGTCGAGCGCAAGGAAGCGAGCCCCCCCCCCCCCCCCCCCCCCCCCCCAATCGGTGTGTACACCTGGGAGATGGCTAGGTACTTGACAGCGAGTACGACCCGCTAATTGCCAGATAATTTTCGCTTTTGAAAAAGCAATAAAGAATCTCTCCCGGCGACGCGTCCGAGTATGAAACCGCCTTACGACTCGCGTTTTACGAGGGGTCCACAGTGTTCCAGATAAGAGGTGCCTCACGTAACCTACTACCCTGCTGTTCACTGCACGGTAAAAAAAATTATTTAGTAACATTGGAATACGAAGTTTCGTAAAAATATCTGTGTTAAATAAGTGACCGCGTCGTTTGTTCGGGTTTGAGTATACAAAGGCTATCCTTTCATTTCCCGTGTCATTAACAATTTTAGTTTGTACTTTTGTTCGTAAGGCTAGAGCCGGGTGGTGCGATTGGAAAATTAACAAATAAAAAATTATGAACCTTTATTGGATAAAAAAGCTTCCTCTATGAGGAAGCAAAATTATGAAACTTATTAATTCTGCTCAATGAGTGGTTGTAAAAAGTGCAAAGTTTTTTTACTTTGTGGATGGTATCTTCGAGCCCCGATACGCCTTACAATTTACCGTGTTTAATGCCAGTACAGCATTCATCCAACTGAGAAGTCATTTAAAGGGCCATCGCACCATTGCCGCTGATATTCTGCAGACCTCACCGATCGACGAATGGCCCGACACCGGACATTTGTTTCTTTTTCCTGCGACACGAACCCGCCATCGGTATATAGCGCCGAGCAAGAGAGTTCTCTTGGGAAAGGCCACGAACCACCACAGGAACCGCGTCCTCATTCCTAATGTTAACAACCCTCGCTGTTTTCCATCCCCCCGGCAGCTCGAAAGTCCGCGGAGTTCCGACAAGCGTAGTCGCCTCAATGGTTTCACCGAGGCGCGACCCGGAGCCGGAGCTGCTTGTTGTCCCAGAGTAACTCGTTACTACGCTTTGTTCTTTGAATTGGATAGTTTTCCATTAGCAATCATAACAACGTCCTTTGGTGTGTCTCCCCGCCGTCGGAAAGAGACGGGCTCCGGGCGAGACGAGAATCGTACGAACTGGGCTAAAAGGAACGGTGGGAGGAAAGGCGAACGAAGGCGGACCTCGGTGAAGAGTTTCCGCGCAGGGATCCGAGAGAACCGGCAAGTTATTCAGGAAGTAGGAGCGAGCTTGTTTTTCGTCTACTCTCAACCGCCCCCTCCCGCGGTCTTCCCCAAAGTGTTAATTTACATTTTTATTGCAAATTGAATTGCGATTCGACTTAGTCGGTGACCCGAGGCTGAGTCCCCGACATCCGCGCGTAACTACAGTATAAATGTATACATATATAAATATATATATATATATATATATATATAACACTATAAACAGCATCAAATTTACTCACAAACTCCAAACAAGAATGGGAGATTCCGCCTCAATCGTACTGATGACACTTACCTGTAACAGAAAAAAAACGAGAGCAACGTTATTAAATGCAAACACGTATATCGTAACAAGAATGCGACAGTGATCGGAGATAGGACAATCGATAATTCGATCGAGACAATCGTGACGCGGTAGAGGGCGGATGCCGGCCCGATGCCGATGGTGAAGCGAGGTGAGACGAGGCGTGGCAGAGGTACTCTCACGCTCTCCCAATCTAGAATCTATCTCGGTCCACTGAGGGGCGTGCATACTCCATGTCGATATGCTTAGGAGACGAGGGTGCGGTATGTATTGGATGTATTGAGTGGGACGGTGGGTACGTCGAAACAGGAGCTTTCCAGTAAGCAGGGAGCCATAGAGGCACGACCATAACGGAGTATAATTCAGTCCGGTACCGGGGTTATGTATAGTGCCCACTCCATTCTCTCGGCAATGTGGCTCTGTGTTCTCTGTGCGTTCCCGGCTGAGGGAGAGGGACGGAGTGCTGTACACATCCCTCTCACTCAGCCTCCCTGGCCGTTGTACCTTGCGCTAGGTATATCCCGTCGCAACGCCAGAAGCCTCGACCGTAATGCATTACAGCCGAGTGGGACACACAGTTTATACATACGTGTACATATATATATATATATGCATGTGCATATATAAATATATATATATATATAAATACATGTATGTGATGGAGGCGCGTATGTACGTAACGTATTTACGCAAGCGTATGGGCCGACTCGCGAGCGGTAGCCATGAGAAGGAAGGAGACCGTGAGGTACGGAGAACAGTGGCTTCGTGAATTTCATTAAAGGGTGCCTTGGGTAACGCACTAAGGGAGTTTCGGACCTGAGCCTCGTCTCGTATAGCTCACCCCGTCCCCTGCGGTCCCTCTTCCTCCGGTGACCTACTTGTGCCCGAGAGAAATCGACGACAACGCTAGAGAGAGAAGGTTAGGGTGAGAGGGGTGGGTTGAGGGTGAGAAAGGGAGATTCTTAGGCAAGGGTACACACGCTCTCGGTTCACAACTCGACAACGCCTCAGCGCCTACGTTTCCTTTACCTTAGCTCCGGTAGACTTTGGGTACCGCCGGTGTGTATACCGACTACCTGGGGGGGCTGCCGTTACTCGTCGTCACCGTCGACTCCGGAGTTTCAACGTCGCCCGACTAGAATCTTTGAGGTGGGTCGCATACAGCGAGAGCAGAGGGTGAGAGGCTGCGGACTCGCCGCAGTGGATACGGCGATTACGGTCGAGCACGCTTTGCCGAGGAATCGCAGGCCACAGTCGCCGAGTGTATCGAGCCTGTAACTCCGCCGTGTCGCCAACGGACAGAGAAAGCCGGGTTTGCTCGATCTCGTGCGCGCCACCGGATACCAACGCTGGCCGGGGACAGCGATGCCGATCTGGATAGATCGGCGAGTCTATTGTCAAAGGATAAGCCACCTTATGCAAACCGCATCCGGATTGCGGGATGAACTAATGTTTGGGATTGACGAAAAAGGATCCTCTCGCAAACGTGATCGGCACTTTGCCGGGTGGAGAGAGGAATCGACGCTCTGACCGCCTCGATTATCAATACCCGAGTCCAAACGAGACGATCGATACCGTTACGCGGATCCGTCGTTACACGGTGCGTTGTAATGGGTTCGTTAATTAGGAAAGCAGATGCAATAGACTGCTACAAGGATATCGGTGACGTTCGGAGAGATCCTTGTCAAATCGATCGGGCGAATCCGCGTACTAGGACTGCAGGGCTGTCCGGTCGAGCGGTCCGCCGCAGTGGATACGGCGATTACTGTCAGACAGTACGAACGCCTGTACCGCTGCAGGAAGCCATCGAGGAGCTGTGGGATCAGGCGAATCCGCGGACGTATGGAGGCGTTAACAGGGACTAACCGTGTGTCGTTCCGCAGGACGGGAGATTCATCGAGTTTGTCGCTCGGTACATGATTCGATAATTGAACCCCGGGAAACTACCGCACTTTACTCATTGTCGGTATCTACCGAAACTTTGGAGAGTTTCAGGGGGTTGATACGAATCGCGTGAATCAGAATGGAACGGTTTGTCCCGACCGAAGCGAGGAGAGGATCGATGGGCTATTCCGTCCACCTCCGGCGGTACGCGCGGTAAAATTATAATCGAGGTCGCTCTTTGCTTTCCATCCCGGGCGTCAATTTATACCCCTCGACTTAGCGTCTCTCGTCACGCGAAAGCCGAGAGTGAATGTTAGCCCGGTTTCATTAATCATTCGTCCGTTCTCGCCCGTAAGTCAGTCGGTTCGGCACAGCTGCGAGGGCTCCCCTCTCTCGCTCTCCGGTTAAGGTAATTTGTGCTCAACGGCGTAACGTACTCTCTCTCCGGCTATCTGGACGAGGGACTCTCGAGTTTCGTCCAGGGAATCTCTACCGCACACCCCACGGCCCTTCACAGTAGGTACTCTTCTCCCTCGCTCGTCCCCCGCCTCATTCTCCATCCTGGCTCACTCCACGCATCCTATATCCTCGGTAGCTCTCTTGGCGGCAAACCTCGCGGGAGCTTCATTTATCATCCTCCGGATCGTGTTGCACCCCACCGACAATCGCGGTGCGGTTTTACTGTACACACGACGAGGTACATACAAGCTTACCGGGCTTCCGCGATAGTGTCGGATGAGAGGAGATACGGAAAAATCTTTAAAGGATATAATGGAAGGGGTGGCTTCAGATAGAAACCGGTAGTTTTATTTGAGACCAAGACGGGTGGTGTGGGAGAATAAGGTTGAATGGTGGACTCGGAGGAGCTGTAAGAAACGCGAGGGTCTCGCGGAGAGTCTTCGCTGGATGGGTGCCGAGAAATGAGGTTCGAAAGTGGGATACGTGGAAAAGCGTCGCGCCCAACGATGTCATATATCTTTTCGGGCTACGTGACCGGAATTCCTGTGAGGGGAGAGTGGGAGGTTACGGGGGTTAAAGTTGGATTTGTAACGTATTTTTCACCGAGCACCTATCGCCGCGAGAACGCAGGCACGCACCGAGGCACGTTCCGTAATTTTAACGGGAGAAAGGAATCTCGCACGGATGGGTTAACAAACGGAGCGAAGTTTTCGGGGTCAATCGTAGACGGGATGATGAATCGTGGCGGAGAACTATGCCGGAGGACACCGCTCTGTACCGCGAGTATTTGGAGAGGAAATTAAAAATTACGAAAAAAATTATTTTCGTACCAACGTGGGGAAAATAACTTCACAAACGAAGCAGTGAAACGCGCTAAAGAGAGTCGGAGAAAAAAACCGACAAAAATATTCAGTGCGGGGGGTGTCGAGCGTTTAAGATGGATAAGTGCCGGGTGCAACCGGAAATCGGAAACCGCGCAGTGGTTGTTTATCCTGTACGACCGTACATCGCCAGCAGGTGCACCGAGACCTTGTTTGGAAAACGATACATGTGTGCTCGCGTTGGTGTGTGTGTGTACGCTACAGTCGGGTACCATTATGGCGAGAGCGTACCGACACCGTGCGATCGGAGTAATATCGTATGCGCATATTTAGCCCGGCGTATTATTTCAAAACACAGAGAATCCGCTGTGCATACCGACGCTTGTTTTGCCAGTGCGGACGAATTTACCGCTTCGCGTGTCCAACACCCCCCCTCCCCCCCCCCCCCCTCCCCCCTTTGAACCGCACGGTGTTTCCACGCTTTTACCCTCGAGGGTGCCAACTCTCTTCCATCAACCCCCTCGACCCGCGCCGCGATTCGTTTACCCGGTCTGGCCCGGCTTTTCCGTTACACCCCGTGCCCGGAAGTTCGACTCTTCGAGCTGGCCGATGGACCGAGTTTTTTTCCACCCAACGAGCAAAAAAATCATCGGTCCATCTCGCCGAAAGTTCCCTTCTCACTCCCGAGCTCCCTCCGACCCACCGGCCAACGCTATCGTCACATCGACGTTGAAACTATCGCGGATGTCGGTTGCTCGGGATAATTGCTCCATGAATAAACATGAATTCAGGCTTTTGCTTATTAAATTCATTATTAATGTATTCAAAACAGGTATCGAATGAATGAATCCGATGATATGCAGATTTTACGTCTTGTGATTGCCCTTCCCCATTCTTCCGTCGTATCCCGCAGCTTTACGCGCTGGCTCTCACCCCCTCCAACCTTCCGCCCCGAGGAGGTTCCCTCTCCCTTCGTTCTCTCCCGTAGACCTCCGGTTCACCTCATTCGCGACCCCGTTTGCTAATTCTTCGAGGCTGCTCGCTGAACCACAACTGGGTTACACGAGGCCCGTCTCGCCGAATTCACCCCCCACCCCCCCTCCCCCCGCCTCACCCCGACATCTATTCACCCGTACGTCAGCCAATCGGATTACAGCGATTGCACTTTTTCTCAACATTGTCACTTTGGTTCGATTCGTGCATTGCTCATGATTCGTCCGGAGGAACGATCGGACATTTGTTTCGACAGATGGACAACTTTGTGATCAACTGAATGGAAGAAAAGGAATATTAAGTAAAATTAAGTGGAAACGGTCTTTAACGACCGGCGTTTTCCTCGAGGCTAGGGAGAGTCCCGGTTGACTCCTTCCACGCATTGATGTTCCCCCAATGAGGGCGGCACGAAGCTCCTTACGCCTCGGCGAAATCCTGCGCAGCCAGCCTCGAGTAAAATCGCCATTGATGGGGAAACGGACGAGGACGTTGTGTTTTGTGGAAATCAGTGTGAGTCGCAAAAGTCCTCGACTCGTGCGGATTGTTTTTTTTTTTTCTTATTTTGCACACGTAACACGTGGGTCACGTGAACGATCAAAGCGGTTTTGTTTTTTGTTTTTTTTGTTTCTCTTAGACATATATTATATCTTGAATATAGGAAATGCTAACCTATGATCCATAAACCTCGATCCGCAAACTCGTGGGCAGAGCGCGGTAGCAGCTTGTCGTGCGGTTGCGTGCCTCTCTCGGTAAGCGCGATCAGATGAGTCTATGCGGGGATTCGTGCACGTGGTCTTCGGTGTCGAAGCTTCGAGGCGACCGACGGCGATCGCGCTCTTTCGTACCGGTCCGACGCTCGTTGGTATCTTTTTTTAAATTTGATTGATTTTTTTTTTTTTAGTACAGTTAATGTCTCAACCCGACTCTTCCTATTTACTCTCGCCCGATCTCCCTCTTCCGGGATTCCCCGTTGCCGTCCTCTTCTTGCCCACGCGACAAAGTTGTATATTACTTTTCGATTAATCTATGGTACCAATCTCGTCGGTTTATTGAGGATTCGTATATTTTTTCTTTTTTTTTTTTTAGATATTACTCGTCAAGAAAAATAAAGAACGAACAAACAAACGACAAACGACGGCCGTGACACTGTTGGACGCGCTAGGAGTTCGATTACAAACACGCGGGGGCGTGCAGCGTGGCGGCGAGTCGGATGGCTGACTGGCGGAGAGCAACTACTCTAGCGCTCGGGAGTCGGATACCGTGGGGGTTGGTGAGAGCGAGCCGGGGGGGTCGGTCGGGAGAGGACCGACGGAAGGGGCAGGCTGGTAGGGTGGCGAACGCGGATGCGGCGCGGGTTCTCTGTTGCAGTGAGGACGCGGCGCGACGCGCAGGGGTAGAGAGGAGCCCGTATGCCGGCTGCGGCGGTGGAGCAGCACTACCAGCGGCACGGTACAGAGATAGCCTGCCAGAGGTAACGGGCGAGACGGCGGTGGACGAAGTAGCAACAGGCGGCTGCTGCTGCTGCTGCCGTCGCCGCCGCCGCCGCCGCCGCCGCCGCTGTGTTTCATCCCTTAGTACTCCGGAGGGCCGCAACACGTTCGTTCTCCGAGTGGCGCCGATGTCGAGCCCCTGACGTCACGGAACCGACGTGACGTAGGCGTGGTCACGGATGCGCACTAACACCTCGCTTGTCACCGTTGTCATAGTGACTGGTTGCCGATGCCCGCGCGCGTTCTGGCATCGCAGCCCCGAACGCCACCCTCCGCCGCGTTACCAGCGCGGCTACCCTTCGCCATCGAGAGCAGGAGCACCGAGCAATCCCACCGTCGCCGTGCCCGAGCAACCTTCACTCGTCCGTACCACCGGAACACATATATACAACCCCCTGTAAATTCGCATAGACACTCGTTTCCCACCCCTCGATCCCCCGACTACGTTCGTTATGTCCCTCTCCCTTTCGTTCCCTTTCTCGTTTCCTGTCTCATGTACGGACGCGCAGAGCTCGAGTACTTAGCCGTCGAGTGCTCGACACTACGCGGATACGCGTACTTGTACGGTATCAAACATTGTTATTAAATTCGGAGCGTAAGTTCGCATGATTGGCCAACGAAAGCTGGAAATAAGCTGAGCTGGTAATGATGTGCGAATGTATTTGAGTTGCCACACTGTTGGGTGAAAAGACCTGACGGCTCGCTTCTCAGCATTTACTTTCCTCCTGCTAGGATGATCGCGAAACCAGCTTGAGTCTTGAAACTTAAGTCTAGAAAGAACAAAAGAGGAGGGGGCAGGAATTAAACATACAATCCGAGTGCATCATCCCACACGACGGGTTCAAAGAGTGCATTATCCCAAGAATGTACGCAGCTCTCCCCGGTGGTCAAGCCATAAACGCGGCAAGGGAATTCTGCTGTAGGGATTTTCCGGAAACACTTACGCAAATGATACCAGTAATGGCTCTCCTCCGAAAGGGAGTTTGTTACGGAATTCACAGCAACTAGTTGGCGAATATTCTCCGACACTCGACGAGCTTCGCAGAAAAATCAAGGGTCGCAACATAATCGCTCGGCTCCGTTCCGCCTACGGTCTCAGGTCGCGGATGAAAACCCACGCATTAATGGAGGGCCATGGCGAACGGTTACAATTTAATTTCCGGAAAAATATTTACGCCGGAAGCATCTTCGGTGTCGCAGCGGAAATTGTAGTGATTCCTCGAATCACTTTGGGCGCGAACCAACGGTGGAAAATAATACTCGTGTTATTCTGCCTCGCAACTCTCCGAGCTTTCCCGGAATACGATCCGATGTTGAATTTTCTCCGAATCACGGAGAGTTTTCAATGAATCTATCGCACGTGCCGTCCACAACTTATATTGCGTTGGGAATATCGTAGCAGAATGATCGAGCCATACTCGATATCTCGAGCATCGATGCAACATACGTGTATATATATAAATAATATTGCCCCGCTTTTCTGTGGGCCGTGCTGATGCTGCGCGGCAGCCTTTTATCCGAGACCTTCGGTAGGGAGGGACGATATCCCATGGCGACCGGGCCCGGGCTACGCTGTTGCCAACCCCCACAGACCCGTCGACCTAATTATGCTTGTGTCTCGCTGGCGACCCCCTTTCACTCGTGTGCGCGTACATCCTCCGACCCGACCCCCCCGAAGATGAAACTGAACGTGATGTTGTACACAAACTAAAGCAATTATCTTCGCATTAGAGGCAGCAAGAGATCCAAAGCTTTATGACAGTGCGGAGTCTGACTCCGAAACCCTTTACTACTCGAATTCATTTCTGAAAAGTTTCCGGTCCCCCGAACTCTCCAGCTAGCTGTATCAGCGGGTACCTTAAGCGAAGCCTGCTCTTCGTCTCTCCACCTCTCGTCAGGATGAACGCAATACCGCGAGCCCCAGAGCCGATTGTCCTCCTCCGTATAATTGAGGCGAAGAGGGGAATGAAACCGAAAAGAGGAAAGCAGAACGGAAATCTGCTGAATGACAAAATACGATAGCGAAACACAGCGGGCATAGTCGCGGGGATTTGTGTTTTCATTTCTTCTTTCTTTTCGCATCATTTTTTCGTCATCCCCCACCCCATGGTCGAAGATAAAAATTGAGTTTAAAAAATGTTTGATGTTGATTGTAGGTAATTCAATCGTAGTGTAGAGAGTGGAGAGTAATGAGACGGAAGCGAGACCGAAGCCCCGGTTCGCTCAGGTAAATGCTCAACCGACCGCTCCTCCCAACAAGCTCTCGCTTTCTCGCTAACGCACATCCGCCCGTTCGGTCGCCGCACCTTCCAACCAACCCCCAACAGAGTTTCACTGTACTCTCGAGTCCTCGTCCGCTTCTCCGAGGTTCTCCCGTTTTCTCGCTCTCCCCACCTCGTTTCTCCCCCCCCCCCCTCTCTCGAGCTTTCCTCTTCTATTACGCTTTCTCGATTTTCGACTCTCCACTCTATCTCGCGTACCCGTTCCCCGAATGCGAATTAAGTTGATACGATTTCGATGGGATATCATGCGGACGCTTCGAGTAACCAAGTGTTTCAACCGAAGCGCATCACTCGCCCGGTGGTTCGAATCGATAGCAACTTTATTTATTTTCGATTTATCTTCACTTTTTTTTTTATGCCTCCCTCGCCTGAGAGTTCCTTCCTTGGACGTATGAAATTCCGCGTATCGGAAAATTAATATCAATTTGCGAATATAGAGCGGGGATTTTGTAACGGGTCGAGTGGTGAGCGCGTCAGGGAATTAAACGTTTAACGAAGGTTTCTCCGGATGGAAAGATTCCCTATTTTCCATTGGTTGGGCGATTATTGCAGCAGATTTAAGCGATGTTTTTTTTTTTTTTTTTTTTTTTTGCAGCTTCACTCGCGGCTCAAACATATTTCGAGAATAAGTGGGATTCCGGAGGGTGGATACCACCGGGCTCTTTATTTTCTTTCGCCAAATATTCCCGAACGATCGTAGAGAGCCCGGCCGACTCACGAAGATGGATGAACTCTTTTCATAGCGCGGAGGCATCGGGTGCGAACATTTTTCGATTGACCCAGCCGCATTCCACGGATGGCGGAGGGGGATATTCAGGAGCGGGGGGGAATTGGTGCGGCTGCAAGCTCGAAGATTGATAGACGTGCGCGATCGACTCTCGCCGCCGGTGGGATGACGTTGACGATGATTCCGTGCCTGAATCGACGTCGAGAGGACCAGACGAAGCGAATATTTTTGCATGTCATTTTTTTTTTCGTTTTTTTTTTCTCGTCACGAAGTTACGCTTGTCTAACTTGGGTAACCGTTGCCCCATCTCCTCCGGGCTCCCAAGGGCCGCGTCACCGACAAATTTCAATTTCTCTCCGCGAGCTTTGACTCCGCGCTCGGTACAGTTTTACCGCTTCCAGCAGGTTTTAGGATACTTCGGGCTACGAACGCTCAGGGCTCGACCGGCAAGATCGTTTCGCAAGTCGACGGGGAATTTGGCCTGTGTCGTAGACGAGCGGACCAGAAGTACAGCCGAACTGGCGGCGAAAGACGAGAATGGCGCAGCTCGCAGGGGGGAGGGCGTAGCAGGGTGGTTCGAGGGTTGGAGGTAAGGTTTCCTCGGAAGGCTTCCAACTTTCATCCGCCACTATCCGGTGGGCCGGCTTTCCGCATCGTTTACGATCCGTTTGACCTTCTTTACGAGCGTTTGGCTTCTTACCTCTTTCAGCTCGTCTCCCTTATGGCTCGCGCGGGGTTCGCCGTTTCGGTACCGGCGGCACCGACGCCCCTTCTCAGCTCGCTTGTACTCCGTACTGTGTACCGTGTATGCTCGTCCAGGTCAAACGTCCGAACTCTCTCTCTGACTCTCCATTTTTTGCAGACGTTTCCACCCTCGTCGCAGGTGCATGCTTCGAAGTATGGCCGGTGGAGACATTTTTTCGGGAACTACTCAGAACGAGTAACTGCGAGAAAGGAAGAAAAATAATGGCTCTATTGGCCGACGGCTTCAAATGCTTTTTTTTGGCACATTGCAGAGGAGAGTGGAGCACATGGTGCGGAAGTGTTCGATCGCGATTCCTAGCTAACTCTGATGTGTAAAAAAAAAATTGAACTTTTGCCCAATCAGAGTTATACTGAGAAAAAGGCTAGTTTTCCCTAAAATAACGGATAAAATAACGTTCCCTGAGGGAACGTTCAATATAAATAGTTTCTGATGGTATATATTCAATTTGTTAAACTATAATTATGGTTGCGACCATGATTTTTTGTCATTGTCGTAACTGCAAAATGTACACGTTCCCCTTGGGAACTATTCTTTATGGTAATAAGTCGGTATTGTTGCCTTTATTGTGTCATTTTTTTTCTGAGTGTACTTCTTAGTTTTCAGTGCGGTTGAAATTCGTTAGGAACAGCTTCCAGCTGCAGCGACACAATCAATGAGTGAACATAGAAACATTGACTATTCACCACATATTCAATGTGCAAAATTTCAGCTTCATCGGTCGAGGCGTTCTCGAGTTGTAGCGATTTGAATTTTTCGCGTTCGATTCACAAACACATACATACATACAAACATGCATACATACATACATCCATACATACATCCATGCGGACATTTTTCTCTAAATATGATTTTTCGATGTTTTGGAAGTTCCGAACACGTTTTCATTAAAAACTCGATTTTTTCACCATAACAAAGCTTCCTCCATGAGGAAGCAAAAAAAAGAAAAATTCCGACGAGATTATCCGAGCTGAGGTGAACCGGAATATTGTACTACCGGATAACTGGATCCAGGTTAATTGAGGAAGTTGCTTGTACTCTCGCGATAGATAAAAATCAACTCTCGTAAATCTGGTTATACGACTTTTCTTATTTTCGTTTTTCCGTCTTTTTATCGCAACCCAACGAATTTGAGGGGGCATGAGCACGCGTTACCGTATCGTTATCCATGCGAGTATTTCCGGTGGATCTTAGGAGTTCGTCGGTGCCGATGCTGCCGACGGTAGAGTGGGAGAAACACTGTAAATGCAGCGAACCAAACGGAATCCATAGAAAATGGAATCCTTTGCCAACTCGACTCGGCTCGTCTGCTGCGACATCGGCATCGGATTAGCGTAAAATCGAAGGGCGCTGACTTGGTCGCTCGTAAATTGGCTACAAAGTTTGGAGAGGCGGTGCGCGGCACGCTGGCACAAAGAGGATCGATTACAGGGAAGGGGAGGAAGACCGAGAGGGCGAAGAGGGGGCGGTTAGGGGTCGAAGGGGGGAGGGGAGGGAGGGAGGGAGGACGGAATCGCGATCCTCGCAGTGCACGCCATTTTGTCTTTCAAATCTGTGAACCATCAGCATGCAAAGTGGATAAAGTTTCTAGACTATACTTTCCATCGTCCTTTCCAGCTAGCTTCCGATTTCTATCCGAGAGTGTGCGAGCGCAACCGTGCTCACTGCTCCGCTCGACGACTACCAATTGCAATGATCGAACGGACGAAGGATATCGATAGCGATATCGTCCCACTTTCACGATGGACGGAATTTAGTGTATTTTTTTTTTCTTCTTATCATTCAGCCTGGGATTATTATTTGTTCGATAAGAGCTGCAAATTAGCTGACGCTCCGAGTTATTCCCCGGCGAGGGAAACCTCCGGTATTCGGCGTCCAGTTATCTCTCCCTAGCAGCACGTAAATACCGGTCCGTAGCCCTATCTACGCTGTACGCCTCTCAGCGCAGAAATTGGCCCCGGCTATCGCGAAAATCGGCGAGATAGAAGGAGTGAATCCCACCGCGTTTCCGATTAGATCTGCCGACGAAAAACTCCCCGGCAGCTGCTCCATCTAACTCTCTCTCCCTCACTCCACGGTTGTTCGAAATGAGACTGGCGGGTCACGAGTCTCGCCCACTGTTTCGAGACTCATTAACCCCGAGAAACGAACGGTTTCCGCTTCTCTTGCCGTACGGGCCAACGTCTCGTTTGTCGGAAGGTGGTTTGTGCCGCTACCCGGAATCGTAGGTAGCAAAAAAAAAAAAGAATGAAAAAAAGCAAACCTACAAGACCCCTCTCTTTTCGACGAACTCGTGTGAAAGAATTCTCTCGGGTGAATTCGGTTTTCGACAGACTCCCACGTTTTGCCGACTGTTTTTTTTTTTTTCTTCTTTTTTGTTTTTCCTCACAGAGAGACCAAAGAAAAATCACAGTGTGATGTTTTCTTCAGTCAGTCGGCTACGGCCTCGTTAAAATTCTCATAAACGAAATACGCGCGTCACCCGACGCGCTCGAACGTAGGGGCGTTCCACCTTCGAGTTCGCCAAGTTACGTGTTTAGCTGCATTGGAAGTTGCACTTACACGCGCCGCTATAAATTAGATCGATTTTGTTTTTCCTTTCAAGTTTGCAGCATCGTTCGCCGCCTCATTAAAGGTACTCGTTAGTCGGGCTGGTTGGACCGGAGAGACATCTAAGAAGAAGGCCGTATTCGATAATAGGTGTAACGTTACGTGGAGGAAGAGATTTCCTTCCCTCTATCATTTTATAGGGCCCTATCGTTTCCGCGCACCGAACTGAGGCTTTCCCCGCTGCAGCTGCAGTGAGTACGGCGAGAGCTGCGAGGCTCCGACGTACGGACTAACCACGCGAAAGGAGCCCCATCTCTCGACGTTGCGCGAACAGTCTACGTATCGCCGTGGAGCGCGGCAAGGTAACCGTGTTAACGACATACATGGCGTATCGGCGTTTGCGGGTAATAACGTTATAATGAGGTCGATATATTAGACGAGTCCGCCAGGACCGCCCTGTTTTCCTTTCTACCGACTCGACCCCTCGTAAGATGCGAGGACACGTGGACCATCGCTCAATTCTCCTGTACTGTTTCCCCACCGATCTACCATCGACTTCGCCAAACCATCATTTATCCACGACGAAATGTATATAAATGTGTACGTAAACACATTTATTTTATATATATTTTGAAAAGTTTGTTGTTTGTTTAACTCGCTAACTATTCCCCTATAACACTATTCTGGTATTGTTCCGTGAGTCACGGTCACATCGCTGTGCACTATGGTGGTGTAAAAAAGTATTTGGGACATGACGAAGTCGCGAGATGTCCGAGCAGCAATGAGACGCTGTTATAAAATATAGAAGCGGACAATGCAGTCGCAGACAGACGGACGGACACACAGAAAAATCAAAGTCTTTCATTTGTCCATAGACAGCCGTCCGGAAGCGAGATATTTAACAAACTTTATATATAAAGACAAAGAGTACAAGACGAAACAGGAGTATTTGAAACGAGGTACGAGTCCAGGTGCTCGGTGGCTCAGGTTCACGGCGAGAGAGGCGCTTTGGGGGAATAAGGAATGGCTTCGGTGAAAGCCTCGTCTAAAATGGGTCGTCTGTGGGGCGGGCCTTCGTCGCCCGATCGTTCTTCTATCGTCCACGGTCCTCTCGATTCACCGTGAAACGATGAAACGACCAGGCCGAGAGAGACGCGCGGAGTAAGCGGGAGAAAGTGAGCGGGACGGAGAGAGCGAGTAAGAGAGATATTCCGCGCGCGACTGGCTATACTGCGAAAGATTTACGAAGATCGAGAGAATAAAAGAGAGAGGGAGGGAGAAAGAGAGGAAGACAAGAGAGCTCGGGCAGGATGAGGAAGAGACACGGACGAGAGAGTAGAGAATCGAGTATCTCGTATCTCGCAATCCAGCAGGATCCCGGGCTGTACTTCGAGACACGTTATTCAATTACGGGCTAAGAGGTGCAGAGCGAAGGGTGAATTCTCCGGTCCCGCAACTCACACTATGCCCTGTCTGTGTGTATGTGAATTCATGTGTGTGTGTATGTGTGTGTGTGTGCGTATGTTGGCGTCCTCCTGTCAGCATCGGGAGTGGAGTTTCCCTCTCGTACCTACCCCTGTACCGACAAGAGCAATACTTCCGAGGACTTTGCGCCAAGTGGGTATACACGGTATGAAATTGTGAGATAAAGACAAAACGTAACGACCGGTCGATACATAGGTATACAAACACTATCGAGAAAGACAGAGGAAGACACGGAGGAAGAGCCTTCGGCGATGAAGACTCCGGAGGTGGTGCGACTCGGACATCGGCCGGGGGGGTTGCGTGTGAGATACGAGAACCGGGACTCGAAGTGGTCACTGCTGTTCCATAATAGAGCTATAGAGACGAGAGAAGACCTGCTTTGACCGGATGAGGGTTTCCTATATTGAATTATAGACTGCGTGGCTTTGATTCGGAGAGACTTCGGGCGCGGATTACCAGCGCTCGCGCACCCTTGCCAGCTCCACCCCCGCTAAAAGGATCGGTTCGTCTATCAGTAAGGGAAAGTCGGCGCGACAGCTCGCGGTGACTCTCTTTCCGCCCATGCTCGCCATGGAGGTTTCCGCCAGTTGAGGAAAAAAAGGGTTGAGGAATTTTTTTTTAAACTGCCCCCCCCAAGAGAACCCTGAGGGTACGGATTTTCTTATGGAATACAGGCGAATAACTATTCCGCTTGTAAGATCTCGCCTCTTCCTCGCGTTCCCTTATCCCCGCCTTAGCCGCCGCTCCGGAGCGACAAATCGAGCGAGACTCTCGCATCGCAGTGCTGGAAGAGTAGGCACACGAAATTATCCCGTCATTGCATAAATGCATGGACCACGCGGGTCGAGCACATTCCCGGAACGGGGAATCTTCCTCTCTAAAATATGGAGGTTGTCCGGGGGGGGAGGGGTGGGTGGGTTAAAGGAGTGAGAGCGCGAGGAAGTAAACGGGTGAAAGGGTAGCGGCGTCTTGGTCGTCGCGCGGGTAAGGAGCGGCCCGAGACTCCTTACATATTGCGTCGGCACTGCATAAATGCATGTTATTCATGCACCGTTACCGAGCGAGAACGAGAGTACGAGGGACATATATACATATATATCTCTCTCTGTCGAGACCCCTTCTAACGGTCCGCGCATCTCCTCTCCGCCATCATCCCCTCCCCCCCCCCCCCCGTTTTCCGCTCCTTCATCCCCCTCACTGTCGTACAACCAGGCCGCCAACTTGAAACCGTTATGTAAACCCTGATGCACAATTCATTAGTTATGTAACTTGGACGTGTTTATTGCCTCTGGAACGTAGAACCTCAGCGCTTTCCGTGTTTCACGGTTCTCACTCGCTCTCCCCTGCTTCACCCCAACCGAGCGAACCCCATTGACGTTACACAAGCATTGGATTCGCGTCCTCGTCCGCCACTCACTCCGATTGAACCGCGAAACAACCTCCGACATATCCCTCTGCTCACCTCATTCTACTCCGGATATAAACGAGAACGAGGTTACTTTGCCAGATACTTTTCAACACTTTGCACCTTGCCTATTATTGTTATTATTATTATTATTATTATTATTATCATCACCGGTCCACTTTCACTTATTGGAAAGAGAACATTCCGTCGTATTACGGATCTGCAGCTGAAAACGACTTTGCACCGGGTAAATTTATAACCTGCGCCGGCCATTGTTTTGACGTCGAGATGACTGTCGTTCGCTTTTCGAGGCAATATTTTGGCGAACGAGCGGAGAGCTGGCGGAAACCGAGGGAGAAAATAGTGAAGGATCCCCGGTGTTTGACGACCGAAATTGTGAAGTAAATAGGGCATTATTGGTAATATTCATGGGCTTCGTGGAATAACGGTCGCGCGGTCAGCGCCTCGAGTGATGTATGAGTGAGGACGTGGAATATGGCGGGCATGGTCGGAGCTTTCATCTTCCCGACCGACGCGAATTGATGAATTCCGCTCATCCCTCAAACACAGGAGAGATTCTCGCGGCGATAGGAGTCAGCCGAAAGCGCTGAGCCACTGCACCCTGAGGGATGCTTCGGAGTTCTTCCGTGTACGGACCGATGGTGCACTCTCTTCGAAGATCGCCACAGATTTCACAAACTCCACCCCCCTTCCCCGTTTCTCGCCCCAATGCGGTTACGGCGTCGAGATTTTCACCGATGATCGGGAAACTGTTTCGACTCCGGACATGTGTGTATCGCGGATAAATCATAAAACCCTCTCATGCACTTCGACCGAGGCCAAGATTTTCCGCTGGCCAAAGAAAATATTGAATTCCTGCTTCCGTTGCAAAAATTTCAGCCAACCTCTTTTTTTTTTCCCTTCTTTTTTTTCCGCAAAGTCATACCGTAACATCTCCCTCCACATACCGAGACGTTTTTCCTTTGTAGAGTGTTTCCGAAATTCAATATAAATTCTAACCCGGAATATTGAGAGGAGTATGGAGGATAAGTTTAGACTGAGTGGCTAGGCACGTAGGGAGAAACAGCTAATAAGGATAGCCTTCGTCATCGGTCCCCTTTGACGCGCGAGAAGAAGGCATCCTCGCTCCTCGGGGACTCGAATTTACGGGGAATGCGTGTAGTACGAAGGGTATGCTTTGTTCCCCCGTTCTTTTGATCGGAGGGCACGCGGGGGAGGAAAGGGATGGGCATCGCGGAACGTCACGCGTTTGTCCGAACATCGGCGGGCACGCGAGCGTGGGATACCTCTGCAATTTTTTTTCTTCTTTATTCATTCGCAGGAAGTTCCCCAAAGATACGGCGGAGTGAGCGAGCGTGCGTGGGGAAGAGTAAGAATATCGTCGGGTCGTCCGTTGCGCTGTGGAGATCGGGCAAGTTGGATGTTCCCGAGAAAATTCGACGTCTTGTTTCTCCTTTACGAGAGAAGGGATGGAGGAACAAGGGTCTTCGGGACTGTGGCAGGAGGAACAGGAGCGAAGTTTGGCCGAGAAGGGTTTGGCGTATTGGACCGTGCCTGACACCCAATTCGATGAATGAGTCATTCTCATAGCGAACCTATACAGGTGGGTGGATTCTGTCTGGCTGGGATGTAACCGCCAGCCTGCAGTAAATCCCACCTGACAAAGTCTCGAAAGAAGGGAGGGAACAGGAGGCGCCCCGGCAATGAGGTCTCCAGGATTGCGTCAGGAGGAACACGCGCGAAGTTTGGCCGAGAAGGGCTTGGCGTCTCGGTGTGAGGGAGGTTCAAGGAACAGATTCGACCACGCGACAGACATCCAATCCACTTAACGATGAGTCATTCTCATCGCGAACTTATCCGGGTGGGTGGGTTTGGTCTGGCTGGGATGTAACCATCAGCCTCCAATGAAACCCACCTGACAAAATTGTGACGTGTTTACACAGTGAAAAAGATTTGTACATTTAACGTACCTTTTTTGTCTACAAACATTCACAATTATCTTGTTGTCAATTTAACAAAAAAATATTCGTAAAATTGACAGACACTTGTGTAAAATGGAAAAGATTTTTTTGGTAAAATTACGACGAAAATAATTGTGGACGTTTATCGTTTACCGATATCACTGTGCAGGTTTTGAGTATCGCGAGAACTGCGGGATCGCGCGAGAGTCGAGTAACGCGAGGACTATTTGTCGCCACGTACAATGGTCTCTCGGACAATGGGTGACGAGCGCGGATTGATGTGTGTGAGACGACTGCGAGAGAAAAGATTTCGAAGGGTATTTCGATCAGATATTTCGAAGACTCGAGATGTATTTTATAACCGGTAAATGAAAGCTGTGATGCGCACCATCCCCTAAAAAATAAAGTATCTCGAGCATTATTCTTAATCAAGTTCCTGATCCTCGCGAAATCTCGAAAGACGGTGTCGAAGATTATTTTTCCCGTTACCAGAATAGGTAACCCTCGTCACCTCGCTCGATGGTGGGAATCCTCGGCAGTTGTCGGAGCGTTCTGTCACCCACGTTCGCGGACGCAAGCCAGGCGATCGAATTGGATATCGGCGGTGCATGCTCGGTTGGGATCGAGTTATTGTTGACTCGAATTCGTCCACTGCCTGGAAGACATCGAGGATTGTCTGAACTTGGTGAGCGAGAGTGGTTCGAGGTAGGTGTCATCCGCTGGTGCGTAAATCGGAGAGGGGGGGGGGGGGGGGGGGGATCGCGTGCGCGAAGGAGGGGGGGTGGCAGTACAAAGCCGACCGAAAACGAGCTGCGTTAGCCGATGTACGACGGAATATCCGTGAAAGAGAGAGGACCAGCGGGTGCTCCGCGCCGGAAAATGACCTGTCACTCCCGACACGTTTCCTCCTCTAGCTCTCCCGCGGGCTCTTGCAGCCACACAGCAATGTTCACCTAACCGACAGACCTCCGTCTCTCTCCCTCGCCCCTTCCCGTCCTCACTCTGTACTCCCTTCCGCCACGACTGCGCCTCTTGCCCATCAGCCCTCTTCCCTTTTTATTCAGATTTCACGCGTTATACGCGGCGCCGCGTCATCGAGCGACAATGGAACAACCCTCGCGACCTCATTGCCGACGTCTTGGGCAAAAAAAAAAAAACCACCCTGCATGCTCGTCCTTCTCTCGGATGTGAGAAGCGAAGATAAAAAAAAAATAAGGGAAGAAAAAAAAATTGTGAATAACACGCTACCCCGGAGAGTAGCAGATGTTCAAGCCGATAGGCCGCTGACAATCGCTCGGTGCTCTCTCGCGCCGTGATGCGGAGCCGAGGCGTGATTACTTTTTTATCCCCCGCCATCCCCGACCGAATAATACGGCGTCAATCATATGCCTGTCACGTCCCGGGTGAGAGTAACGTCAATGAAAAATCTCCCTCGCAAATACCGACTATCGAATACAGCGTCGAATTATTTCCAGCCGGAAGTAGTCTCGGCATGGTTTGGTCGGACGAGTCGGGGCATTTTTTTTTCAGCGACGCGTTGGCCTCCGCCTCGATCGATGAGTAATCCACCGTTGCCGAGACCACTCGGAGGAGGCGAGATTCAGCCCGGTGCTCGCGCGCTCGAAGTCGTCCTAAACGAGTGTACAACAGGAAAGCCGACAAGCTTGGAGTGTCTCGCATTACGAGATTCAAAGTGAAAAACAGGCATTAACTCGGCTCATCCCGCCCCACGCATGGCGGAAGTTTGCGAGGGCTGTGCGTACGAACGCGCGCAACGATACCCGCTCGTTCGCCGGAGGGAGCAGCGACGCTGTCGAGGAGGAAGACACAACCGGTCGCGTCCGCACCGCCTTGTTTACCTCCGCTCCCGGGATCCGGGATATTGCGTCAAGTTGCACGCGCCCGGGGAAAGTTTTCTCGAGCGAGCCTCGGATATCAACGCGCGACATGGTGGCTGCGGCTGCGTCGCCGGATAGAGTCTGGCGAGGGGGTTTCTCGCCGGTGGAGAAACACGCGGGCATACGTACCACGCAGGACGTACCAGAAGAGACGCCGCCGTGAGAGAGTTAACCCCCCCTCCGTTCGTTGTCGACGTTGCCCACGTAACGGTATCCTCTTCCTTCATCCCTGTGTGTGCAAGCAACACGCTCCAGCAGCACAGATACGGATACCCGTCGACCCTCCCGCCCCTCGCTCGGTTTCCTCCCGCCATGGCGGAGCAGCCACCGCCGTGCTCGTTACAAACTTTAGACGGCTACGTGCATGCATGTTATTACATCGCGGGACTTAGCTCTAAGCCTGCCCGCAAACATCGTCCAGGACGCACGCGGGACGGAGGTACGTACGTCGACTCACGGCTGCGCTATCGCCATCGCGACACTGGAAGCTCTCCCGTATCGTGTACGCGATATAGTTCGTGCGACACGGGTGAGAACAGCCGAGTAGCAAGTTTTAAATTACGTTTGCAACCCTCCCCTCTTCGACCCCCGGTTGGGTACCGGCTTTTACGAACAACCCTCCGCCTGGCTATCTCCTGTTCTCCCGAAAATAGAATTTAGCTGTCCCACTGTTCAGCCTTGTCCTCGCGTTTCTCTGTGTACGCGGGGGGGGGGGGGGGGGGGGGTCCTTTTTTTTCTCCGGGTCGCGAGGCATCCGCCGATTCGAAGCGCGGCGGTAACGGAGAGAATGGAGTGGCATGATTGCCGCGCAAAGTGGAAATAGGTGGATGGGTCAAGGTTCACGAAGATTCGCCGTCGGGTCGATCGAAACGACATCCTCCCGCACCTACCGTCACTGCGTGAGAGGGGGGATTGGGAAGGGCGGGAGGGGCGCGGCGGATGCTGCTCCAGAAGCCGCAATATCCGTGGTGGCTGATAGCTAATTTCTTGAATTCGCTCTCACGGCGCTTCGCGCTCCTATCGAGGCGTTCTCTCAAATCGGGCCGAGGACCGAGGCTAACGAAACTTGCATGTATATATATATATATATATCTACCGGACGGGTGTGCAGACAGAAGGAGAAAGCTCGGCGGCATTTCAACGAGCTCTATGCATATGCATGACCGAAGCCCCGGCATTCTTGGAGGGATGAAACCCGCGGGATGAGGTGAGAAACACCATCGTAATGCTGAACTGTTTCACACCGGAAAGTACCTCTCGGATACTCTGTATTCCGCGCTAAGAAATGTCAGGTCGAAGTCGGTGATATGAAAAAAAATATTTATATTTATAGGGTAACTAGCCCGATGGAAATTTTCAAGAGCTACATCGAGTTATCAGGCTTACTAGGATTCTTTCCGGACCTCATCGGGGTCCGATGAAAGGTAAGTACAATTTTACCAGGCTGATCGTCTTCACCGGGAATCATCCGCAGATGGAAATGAACAAGATTGCAAGAAAAAAAAAAAATACCTCTCTGGTGCCAATCATAGATAGTCGCCCGCCTTGAAGTCGAAGTCGGAGTGAACTCTCGTAAGATTCTCGTTTGATCGGCGCGGCGTTGAAGATTGCAGCCCGGAAGATCGGGAAAAGAGTGAAGGGGCGATGTGGGTAACACTGCCGGGCGGAGAAGAACTATTCGTGACTTCGGAGGGTAGGGAACAAAAGTCGGGAGGCGAGATCGAGTCGGGAGAGCCCGGGACTAATTTAACGCTTCGAGCATTTCCCATCCGTCAAGTCGTTTCCGAGGAAGAGGCGAGTTTTCGATACACGCGTCGGATCGTGTGTCGTGCGTGGGGATGAGGAAACCCGACTTCCTGAAAATACGAAGTCTGTACTGTACTATGTACTATGTGTACGTAGTACATAGTACTATGATGAAAAAATATATTTGGCTATTTTGAAAGTGGAAAAATGAGAAGGGGTAACCTTTACAATTTTGCGACAAAAATGGTATTTTTTCAAAAAAATTTTTTAGAATTTTTTCTTTACTGAAATCGGTTGGTAAATATGCCACTTGAAAAGAATGGCAAAGGTTTTAATTCGATATCTCGAAATTTTTTGAAAAAAAGTGCCGTTTCGCAAATTTTAACATAGGATTCCCTATGCTGGAAATGGTGAATTTTTCAAATTTCAAAAAAAATACAAGTTGCATGTGTTTTGAGCCGGAATGGGCCACTTAAAGCCAATTGAGGTGGTAAAAAATCGATAACTCGAAAAAAAATATTTGGCCATTTTGAAAGTGGAAAAATGAGAAGGGGTAACCTTTACAATTTTTCGACAAAAATGGTATTTTTTCAAAAAAATTTTTTAGAATTTTTTCTTTACTGAAATCGGTTGGTAAATATGCCACTTGAAAAGAATGGCAAAGGTTTTAATTCGATATCTCGAAATTTTTTGAAAAAAAGTGCCGTTTCGCAAAATTTAACATAGGATTCCCTATGCTGGAAATGGTGAATTTTTCAAATTTCAAAAAAAATACAAGTTGCATGTGTTTTGAGCCGTAATGTACTATGTGTCTGTGCGCCGCGAATGGCAGACCGACGCCTTTTGTCGCTGTTCTCGCTCCACCGGGCTTCTCGGCTCCACGTGCGGGGAAATATGGCACTCTTTGTCAAAATATTGAATTCATGAATTTTCACCTGCACCGAGGATTGAACGATACGAGCGGGAACGATACCGTAAAATTGAGAAGATGTGATTGACACGTTGCCGATAATATTACCTGTGGCGCGAGGGTATATTCGACAAACATAAAAAAAAAAAAAAATCATCGATAAAATCTAATTTCGAACACTTGTACGATTCGGAATGAGTTTATTCCAACTGAGTTCAGAGAGCCTAAAATGGTATTCGGGAGCTCATCCGTTATGCAATGAATCCACACGTGTGACAATCCCACCACGTCAAAATTTTAGCTGCCGTGCTATCTTATATATAGCGGTCTATCGGCGCATGCGATCGCGTTTATTAACAATCTCCCCCTGCATATTAATAAAACGAAGCCTCGGGGGTTCGATCAATGAATTTTCCTTCGACCATTCGAGGATTTTCGAAGATTTCGTTGATTCTCGGTAAAGTCGCCGTTTCATTTGTCACGCGAAGGGCATTAATGCGGCAGGCACGGAGCTTCGCAAAGTTTAGTTGTAACGATTTTGACCCTACTCGATTCTTGTAATTCGTAAATGTCAGAGATGAAGTTAGTCATAATGCGTTAGCGTGGCGCTCGTGGGCTGTGGTGTTGGTCGACGGAGCACTCGCCTGATGGCGGGAAGGAGTAAAAAAAAATAAAAGGCCGTAGCCTACACCGAAAATTCGTTAGGGGTTCGGAGTTTCCGCGGAAAGTGGGTTAGCCAGTCACCGGTTTGGATCCGAGGCTATACGGTACGAGCGCATGGCCGACCAGCGGGAGAGGGTTGAGAATTGAATTAGCGAGCGCGTAGTTAGTTCGGGAATGGTCGGACGTTGCGTCGAGAACATCCATGCTGTTGCTAGCTGACGAGAGACAGTATATATAGATATCCCTCTTGTGTAACACGTCGACGAACATAGCTGACAGCAAATGAGCCGTCGACTACCCCCGTAGACGCTTCGATCTGACAGATATCTCAGCGTTCGCCAGTCTTCGGCGGTTGTGCCGCTGTAAACTACAATGTCAAACTTACTATTGTAAAGCGCATTTATACAAATATATAGATATAGGCTGCATTAATGCATAAATATATGCTTCACGAGATGAACGTGCAGGTTGTTGTGTAAGGATAGAAATATTGTGCGGAATAGATCATTTGTGTCTAAACATTAATTAAGATTATTAATTATTAGAGAAAAGATACGTATATATTGCTACGACCGAGAGAAATCAATAACACGGGTATTTGGTTCTGGGGCCGATATTATTAATTACAATCACAACTGTTTATCTCAAAATGCGAACGGTCCCGCGTCTGCTCTCGTCCTGAGTCTGCTCGCCAATCGATAATCTGTACGTTTTTCATTTGTCATACCGAGCTATGCCCGTCATCTACTATATTATCGGCATTATCGATAATATACATAGGTATAAGAATATTATACAGGGGCAAAGCGGGGCAAAACAGACCACTTTTGCGATTTTTTTGCAAATAAAACGTAAGACAAATAAAAGTTATAGAAAATGTAAGTTTTATCTGAAATGAGGTCCGTTTTGCCCCATTCTCCCGTATACAAGCGCACAGGTATCCACGTCACTTAGCGCCCTACCTCGTTCCCATGATCTCGCCCGAAGCCTCGAGAAACTAGAATTCCATCGGTACACTATGACACGCCAGTGAGTCCGGCGGTAACGAATGAAAAGGAAAATTGCATTAGTAGAGAACAGCCAAGAAAATCTCATTCCCGGTTTCTCCGATCGGCCGCCAGGATTGTCTGATCCTCGGAACAGTCCTTCGTTATTTTCCGAGGATTATTTATTTTTCCGAAGGACAAAAGGCGAGAGCGAATCGAACTGGGGCGGAGCGCGTTCTTCCCGTTTCGCTTCGGTTTATCCTCCTGTATGTATCCAAAACTCTCAATTGTGATGATACATCGAACGAAAGGTAGTTCGGCAATTAAATGGTTTTCATAATTCGTGTACATATATACACCCGGAAATTTTTTTTATTAAAATTAACATTTTTCTTCGTCCTTAATACATTTTCTTTGATTGGAATAAACTTTTTTCTGGGTGTATTTAATAAAAACAATATATATATATATAAATATATACAAATATTCTCACGATCCTAATATTCGATCGCGTGGATCTCCCCTCTCCAGCCTCGCCTGGACGGAGAGAAAAAAACACTTGAAGATTTTGAAAGACCATAGGCGGTCGATCTTCACGCCCGTCGTGAAATAACGTTTTTAAGAGTACTCTCCGGTGAATATATTGAATGGGTTAAAGTATATGTGTGTGAAGCTCTCACCGTCTCGGCCCATCTCTCTCCCAACGTTTGCCCGGGAATATAACTACGAGCGGGTGGGTGGGCTGGGGGGAGGGGGTGCGAGATGGTCCTTCAACGCCGTTAAAGGACACGTATTTACGTTCGTGCTCGAGAGACCTGCTATAAAAGATTTCCGAGTGCCGCCGCGCCGTAGAAACGAAGAGCGAGTACACGGACGGACGACGGGGCTGAGGGTGGTTCGCGCTGTCTCTCGGGCCGTGAAGAAAAGTATATGGAGATAATATTCGAAGCACTTGACGAGACAGAATAAGTAAAAGAAAAAAAAAAGGAAGAAAAGGGTAAAAAAAAATGATGAAAGAACCAAAATACAATAATTTGAGGACGGGCTTCGAGCAAATTGAATTTTTTGACATATCCCTGGAAGCGAGCTCCATATCCCGTTCATGTACATTTTCCATCGAAAAAAAAAAGAAGAAAAAGAAAAAAAAGAAATTTATTTCTCGAACGCTCTCCGGCTCGCCCTTATCACTCACTCGCCTCATGCCCTGCGCCTCCCCGCTCCCTTCTCAGCTCCGGTGAGGGAATACAGAATTTTCGAGAATTTTTATATTGCGACAACGCGATCTCGCGAAAAAGGTAACGGTAAGGTAGCTGAGACTCGGGGGGGGGGAGGGGGGGTGTGAGCCGGAGGGGGTTGGGATGGATCCCGTAGGTCGTGCGAGGCACTCGATGGGTAGGATCTATAGGAATCCAGAGGGTGCAGAACGCAGACGACAGTGTCTCGAGCTTACGGGTCCCACGCCCGAATGGTATGTCAGACCAGATCAATACATTCTTCTACGCCTCGGCGAGTTCTTACGCCGCATCGCGCGACTCACCGAGAACGGTCCCGCTCGTCTCTCTTTTCTCGCTGCTATCGCGCCCGTCTCCCAACGCGGCGCGCGTGCGAGGCACGGACTCACACGCACGCAGCCTTGGACTCCCTTTTCCTGTCCCGATAAAGTTAACGATAATGCCAGCGGACTGTGTCAGCGAGAGTATTTTTTTATTTATTATTAAATATATATTTCTCTCCTTCGTTTCCCCGGAGAACGCGAAACAGTTGCGGAAACTCGCTTACCGCGCCTCGCCGGTCCAATATTTCCGATAAATCCATAACCCCGTGACGATTGTGCACAGGCCGAGCGGACGGTTGCTTCGCCGTAACAGAATCCCTGAATCCTCCGACGGGAATTTATTACTTGCGATGTTGATCGTGTCCTCGGGCGGGTGACTCGCGGTTTTCGGACCGCACGAGGAATGCGAATATCGAATCGCCGGCCATCTTTCGTCGTGGATCTCGGACAGAGGCGAGTACGGAGACTAACCGGTCTCGTATACAGTATGCGAGGTATCGAGTAATGTGAAAAAAATAAATAAAAAAATTTGAGGGCTATCTCCCGTTAGCTCGCTCGCTTTCTCGATTGCCCCGGAGCCATTATCGTTCGGGCGTAATTTATATTGGCGCATAGCAAGACTCCGAGGGCCTTCTCGGGGTAGTTGTAAGAACTTGGTATCTAATGTGTATCGCCGCTGGTGATTCCTCTCCCCCCCCACCCGCTCCTCGCCCGAAGCTTATTCCTACAAGCCGTATACGCCACGAGAGAGTTTCACCCCCGTGTTACTCTCCGCTCTCTCGCTCTGCGCTATCTCTTCCACGAGTTCCTACGGATTCTCGGTCTCGCTCGCGCTTTCCGTATCTGGCTGCCGCGGCGTGCTACAGCACCGCGTAGCAACGACACGCCGTGAAACGAATCTATAGAGCCTTGGGGTATCAGCCACCCCCCCACACCCCTCGCAACCTTCTCTTCCAGCTAATCCTAATTGTTCGCAAAAACTTTTCAAATACCGTTGTCCCGATGTGTGCTCCTCGGTTAAGTACCGGCCGAGGGATTTCGAAGCGGGACCAGAGAAATCTTCCATGGAGCTTACCTTCCACTTTGTGAGTTTGTTCTTGCGAACATTTTTACATAATAATAATAATAATAATAATAATAATAATGATATGGCTGAAGGATTTTGGTCGACGGACAATTGGCAATGTATATATGTTCTGACGACAATCTACGCTATGTCATGCTACATACAAAAAATTGTTTCATCTGGCATAATGTCAATGAATGCACTACTACGTATAATAATGATGATAAATAATGATGATAATAATATTATTATTATATTCTGATCGGATGATAATGTCTTGATAAGTAAATATCAAGCCTCGTAAGTTTTATCGCGAAAATAAAAGGTGTGCTCGAGCGATGAAGAGCAGTGTTTTTTTTTTACTACGATTTAAAGCGTTAACGCCCGACAGTCTTTCCCTTGTAACGTGAATCCTGAATCATCGAAGCTTCGTGACAGGGGCCACAGATTACCGAACGACGAGAGACATGCGTGAGGCGAGTTCGGTACTCGCGTAACAATATTTCCCGTAATTTATGAGAATCGTTAAATTTAACCTCGGTTCAACCGCAATCTTCGGTGAAATTTTATTAACAGGTGCCGCTTTACTCGGTAGCGATTTTACGAGGATATCTCGAGAAATGATAGTGGCTCGATGGCGCGACACCGAGTGTTCGTGCGTGCGAGAGGCCGCGATGCACTTCGTCACGTTAAACTCGACGGTTAAAGGGCCGATAAGGAATCAAGGCTAAGAGACCCAACGAAAGATTAAAAAAAAATAAGCTACATCACAGCTGTATCTTACATCAAAAAGTTGTAACCCCCCTAATATTTGCATGCACCCCGAGAGAAGATATTGCCAAAAAAAAGTCTCTCGAACCTTGAACATTCACGTGCCCTTTTTAAGCCAGGTACGTTCGGGCTTAATCCCGGCCGTAAAGCTTGGGGGCGACTGCGGCGGTCTAGTACCTGCAACCGAAGGGACGAGCGGATCCGGTAGCCTCGAATAGAACGAAAAACAAACGTAAAAAAAAATACAAAATAAAAAAAACGTGTGAGAGCGCGGAGTGAATGAGAGCGAGAAAGCAGGAGATAAAAAGTCCGCCGGGTGAAAAACAGCAACTGAAGGGTGGGAGTAGGGGGTATAAAAACGAGAAGCAAGGAGAGAGAAAAAACAACACACACACACACACACACATATGGTATGGGACAGCGTTACAGGGGGATCAGGGTCGGTGGTGGTGTTGTCCGGATAGGGAAAGGGAATCGGGGTAAGCGCAGTAAAATCTATCGAATCAGTTTAACGAGTGTACGGGGGGGGGGTTATAAATCAGTTGATGCTGTTTTTGTTGTTTTTTCGACGAAACCCTATGCACCGGGTATACATATGGTAGGCATGCGAGAGAGCATACCGGTGGGGAGGGGGGGGGGGGGGGGGGGGGAGGGGAGTGTAGTGTATAGCAGTAGATACGGCAGGGAATGACCAGACGGCCGGGGAGGATGAAACTCTCTCTCGGATTCTATCTCTCGCGTGTAGAGACGTAGACTTGGACTACCGGTCGACATAGAGCAGAGGACAAAAGGGAGGGTTTAAAACAACACAATAAAGGCTGGCGGTGGATGGCCGATACATTTTACGAGCCGGAGAGTGCACGACGCTCTCTGCGTCCTCCCGTACTTTCGGACTTTTCTCCGTACGAAAACGTAGTGGGACTCCCGGATGTGCCGACACCGCCAATCCGCAGTCATTCGATTATGGGTCAATCTCATGCACGAGCAGCTGTCATTCGAGGCTCGAGCAACTCGAAGATCCATGAATAATCCTAGAACTCATGTATCATTTTTTCTACCTCGTAAATCATGGGTGGGGTAGATTTGTACCCCATGGGTTTCTTGAACGTACAAGGGTCCTATGAGCAGTAAATGGGTTTTGCCAATTATGCTCATAGATAATGTCAATTTCTACTTCAGGAGCGGAGTTCAAATATCGTCTGAGGTACTTTTGTACCCAATAGGGTTGATACGCGTCCCCAGTACGGTATTTTTGTTACCGCTTTTAGCGACAGTGTAGAACCAGAACTTTTTTACTTTTATTTTTCGAGTATCCCGGATATGCATATTTATTTCGATTAAATAAATATTTATATAAAAGAGAAGCGTCGAACAAATAATTTTGTTCAGACGCAAAATATTCGCTACGTTGTCAAAGAGCATTTAAAAAAAATATGTCTCGTTCAGTTTTAATCGAAAAATTGTGGGAAATATTTGACGAACGGTGATACGCATCCCGGACAAAGTTTTCCGACCGGAGTTTCACATATGTATATTTTTTATTTGTTCGAAGGTACAAATAAAAAACGGTGATTTTTTCAAAAGTGCCGGTTTACCGAGTTCGACCTGCGTTTTTGACCATGCCGTTGTTAATCGAGCGGCAGAAACGTTATAATTTGGTCGTCAAAAAAACACGTCAAAAAAAAAAATGTTCGCGAAGGATTTTGAATTTCAGTTGTTGGGGAGGGAGAAAACTCGGTCGAGCGAGCACACAGCCCAACGGAGAAGCCCTCCGACAGTAACGCCGTGCGGTTATCGCACAGACGAGTTGAAATGTAATTCGCGCCCGGGTGTGAGAGTTAATGCGGTGCCGCGGTTCGCTCCGCGTGGCGTATACCCCGACTAAAGGGATGTAGCGAATTTAATTGAAAGAGTCGATCGCGGTTCGCGAGACAAGCCGCTTTCGAGGCTGGGGCCCCGCGGCCCATACGTTATCCCACGGGAGTTTTTTTTTTGTTTTTTCTCTCCCGAGCCCCTCACCGCCCTTCGCGCCCATCCACCAGGTCTCGCCTCGCTGCCGCACTCGCTCCTGTGCACAAAACCCGGAAAACAGTACACGTTTCGCGAGAAAAAGTAAAAAAAAAAAAAAAAAGCGTTCTCCACCGCTCGCCGAGCCAAAAATAAAAATAACAAAATAAATAGTAAATGTTTCCACGGACCGGCAGCGATTTACGGGCAAAAAAAAAAGAGAAAAAAATATCCGGCTCGTTTTGCCGTGTGCGTGTCCGCTGCGTATTGCCTATGCGTGATCTATATTCCCGCGTAGAATTCGCCAAAAAGTGCGAGTGTTTTGCCGGCAAGAAACAAGACAAAAAACATTGAGTCGGACTCAAGCTAGGCTGCCGTCGATAGTTCGACGGACTCAGAACGAGGGGGGGATATAGGGGAGAGGGGAGCGGGCTTACGTGGCACCGAAATTTCAATTTCGTCTCGTTTGCGAGCTAAATGTCTTTGAACCCCGTTAATTCCGTGGCTCCATGGACGACCGAGAGCGGAATGAAAGTGGCAGTGGATGCGTCCGAGCGTAGTCGGACCGGGGGTTGGGGGCGGTGACTGGCTCGGGGCTTACTACCACAATCGCCGGTATATACCATGGCGAGTACCAGCAGCAACAGCGGCACCAGCGGCGAGAGCAGCGAATGCACGATTTACGCATCCGGGTGGACACGAATCCCGTCATTGGCTTTATTGGTAGTAAAGTCTATACTGGTAAACGACTATGGGTCTCGGAGCACCTGGGACACGTCTGGAAACGCAGTTAAACCTACACAGGCGTACGCGGTGGACAGACCTCGCAGGGCGGAATGGAGAGGGACGGAGTAAACGCCCTGCGGCGAGAGGCCCTTGGCATTTTCGCAAACGCCGTACCCCTTTCTCGCCCTCCGTCGAGCGACTTCGGTACACGTGGAACTAAAAACTATTCACGAAGGATGCCTGGACAAAAGCGCCGAAGAAAAGAAAACCTTCGGACCACGAGCGACCAACGGCAAAAAAAGGATACAACAAAAAAAAATGGCGCCTGTTTCTCGCCAGAAACACACCGCCGGCGGTAACGGCGAAACATTCGGGTAACAAAAGCGCACCGTTCCCCCATTCCCGGCTACTTCGGGCCGTGATGGAGGAATAATTACAACGCCGGTTTTCCTTTAACGAGAAAAGTTGCCGAGCGGCCAGGATTTGAGCGGTGCAGCAGAAAATATAAATGATAATAGTCTTACAAAAAAAAAAAAAATTAATATCGATTGGTACAAAGTACCATCGATAGTTCACCGAACGGGAATCGAAGGTTCCGGGAATTGTTTACAACGAGGCCGGTAGAGAATGCCGCTAGTTGGACTTCGCGTTATAACGAAGTAACTGGAATCCGTCGTTCGCAGGGTCGTTTTCCGGGTGAAAGGGTGTAAGACGAGAGGGTGCCGTGCCTCGTCTTGTTCGTCCTGGTTGTCGTCGTCGAGCGCCGGCAAAGAGAGCCAGGATGGCAGAGGGCGAGAGAAGAGTCGGCGCGACCCTTCGCTCGCGATCTTTTTTTTTCCCTGATTGCCGAGTAGCCGGAGGGTAAAACTCGTTAGAGACCGGGCATAACGAGCAATCCTCCTCGAGATACCGGGCTCGAGCTTCTCCACCCCGTCGCGATAATAATTAACTGTGAAATCCAACTGAAGAAATTCTTGGTCGAGAGGTCACAGAGCCGACCCCTCTAACGCCGCCGCACCGGAAATGAACATCGAGGGCCGCGCTGTATCGGACGCTTGCATCCCCCACCGAAGTTCCGAACAATCCGTTAACGCCGTTGACGGATAAGCGGTATCGCGAAAACGTTTCATGGGAAGCGAGTCGCGTTTCGACGCGAATCGGTGGAGTGTGTCATCGAAGCTTCCCAGTCACCGCACGAGCAACCGGAAGTGCCTGCGGTGAATATAATTTACGACTGAGCTATGGAAATTAACGGCATGGAACCTCTTGGCCCTCTCCGGCCGTTCCGGGAGGCGGAAGCACCGTTAACACGTATCGGTGTCGAGCTGCCGGCCGGTTGGTCCCGTGGCCGTTCGAGCCAATATATTTTCACGCTGTTGCAGCGTCGGTGGCGACCAGCGAGAGAGATCTCTCCTTCGGATCCCTCACAGACGTTAGGATGGCGTGCGCTATCGCAACGCTCAGAATGCAATATCGGGCAGCCATAAAATAGGTGTAAAACTATTTGGTTGCCGGTGTGGCGGGGTACAATGTTGGTTGATCCGGGAGGGTGGCGCAGGGGAGGAGGCGCGACAGACGGAGGCTCCGGGGTCATCTCGGGGGCGCGGAGTGGAGAACATCGTCTGTTCTCACGAGGGATGTCGGAGGCTGTGCGCGTGACGCGAAGACGACGGCGACACCGAGCGGGGGCGCTCGGGAGGAGGAACGTACGGGGTTGCGCTCGGAAACGAGCTGGAGGGTTTTCGATGTCACGTACCCGGGGGCGGGGGCGGCAGAAGCAGGCTGGCGAGTTGACCAAAACACTTCCCTCCCTCGTCGGCCTTCCCGGCCGGGCTTTATAGGTTGTAAAGTTGTAAACTTTCATCCGTTTCGCTCTCGCAGAAGCGTTATCTGGTTACCACGACCATTAGAACGTGGAACGGGGCTAATATCGTCAAAGCCTTCCATACCGGCACCCTAAAGCCCTCGGATGCTTCGGGTAATTGGATGAAGAGCGGACAACACAACGGCCGAACCTTCTTCTTTTCTTTTTTTTTTTTTACCAAAGTTTAAACAACCCCTTTCGGTGGCATTAAGGTATTAAATTAATTAGTTAAAACCTCTCGGTTGTTTGGCTCGTAGTTTATCGGGAGACAGACAGGACATGGCGACGGGGCCGTTCGTCCGTACATTTTATTTTTTTTTTCCAAGTCGCGTACGCTTGGGGCGAAAGTGAAAAGATGGGCGGAGAGGCGGTAGGGAACGACGGCGTATTTCGGTCCGGGCATCGGCATCGTTTCCTTCGAGCCGTCGAGACACGCTGCCACAGTGTGACGAGAAACTTCGGTGGGACGGGCGAAGCCGGTACGAGAAAGACCCCCGAAGAGGCACCGATAAATCAATGGAATATGGTAATAGAGAAATTTCAATAATTTAAATATGTATGAAGGAAAATGGAACAATCTGGAAGGCAGGGATCTGACGGCGGTGGGACTGAATCGCGCCTAATGAGACGACCCGGCTTTGAGCTGGATAGAGTGAGAAATATTGTCGTACGGCATATCGTTCCGGGGCGAAGATGATCGACGGATGGAGAGGATGGATGGCGTGAGCGAAGGATATTAGGGGTGTACGGTCCCAGCATGGGTCTCGTCGACAATAGCGCGACTGCGGAGAACAAAAAAAAAAAAAAAAAAAACAAAAGCGGCAAGTAAAATAAGAATTGAGGTAGACCGAGGACGTCGGTAAAAGAAAGGAAACAAGAATGACAAAAGCGAGGGAGGCGGAGAAGACGAGCCGGGACAGGGAAGAGACATCCCGGTGGATGAACGCGCGAGGGGGAGCCGGTAAATAAAATAAATTCCGAGTCCAAATACAGAGAGGTGCGCGAAACGTCGCGGGAAAACCGCGAGCTGCGGGTTCTCCGGCAAGCGAACGCGCGACACGTCTGTCTCGAGGGCCTGCCTGTTTGTCCCGGTCTACGCCATTTCGTCGCATAGCCGCCGCGTTATTCTCCGCCTCTCTTTTTTACTCGACAAATAGAATTACAACTATACCTACGCTTTTGCGGCGGTGTCTTCGCCGGCTGGAAAGATCATGCCTTCTCCCAGCATCCGGAACAGCGGACGCTGTTCCGAAGGCCGGGTACCGAAGGGTTTGGATCAAATTTGAGAAACGGTACGTGGATTCGCGCTCCCGCGGCGACCACGCAGGAATGGGTCGTTCAGTTTTGGTCTTCACCCCACCGACCGTACCACGTGTACGTTATTGTGCCGGTGAAAAGGTTACGGATCGGGTGTTCTCGTCAACTCACCCCCGAAACTCTGCGGTTCGCCGCGTCCTCGCGTCGCGACCGTCTCTGGCGTTCACGGGTCACACAGTCACGAGCTTCAAGCGCGTACTCGATACACGATCATAATTTTGAGGGACGTCGGTACGTGAGGAACAAACCCGCATTCATATGCACACGTCCGACAGAAATTATATTTCAGAGGCCCTCTCTCGACCCGACCTCTCACCCGTGACTCTCGAGGGTGAACGTGTGGCCGCGGTATATTTGTCAACGGCTTGTTCGATCGCTTGTCCTCTCTCGGATCGTCCTTTCTTTCCATCGGGGCACGTACAACTTGGCTTCGCTCGCACACACACATTGCTATTATAAACTTCCGTGCGGGAGATTTTCCCTTCGCCTGTATGTGTAGCGTGTGGAGGCACGTAGTTTCGCGCGGAGCCCGATATCCTTGCCGCGAAACATTGCGGGCGTCCTCTTGCCTAACCATCGTCCGTGCTTCATCCAATTCGTGCAATTATTTACGGGTCACGTATTTAAATGGAACTCTGCGTCACAATCGGCCTGCTGTTCTAACTTTTAAACCGGAAGTGCCGTCACCCAGAAAAATTCGAAAAATTTCGTTGTGTCGTCACTTCTAATTTTGAAATCTCAGTTTTTAAACGGTAGCGACGTCGTACCGGAAATACGTCACTGCCGGTTTGAATCAACATTGCAGACTATGGATGGATCTTTTGTGCCGGTTTTTGCATAAAAACTTCCAGTTCAGTACATTAAATTTACTTTTTTTTAACAGTGTGTTAGTGTGGCCATGTCAACCGTAGTATCAGGGTAAGACGGTCGATGGCAAATATTTATTTATAGAGCAACAATGAAATCACGCATCGAAAATACCGAAAGTTCTGAGTGAAGTACTTTAGTTTAAATTTTCCATAGTTGGTTGCAACTAAACTGTTAAAGATTTTCAAATTTTAAACGTCCAATTTCCGTTGTTTAAAAAACAATGGCCACATCACTCATTTTTAGACAGGAAGTGACGCCATAACGGAAATACGTTACTTCCGGTCGAGAACTACCCGCTAGATCATACGGACAGCGTGTTATAGCTCCGGGTAACTTTCATCGAGAAGATATTCAGCTGATAAAGCATGATTGTTCCGATTAAGAGATCGCGCGTGCGCGTGAGGCCATACGGCATAGCATGCGAACCGTTTGAACCGTGAGGTCGTAGAAACCCACCGATTCGAGTGCGCGCTCGCCCGGTCATTAATTTCATTCTCGCGCGCGCCTGCTGGCAACAGCAGCTCGGGGAATTCTCGGTTGCCGGCAATCTCCACACACGGGATGACTAAACTAGTCAGGCGTGTCCGTTGGCGTTGTTGCATCGATTGACCGGAATAACGGTAATCGACCAGCGGTGATTCCCGGCCTCCGCTCGCTTACACAGTCGACAAATTTCCCGCCAAACAACGCCCGGAGTCGCGTGATTTTCCACCGGCCGCTCACGCAATCTACGGTATTCGTCGCGCTCGCGTGAAACCCTTTTTATTGTTCCCGGGTATCGGGGCCGGAGGCCGATTGAATTATTCGATATAATTAAAATTCACTCCCTGACACGGTGGGAGTGGAGGTCTGCGAAGGCTCGAAGTCTCGCGCCTTTTTTTTTTATACCGGATATACCGACATCTTAAATACTCCCGTTCTTTTCAACTATCCTAAACTAATTTCGGTTTAAGTAATTTAAACGTAGCGTGGAGCAATTAGGAGGGATTCTAGGGCAGACTACGCGCGTTGGCCGTCCTCGGTGATTTAGGACTACAGTTCCGCAAGGGAAGAATAAACGGACCCCGTACAACCGCCACCCCTCCTCACCGTGCAATGGGTATAAGGGAGCGCGCGGGAGAAGGCGAGGGGTGAGAAAGCCAGGAGAGGGGTGTGGGAGGCGAGACTACGAGACCGGGCAGGTAACTTCCAGTGCAAGTTGTGGCCCTCCAACCCGCTGGCTATATACAGTGGGACTGAAAGCGCGAGCCTGTTGGCGAAGAGGGGAGGGCGAGAGAGACAAAGGTAGAAGGCGCACGCCGCTCTGAAATATGCACGGGGATGCGAAATTTATGTGTAGCCACACCTGGTTAATGCTTACACGCGAGAGATAGTCCCGTAAATTCCATACACCCTCCGCAACGCGCCGTCTGATGATACCGGCGTAGGCGGAGGGTGAACTCGGTTAACTACTGCCTCAAAGAGTCCGACTGCTATCGGTCTACTCAGACTTGAGAACCCTTCACACTTGTGTAGTTTCATTACCCTCGTGATGTTATTTGACTCTGGATAGATACGTTGCATGCCAAACAGCCTTTGTCGAGGGAGATTTTCATCGAGCAAGATAATCAGAAAGATACCGAGCTATATATGCGGAAGGATATCGCCTAATGTCCTCCTATTATTCCTCCTAATATTCGAAGCTCTCATTTTGGAATTTGTACGCTGAGCGAAGGATCCGATAGACGTTACCGTAAATCGGGTAAAAACCAACGGAACTTTCAGGTACATGGCAATTACGGCGATTTCCTGGCAAACATTCGTGTTAAACTTAACACATGCTGCTGGAAAATATGGTAATTTTCGCTATCGCAGATATTACTCGAATATTATTACAAACGCTACGCGTTTGTTCTAGGTTTGTAGGCTGTACCGGCATATTATGTCGATCAAATTTTTGTGTAAATACTTTTGATGTATACATGAACAAATTTGATCGACGAAATTCTCAGTTTTAATTTACGAAATTGTCAAAATTTTCAAAATTTCACGTAGCGCTAGTGGCGGCATTGGTGCGCCATGTTGCCTGGTTGAAATTCACCACATGACTTGGTAGTTTTTCTCCCAGTGTAATAATCAGAACCTAGGCGTCAATCTCCGAAATCTGTCTAAGAATAAAATTTCCACCGGATCCGGAAACTACCGAAGATGTTCTCGCATCCAATTTCAGTGCGTTCACGCCCTAGTTTATCTCGAGTCGTTAGGGATTATTTATAGAGATAAATTCCATCACGGTGCGCATAAACCATCCCGTCAGGCTTCTCGATAATGCACCTAGGCACGGTAGGGTGGAACTCAAGTTGATATTACGGATCAAGTAATGCAGGATATCTGTCGATGGCTGTCACGTGGAACGGGTACTCGTCGAGCAGCTGAGGTCGGCGGGGCTTGATGTGTTGGCCGAAGGGGATGCCGAACACGATATAGCGAGAGAGAGACGGACGGACGGATCGCGGAGGGGGCGGGAGACGGATGAGGCGCGGACGCGCGGTGTGATTGTGCGGTCAGCTCCGGCAATCAATGCTTCTGCATGCACTGACGGCGCGCCCGGAATTCGATGACGTCGGCTCCTATTCTACACTAAGAGGTGCCGCGCAGTATTTTTCCGCGATCGTGTTTCGCGCTCATCCATCCAAATACGGATTCAAAGAATCATTGTCAGTCCGGCAAACGCGACTCGGCAATGGGTGCGAGGCGTTGCCTGCAATGGAATTTTTCAGGCTCCCGAGATTTCGAGAGCCGTCCAGGCGGGGAGTAAATTCGATAGCGGAACGGGTGGTTCGTATTCGGTAGGAGAACTAGCGCCAGTTCTTGGGGCCAGTCACGAAGTATCGTGGAAAGTCGAAATTGCGTTACCGTTCAGTTGCCGTCCCGTCCACGGCGACCAGGCACTCCCGAACACATACGGATACATAATACATGTGTCTACCCGGTAACGATAGATGGTACGGGAACATGCCAAGCCTACCGCCTCGCACTCCCTCACCCTGTCCCGTGCCGTTTCGCAGCGGCGGTCCAGGGCGACCGGTGCACCACCGTTGCAACGACTTGCCGGCCTCGCTGTGTACGCGGCGGAGAACAGACCGGCTGTACGAGGATCCGCTTTATTGGAGAGTGTTGCTATCGACAGCCACGGCCATCGACGTGAGGGAAAGAGGGTTTGCGCCACGGTAGAGAGAGCCCGGTACCAATGGAACCGGAGGCTGAGGCGTATGGCGGGACCGGGAAAACTGGGGGAGCGAAGAAGGCGCGGGACGAGGGGGAACAAAAAGAGGACGAGATTGGGCAGGACGCCCGGCGCGAGAGGGTTTCAACGAAAACTGCGGAGGGTTGCGAGTGCTGAGCGGGCTAGGTATACGCGCTCCGCTGCATTTTCTCTGTTATTCTCTGTTGGAGAGAGATTTAGCAGGAGCGACGGAGAGGCTCTCCCGCGCCCATTGGCGGATGGCGAGAGAAAGTAAAAATTAACGAGAATTCAAGCTCGGCCGGAGCCATTGAAAAATTGCACGGCGCTCCTGGCCCCGGGTGTGAGGCTCCAGGTTTGAGACTTGTTCTCGTTTTTCTATTTTTATTTTTACAAATTTTATTGTTTTTTACCAACCCCCCCTTTCGGCTTTTCTCTTCCTCGCGTCCTCATCCATGGTAACAGATATATATATATATATATATATGTGTGTGCGTGTGTGCGTGTGTATGAAGGGAAGTAGTGTATGTGCACGTAGTAGGGTGGAGCACGGTTCCGCTCGGCACCTCCTCTTTGCCTCTCTTCTCTGTACCCTCAAACAAGACCATGCGGCTGCCCGCACCATCCTCGCAGCCGTATCTTCACTACCACGCGGCAGCCTCGACGTACGTTCGGTTACTCGGCGAACCGGGATGCTTGTTGCTGTCGCACGTTCACGGATACAGTGTACATCTCTCGTGCTTCACTGAAGCCTCTCGCGAACTGGCGTTTATAACTAATGAGGTCGCGTTTCTCGCGAAAGCTAACTCTCCCTCCATCCCAGCCCACGACATCCTCGTGTCCTTTACGCGAGCTTCCTTGCAACACTGCGCGTATCACTCGCGTCCTCTTCAACCTCCCGTACGAGAAAGTTGAATGATGCTCGAGCGCGGACAAACTGTCAACGAGGCGGCAAAAAAATTTTCAATAATAAAAAATTTAAAAAAAAAACATAATCTGTGTCGCACATTTGGAGGGGAAAAAGGTAAGGGTAAAGCCCACGGTGGTTTATCTCCAAAAATTTTGGAAATTTTTTCCGATCCCATATTTTTTTTTGCCATTGCTTACAATTACACTTGCTTGACCGCTTTTCTGATGACTGATATTAGGACAAGTGTGCTCCAAATGGCCCAAGACAATTACCAAATTGGGCTATGTGGACCGGGTCGTGTTCACTCCTTTTCTCATGTCAATCCAAGACGAATTACATCTTTCCTCTATTCGGTAGAGCCTGGGGTCGTGTGCACGGATTTCATGCAACTCTCCGGGGTGCGCGCGAGCGTGGAAGAAAAATCTTCGTGTTTGCAATAGTCATTATCATAATTTCGGATTGATCATGTTCCCCCGTCCCGCCTACAGCTATATGCAATCCCTGGCCCAGTATACATGTATACATATATATAATAGTGCACGGTGAAAGAGGGTGGCTAAGACGCCAGAGGGTTTCTGTGTGCGGTAGAAGTCGCGGGGCAAAGCGAAGAAGGGATGCGCGGGGTTATACCGCGGCTCGAGGTAAGCTGGTCCACAGGACTAGTGGCACGCCTTCTCCTGGGAATCCGGCGTATCTGCTTCGCGGCACGGGCAAACACGTCGGGTAGCAGTCTATCGCCTTCGATTTCGCAGGATGGAGGGAGAGAGCGAGGTAGCCGAGTGCGCGAGACCCGGTCTATAACACCGTCCTATCTATCTCTACCTTCATCCCGAAAGCCCACCCTCTACTGCCTACCCGAGCGAGTAAATATTGATACGGATCGAACATCTAATCGTTCCGGGTTGCGTTTACCGACATGGCATCCATACATATTGGAAAAGGAGTTGTACGATTGACAGAGCCGTCATCCGGCCGTACAATCCTGCGCTCCAGCCCTCTGTACAACCCGCCGAGAAGAGTATCGAGCAACGAGACAACGGTAAAGAAGTTGGCCGACATCCCTTATTTCCGTTTTCACCGACAGCGAAATCGTGTTGGAACTCACGGAGCCGATAAATACGATTCTTTTACGGAAGAAGCAAAAATATATATATGTGTGTACGTAAAGCGAAGGGACGATGCGCGACTGGCAACCGGAAGTCAAGGTCTGTCACATCCGTGTGACGGTAAAAGAGATTTTGGTTTCTCTTTTTCGTTTGTTTGTTTGTTGCAATTTTTTTGAATCCTTCGAATCTCGTGTGGTTACGAGCTCGCGGTGAGACGTAACGGAAAAAGGGGTGAAAGATACGCTGGAACGATTGTACTCGCGCTCTGCAAAGCGCGATCGCTCAACCACGGATGAAAAGGACGTTAATTAGAAATTCCGGCCGAGGTATGACGGAGATAACGATGACATTTTCAACGGATATTTCCGTGACCCAGTCGTCAGCGGCTAATTCATGTCTCCTCTCCCCCGCCGTACACACAACCGCGCCTGGGATCCAATTAGTGTCGTTGTGGATTTTATTATTATTTTTTATTTCATTTTTTTTCCTACCCTTCCTTCGATCCGTTTTTTTTTTTTTTCACGCCATCAATTCCGTTAAACGAGCATGTGAACACGTGCGTCGAAGCGCTGTTAATCTTCGCGCTCGTTGGTCCACGATGACCACACCCTCGTCTCCGGATTTTCAATCTGTTCTTGTTGTCGCACCTCGTCGATCATGTCAGCGAAGATCTTTGAGAATTTTTTTATTTTTATTCTGTAACTATATTTTTCCTACAACTGTATTCTCGATTCTCCATAATTCGACGTCTTTGTATCTCGGAGGCTTTGCCCTTTTTATCTCGGAGAGGAGTCTCTCTTCGGGGTCTTATTTTCTCGGGTCTCTGCTCCTCGCTCGATCGTTTCTCGTCTCGAATCTCGTAATGCACGCATGATCAGACAACTCTTTCGGCAAGTTGGTGCGGTGAGCCTGTAGTCAACAGCTTGAAGGGTGGGGAGGGAGGAGTGCGGTTGAACGTCGGTGCAGACCAGACCCAGGTCGGTGAGGAGCTCGGTGGACGCCTCCAGCCCATTCGCTACAGCGCATCGCCAGAAATGCTTCACTTCGTGGACTCGAGGGAAATCATGTATGAAGTCCGCCATCCTTTCCCTCTCCCCCTTCCCCTCCACCGCTTTTCCTTCCTCCTCGCTTCTCGGCCTTTTCGGCTGCTGCAGCATCGACAGAGTCCACCAACCCCTTCGATCTTTTCCCCTCAACCTACTATACCACTTTCGTCAGCTACCTTTGCCCGCCTCACTCCCTCCTTGCATCCCATTCCCCCCCCCCCCCCCCCCCACCCGACCAAAGGGATCATCTTATTTCAACTCACCGTCTATTTTCCACGAATTTCCCTATCCGCGTATTCCCACAAAATATCCTCGTCGCGTTTACCCTCGGACAATTAGGATTTACCGCTCCAAATTCAGGACATTATATTAGCATAATTAAATACTATTAAAGAACTTTAATTTTTATAATTTACTTTAATTTCAATGAAAAAGTATATTAATTTTTCATCACAGCTGTACATTAAATTTAATGTACCAGTTTTTGCATAAAAACTTCCAGTTCCGTACATTGAATTTACAATTTTTTTTACAGTGTAAATGATTGCTTTATCGAACGATTATTCGCTTCAGTGGATACGAAATATGTCAATACGAATAAACAGTTTTGTTGCACCAACCAAACATCGTCTTCGAACGTATGTCACCGCACCTTGGTTAATCCGACCATTTCTCGTTCTCAGTGTGTATGGCCCATTTTTGATCCCCGTGAAAGTGTAATTTTTTTTCCGACCGTGCCCATGCGCTCTTTTCTTTTATCCGGTTCTGGGTGTGAAAAGTCCGATTATCCCACTCTTTCACGTCCGACGACTCAATGACATATATATATCGTAAGAATGGGACTTTATCGAATCGCTGTCGCTTTCTCGAAGGAGGCAACGCGGAGGGCGTGTGTTTGTCAGCATGATCGGCGATGGTCCAGTGTCCATCCTTCATTGTTATCGCTAATGGAGGAACTTCTGCCAGCGGTGCAGCCTCCCGACTCCGGGCGGCACTCAGTCTCGTCTCGCTCTTGTCGCGAAGAGAATGGACGTCCGAAGGAGGTGTGTGCGCGTGTGTGCCAAAGAGAAGCCCGCCGGGGATGATGGGAATACTTCGAAGCCGAGTTTTCCGCGGGGCCCCGAGGAGAGAAAGAGATACCCGAAGGATGTGCCCGCGAAATCAGCTATACCCCCAATACCCCCTCCTTTATCTGTACCACATTTGAAAACTTTAAACTTCAACGTTCCTAGCTCCGGTGCTCCCGGGCTTTGTGCATCAGATAATAGCTACCCTATAACGGGAATCTATCTCTCGTATCTCTATCGGAGCCCCATTATCGTCTCTTTCCAAACGATTTTTCCCGTTTAAAGGGCCAACGAAGCGACAGTCACGAAGTACCTTGGGCCGTTTGCGTATTACGATATTTCGCGGAAAGATCGAAACGAAGGATCTCTAAGAAAATTGTTCCTCACTTTTGTTCTCCGTTCATATATGTCTCGGAGATATCGATCGTGCGATTGTTTCGTGCGCTGATCTCGATGGGCCATATACGCCACCCAGATATTTACCCTATCAAACTATCGTGGTAAAAACATTCCATCCCTAGGGGGAATTTTCGGGTTGAATCAGGTCCTTGTGAGAGCCCGATGTAACGCTCTGAAATTTCCATCCGTGAATCTCAATGACAATCAGACAGTCTGAGGAGGTAATACCGGCAATAGCAATGTCCCGTCCGATCGACCGGATATATATCAAGCCTGCACAATAATTCCCTCGCGTATAATCACTCGATTGTTCCATCCACAATAGTCGAGGACTTTGATAAGGGATTGATACCTTCTCTGGTAACGGGAGACCAATTAACCCCGTCGCCCACGCCCCTCTAAGACTTCTCCCAATTCGCGGCGACGTAGCGAATTCTCGATAGTCGGAGAAACCGTGTGAATGCGCCATCGCCGTCATCCACGGACCGCGTCCTCGTCCTCCTTCTCATCTCGTACCGCGGAAGTCCCGTCTCGTCGCTCGTCACGGAAACAGATCACGGAAGCCACCGTGTGTAACGTCACCGTGTGCATGAAACGTCTAGCCCTCCTAGCAGTCTCCTACGCATGGAAACTGCTTCAAACCTGCGGAGGACCTGCACCTACCCAGTTGTCTCATCTATCTATATCGCCCGGCTTTCGCCCTCGTCAACCAAGACCCTCCCTCCAGTCATATCCGGCCCCTATCTGCCCTTCGCCCGTCTGTCCGATCCACAGTCCCCGTCCCGCTCCGCCCCGCGCCTTCCACTCAACTCTAACTACGAGTTCACCGGGAGTATTATGCCAATTAGCGTAATTAGTCGGGTAGTATCGCCGTTTGATTTCAGCCCAGGGCTGGCGTAGGTAGCATCGATTTACCGACTCTCCGTGGCCCTTTCCAATCCCACTACACGCCGCTTCCACACGCTGGCTGCATGTACGCATGGAAGTCGGACACTATCAATAAACACTCTTTATCGTGTGAGTGTGTGTGTGTGTACCGGAGTATCGGGTGGGGTTTCATATTCCGCTCGAACATGAAACGTATGCCCGGGTCGCCCGTTGCTCAAGGGGATGATCGCTCGTAACCGCTGGGAAATCCTCTATCCCGCAGCCGCATTCGATGCAGGCAAATCCTGGAGAGATCCGAAGAGTCTCGACGTAAACGCTCGAACTCCCGTGGACCGGGTGTAGGTCGACACGAGACCCCTCACTTAATTTTTGATCTTCGGACCTAAACGAGACGTCCTTTATCCGCGAGAAAGAACCGCACAAATCTCGCGTATTCCTCGCCAAACACTGTCGTCAGACCGCATGAGAGACCGGATTGGGTCTCGGGGTTTTTTTTCTTACCAAAGGACCGCCAAAGACATCTTCCAACCAGGCGGTTCCTAAGCTGCCAAGCTCGTCCTCGTTTTCCTACCTTTCGCTAATGTTGAACCCACACGAATGCACGTTCGCTGTAAAGTCTGCGCCGTGTATATCCGAATATTAGTACGATCTCGGGAGGAAACGGAATATCTGCATAGAGAACTGTTGTTGTTGTCGGTGGATAGACGGTGGTACAACGCGCACACTTGAGAATAAGCTGAGAGGAGTTGCAACATGTTCTCTCTGTACCCCGAGTGGAATATGGACCTGCTGAGATGGGAATGGTACACGGGGAGGGCAGAGGGAGGAGGTTGCGATTCTCGTCTGCGGAGCAGCCAAGCAATATTGAGCCGTCTTGAGATGAATCTTCGACCTCTCCCTCTCTCGGGCGCCGGTTCACTCGCTCGCTTGAGAAGGTCCATGCGGATTAACTATAGGAGACGTCGGTCCGGGGTGTACAGAGGAGCTCCTCCGCAGGCCGCGTGGCTCAGGAGAGCCAAAGGGTCCGGAGGCTGGCGAAGAGGAGACCGAGAGAGACGCTGGAGGAGGAAGTACGGGGCTCGTTGGGGGCGGAGTGGGGGGGGGGGGGGGGGGGGGTAAGGGGGTTGCTGGATATAGAGGGTACTCAAGATGCTAGGGCACGTCGAGCTCCTTCATATAGCTTCCATAATCAACTGCATACCGCAGTGTTACCAGCAGCACCACGGTGCTACGGTCGCCTCTCGCATATGAATGCCGTCTCCGGACGGTCCTCTCTATACGCCCCGAGCATTACCGAACCAGCCGCGAAACGCTCGGGACCGTTGCCGCCCGCCCTCCCGCCCTTCGTCTCTCCCTGTTCCTCCACTTCATTCTGACTGCTACCTCGTGCCGTTGTCGCTGCGTGACCGCGGCGACCCTCTCGCGTCACGGAGACGCTTGCTCTTTTACACTCAAACCCCCCAACCTCCCCGTCCCTACATCCACCCCCGCTGCCGAATTGAAACTGTTCGCGGCGTAACCGCCCTCGTACGATAACCGACCCGAGACCCCCTATAAAAATTTCAATCTCGCCATCGCCGCTGTCCGATAATCTTTCGCAGCGTTATCCGAAAGCGTGAAATTTCGATTCTGTTTTCCTCTCTTCCACATCGCGTTTCCCGCCGGTCGATTTCGCTGGGATTCCGGCCGCGAGGAGACAAGGCGGAATCTCGGGGATGATTACATTTTCGAACGGAAGACTGAGAAGTCTCAGCCGAAGGAACGCGACTCGATGGGAACGCGCCGGCGTCCGGATTCCGAGGAGTCAACGCGCGGAGAGCTTTTCCCGGCAGAGACTTCGGTTGCGGAGAAACAGTGTCGCAGCAAAATCAACTCGTTGGTAGATGGTTGCCGAGAAACCGCGCCGAGACGCTCGGCGATGGAGAGAGCCCGGTACGGAGGGGGGAGAAGGATGGAACGATGCTCGGCGAAAACTGGCGAGTGTGGGCGGGAGAGACGAGGGAGGATGAAACGCGGCGGGCAGGCAAAAGCAGCGGCAGCCAGGGAGAATCAGGCGATGCTGCGACGGGGTGTTGCGTCCCAAAGGATATCCGTTCCTCACCCCCTCCCCGCTGCGCTTCTTGTCTCGCCGCGTTGTCGCTGCACCGTCGCAGTCTGGTACCGGAGACCCGGGTTACAACCTCCACTTGGCTCTCAACGGTCCTCTTTCGGTACGCCTCAGAACCGCCGCGCAGTCGAGAAGATTGTAAATAATTATGTCGATCGCAAACGTCGAGCGCCAAAGGAGAGCCACCTTTCAGGCAATAGGTAGCGCCTGAGCCGATTGCTTGCGACGGGTTTCCCGGTAGCGAAAGACGCCAACGTTTCAAAATCATTCGAGCACTCCGAGCGTCGGATGGCTGCCGCATCCAGCGCAACTTAACGCCGTCGTGACCGACCGCGCTACCCGGCTACACCGCAAATCCTTTCAATTAATTTATAATTTTCCTCACAGCGGAACAATATAATTTCTGATTGCGAGACGTACAATTTGCTTCTGTTTCCACGCTGTCGACGTGCGGTCCCGTCGTGCGTTTGAAAAAAACAAACGAAACCAAATAACAAGAAGTAAAATGAATGGCAGGAGGATCGTGCATGAAGCGAGGTAAATGGACCGCGGCGAGAGGAACGAGTAGCCGGCGTGAGAGAGCCGGGAGTAAAAGGTACCGAAGCCTGAAAATCAATTACCAATCACGCCTTCCGGTAAAGCCCCGGCAAGCGCGCCGGTACGCTAACCCAACGGAATATAATGGAAAGTCCGCACCCCCCGTTTCTCCTACCGAAATCCCACCCCGCCACCCTTATTCGACGCGGTACATATCGAGTTTCCAGCAACGCCGCACGCGCTGTACTTCCGACTCGGTCAGCAGACAAACCGGGAAATATTATTACGTGTTATCAATATAAAATTAACGCGGGATTGCAGAATCCCACCGTGACTCCTGGTAAACTCCGGATCCACCGCGTACGGTCGGTGCGCGAAACGCGGAATGGGAAGGATGGCATCCACGTGCGTTATGCACGATGAATTGTATTTTAGTTAATTAGATCCTTCGGTGGTAGGGAGCGGAGGGGGGAGGTGGATGGAGAGTAGGATTCGCGGAAATTTAGTTAAATTTCGACAAGCAGTTAGAGAGACCGGAGACAAGCTGGGATGTGCTTAGCGAAGACCGGAAAGAAGATGGCGCCGTTTCCTGTAGAGCGGTATATACCGCGATACGCGATTGGGGGGGGGGGGGGGGGGGGGGGCGCGGTAGAGGGCGGTTGGGGGAAGGCCGAGCTTGGCAGCCAGAAACGTGGCGCGCATGGAGTCCTCGACGAGGGATAGAACGAACGAGTGAGCGAGAGATGGGATGCTTCGTGTGCTCTGGATGGAAACTCTGTATCAATATTTGGTTGTAGTTTTTACTGGTAACCGAGCGACGGGAGTTTACATCCTGTGTATGCTCGTTGCGCGTAATTGGATTTCTGCCTCCGCGAATACATCGGATCCCCGCGGCATCGCTGCTGCAACAGGGCGATCCGAGTTAGCTGGAATCCTCTAAACCCCCCGCCCCCCCCTCGCTGCTCGCCCCTACGGCCCGTGATACCTCGTTTCACTACTCCGATTGTGACGCGATTCTGCCGATCTTCGTCACGTGACTTGAATTAATAAATCTGTAATTTTTTAAAAATTTGTTGCGAAAGTTCGACCAGTGGTTTTAGGGGGTCGATAATAATTCAGAGTTGGAAATTATGAAGGTCGATGTCTCTTTGGAGTCAATTCGCAGTTTTGGGTATTCTTGGGAGGAACATTGGAAATCGCGATTTTTTAATTTTTTAATTTTTACGTTTGCACCGTCGATTATGGAACGAAGTTACAAGATCCTTCGATGTCGCGGGATTTTTCTTTCTGTGTGTAAAGAAATTAAAGAAAAAATTTATTGGACCATGAACTCTTTTGGTAGAGCCAGCTGTGATACGAAATGTACATTATGCGCTTTCCCGGCTCATTCCGGCATAAAGTTCTCTCAGTTTACCGTCGTGATTCGTCAAACTTTTGGGATGTTATCATCGAGTGAAATACTTTTCAGATTGGATACCCCGGGAAAGTTTGAAAATTTCGTAAATGCATCTCCCCCCCCCCCCCCCCCCGCTCCCTCCCTCCCTCCCTCCCGCTCGGCCTGTTCGGCCTTAACGAGGAGTGAAAATGTAGTACCGTTGCGGCGATATACACGCCCGAGATAACTAAAACTAAACGACTGTACCCGGTGAACAAGAGTCACCTAGGCGGATAGAGAAATGGCCTAGGTGACCCACTTTCTTTATTGCGATGAATTTAATTTGCCCTGAGTCCGCGCCACATGCGGCGCCTCGGTGGACCGTCAATGCGGTTGATGAAGGCCTATTCACCTTGCATTTCCGTAGCCTCGACAAAGCTCGTATGCCGGACAATGGATTTTCCTTTCCATCCGTCCCCCCTCCCCCAGCCCCTCAGCCCGCCATTCGTTTATACTCACATTGTCGAGAGCCGGGAGAATATATCAGTGGAAGCAACGTCGGAGCAACTTACCTGAAAAAAAAAAAAAGAAAAGAATAAAAACTCAATTTTAATAACAATTAAAAATGTAAAATTTAATTTCAATAAAAATAAAAAGATTACAAATTTAATTAAACGGCATTATGTTTGTTATTACAAAATTTTCGCATAACCGCCTCTACGGTTGTACATTTCTCACACTTCGCGTTCGCTTAATTGCTTTCGCTCGAGATAGTTGTTGCCCGTAAACCGTTTCCGACGCGACTCCCCCGTCCTCCCATCGATTCCCACGCAGGGCCATCACCCGCCCCCTGTTTGCATTATATTTCGTCGATAATTCATAGATTCTCATTAAACGCTACAATGGCGCGCAATTAATGATAAACGAGGCAAAATTCCCCGATGAAATGCCGCACGAGCGTCTACTGCGACCGGGAAACAATTACGTGCCATTGGCATCCCAGAAACCCCGCTTTTGACAAACGATTTGTGCAAGATTGACACAATTCCAATGGAAACGTCGGAGGATGTTCCGGGCCTGGCAACTGTTTCGCTCTCCCGTTGGCCATTATTTCATCGTTCCAACTTTCGAGGGGGCGTTTTTGACGATTCCAGAAAAAATAAATAAAACGCGTTTAATTAATTTTTCACGGTAAAAAAAAGTGCTGTAAAAAAATGCGACCGACCGATCGTTCAAAATGGTATCGCGGTCGTATATAAAAATACCCTGGTCCGAATAAAAAAAAAATTGTCAGAGAGGTATTCATTTTTCACAATATAATTTTTATTAAATTATCTGTTTTTTTTTTCATGTAACACTACAATTATTTGCATTTGGACCTTGGGATGTATCGTAATAATCACAATACCGTTGCGAACGATCAATATAGCCCGGGATTTTGTTACACACTTGTCTTTTGCCGATAAAGAAAGATAAAACAGATTTTTTTGTTGTCTCCCCTCGGCTTGCGTGAGTCTGTGCCTTATTATTTCAAACGGCCTGCAATCGGAACGCTCGTTCCATATCGCAAAGTGGCAGACATCCGAAGACCAATGCCGAGAAGTTTCTGACGGACGCGTCGTACATCCCCTCGCGCAGCCCCACGGCGGTTGCCACTTCGCAACCGGCTCGAAGTACGGATACGGTTTCTCGTTGCGCGAAGCACGGAAGATATAGTTCCGGGAAATGATTATAAATGAAGCCATCCCCGGTTCTCGGGGTCTCGGTGCAGTGGGGGGGGTGTCGAGAAAAGCCGAACGTAGAGTCTGAAAACCCTCGGTTCCACGGGAAATGTGCAGCCCCGGCCCAGGCGAGAGGTGGCAGAGAGGGGAAGATATCTTCTCGTCCCCGCACCCGACAAAGTAAGAAGAATTGAGGACGATGTCAAAAATAAGAGAGCCGTATTTACAACGGTGTGAAATTGGACTGCTATCCCACGGGAGAGAAATGAGAGTCGGCAACGGGATAGCGGTGCGTTTCGCTCGAGAAAATGATATTGTTTCGGGTGCCTGCACGGTATTCCGTGAAAGGCAACCCGTCGTTGGCATGGCGACACAATTTTTATATGAAATTACCCCGGTACGCGTGAACGCCGCGCATACGTTCACCTGTGCGTGTCTCGCCCGAGCGAGCATGTCACCTCGGCAATTATTCATATTCCCGAAATGCCGGAACGCAAAGCGATACCGCGGAATCCCGAGAAAAAACGTTTTTACCCGCTACCGACGCTTCTCGTTCATTGGGCTATTATTTTTTAATGACGTTTTTCACAGTCCGTCTGCGACGCGCACTGTCATAACGCTTTTAGAGCGGAGTGTGCAACAAAGCTCAGCGATTTACCGGAGAAAATCTCGGGGCCATCGCGCGTCATTCATGTTTGTGCTGCGCATGTAAGAGATTTGATCAATTGGACGATTGGATCAATCATTGTATTCCAAGCTTTTAGTTGTGCAGAATCGAGTAAAGGGAGAGCGGGGCAAAATGGCACAGCGGGGCAAAACGGGATAATGAGACGAAACGCAATTTTCTAATAACTATCAGATGGTAGCGATGGTAGTCCGTGGGGCGAAACCGGTGTGATAATCCGGATGTATACTTACGACAAAATGGGGCATCCAAAAATTATTGGAAAATTGAGTTTTGCCCTCACTGTCCGGTTTTGCCCCGCTGTGCCATTTCGCCCCGGTCTCCCCGAAACTCAAAATTGACTGACGTCGCCGAGTCCGATACGGCTTCGGTATCCGAACCATGAACGGCACAGCCTTGGTCCAACACTGGCCCAATGGCATTACCCAGTGCCAGAAATACCGACCACTCAATTCTGTCTGACTTCGTCAATCGAAGCTAGCTCGTCAAAACATTTCCGAGCACCCCAGCCAGAATCGAACCCTTGCCGGGCCATTTCTTCCCCCTACGGCAGGAATAACAGAACCCACCCGGGCTGAAGTCCAAAGTGGAAATGTTCCGCGGAACGAACAAAAGAGATCATCGGCAGGCCGAAACGCAGGGGTGGCAGACCGCCTCCGTACTCCGTCCGGAAAGCCCATTTGATACGGAAAATTTATCGGGCGAGGGGTAAATCAGTTTGCGTTGCGATTATGAAATGATGTGCCCGCGGGGGCCACTCGAGGGATCTGCACACGATGGCTAACATACCGCTGGCCCGCCGCTCCTACACGCGTTGCGGCTTTCAACGCTCCGCCGCAACAACACGAATGCAAATTTATTGTCATTCAATTACTCAATTCCGTATACCAGCGGAAGTCCGTTTCTCGCTGGCGCACTATCCACCTCTCCGTTATCCCTCTCTGTTCGTTCGCAAGCGGACGTTAATAACGCGCTGCGTAATCCCGTAACCGCGGGTTCCGTCGTTCAGCTCTCTCCTCCTGTATACATAGATATATACATTCATATATATATATATATATGTATATATATATATATATATAAATGTATATACGTATCTCTCCTCACCCTCCATCGCACTTCATCCCTACTGTCGTTCTTCTCTTAACTCGATATCGAACTCGTAACTCTACAAATTTGTCGACTGCCAGATATATACTATACATTCGATCGATTCCAATCTAATCGAGCAATAAACCTTCCCCCGAACGGCCGCTCTCTCGCGTTTCCTCCTCATCCTCCTCGATTACCTGCCCTGTCACGCGGGCTGGACGGAGTTGTTGACGCGATCGGCCTCGTTCACATTAATTTGCATTATTCGACCGCCGAGAGACAAGCGAAATTTGTGAAATATAGACGATAAACGAAACGCGAGCATTAGCGATTCGACAACCGGTGGCTGTGCGCGGACCATCGGGGTTTACCTCGAGGAACTTACTGTATGTATGAGAGCGGAGAGCATAAACATATATATGTATATATATATTTATGCTCTTCAGTCCCAAGATGCCCTCCTTGCTCCATCTCTTCCTCCTCATCCTCCGGAGGCGAGCTGGTATCGCGTACAAGTTTCGACGTCGGGTTCGAGGTCGGTGATACATCATCGCGGCCTGGGGCACCCGGAATCTCAGCCGACACCGCCGGTATGCATAATATTTGCAGAGACCAGCGAGAAAATTAGAAATACGGTAAGCCGATTTTCTTATCGTCAAATACCCGGCCATCTTTGGGCGAGGGAGTATGGTAGGTTAAAATTTCCCTCTCGTGGAACTACCGAGCCGAGACGCGAATTTTCACCGTGGCAGGAAGACGCCGTAGGTAAATTCTTAATGAGGCTGATGTTTATTATAAATATTTTATTTATTTTCCCCTTCATCGCGCGGCAGCATTTCAATGCCGTTGTCGGAGTCCGGGGTCGAAGAGAAAAGATTGCGAATGTGGATGCCCAAAAGTGTCGTGACCAAAATTGCAATTTTCATGAAGTTCCTTGGGGTGGGTGTCTCCCCGTCTTCCTCATTCACCAGCAGAGCGGAGGGTAAGGCGAGGAAGCGCGGGTAACACGTACAGTGGAACATACACGGAACGAGAAAAGCAGCGGCACGCCGGAGACGAAGTTATGAAGTGCGGACCACCGTCGCGGGCCCCCGCGACTCGTCTTGCCATATAGCGCTTTATAAACGACTTCTCCGACGAAGTTTGTCGGCATTCATCACGGAGGACACGACCCTCTGACCCTTCTGCTTTGCTAGCCCGTGTAGCCCGTGTACGACCGACGACGCCGAAACACAGAGAAAACTGACGGGGCGAAAGGGGGGAGGTAGGGGGGCGAGCGGGTGAGCTCCGCTGGAGGGGATGGGATGTCTTGAGGGTCGGTTGCGCTCTCGGATTGCGTCGTCTGGAGGTGGAACGACGAAGAGTGAACTCCGGGTACGCCGGCGCTTGCAAGCCCCCGCACCCCCGCCGGTAGTCACTAAATAAAAATAAGTTGCTTGCGGTACGTATAGAGCTGGGGGCCACGTCTTGAAGGACGCCGAAGTATGGCGAGGAAAAGAAAGAAAAAACGGAACGCAAGTTGGGGAAGGGGAGCGAGGGAAATACACCGTAAAGGGAAAGTAAAAGACTTCATTCCAGAGGATTAATGGCAGAGTGGTGGAAAACAAAAAAAAAAGGGAAGGTACGGATGAAAGTGAGTTATTGCGTGATCTCCTCGGATATAGAGGACAAGAAAGCGGAGACATATGGAAGCTAAAAAAGGAAAACAAAGAACTCTGATCCCAGGCTGGGGTGTTCCTTCGGTACCGTAACGATAACCACGCTCCGTGAACGACGAAGCGCCGGGACCGGTTTGCGGTGGTCGAACATTAGCCGAGCATCCCGATACATCGTTACACAAGGGAACAAGGCACGAACGCACCGGGGGCATTTCGCATATCGAGGGAGCCGGATAGTTGACTGTCGGATGATGAGGAAAGGAGAGGATATGGCCGAGGTCTGGGTCTGAAATTGCCAGCCGATAATGAAATCACAAACAGTGCGGTTGTCGCGGTCGGAAATAATTCGCTGCAGTAGCTTTCTAGCATTGGTCTATAGTTTGGAACGGAAGCTGGTGGTCCGTTTAGCAGTGGGGAGATTGGGGCATGGCGAGAAGCATAGTCACGGTGGATTTTGTATATGCGTGGCCCCGATCTCTGTTGAAGGACTCGACCGCTTAGCCCTTCCCCGGCGGGCTCCCTTTCCCAAACCTCCGCATTTTCATCTGCGTTCCGAAGCCACCCCCGACCGCCCTCCATCCATCCGCTTAACCGTAGGATGTACGTATAATAATACGGTTAATTTCGTATCAAGTTTGATCGGATGTTCGGAACCGACGTTCGTCCATGCCATGCTCCGTTCCTGCCATCCGCGCCCACTCACCGTTCAATTCTACCGGCGATGCGAGAGACGGGAGCAGAAGCGGCATCGGGATCAAACTCGGGACGAGGGCTTCCCGGGCCCACCGAGTCCGCACAAACCGCCAACAATTTGAGCCTCTGAATAATTCCAAGCGCTCCAATCTAACTGCGAACAAATTAGACCGAATTAACCGAGGTTTACTAGGCACTCTGTTGCCGGTCCATCGCCAACAAATCGCGTCGGGTTATATGTATATGTATATATACACTTTACCAAACAAGCCCCGCGGTATCGCGGCACCCATGTACGCGGTTAAATCTCGGGAATTGTGAGTTCACAACTGGAGGCCACCTCACCCTGTCTCTCGCGCGCCCCCGCTCTTTAGTCACATCCTCTCCGGGACTACCGACGCCATCGCCATGTCCACATCGCTAGATATCGCCGAGGCAAAACGAACGAAATAACTCGCGCGGGCACCGGGGGAGAATTGGTCCGAAGTATGCGCGCAATTTCGACACGATTTATTGAGAGGCCACTCGTCTGTACCCATCGAAAACGTAATTTCCCAGGCTGGCGGACCTCCGGTGCCCTTTACCAAATCCTTTTCAACTATCCCAGTATTTGATGTCGACGCGGGAGCAATGTATAAACCGGCTATACATATCCGGCCGGAATACCGATGTGAATACCGGGCTCAATTAAAAATGCTCGGATGCTCCGGCGATCTTTCAACTCCATATTCGCCGGGTTCGGCGTAGTGGTATTAATAAACGTACCCGAGTACATCATTCCGTAAATTTAGCCCTTTTTATATATACACACGTATACGTATACAGGGGCTGTGTAAAATTAAGCTGCTCATCGTCGCAATTGTTCGCTAAATCATTCGCCTGATAACTCTGTTACGCTTGTACGCCCGCGAACTAGGAGTCGGTCCGCCGATGCGAACGGATAATGAAAAGTCTCGGGTCCCCGACTCAGTCCCGGATCGGTAACCAAGCAAAAATTCGGCAAAAAAGGAAGCCCAGCTCGCGCTCGGCGGAACTTTGAATATAAACCCCCAGAAGCTTCTCTGGCATGCGGCTCCGGCAGCCGGAGGTTCCTTCGCCACCATCCTCCCCCCCCCCCCCCCCCCCCCACCCTCCCTGCGTTCATCGATTTATTTTCGTGTTTGTTCGCGGTGGGAAAAAGTTTCGCGGTTTGTCAGCACTTTTAGATTAAGGGGGGCCATTGAAATCTCATAAAGTCCCTACAAATACCTTCATTTGGCATGCCAGTTCCCTCTCTTTCGTTTCCTCCTGTTCTCCGTCCTGGCCAACTCTGGCCCCGGATAGTCGCGCGGCGTCATGACTCGCGGCAGTAAAAGCCGACCCCTACGGTATTGCTCTGGACGTGACGGAGGAACGCGGTTGCACGGGAGGGTAGGACGGGAGCCAGTCGGCATCAGCAGGGAGGCGACAAAGAGTTCGAGGAAGAGAGTAAGAGGGGAAGGTAATAAATAAAGTACGAGGGATGCTGGGCCAGACCGGCGAGCCCTATCGCGATCGCGTGCGCGAGCCCGACGAAAGAGTTTTCGGTTATCGCGAGGACAGCCCTCTTTCCGCAATCTTCCGTCAACCCCGTACTTCCTATCCTCCAAAGCCTTTTTGGGCACTTTGCCTCAAAATGCCTGCCAGTGCAGATCACTAATATCCCCCCCCCCCCCCCCTCCCGAGCTAATCGTTCCTCGTTCTTTTGTTCTTATCAAGAAACACCAATCTTTTCGGATGCTTCCCTGACGAGAGGCGAGTTCTCGTTGCCCCGATGCCATGAATCGAGTAATCGAACGGAAGGTCGATCTTTCTCTCGGTGCAGAGAGTATCATGCACTTCAGCCAACTCTCGAGCGCGCAGGGATGTGAACCTCCGAGCCCATACTCGGCTTTCAATTTATCGAGTTTCCGACAAAGCCAAACAATCTTCTCTGAGATCCTCATCGGCAATGTGATCGCCGCGGAGATGAAGTTTCGCCGGGGGTTTCCCTTCGTTCCGATGTCGCGTGAGGGTTGCGCGGCTTCGTTCTCGAGCCCGTGGAAGCTGGCCAGAGTCCTAGGTAAAGATAAAACGCCAATACGTACGGGGTCGCGAGAGGGAGAGCGGGGGAAGGAAGAAGTATGAGTTCTCTCCGAAGGAACGCGAGATGATTCCGGGAATGGAAGAAGCCAAGAAGTCCGGTGGATCAGCGAGCAATGCGCACAATTTGTGGACCAAGCCGGCACAGTGATTGGTCCTTTCGGAGAACGCCGATGATCAACCTCTCGGCATTTCCTCGAGTCGCCCTTACAGGCCGATCTCAGGGAGTTACCGACAACCGGGCAGCTTCCACCTGCACGAGTCTGCAATCCATCCCTCGCATCGCTCGTCCAGCCAGTGTCTTTCGTCGCTGGGCGTGCGGTGTCCGTTAACGCTCATCACTGTTCATGCGAGGTGTTCAAGCGCGGAACGAAGACTCTCGCCTTCTCTCTTCCAACACAGCTCACCAGCCTCGGCGAGGATCTGATTTCACCGGTAATCTAATCGAAAGTGCGGGCGTATGATCAAATAAACTTCGTTGCAGCGACGCCCGGCCGCGAGCTTATGATTCCCGCTGGCGATGCAGCGTTCTGCCAGTTTCGCTGCACGAAAGCTTTCATCCTTGCGCTGCTTCTGTTTTTCTTTTTTTTTATGTTTTTTTTTGTATGCACGAGGGAACGCACTCGGAGAGCGATGTTTTCCTCATGTATTCTATATGCAATGCCTCTACAAGTGTATCCACGAATTCCGTGCAGGAGGAACGATCCGGCACTGGACAGACGTGATTTATGCGAATGCCGTCGGATCCGGCGGAAACGATCGGGGCTCATCGACCTCCGCAAACGCTACATTTGAATGTTAAATGAGTCCCGCCCGCTCTCTCTCTCTCTCTCTCTCCCTCTCTCTCTAGTCCCGTCGACGAGTGGTCATATCTCCTGAGCCAACGTACAGCCGGTACGCAGCAGCATCACACACCTGAAAATGAGGGGGTAACGGCATTCGCATCGCCATACATTTGCGTCGAGTGCCCAGCCACTTCCGGGTTTGTGCACTCAGCTACCTCTTCGATTCTTAATCTCGTTGAAAGCAGACTCGGTAACTCGTGTGATTGCGGCCAATGGATCTGTTCCACTTCTTTTTTTATCCTCTTCTTCCCCTTGTTTTTTTGTTTTTTTTTATCTTCCATCAGGCGAAACGAAATTCAATTCGGTCCGCGAATCTTTGCGGAGCTCACGGTTGAATTTTCCAGGCGGTAGGTTTTCCAGGCGGTAAGAAAAAAAAATTATCATTTTCGTACTGAGAATTTCATACGCGATTTGAAAAAAAATATATATATGCTGGACGGTAATCCTCTGACCTTAGAGTCAGGTCGCCGAGAGACTCCAAGAGAGTTTCCGGCGAGAGGTATTACGCGCTGTACAAAACTGCACACCGTGAACGGTGTGTATTTCGGGATAACCGGAAGCGTCTGTTTCGCGCGTGTGTCTGTGTGTGTGTGCGTGCAGAGCTGGTACCCCGTGCAAAAAGTAAATTCCACTGAATTCTCTCGTTCTATATAGTGGAAAACGGGGATTTTACAACTCGGGGTGGAGTGAGCTCAAGAGCATACCGAAGAACCCTCCTCCTCGCCTTCGTGGTATCCGACTTTCTCCTCTTTCTCTTTCACTCCGTACCTTCGCCTTTTAGAACAAATACTTAATCCGAATAGCAGGCATTTGCCTAAGTAAGTACCCGCCATTCAACGCAGCAGCCGGAGACCGCCCCCCCCCCCCCCCCCTGGTTTTACGTTCTCCGCCACCTATACACCCTTTCGACCCGCGGGAACGAATTCTACGGTTCTTCCATATCTCTCGCGTTAATCTTCCGTCATAGACAACGACTCGACCTTCCTACGGTCCAATTATTTTTCTCCTCGCGTCGTCGCTGACGAGAAATACTCTGAATAATTTACCGGGAGGAATTCAGGCGAGGAGTGCAGAATGAAGTACCAGCTTTTAGGAAACTGCATTGAGACACCAGAACAAGGTGCAGACTCTGGGCACAATGGACGAACAGGGCGAAGAAAAATGTCAGTTCCACGTTTTGCCTTGAATCGCATTTCTTTCGGCAGTAGACTCATTTTCATTTTTTTTTTCAGTAGTTGCATTTTTAACTCCCGACTGCCTGGCATCTTTTCGAAGGCGCGCCAGTATTTGTCGGACCAAAAAAAATATTACTTAACAAAATTTGGTACTTTGATTCTTTGTACAATGATCCATGTTTGTGACCGGAGAAATATGTTAGTCAAGGTGTGAACACACGTAAATAAACCATATTCCGATAAAGAAATTAATAGTTCGCGGTGTCACATCGATGAGCCAATGAGAAATACGAATCTTTTTTTTCATTAGGCGTTGATTCTCGTATTTTTACTCCGGCCTGCCCGACAGTTTAATACGGTACTAATAATGAAAAAAATTTATATCTACATATATAAACGGTGTTACCGTTATATTATAATTATTTTGTTCGGCATTATTATTTTTTTGTTCAAATATTTTTTTTTATGGTTTTCATTTTTCAGTAGACAGTATTCACAGCTCCAGACTCATGCAACCGAGCCTAATTTCTCAACCATCCCGTTTAGCCCCAACGAGCATGTATATCGTTTCCATTGTATTCGTCTCGGATCTGTTATATTCCATGAAACATTTTCCAATTCACGAAAATTCCGTCTGAATTTCATGCAGTCTGATGTGGCACGAGTACCGGTGATAGAGCTCGGCAGTTCGCATCCCTCACTCGACGCAAGCTGTCCAAACTATCATTAGAAGGGGTCTCGAGGAAAGCGGGACCAGGGGGGAGGGGCTGTGCCAGGGAGGATATAGTTATGCTAGCGGTTGCTGTCAGTTTCGAGTGCGACCATTATCTGAGAATGGAAGACGAGAATAAGCGCCGAGGCGAAGATATAGACGAAACGCGTATACATTCGCATCCGCACACACGGGAGTACATTGCGAAGGAGCGTCATTACTAAGGTTGTTGATGCCGGCAGTTCATTTCCACCTTCAGATCCAGAGCTAACGCGTTCACGACCACACGCGCCCGGCGTACCAACACACCCACCCACTCCACCCACCCGCATACAAGCATCCCCCGGCTGCGCAGTATTCGCAATATCTCTATCTCTGAATTTTCTCTAGTTGGCTTTGTTGCGTGATCGGTCTGCTCGCTTCCTCGCTTTTGCCCGACGTTTCCCTCTCAATTCGTTGCTCGGTAGAAGCTCGAGCGAAGAGCGTCGAGAGGAGAGCGATGGGGGTTGCTCCGCTGGTAGCGGACGGGCGGTAGTTGGATCCGGAGTCGGAGTCGGAGCCGGAGACAAAGCGAGGAGCAAGCATCCGGGGTAATCCCACCAGAGAATGCGATGCAGCCTGGTCCCTTCCTGTCGCTCTCCGGGAGCACGATCCTCCACCCTGCCCGATCTCTCTGCGGCGCCGCTCTTCCCGCCGTGCCAGCTACGCGCGCGCTCCGGGTTGCTCCGCTCGTTGCCTCATTCCTCGATATGCCAGCGCAGGTAATTGAGATTTTCTGGCTAGTCGATGAGGGAAGGAAGAATACCAGACGCCAAGTCGCTCGCCGGAATGATGAGAGGCGGCGATGATATTCCCTCCACGCGACGGGGCCGGAAGTCGATTCGCGGGGATCACAGGAATCGGGGATGTTCTCTCAAAGAAAGAGGCTTACCGGTTGGTGTTGCTCATCACGACGGAGACGAAGCGTGGAATAAGCATCCGGCAGGTATGCCAATCACACGGCGGGTCTCGATCGAGAAGCTTTTCCAGGGAAAGGCGTTATACGGCCGGAGGGTGGATCTGCGAATCGAGCACGCTGACGAGATGAGACGGATGGATGGAAGGAATCATTTCCCATTTGTTTCCTTCGACTTGTTTTCTTTTTTTTTTTTTTTACCGACAGGTAGGTTCGTCACAAAAACACGTTATCAACGGATGAACCGAGAGGAGCCGAACGACACCGCAAGAACCAACAGCGGCCGGTAGGGAGCAGACGTAAACGAGCAGTGCGTCGGGGAGAGTTCAACAGAGCTGCCGAAACGAAATCGTAATTAACCACAGTGAATAAGCTTGCGAATTTAATTAAGGATATTGAATGGAAGCCGGGTAATAACGGCCGGACCGACTATATTGGCTGCGGTGTCAAAGCTAGGCATGGCCGAGCGTATCGTGCTCAAAGCTCGGCCAACAGACGCTTTGATGTGGTCGTGGGCAGTGCGAAGCTCGCGAGACTCGAACCCATATATACAACGTGCGCCATCTCTCGTACACGCGTACACGAGGAACCCAACCGGTCGCCATCGTCCTCCCGCCGTTCCCTCATCGACCTCTTCGTCATCTAGCTGTGTCCCGTCGTTCTCCTCCGGCGACGTCGCACGGAACCTCGGAGACTCGGGCTTTCCCGCCGAACACCGGACTTTCGTCCAACTTCCTGGAAGAATCGGTAACTTATACACACTCTTGAACCCCCCCTTCTGGTACAGTCCGCAGGAGGAAATCACGGGCTCAGAGGCGCACGTAGCCGCGGGTACGTCCAGCCCTCGGCGACACAACCCTTCGTCCCTCGCGACGGTCCCGAGTATGCGCTACGTCCCCCAGACTCCGAGGAACTTACTCTCTCGATGTCCGATGAAGTGTAGCCTCGTCCGGCCGAGTGGGAGAGCAAACGCTGAACTTGACGAAGACTTTCAGCTATGCCGAGGAAACCAGGAGAGTCCTTTAATTTGCGGTTCGTCCTATCCACGGTATCATGAAAGCGGCGGTCTCTGTGTCTATCGCCCCGCCGTCCCTGGAAGTGTCTCCGGCGTCCCAAGAAACTGACCCCCCGCCCCCCATCCCAACCGCCTTCTGACGAAGTCGTCGGTGCTCTTGAGGTCGACCGATACCGCTTCTCGTGAACGGGGGAAATGTACCGGGGGTACAAGCGCGGTCACTTCGAGGCGAAATCATCCAAATTGAAATCCTCGAGAGATAGTCTCCCCGACACGACCCGACACGAGCCAACGTTCGTAACCAGAAAAAAAAATTATTTGACGGCCACCGTTTATTTGGTTTAAGTAAAATAATTATTCGATTCAAATAAATATTTATTTCATTCAAGTAACTCTTTAATTAATTTAAATAAATATTTTACTTAAACCAAATAGACGGTGGCCGTCAAATAAATTTTTTTTCCGGATGCGCGAGCCGATCGAGTATTATCGTAAACGTTAATGTAAATATAATAAAAATATTTTAGATGCCTACACACCTTTCTGAACGATAAAATCCCTGGAATATCTATGATCGAAAAAAATATGTATGAAAAAAAATTACTGATAAGATTCCATCCCGACGGATATGCTCCGTGACAAAAGGGGGGCACATATCTGCAATGCGAACAGGTAATGCGATTTACATAATTCACCGAGCTCGTGCAGGTGACCGCAACCTTTCACCCCCCCTCTCTTCGCCACCAGTCTTTCCGTATATACCTTCGCATTCATTCTCAAGGATATTTTATCGTTGTACTGGTACGACGGCTTGGCATTCATCGGCGTCTCGAATACTCGTCTCGTATACGTAATGCTCTTCTCCCCTCCCTTCCCTATTATGCTATATCGCAAAGTCTGTACATCATTATAGTATTTCAATGGCATAATCCTCTTTTGTTGGTCGAGTATCGTATTCGAGCAGATTTGTGTAAATTCTCAGCGCGAAGGAAATTTTACGAGTCTACCACACCCCCCCCCCCCCCTTCCCCTATTTTTTATCTTCTCTCATGAATGATCGCCGATATACGATTTATCAATTTAATTTGCGAATCTCTCTCGGGGGGTCAAGTAAAGTTGCATCGAGCCTCGAATGCTTCGGCGAAGTCGAAGAGGTTCGGAGAGAAGTATTTCGATCGATGCATCAAAGTGCGCAGGGGGTTAAGGCTGAGGAAGAGGGAGGGTGGCGGTCTGACAAAAAAAAAACGAATGAAGTGAAGAGAAGGTTTCCTAGCGGGCGTGGCGAGATTTTTCTTTCCGTAGACGGATGGGAACAATTTCCGGGCAAAGCGGATTCATCAATGCTCGAGGGTTGGATTTAAGATTCCCGGTTGCACACAGTCGCGCAGGCATTGGCAGCGAGGGCCGAGAGACGAAGGTACGAGAGTCTAGGCTCCCTCCGCTGCTCTAGGAAGAGCAGCGTCGGCGGAGGGTTGGGCCGAAGAGCGGGGTTGCAGCTCGGTAGCCCTGTCGTCGTCTCCGGGGGTAGTAACAGCAGATTGATGCTGTCCCATCGTAAAGAGTATAAATGGCACGTATAAGACGTCTCACTCCGGCACCAACACACCGCCCCCCCCTCCCCCCCTCCGCCCCAACCCCTCCGCCCTTCGTCGCGAAACTCGCTGAAAAGGAAGGAAACGGGACGGATGCGGACCTGAAAATTAATTTATTGGAATCGTAATGGAAAATGCTGGCTCTGTAAGAACGGCGATGAAAAATAGAAGAGTCGAGCCGTCGTTCGAGGCGGGGAGCGTTGAAAACGTAAAAGAGATATCGCGGAGAAGAGAAGAGCTGGTTCGCGCGTAATCTCCCGAATGCACCAACAGCCGGGCCGCAAAAATCGATAGTTCACGGCTCGAGTGTACCTTGACGATCTTTATTTCGAGCGGGGAAACGAAAATAAAATTTGGAAAACGGCACGCTCGTGTTAAAGAAAAAAAAAAAATAACCAACGAGATTCGATATCCTCACAACATTCTACGGGAGATCTTGTCGTCGAAGATTTCCAAAATGGGATCTTCGTAGCGGCGAGGAAACGAGAATAGTTAGTGAGAAGAGCAGGGTTGGCATGGCGAGAGACAACTCGGTGGGGGCGGAGATTGCGAGGGGCTGGATTTCGGGGGGCGGGGGGGCGGCGGGCTGGAAGGAAGAGTTGGAGAGTTGAAAGCCGGTAAGAGAAGAGCGAACTGGCGGAGTCGACACAATACCCGCTCTTCCGCCAAAGGGTACGAGACAACGAGCGACTTTGAGGAGGAATGTGATTCCAAAGGGCCTTTCTTCCGAGAAAGGCTCGGTACTCCCCTGCGCCCGCTCTCTCCTCGTTCTCTCCCGTTTCCCGCGATCGCTCTCTTCCTCCATCTCACTTCCTAAAGTAATAAAGTAATACAAGAGCGAGGAATTCGTTTCACCGTGTAGCCTACACTAACGAATCCGGCGAAGCGCTATCCGAGATGCTCTCCCGGTGTTCCTCGAGAAGATCTCGTACTTTTCAGCATCTGCGTATTTCACCGGAGGGGGACGGTGGGGGGGGGGGGGGGGGGGGGGCTCTCCATCCCTCGATCTCCTGTCCTATCCACACGCTCGGCCGGGAAGTCCTCACTAAAATTTTCGACGATTAATCCTAACTGGGGTTGATAAATTTTGAAGCCGGAAGGGTTAAGATAATGGCGAGAAGATAGCCGGTTTGCTCAGCTCTCGGCAGCGGCGCAGCGTCGGCAGGGGTCGGAGCATCTGCTAATTTGCCGTTCTTACACAACCATCCTTTCGTCTCTTTCTCTCCTCACCATCTTCCCACCTCCTCGAGACCCATCCGGCTGAATAGCGTGGAATTCGCTGATTAAAAGGTTATTTATTGCTGCGAATTCTTAATTTTTTCGAGGGTCGGTCGAATAATTAAGGCGGGCTTCTTATACCATCGCGTCTTCGAGGCTCGACCGGGGAACTGGCCATCGTTCCCCGCCTCCCAACGGCCTCTCTTCAAGATCAGCACTCGAGTGCTATCTCCGAATGCTGTATGCACGGGACGTGCTCTCCACCGCCAACGTTCGCCAGTTTTTCCGACGATTAATCAGGAGCTTTCCTGTGTTCTTGTACAACGTTCGTCGGTTCGAGTATCGATCGTTTTGCAGAGGGAAACACGGAGAGAGCGAAAAGGAGGGAGTTGGGGAGAGATAAAAAAGTTTCCCTCCAGCGAACCGGATACAATGCTCGAAAGAAGAGGGTTTCGATTTAATAGTAATTAACTGGCTCTCCATTATTTGGCAATATCGAAATGAAAGCGGGCGAACATGGGGAGGTGAAGGGTGAAAGTACAGGGGGGGGGGGGGGCAGGGGGGGGGGGGACACGAACAGCAATATCAAACGAAGGGTGGCTGAAAGGGCGCCGGTCCATGCGTTTATCCCACCGTATTATTCGTTTGCCTCGTGTTATTTTGGTCGCGGTGTTAATTCAATAGGGCTCACGTAAACATGTGTACGATCGTCCTTCCACATGGGTTTACATACGCACACCGGTATACATTTATTTTCATGTTCATCGACCCGTGAATTCGCTAATGGAACGACCAAAGTATGGAATGAGTATTACAAAAAATGAAAACATGAACGTAAAAACAAAATAACCGAATTTATTTCAAAAATTTCAGTTGTTAATCCACCGACGATTTTTTTTTCGTCTCGTCGGATCTTCCCGGCATAAAAATCTGGTCTACGGCAGACTGGTGGCAGACTGCGGTACGTCTAGCGATTATTTTTTTCTTTTTTTTTACACCTTCGGATAAATTTCTACTCCTTTGTTATTCTCACAATTTTTCCTGGTAAATTCGCGAAAATTACGCTCTTCGTTTTTGGGAAGTGTGCGCAGAAAGGCACTTTCTCGCACGAGTGCGAGAAAAGAGACCATTATTGCGTTTGTAGCAGGCAACGATAAAATAAAAAGCACGCGATGTGAAAGAGGTGTTTACTGCGCTCACTTCACAGGAACGGAAAGCGGAATTCAACGTGCATGCGTTAGGGAAATTATGTTGTACAATTGTCTTGTCCTAGAATCGCAAGCGCGCAACCTCATTAACGGTGCTCGACTCGAAGATAGCCAACAGACCCGGCAGTATGTTGTCGAGTACCCGCAACGTACGCTCATATTGACGCGCCGTGTATCATCCTCTCCACACAGCCATAACATCGAAGCTCCTGTTTGGTGCTGCACAGCCGACGGAGCTTTGATATTCGGGTGTTTGTCCAATTATCCTGTACCCTCTGCCAAACGGACATTCATCGAATTAAAGTGCATTATGATAATCTCATCGGATACCATCGATCGGGTACCCGACGAATTTTCCATTAATTATCAGTAGCGACGTTTTAAAGCCTCGTCGCGGTCCCGCCAAATCGTCATCGACGTGACACGGCTGGAAGTGAGGAGGACACGTGTCCAACCCTCCCGGGACGCTTCGGCGTATACTTTTTTCATTTTTTTTTCCCCCAATTTATTCGGACGTTTTGGGCTGTCGTGACGCCGTCGCCCCTCGATAACGCCTATCGTTCCCGCAACGGGCTCTCTCTTTCAAATTCGCAACGTTTACCCTCCGAAAAACGCGAACAGCCGGTATCCGCACTCCCGAATTCCTATCGAGACACTTTGGCACCGTCAACGAAGAAATGGCCGAATTTCCATTCGAGCCGCGCTGCGCCTCCTCGGTACCGCTCCGGAGAAAACCCACGCCCCTCTCACCCGGAGTTCCGCGCATCTGCATGATATTATGCGCCCACTGAGTAAAGTGGTCGCCGCCGTTGAGGAGAAGAGTAAAGTTCTCGCTATACAGAAGATTTCTCCAACTTTCCATTCCCCCCGCCTCCCTTCCTCTCTTCCGATATACAAATTAAATGAAGGACACCGTCGGCCGACGTCGGTAGGAAGGCGGCCGCGTTCTGGCGATGATGGTCGTGCCCCCCCCCCCCCCGTTCCGTACGAAAGATGGAATACTATTATTACTGTTATTACAACGGCAAAGAATCGCGAACTTCCTTAGTCCGGAAGTAACGCACCCTCCGCCTCGAAACTGGAACCTCGTTAGGAAGGGGAGAGTATCATCGTGTCAGATGTCGCGAATTCGGAGGAGTGAGGTGCCCAGGAACATAAATAATAGAGTTCCCCGGGTAAAGAATGGAGTTTTCGTGCGACCGAGCCACACATAGCCTAGGTAACGCCCTCTTCGTGGGTGCACACGGGCAACTTTTACCCAACCCTCCCTCGATGAACTCCAGGACCGGCGAGGGAGGTTGCCCATCGTAAAAAAAAAAGGAAAGTTAACGCAGCGATATAACGGGTCTCGGAACATCAAACGTATATCCCCGGGTCGTCTCACAATGATTGTCACTTTATTGCATCCGTGGAACTTCATATCTCGAGGAGGAAGAGGAGAAGAAGAAGGCGGAAAAAAATGAGAAAAACGGGGGAGAGTCTTGTCGTACACCAACGCAGAGTCCCGCTCCGCCCCCCTCGATCCCCCGTTCCATGGGGTGATGCACTGCGCGACGCGTTCACCCGAGATCCGCGTACCTCTCGTGCTCCAGCCTTTTACCCATCTCGTTCTTCTTCTTCTTCCCGTTTTCCTCATTCCTATCGGCGGGCAGAGCGGGGAAACCGGGGGAGGGGGGGGGGGGGGGGGCTCTCCCGGTTTCTCTGCTTTTCCATACTTTTACTCGCTTCTATTTTCACCGGTTGCCCCCGACTCACGAATTCTCCCTATCTCCTCTTCCCTCGCTTTTGATACATCGCTGTATCGATGTTACACAACGTCCGTTGTTGCACAACCCTCATCCCTTTGTCGACCGTACGGCGTATACGCCGCTGCTATTACGTATCCTCCGGCGGCAGTGGGATCTCGCCGCGACACGACATCGATACAGGATCTCGCTCTCCCTTCGCTGTGTGGCGAATCTCCCTGTCTCGTGTGAGCCGGGAGATGTTCGACGGTGGTGTCGAGATACGACGTTGGAAATCGCCCCGATATGGATATCGATATCTTTCGTCTGGCGTCTCCGCGCGAGAAACTGTTTACACTGTACCGAACGATTTTCCACTCTCGGCTTAACCGAGAAAGGGGACACCGTCGGGAAGAGTCCCTCGAACCGACCGGGGGCAGATCCGAGACGATGGAGGACTCGCGAAATTTCCTACTTCGGAATCAAAGTGTGTTGAACATAAATTACTCGAATCGACCGAACTTTGGAATCTCCCTTTTTAAATAAGTTCGTATTTTGGGAGATCATTTGAACTCTTGGTGAGTTACGTAATCTTGTTTGAGGTAGCGCTAGCGGTGAGTTCGACCTCACACGAGTTCGGAGAGAATTTAGAGAAAATTTCGAACACTTCTCGACGGGATAAAAAACCAATCCCAAAATCAATCTTTTCAGCACCTTCCATATGGTTGATTTTTTTCAGATTTTTATCCCATCGATAAGTGTTCGCAATTCCTCTCACAATTCTCTTTGAACTCACGTGGGGTCAGAGACTGTCCGCAAGTACGACCTCAAGAATTTAAGAAACATCTTTCGCGTGCAAAAAGTTTTTTCGATGCCACCAACGAGCCGTTGAATAAGGGCTAACACGGTTCGCCGGAAAATGTTTTAGGTGGAGGAGGGGACGACGACACCGGCGCTGTGGAGTACCGATAACCGTATCGACAAAAAAAGTCTCATCTGTAGCCCTGTCAATTTTAATTGGCTTCACCGAGGCGTGCCAGTCCCTATTCATCGGATCAGTGATATGCAAATGCAATTTAATGACGCGATATCCCATACGTGCCGTCGGTCCGAGGAGGGCTGGTGATGAGGCACGAGGCCCGTACGTGTGTTCCACCCCCCCCTCCAGCCCTGCGGCCTCCGCAGCTCGGTCTCTATACACTATAAAACAGTATGTATGGATGCCGTCTCGTTTTCAATAGTCTGGCCGGACACGGGTATGGAGTGAAGCACACCCCATCGAGAAACTGTCGATGCTGGGAACTCGATCTCTTTCCCTCACTCATCCCATCGCCCTCCCCCGGGGGACTCTCGAATATTTGTAAAAATCTTTCGAATTTTTGCTCGGTCACGCGTGACGCTGGATCGAGAGCCCCCAGCATCCCTGAATTCCAGATTCGCAGCAGCGGCTATGTTCGATCTGCCGATGCGAGGAAAACAACAAATTTCCGCATACATGAAAAGATTTTATTCCGCGCACCGTATGGTCGGCGTGTGAGGGCTTCACTGCTGTGGGTACGCCGAGGAATAATTGCATTGGCGTCACCGGCTATTGATAAAGGAAGCGTCAAGGGCGTTTCGCAATAAACGAAGGTATAAAGAAAGAATGGAGAAGTCAGGGTGTGAGGTACGTCGGTGTCAAGTGGGATCTTCCACGTGATTCGCGTCGTTGTTCTCCTCGTTCTTGCGGCAAGAGAGGCGGAGAGTCACAGCTCCGGGGAAGAAACTCAGCTCGGCTAATGGTCTCCGAGAGACCATCCGGAGCGAACGGGAAACTCCGTTATTTGCGACGTCTCTTGCGGCCTTTGCAGCAGCCGCGGCGAGCCAGTAAACCGAAATGCCTACTAGGCCCGCGCGTCGAATAAATACAACTCGATTCCTATCCTCGAGTCGACAGACGCTATCGAGGGGTTCCGGACGACGAGGCGGCGATGGGAGAGCAGTGAAGTATCGGGGATCATCGGGCCGGGCATTGAAACCGGCTCGACGATCGCCGAGATAGAACATCGAGGTATCGGAGATACCGATGCGAGTACGAGATCAAAGGTTCTCCAAACCAGGTAAAAAAAAAAAACTGATCTACCAGGAGTCTACCCACGGAGCAGATTTTTTCCACACGGGATACAAGTGGCGTCAGTTCAGTCATCGAACTCGTAATTCTTGACCGAAACAAAACAATAAAATACGGGTGCGACAGCTTTGTATAGTGCGACGGGTATCTCATCGTGCCTGTAATTGGACGATTGCCCGTATTTATAAATAAATAAATAATTGAATAAATAAATGAGAATCGCAAATCCTGCCCGACTACTCGATAGACTCCGTACTCGGATGTCAGCAAACAGAGTACAGTGAAATCTGGATAACGAGCATTACACCTTAGCGATATCTTCATCGATCTCTCAGTTACTTATGGCATACCCTAGAGTCGAGTCTCGCGAGAACGGAAGGGCATGAGGAATGGCAATGACGTTACTCTTCCTCCAGCAAGGTAAGCTGTAAGGTATAACGTAATAGCTGGAAGGGGAGAACGGAGGTGAACGAACATACACACGGAGGGCCCTCATTGCAGACTCCGAAGTAACAAATGTCCGACGTCATCTGTGCGCTACCTCTTCCTTCCTCATCCTGCAGCCAGAGTTCAGAGACGTCGCGCACTCCGAAACCACCCCTGTACCGTACCAGTAGTACCTGCAGTATTGTATTCAGGCAGCGCGGGTGTCCGTATCCTCTTTCCAGGGTTTTCCATCTCGAGCCCGCCGTCTGTCTCGCTTCCCCTAATTATCCCTTATCTATATCTCGGTCCATTTGGTCCGCAATGACGTTATCTGCGGAGCAGCTCGCTGGTATCCTCAGACGGGGTACGCGAGATGCTGCCGCCGCTCCTATCTTATTACTCAAAGTGTCGTTGCTGCCGGGTAAAGGTGGGCTCGTGCTGCACACCGTTCCTTTCGTTCGTGGATGAGACTGTGTTTGGCACCGGCGCTCGTCGTACACAGTGACGCCCTCGGCTCGAACACTGATATAGCGGTACACACCGAGCGTGATCCCCCCTCGTGGACCCCGAGCGAGACTGTATCAACCGGGAACGCCAGAACTCGCCCGGAGCGCGGAGAGGCTGCGAGATAATACACGACCGGGCAGGGAAAGGCAGTAGCTAGGAAACGCGTGCGCTTCAGCGACTTTGAGGGATTAAACCGTTGCCAATCCGAGTCTAATTACGAGTAACGGATTAGTGCGTGCCCGAACGCCCCCTGCGACCCCGCCTCGTCGACGGTGGAAACCGGCTTGTCCCACGATTCCCATGATTCTCATCAAACGAGGAAACTTTCCTAGATGTGTACCGGAGGCACCGCGGATGAGCGTGCAAAGTTATACCTGCAAGGTATTCGCCAGACGGTTACGCGTGTTTTCCACCGTTTCCACAAAGTTACTGACACATCCGGCAAATCATGATGCGCTTGTCCTCGGCTCGCTACACGGAAACACTTCCCCACCGTCAACGTGTACGAGTTTCTTCGATCGAACGGATAAGAAATGTGTAAGAAACAGATGCACGAATTGCCTGTAACCGGTGACTCGGCCGTGTCGCTGACGGGCCAATGACTGTGCAGTCTGTCCTGCAGACCGAGGTTCCTCCGGTGTCGCCTCGTCGATATATATCGGTACCGAGGGGTACTAACGATCCAGTCGTTCGAAACGTGGCAACGATAACGGCTTCCGGTTATTCCTTGCGGGAGTGGCAACGAGCGGCGCCTCTTTTTTTATTTTTGTTATTTGCACGAAGGAAACGATTTTTCTGCTCGCCATCGCGACAAACGGCCGATGCCGGGGTTGGGGTGGACGGAGGCAGGGGACCGGCACTCGTAATCGTCTTCATCGTCGTTATATAACGAGAGGAAGTCGTTGTCCGACCAGTGAAAGGAACGGTAACAGGGTGGGATAGAGAGTTGGAAATTGGGCACCACTTGTTATTGTTCTGGATGAAACTCGAGGACGATGGTGTGGCGAGGGAGCGTTCTATACTCCACTTTTCTCATCTCCTTTTCGCGCCGTGGCTCTGTTATATTGAGCTCAGGCGAGGAAAACAATGCGGGACCAGAGGCGGTGGTTGGCGGTGGTTCAAGTCTCCTCGCCCCGCGCGCTCGCTGCACTTTGAGTACCGTGTAGCTGCGTCATAGCTGACTGGCTGTACGAGGGATTGGGAATCGAACGATGGTTCGGGGAACAGTGGGGAAACCCGAGAAAGGAGGGCCGCGGGAGGGCTTCGGGTCCGGCAGGACTCCCTTATCGATCACCCACCGAGACATCCATTTAATCTCGTTCACGGCGCGGTTTCCGATTAACACAGCGGTTTACATCGACCGGCTTTCCTCTCTCCGGGCCTCCTCGCAACAAAGCTCTCCGCGAATTAACGCGCCGGCTAGTGGCTCACCGGTACAAAGGCATGCACAACCGGGCCTCGCCCCAAAAAGCTTCGGGTTTGCTCGTGGCGTTACCGCTGTGTTGTACGCCGCCGTTCCAGGAGTTTCGTCGAACGTTCCGGGACAGAGGAAAGACCCGCCGGACCTCCAATGTCGATGGCCCACCTGCAGCATCACACCGGCAACGAACGAACCGAGCTTTTGGGCAACATCGCTCGCAAAGCTATCGACCGTGTTTGGACTTCGTTTAAGGTCGAACAGTGGCAAATTGGACGAGAGACTGCGAAGCCGACGGTAGGTGTGGGCGAGAGGCGGAACAGGTCGCCTCGTCGGGTTGCCGATTCGCTTTCCCCTTCGTCCCTCGTGACCGATAGGGTGCGACAGTCGTTTCTCCCTCCCCTCCGTCCATCCGCGACTTTTTATCCTTCGGAATCTCTTTCGCTGGCACGTACGGTCGTTCGGGTTTACGGCGACGACGGCGAACCGCTGGAAAGGGGGTTTTTGACTAATCGACCGTGAGCCGGGAAACGTATGCCGTCATCATCGCGAAACCCGCAACGGTTCTTCGATACACGCGGCGGACCGTCCGATGAGCGGAGGCAGCGGAGTGTCCTAAATCGAGGGACCTTTGAGAATTTACCGTGCGGCACGCGATCCTCACGTAACCTGAGGATAAGGATCCTCGAGGGCGCGAGCCGGGAGGCTGAGGGAGCCGGACTCGTTCGCGTTCGGTCGAACGGAGAGAGCGCCGTTGGAGCAATCCATCCCCCCCCCTCTCCTCCCTTAAAATCTCGGACCTGGAGTGGATCGGCGTACTCGACGGAACGGTCAGAGAAACGCCGAGGGTAGAGCAGGAAAAATACGAGACGAGTGGAGATAAAGCACATGACTCTCCACCACTGCTACCAGCTTGCTTCAGAGAAATACACTCCTTCCCTTGACGCGATCCTCTCCGACTGCGGATAAAAAGCACGTCGAGAGGAAAAGTGATCCTGAAGGGGGGGAGTGGGGGGAGGAAGAACGGATATCAACGCTTGGCAGAGGCGGTACATTCCCTCGGGTCGTTCATCCACCGCAACAACAATCGAATGATAAAAGTCGATTGCCGAATTTATTTCAGCGCATCAATTTTCTTTCCACGGAGCCGGCAGCGGTGCACGAAGCCGGCAGCGAGTACCTCGGCTGCCGACCGGCTGAACGGGGTGGCGGGGAGGGCTTCACGAGAATTAATGTTCCAGCTCGAAACAGCCTCGATGTAAAAGGCTCACCGACCGGGGTGTACGGAGTTTCTATAGGTGCAGCCGCAAACTAGTCCGGGGGCATTACTGCTTGGCGCTCCATCGATGGTTTAGTATTCGGGAATCAGCGAATATGCAGTCAGGGAATAACGGATCGGAGCCATAAAATCATTTCAGGGTGGGTATTACCGGACGGCCGAAAGTGAGCTCGTTCCGGTTGATGTACGACCGGGCGTAACGACTCTCGATTCGAGGGAGAATGGGAAGCCCTGCTTTATCGCGGCACAAGTGCGTCTTTCGCCGGCGATTGAACGTCATTTGCCCGGATGCTGGACCATTTGAGGGCGCTAATGAAGGATTTTAACGGGACAACTTGAACATGACTTTTACATGTTTTTTTCTTTTTATCTTATCCGATATGTATAATTTTATCCGATATATATATATATATACGTGACTCTTCATCTAACCGAGATCGCTTTACGCTCGGAAAATTATCGTAACGAGCCGAAGTGAGGGTCTCCAATGTGTCATTGTCGATCACGATGACGATGATCAAACTTTGAAGTCTTTGAAGTCGGAAGAAAACATGCTACGACGGTGAGCAAGGGGATGGCCGTGAAGGATAGTGGAAGATGCTGGTGGCAGGTCCTGGACCAACGGAGACGAGTTGTCAAGGACATAGTACGTTTGTTCAGGTTTAAGTATCAGCATCAGCAGCAGGGACTACGGAGAGAGAGAGAGAGAGAGAGAGAGAGAGCGCGAGAGAGAGAGAGACTTGCAAGTCCCGAGGTCTTCCGGGGGGGACTGCGTATGACGGGTCATTTCCACCCTGGGACGCCAGCTGCTTCCTCCAGGCCCGGCCGCAACTCGCGCAGAACGACCCCCAGAGCAACAGCAGTAGAAGCACAAACTAACACTGTGTACACCGACACCGTAGACCGCGGACTGGTATTCCACGTTCTACAACGATCAGCAACAGCCCGCAACTCTCTCACCCTCGGCATATAGCTTTCCGTCTCCGGATCCTCTACGTCCTAGCGCCCCAGCGCCTAGTGATTTCACGGACTGGCGCTTTCTACTAATCGCTCGGCGTTTCATGAAAGCAATTCCCGAGGAAATTATCAGCGATGGATTGTCTCGTCGCCGGCCGAAATTCGCGAGATATCTTCTTTCTTGAATCGATGTTCACATATAGATATACATCTGATATAAGCGAAAATTGGAAGGAAGATGGAGCAGATGGCGGTAAGACTTTTACTGTCTTCATCATGATCCCGATCGTTCGTAGTACAAAGCTTGCTGCATTTTTTTTTTTTTTTAGATTCATCGATTTTGGGAAACTGGGTAAACTATGTTTATATCCATCTGAGGCGTCTCCCGATCCGCCCCCGCATCGGCACCTTTTCAATAGATCCGGGAGTTGGAGCATTGTTGTTTCTGGTTCGCCACCGGGAGACCCCGTGTTTACTCTCCGTTTTCCACCCGTTTCACGTATTTACATTTAATTTATATCCGAGAGCCCAGAGGAGTTGCTCCTGCAGGAGCGGCCGTGGGGGGAGGGTCGGGGGAAGCACCGTGCGACTTCTCGTCATCGAGGACGAACCCTCGAATACCCGTTCGATCGATGGTACCGAAAGCTTTGCCGACCCTCTCGCGACACGACGACGTTGTACACGCGAGGATAAACAAATCAGTATCGGATCACCGGTCGGATAAGGAGCTTCTCGACCTCTTTGACTTCGTTTTTTTTTCTATTTTTCTCTCACGAACCATGCTCTGACCCAATTTAGCCACGAGTGTCCCGAACCGTGTCGCGATCTTTCGTTTCGCACATCTCGCCGCAGCGATCGCACGGACGCCCTTCCCATCCCTTCGAGGATTCAACTTCCCTAGTAGGCTAACACAATAAAGTTTATCTTCCAATAGATTAGATATTTTTGTTCCGTTCTTGAAATCAAAATAAAAATAAAAAAATGTATGATACTCTTCGAGAATCGATTAGCACTTTAATGAACGCAAAGTGTAGCTCGCCCCCCGCGGTACAATGTCGGAGAGGAGGGATCCGATGATAGCAGACACGGATGAGGCTCCGTTTTCCGTGCCGCTTCTGCCGCTGCACCCCTTCGCCCGTCGTGTTTGCAGCCCCTCTATATTTCTCTCTATCCGTCGTGCTCCATCCTGGGGCACCTCTTTTCCCTCCCTCGCCGTGCAGACTCGTACTTTACCTTCCGCCTATCTCTCTCTCCTCTCACTCTCCATCCCTCCTCTGTACCCGTGTACCTTCCTCCGCGGCGCTGGTTTCCAAAGCTTTCGAACGCCCCCCCGGTTCGCTAGTTCCCGTCAAACCGCTTCCACAGCTAATATTTACCTTTATTAACTCTCTCATCGTAAATGAAATTTTCAGATAACTTTTAGGATATAGCCCCGGGGTTATAAGGGTATCCGGTACGAGGCTCCTGGCCCGGAGGGGCTACCCGTGAAACCTCACGTATATGGATACTCTTCGAGGCAGATTGGCAATACCACGGGACGACCGACGGGGCGCAACGCGGGTGGACGACCGGGTAAAACTACCTTCTAAGTGAGTACACCGCTGCACCATCCGTGGCACAACTAGTCGACTCTACGCCTCTTCTTCATCTTCTTATCATACTTTTTTTTTAGATATTTCGCTGTTTGAAAAAATTCTAAAATACCTAAACAGGCTTTCCGGATGTGGCTTTTAATGAAGAGGCTCGAGCGATAAATCGAACTTTATTCGTACGAATATTGCAACGTGGCAAAATTTTTCCGCGGTACTTAAATCGAAAGCGCTCATTGTAGCATCTGATGAATTATCAAACAGCCGTCGGTCTCATCAAGGCTCAGAGGCGCTACCGCCGGATTTGGAGAGGACACGCATTACCGCAAACGACATTATTTCATGTAATCCCGGGCGGATGAGCGAGCCGGCAACACAATTTATACTAATGATAAATACAGTTTTGTTTTAATGCCAAAAAAAAGTACGGCATTTTGGAGAGCAGATTTTACGTTTGCCGCAATACGTATATTTGCGTTAAAAAATTCCATTTAACAATTTAATAGTGTGCGGCGCAACTCGCGTTTCGTTGATTGCGAGCCGCAGTTGCTATCAGAGCGTTCTAGCCGGTGCACATCGCGACTTCTCCGAATGCATTAATTTGCAAGTATTAAAAACCGTAAAAGTTGTACCAACAGTGTCAGTACAATTAAATTATCAATGAGATTAACAATAATTTGTTATTTTGATTACGTGTTTTAATAAATTTGTCGTGACGGAAATTGCGTCAACCACATTAGGTTATGCTGTACTTTCCGTCACTTGTTGCGTCGCGGTTATTATACATTGAAGTTATTGATTTCGCATAATTTTGTCCCGTAGAATGATTGAATAATAATAATAATATGTGTCTCACGGTGCAACAAAGTCCCATATAAAGATATGGGACTACCCTAGAGATCGACAGCAGCCGGTAGGTAAGATATTCGCCCCCCCCCCCTCCCCTCCCCCCTCCCCCGGGTAAAAATAAAACGAGAAGCACAATCGACGTTTTATTGTAGGAAATTCCTGGACAGGGAATTCAAGCTACAATATAGATATTCATTAATATACATCGTTCGAATGGATTTATAAATATCCCGACTGGATTGCCGAGCGGAGTAAATTGTTTGAAACAAGCGTATTACTATACAGCACGATGTATAAAGGGGTAAAGAAGAAGTTTGATATCACCATCGTCCGTGTAATAAAACATGTATACCACTGTACTACCGTCTCATAAAAATTCTCAAACTTTTTATGAAGAAAACTCTCTGTCGTCGCGCTTCGGCGTCGACATTATGTACGAGGGGTTGGCGCGCATGCGCGCGGGGCCGCTCGTGATCTCATCTAATATACTCCATGGGTTCGAACTTTACTCGAGATAAAACAGGCGAACGTTTAATAAGCGAAGACCGGATTGTTCGGGGGATAATAAAGCGCCGGGATGATATTGCTTATATAATTGCATATTTGACGATGAAAGACAAGACGACGCGCATCGGTGTCGCAGGACGGAAGGAAAGGGGGACGAAGCGGGACGAAAAAGGGGGACGACAGGGGCAGGTCGACGTGTCAGATGCAAAAAGAGAAGCCGCTCGTTGCATTCAGAACATTCTTCGGAGAAGGAAGCTATTTTGTAGCGTTCTAAAGCGACGCGCCAGCTCCGCGTTCATAACATAATTAGTTTCTAAAAAGCGCGCGTGACGACAAAGTTTCGGCGCTTCCACGGGAGCGTCGAGTGGTGTTAAGGTGTAACCAATCTCCTTTTGAAATATGTCGCGTCCCTCGGCGCAACAGGGGACGAATTATGCCGAGAGAATCCTTGATGCCTCAAGGATCCGAGTTCTGACAAGAATTTTCTTTTATTTCATTTTTTAAAATACTTTTTCGGTGATGAAACATCGTATAAAAATATCCCTCGGTCGTGCGGCACATTCGATAAAAATGTCTGCTATCGCCCAATTATAAATGAAACGGGTATTTTTTTTTGCCCAAAATTAATGGCCTGTGAATTTATATATTGTTATTTTTACTCGAACTCTCTAAGCACGCACAAAGTCCGGGCAAATGGGGGTATGAGAGAACGCCGCGTCCCCCCCCCCCCCCCCCCCCCCCCGTCCATTCCCGCGCTCGCCGCACCAGCGGGTCATCGGGCGAGGATAATGAAACGTGCAAATGGAAACGGGGACCTGCTATTTCAGATAATATTATCATTGTCCGCGAGTAAGGCACGGAGAGAGGTAGACTTTTCACCGGTCTTTTCCGAGAGCTCCTGCCGGCCTCGGCAAACGAGTGGCGCGCCGTACACCGGCTAGAAACGCCACCCTCGCGATCGACGCGAGTCAGGTGGGCCTGTACAACGGCGGGTCCGCGGAATACGTATTCCAAACAGAAATATACGGTGACCCGAGGCGATTCGCTCTAGCTGCTCCGTGTTACGCACTAAGCGTCCATGCGTTTCGTCCTCGCAGCCGCAAAATCCGTCTCCCCCTGCGAAACCCGGGTGCACACCGGACCGTGCAGCGTTTTGCCCCCAAGCCGGCTTAAAATCCCGCCCGCCACTCTTTCCTATTCGTAATTTTAATGCGAAATCAATGTCACCCTCCGGCATATCTCGTACGAGACCGACCATACATTTTCTATACTTTAATGCAGATTTTTTTTTTTTCCTTTTTCGTCGGGCACGAACAGGCATTAAAAGGAGGTACACAGAAATGCTGTATAAATTGCACGAGTATCGTAGAGCAATGAAATATGCTGCTGAAAATTCAGTGTCACTGACGGCCTTTTTGACTGGTGCTTTGACGATAACTCGGCCCGCACGAAAATAAAATGTATCGTAATAATATATTTTCGAAATATATTAAATTCGTCGGTAAATAATTGATCTATTTATTGATCATATTGATAGATTGATGTAAATACGTATCGCACGGGTGTAATTGAACTTTCGGTTGTAACGATGGAGAGGGGAGGGAGGAGAAAGGCTATGTCAAACAATTTCACGAAACGAGTTATAAAGAGGGAAGAAAGCAATTCGCATGACCGAAGCGGTAACCATGGCGCTTCTGGACGCACACCGGTGACGTCTGCGAGATCCCGAGCCGGGAAAATATTGGATTCCCTCGGCCACTCTCCCTACCTCTCCCCCTGTACTCGTTTCCACCCTCTATATTATAGCCTTCGCAAAATAGTTTAATACGAAAAATGTTTTTCACCGGGAGGAAACGGACGAACGCGAATCGCAGCAGTCGCGGGATGTTCGGAGCACCGGAAGAATATGCGCCTGCCGCGCGTTCCAAGACTTCTCCGCGACGAATATTTCCCTCCTCGCGTACCAGACTTTCCTCCCGGCAAGGCATCATAAAGCCGTTCGTCCACACTCGCCTTGGACGAAAGATATATTTCTCGCGAATGCCTCGTACACCTTTCCGCGCTGAGAAATAGTTTTCAAATGGTGTACGGATATATGCACGAGGAAAAACGTATTGCCGGTGTATTTTTGTTGAATAGCGAAACTGTGACGAATCAGCGCGAGAATGTACGACTTTATCGCGGCAATTTATTTTTATTTTTATTTTTTTTTTACAAGCAAAACAGTGACATTTCGAAAGATGATGTTTATGCGCTTCCGGTCCCGTGTCAAGCAGTTTGAGAAATTTTACCTACACGCTTGATTTTTGTGGAGGAATGAGCGGGGCGGGGCAAAATGGACCGCCATTTAAAGTTTTTTTTTCGCTTTCTATACTTCCCGTGCAATTGTTTGTTTTAATAGTCCATTTTACCCCTCTCTTCTGCTGCATCTATCCGTTTCCCGACGTCTTGACTCTATGGGCTGCGGGAGGTTTCTCGAGGTATAGTGGAGAATTCTCGGAAAGCGGATCTTACAGTGTCTTTGTGTCACAAGCGACACTCTGGTGTCCTCGCGTATTTTTTTTCTCTCTGATCCTCGTCGACTCAACCCCACTTTTTTTCCCTCCGAGACGCTCTTCATTCATCGTCCGGAATTCTTCTCGTCTACTTCAGCTCGAATCGTTTATTTTATTTCAAGTTTTTTTTTGTTTTTTTCGTTCAACGTTTCCTTATTAACCGGCGTCCAACGTAGCCTCTCCGGTCTGGGGTGGCTCCGGGATCTCGGGAACGAGGCCATCGCGGTGTACATCACTCGGATGATAAAGGCGCCGCACCGCGATAAAAGTGCACTCCGCTCGGAGCTTCGAGTCTTATGGGCCCTTGTGAATTATAAACACGGTTCAACCTCGATATCTCGCCTCTGCTATCTCGCATCCAATTACCCACGACGCTCACGAAATGTGCAATATTGCCGCTCGAAAATACTAAAAATACTTGCGCCAAAATGCCTCTTGGAACAGCAGTTTGTATTTTTTCCGCCACTAAATAATCTAATTTTTATTTTAGCTCAATATTCGTACGATTGAGATGTCGAATATGGAACGGCCCAGCACCGATTCGCGTGCTAATCGGGGTAGACCATATTCACCCCTTTTACCCCAGATTAAAAATACCCTAGCAAGTGGCAAAAAAAAACGATATCATTTTTTTGGTTTTTACTATTCAAGGAAGTTTCTGGAGCAAGATAATAATGCCACTTTGAATTAAAAAAAAAATTGCCTTGTATTTGCAACAGAAAAATTCTCTAAGAAAACAATCGCGAGAGCCGCAGATATTTTCATGACCGGGTACTTTAACCGAAGTTGTGACACTGATTCGATAAAAATCGAGGCTTCATTGTAGCGAGAGCGCACCAACGGCGCACATAATCGTATTCGACAAAGCTCACGGCGGCATGGAATAATAAAGTCATAAAAATCCTTCAATCCGATTACGAATTAAACGAGTGAAAGAGAAAGAGAAACTGATATGAAAAACATTTTTGCAGGTTCGAAAAGGACCGCTGGGAATTGCTCGGCGTGAGAGAGTACTTTAGCGAGTGTAAGAGAGAAAGGGGGGAAGCCCGGGTACTCGATCGACTCGAAGCTTTTCCAACCGGAAGTACTTGTCGCAAAGCCTGCCAGTTAATATCCGAGGAACGCGGGGCCCCCGTACGAATCGATGAATATCGAAGGGCGTACCGGAGGGGGGCTTGGCCAGGGATTGGTTCGCGGAGGCTGTTGGCATGCTCTGGGAAATAGAAGGATTGGTGGAATCCGAGGGTGGGGGGCGAAGTGAGGCGCTATTTATTTTCGAGAAATGGGTCGAGAGGCCAGATAGATGTACGTGCCGTTTGCCCGAAAGAGGACAAGACCTACGTCGAGTTCACTGTGAAACGGAGCAAGATACATATATGTATATACATACATATACATATATGTACGTTGTATATAGCGAGAACCAGGCGTCCTGAGGGCTCGCGGAGGCGGTGAAACCCTTCGAGCGCATTTCCATCGCCCATCCGAAAGCGCCTCTTTGGGTTTTGATCCACCGACCTCACTGCTGCTCCCGCCGCTACCGCTTTAATTGAGTTTGCCTTGCGCGTTCGAGTCTCCGGGTGATCTTGGCCCGAGCCGAGATGCTCACTACATTTCTCGAGTGAGATATTATAATCAGAGCGAAAGCCAACGAGCACACGTGTCGAGTATAATGGTCACTAATAAATAATACGCATCATAGCGGTCCCGGCTGGGCTATACGCACACACCATGCCAGGATATATACGCGAGTGCTTGTTACCTCCGACCCCGCCGGAAGAATATGGACGAGGATTCGCCCCCTTCATCCATACTCAGTATCCGTTATATTTCTCGAAGCCCCTTCCCCATTCCTCCAGCCGCGGCTCTCTCACGCTCCCTCATTTACCACTCGGTTCGTTGTAACGAATATTAACTCGGCTTTCCAGGTCTGCCCAATAAATAACCGAAGAAAGTTGAATTTCCTCGTGGCCAAAGATGGAAAGTGCTCGGCTACTTTCCCCACTTCTCTACCCTGTGCGGGGCCGAACCGCGGCCGCGGATACGCAACGCAGGGGGATGGGGTGGTTCAGGGGCGGCGAAGGGGTTAGGGGAGAAATAAGGTAACGCGCTCGATTACACCCTTCCTCACTTGGAGAACTCTCGCGCGAAAAGTTTATTACGACGCCCTCGTTCGCTGCTCCCTCACTCTCGATATCTGTCCTCCCCCTCCTGCACCCCGGACGGAGCTTTCTCGCACCCTGCGAGAAGCGCAGCCAGTCATCCCTCTCGTCTCTACTTTCAGCTCGGTCCTCTTACGCACCGTGCACGCTTCGACGAGCCCTTATACACGACGCGGAGAAAAAAGTATCTTTTCCGGAGAGTATCTTTCTGTGGGTAGAGGATGAAGCTGCCGGTGCCGTTTCTGGGTGTATCGCAAAGGCCGAGGTATGTCGAACCATAAAATCGGCGAAACTCATCGTCGAGCGGTACAGCCGACTCTTATCGTCTATTCCGTGCTGCACACCCTCTTTTCCCGATTCTTGTAGCCATTTAATAAGGTGCCGGCTACCCTTTCATTTAACACGGGGATGCAGTTACGGATCGCTGGACCATGATAGACTACCTCTCATCGCCTTTCTCAGTTCAACTTTGATGTAAGAATTCTCGCTCTACGGAAGATCGATTTATTGATACGCGGCGAAATGAGGGCAATGTTTCGCCGGAGGGATGAGGTGAATATTTATTAGCTCGCGTTTTTATGCAGCCGGGGAAAATCTAACCGTTCAGATTGAAATCTTTTGGAGTCCAGCGATCTGTAAGGGGTTGATGAGAGACGCGCTTTGAACGCGTTCTCGCCGTGATCGCATTGTCAGCGTATGAAAAATATGTTTCATTTTTTTTTTTTTCAATTATTCGCAGGGAAAACTGTATGGTTATTTTCGCTATCGTACATATTACCCGAATATCCCTTAATTTTTAACTACATAATTCTCAATTTTTAACCATGAAATTCCACGAATTCCACGAATTCCACGAATTCTACGAAATCGTTATACCTGATCCACGAAATTCTTAGCCAGGTACACAAAACTTTGCCAACCCGCGTTCTGAAAAAAATTACCACATGGGTTCAAAATTTCCGAAACCGCTGGTCGAAACGTACCGTATGACTTGGTACTTTTTCCGAGATCCATCTCTCAGTGTAATCCTTAACGATACCGGAACAAAAAAGCTTGCACGCCGGACCAAAGTAGAATTGTGCAAAGACAAACCGCAAGTGGTAAGGCGGTCGCTGCCACACCCGGCTAAGTTTCCCGCGCAGAAAGCGTTGGTTTCCGGCCCGTTCAACTTTCGACAGTCGCGGGTAACTCGGTAAAGGCTGAAACAGTGAGCGTTACGAGTGCCGAGAGTCGAGGAACGGAGGCCGGGCGGCGGAGCTTTTGGAACTTTAATAAACTACACGGTGAGCGCCAAGCCAGCTGGTAGCTTATTCTCTACTCCCTTCCCCTCGAGTGTATTCGTACTCGTGCGAATGTAGTCACTAAGAGCGGAACTAACACGGCGAAGGCTGATACGAGGCGGTAAATCAGTTCATCCGGAGTTTCTGCTCCTCTTAAAATGGAATCGGAACGAAGTATACCTGGTCGCATTGTTCGGCGTACAGTAATTCATTACATTCTATGACTCCGAGAGACGTGATTGCTCGCTCCACGGTACCGACATTCAACTACCTTGCAAACTTCAAAGTGGACGACTGGGTGGAGGGGGGGGGGGGAAGTTTCACGTATTACAGCCATGCCCCACTGCCGAAGAACTCGGTCGTTTTTACGTAAAAGTGTCTCTCGCTCGCCCCCTTCGGCACTCTAATGACGACGAATCTCCGACCGTGGCCTTTAATAAACCACCAAAAGAATTCCACTCCGAAAAAATGTCAGTCCGGCGACGACAGCAATGTATCTTCTATGGGAAAAAAAAATCGAGGGAGAAAAAAATTCGAATTCCGAATTCAGACTCGAAGGTTAATCGTCGAAATCTATATCGTACGTCTACAATTCTACCGGTAAGGGGACTTCCGGTTAGACGCGCATAAAAGACCTACCGTGAGTCAACGGTAGACCAGATTCTTTTCCTTCCAACATAATTTATTTTTACATCGGGTAAGACATATCTCCGCGAAACTGTTGTTCCGCGATCAAAGCTGAAGGACTCTCCCTACGCCTACGTATGGAAACTCGTGGGATCCGCCGCGGTTGCAAATATTATTTTATGCAAAATTTATTTAGCCCCTTGAGCTGTTCTCGTCATGTCACCACGTTCGTGCATTCCTCATCCTCCCCCCCCCCCCCCCCCCCCGGCCCCTCCCGTCATGCTGCCCGTCGGCACCGTGACGTCGTTCTTTTTTCCTCGGAACCGCCGACTGTTGTAGCTCGGCAACATCGTCGTACCAAAGCCAGCAGCGAGGATTCCGCTTTGATTATTAACCGAAAGAAGACTCGGCAGACGAGCTGGAAGACAACGACTCGGGACATAAATAAAACATATTGCTTGCGGCACAATCACCTATAGAGCTCGCGAGGACGGCAACGACGCTCCGCCGTGTCTCCGGTGCAGCCGAGATAGAAATACAGCGGGCGGGGGAGGGACCGGCGGGAAAAAAACCCGGTTCACCCAAGGACCGACGGAGACGCGGTTACCGCTTTGCAAAAAAAAAAAAAAAAAAAAAAATCCGCACAGGAAAGGATGGCGAGAGTTTGGATATACTTGGGAGGAGGTCGGACGAGCGGTGGCGGAGGGATGACGAGATGAAAAAGAAAGCGGCAAAGGGACCTTCGCGGAATAGGTATTCATCGTCCCGTACGTAATTGGATCGCGTGACTACCAGTGCCCCCCTCCCCCCCCCCCAACCCCCTCCCCGCCACCTCTCTTCCCGGTCCGCCTCGCTCCCTTTACCTTTTTACTTTTTCCCTCCATCTCTCATTCGTTTCTCCTCGTTCGTCCGATCTGATGAGAATTTATTATTCAAATTCAATGTTTCGAGAAAGCCCCTTATAGAGTCGGTCGCGGAAAGCTCGTTTCCGCGGGCCCTTTGCCGCTCCGTCCAAACGACGATTGCAGAGATTAGAAAGAGTGCCCCAATATCGACACTACCGTTGCCGAGGCTGTTGCATCTCCTCCCGTGGCGTCCCTTTATACTTTAATTCTGAACCTTTTAAGATTGTCAGTCATTACAGCACGGGCCTTCCAGTCTCCCGCAATAATTTATTCACCCTTCGCGAAAGACATTGCTCTCTCGCGCACGATAAAACGTGCATTTACAAAAAGTATATCCGAAGATTCAATTTCTCTCTTCTTTTCCCGGTTTAATATCATTCGCGTTTGTATGAAAAAGCGTGTCGAATATGAATTTTTAAAAATATAAAAAAATCAGTAAAACAAAATCAACAAAACCAGTGTGCGAATTACCGTTGAGCGAGGACAAAATGCAATTCGGGAGGGCACGTCGGGGTACATCACGTCGATAAATAATTGGAAAAAAATTCGCCCTCCGGCTGCGAGCGCGTGATATGTCGAGATTAGTTTTCGATTTTGTACGAGTGAAAGAAAGCAAAAAAAAAAAAAAATGTCAGCGGGCAATAGATAGAGAAAGGGTGGCGAGTTGTCGTCGCGTGAGAGAAAGGACGTGGATGGATAGAGAGAGTGCGGGCCGAGTTCATCGACATACGAGCGAATCCCGTTAAAAGCCGATGTGCCTACACGTTCAATATTGCACGCATCGGCGGGAATGATGATCCGACCGGCCATTTTTACGCTCGGTCGAATTCGCAATATTGTTGTCACCTGTAAAGCCGATGGGAAATTCTATGTCCTCTCCGATGCCCCCTGATTGGCGTTACAAATTGGATGCGTGTGAAATAACAGTTAGCACCACGGCTTGCTCGTGCGACGTACGACCCACGTCCGCACGTGTGTGTATGCAACATGCGCGGTGACGCCGCTGGACACAGAAAAGAATCAATGCAGCACGATACGATGTAACTCTATCAACGTAAAAATCCATAGTGCCTACAAATAAATTTTACTTTTTCGTTTAACTGTCGTAAGATTTTCCTATAAAACCATTTTTCTCTGTTTCATTTTATATACTTGGGAAAGTGAAGAACGGTGCTCATAGAACACACTGTTCGTTGCGTCGATAACGGATCTGTATGTTTATTTAATAATAAAAACATTGCTAACTTCTGTAATCTACCTCTAATCCCTGTAATTTCTTTTACATGGATTTTACCGCTGCGCCGATAAAAAAGAAAACTGCGAAAACTGCGGAAAAGACCAATCCAGTTGGAAAAAAAAACCTTGTTCACTGAGTGCCGCCCTCTCCCCTGCATCTGGACACCCAATTTTCCTCTCGAGTTGTGCAACAGAGTTCGAACTTTCTTTCTCGCGTCCGAAATGGAAGTGATTAGTTAATAAGACCGAGACTTAAATATAAATGAAAAATCTAGGCTAGGTCGGTAACTCGATGACGCAACTATTACCACTCCGCCATCCGCGCAGTCATGGCGATGCGGTAGGGCGAGCCTGGCAGCATGGGAACCTCACTATATAGGGTACAGTAGAATCTCACGTATCTGGGTTTTGATAAACCGATGCAATCATCAAATCCCTCTGCATTAAAGCGATTCAACGCCGCTTTCTCCCGGGCCGACCCGTGCTCGATCGGTAAAAAAACTGTAATCAATTGTTACAATCAATCAATATCAATTTAATTTACTTTGGAACAAATAAATCTGAGTTGGCTGAAGGACTGTGGTCGAGGGCCAATTGGCAATATGCAATATAGGTGAAAAGAGTGGGAAAAACGTACCTCGAATTGAACTGCGCGCGTTTGTCCGATTTACCGCGGTCGGTAACGAAAACACGGTGCCTCGAATAAACGAGGTTCTACTGTACTTAATAGACTATATATGTGTCCGTGTGAGAGTGTTGTCTATCGGTGTTCGAGACGTAGACGGAAGTGGAGAAAGGGGGGTGAGGAGATATAGAGAGACGAGAACCAGGGAAATGCGTTATCGTCTGCAGCCAGCTGACAAATCGAAGGTAATAGGGCCGAGCGGAATTCTGGCTGGCGGAGCGACCGAGAGAGCGTTGCATCTAGTGGGTTATACAAGAGGTGTATATACGCGGATGCTACTATTCCTGGCGGCTGTCTGCTACATACGTGTTCCCGTATGTACCACGGACCCGACCGCCGTTCTACGTGACATACGAGCGTACATACACACGCATCACCGGTCCAACGAGCATTATTATGTACCGAAGCTTATGTACCGGCCATCTTCTTGTTCTCCCCTCCCCCCTTCTGTGGTCCTCGAAGCTACAACACCCTTCTGAGTTTTACCGATGGAGAAAAAATAAAATAAATTTTAAAAAACTACGACTCAGCGGCAGCCACAAACAAGCGCCTTCTAGCAGAATCTTGTACCGAGAATAAAAAATGTCTCGTTCATACACCGAGGGAAAAATCTCGAAAAAAAACTGCCAAGTTACATGCTAAATTTCGACCAGACAACATGGTACACCAGCGCTAGCAGCAGCGATATGTGAAATTTCCACGGGAGCTGTAGCAATTTTTATCCAACCCGTATGGAATTTTCTTCCAGAAGGCGGGTTGGAAAAACGTTGCGTATCTGGCTAAGAATTTCAAGGATAAAATTAAGAATTTTGTGGATTAAAACTGAGAATTCCGTATATAAAATCTAAGAATTCCATGGTTAAAAACTGAGCATTCCGTAGATAAAACTTTTCTCTGTACGCATACGTAACAAACATTTTATCGACATAACATGCCGGCATGACGTACGAACCCAAAACAAACGATTCGCGTAATTAGCCTCAATACGTGTTTAGCCTTCCCTTAAGTTTAACACGAATGTTTGACAGGATGTCGCTTCAGTTCTCTCTATCTGAAACTTTTGCCGGTTTTTACCAGATTAATGATAATTTCTATCAAATCCCTATCTCAGTGTCGATGTTCGAGCGAATTTTGACTCGACACGACAAAAATTAAACCGATCGATCGTCAAAGATATCAAATTTTTTTAATGTTGCCGTCTTGAAATTTAATTAAAGATCCCCGAAGAAAAAAAAAAAAAAAAAATTTCCCCCGCATTTTCTGAATCTACAATTCATCCCTAACGTGTGGTTCGTCGAGCAGTTCCGAGTGAAACGATAGGCCGTCATGTACGAATGTTGCGAGTAACCGTCGTCGGTCGCGACGGTGGCGCACTGAGCGGGGTCAGTAATATCGGTCGGAGAATCCGCCCCTCCCCCCTTCGCGATAAAGCTCGCGCCGACTCCACGTCGGGTAGTTTGAGACCTGCGCCTCCGTACCGAATAACTGTTGCCCGCAATAACCGCCTAGTTTCCGGAGTCGAACGAAAACGCGACGACGCGGCACCGTGCCAGAACCAGTCGAAACGAGCCCCGAACAGCTTCGGCATAAACGCTCAGGCATAGGCCGATGCAGTAGGCCGACTGGCGGGCCATCGCCAATGAGTGCATATTGGAGGCGGGGCGCGACTCGAGGCAACCCTTTCGCGCTCCGTTCCTCGTCATTCTCGCGTTCGGATAACCAGCGGTTCAACCGAATTCCATGTAACACACGCTCCGTGTCGAATACTCATTTATTTCAACATCCGGCCTCCCTCGGATGGACGAGATTTTCGATCGATATCTTCCTACGCCCTTCGCGGACTTTCGGCCTCCATCGTCGCGCCGGCACTGTGCCGGGCCGACGTGCGACATGCAAAGGGGGAGAAGAAAAAAAAAATAAAACAAAGTTTAAAAAAAAGGACTTCGAGCAGGGATTGCATTTGTCGCTCAACATCCTAGCTGGACACGAGAGCGAGGGGGGGGGGGGGGGGGGGGGGGGGGGGCGAAGAGATAAAGAGAGAGGATGTGACCCAGTTGCGCTATTGACCTGTTGGCGAAGGGTTGCTTGATACCCGAGTGCCGACAGGGTACACAGAGAGGGAGACTGCAAGCGCAGCGGCTGCGACTCCGCGTTCTCCGCACTTCCCTCTCGGGGGCCGAGGGGGAGGGGGGGGGGGGGGGCAGGAGGCTAGGGGAGGAGAGAGATGCACTCGACTCATCGGGAAACCCCGACGAGTAGTTGTGAGGTACTACCGCATGCAGTTCCAGCGCGCGCAGACTACGCTGCACTGCCGTTTCAGCCGTCCGCGCCGTAACTCACCGTAGGTAGCCGGCGCGTCGTTGATGCGACTACTGTTACTCTTAGCCGAGGATGTTGCACTTTCAAAGGTTCTCATGTCCCCCGGGGCCACGGTTAGAGGCTCCTTCGTATGCCAGGAGCAAGCTTCTCTCCGTGAGACGGCCACCGGACGTATGTGTGTATAACGGAAGACGGGACGGGAGGTCGCAGCAGAGGGACGTACGAGAAAGGCCGATGCCGGGCAGAGGACAGCTAAGAGCACAGGGCCTGACGCGGAGAGAGAGCGGACGGATTCGAACGGCAAACTCGCGGAGGTGCATCTCACCGTTCGGGACCGACAGGACGAACAGACCTTCCACTCTTGGCCATTTCCGGTGAGGGACGTCTCTGCCGGCTGCAGTCGCGTATTTCCTCACTCCGGCGTACACGTCTCCCGGCGTCTTGCGACCGGACGAGATCGGGGACGGTCCGGCCGGCTGCACCGGACGACTGATCCGCAGAGACCGGGGAAATCGAGATCGATTTTTGGGAACGGCGGACACCTCGACGTCCCCGCGATTAGGGATGCCGGATTCGGCGCCCGTCGCCCGGTTACTTTACCGGTGTGGAATTGTAGATTAGGGCTACTAAAGACTATATCTTTTATAATCTTGCCCCCCCCCCCCCCCCCCCCCCGCTTCGCGATATTTTCATTAAAGATAAAAAAATTCTGTAAAATTGCACTTGTGTTTAAAATTTCAGAAACAGTTTATATGAGAAAAAAGCTTCCAATACCCTTGATTAATTTTTGAACGACATTTTTTTTACAGTGCATGACTTCGGTCATTATCACGGAAAATAACGGTGTCCGCCTCTTTGGTCACAGTTCACAGTCGTAGCTATGTAAGGGCCGAGTAAAAAATTCTTCTTAAAGTAGTCCTTGCAAATAGTGTTAATTTCGCATAAGTTTCAGAGAAATGAGAGGGAATTGCAATCTCTTCTGGTTCATATAGAAATTTGCTAAAAATCAAGCATATTAAAGGTGCTGAAAATATTGATTTTGCATAATAATAATTCCAAAATGTTATTAGCAACTTGATGAAATATAAAATTGTTTAACAAATCTTCTGGAAACCTAACTTTTTTTAATGAAAATTATTCGCTGACTTTTCTGAATTCGTATGAATTTTTTCCGATTTTTAAATTCACTTTGATTTTTTTAATATGATAAATATGGAGAAAGTCACAAAATTCAAAGTGAATTTGAAAATCTGAAAAAATTCATACGTATTCAGAAAAGTGAACGAATCACTTTCATAAAAAAAAGTAAGGTTTTCGGGAGATTTGTTCAACAATTTTATTTTACATCAACTTGTTAATAACATCTTGAAATTATTGTTACGCAAAATTAATCTTTGCAGCACCTCCCGTATACTTGATTTTTTTCAGATTGTTATCCCATCGAGAAGTGTTAAAAATGTTCTCTGAAACTGAAGTTTGGCGGGACTGTACCGCTCCGAGTAATTTAATCGATACTGCGTATCGAATTCCGTGTTTTTCTTTAAAATTTTACTATTTATTATCAGTATCCATTAAAGTGGCTCGTTGCCTGGAGCCCGGATAGTCGAGGTACCGCGGCAGTGCGGCCTCGTCGCAGAGGGTTGTCAGCGAGATATCCGCCAAAGTGGCACTAGGGTTAACACCGGCGGAGCCTTGCACAAATTAATTTTACTCGTCCTTATGCAGTCGGCGCCTGGTCGCCGCGCGCCGGGTTCTCACGCGCGAATGCCTGCCAATTAAATCCGCGGTAAAACGTTGTATACCGCGTAACGATGCTTGAACTCGACGGTAGCTCTATTGCCACGGTATGCGCGCGGTCGGAGAGCTTTCGAGAGGCGAAAGTAGGCCGTCAAGGAGCTCGACAACACTTTACGACCCGGAGCGTGTCGCCGCCTCGTCGTCGTCGTCGTCGTCGTCGACGACGACGACGAGACACGACGCACGAGGGAGACGGTGCACAACTCTCGTGCACAACGTTGTTAATGAGTGCAAGAACGCGCGCAAAATCCTCGCACCCTTGGCTCTCTCACGTCGCAGTTTCCGCATCCGCACAGTCCCCGCGCCTTTTCCGCCGGTCGGCGTTAGCGAATCCAACAGCGCAAAGTGCGAAGATCCACACTCTCTCGGTCTCTTGCGAAGAAGAACACTTGGCACGGGTCTCTAGTACGCTTAAGTGGTAAATGTATAATGAGTCTTAAAGAAATATTCCCTAGGCCTCTTTATCCCCGTTCTGGAAAGGGGCATTTAGGCGCTTACAACTAGGTACAATAAAAAGGAACGAAACAAAAAAGGATTGTGCTTTTAATAAACATTTATCGACCGCAAAGACGATCCACAATTTATTTTGTCAAAATGGATTATTAGTTTAAAAAACAAAAAAGTAGACAATTAATGAGACCAAAATTATTGAAGCGACGAGGAAAAATGGCGGATGCTTGTGGACAAAATCAAACCTTTCAGGACCTTCGAGGACTTCTCAAGGACGAGCCAAATTCAAGGGCGAAAATTGTTAAATTAACGAGTAAAAATTATGGACGTGGACCAAAAGAAAAACATTCAAGGACTTTTCACGGACAAGCAAAATTTAAGGACGTTTTGTGCCAGCGAAGATTTAAAAAAAAATCTCATATCCACGGTCTGGTTATCGCAAAAGACTTAAAAAAAAGTGTCTCCGATAACCGGAAGTCAGAGTCCATACGCCCCCCTTAGACCTCCGGTCTCATCAGCCGTATCAACTCTGCGGCTGTTCCTCGAGATCGCCGACATCGGACAAACCTACCCAGCCCGTGGCTCGGCATATTCTCTCTTCGTTCCTTCCATTCCGTGGGCGGAGGACGAGTCGCAAGAAGCCGGACGTTTTCGATTTGTTGGCGGGATGCCCGTCAGCAGGAGGACCACCGAGAGCGTAGCCGCGAGAAAATGGTTCGCGTGTGTACGGCTCGAGGACGAGGTCGGAGAGAAAGGACGCGAGTCTGTATCCCGAACCAAGACGAAATCCGGTCTTGGTACACGACCCAGAAGAGGGAGGTAGAGAAACTCAGCGAAGAGGTAGAGCCGGGAAGGGTAGAGCGAGGGGGGGGGGGGGGGGGGGGGGGGGGGGGGGGGGGGGTTGAAACGTCGAAGAAGACCTCCTCCTCCTCGCCGTCTGCCCCTCCTCGCCGGAGTGTGAGGGATAAAAAGCAAATACGTTTCACTCACTCGCGTTTTCCGTTAGCAAATTCAATCTCGTCGGGAGTCCCTTTAACATTGTGCTCCGTAATAGGGAGGATGAAGAGGCGAGGTGAGAGTTGGCCCGTGGGCGTAGGCGCGCGGACGAGGCATCGTCGTCGAGGGAGGGCCGAGGGACGAGGGGTGATTTCTTCCAAGGACCGAGGGGAGGTTGGAGGGTGCAGGTGTCGGTCCTGTAACGACTTCATCGCGCGGGGGTTGCTGGAGCTCTCTCGCGGGCCATCCGCCGTCTATGGCTTCGCGCCGAAACGTACTCTTCATTCCGACCTCCACCCGCCATTTTCGTCGTAGCTCCTCATTGACATAACCGAAGAACCCCGTTCTTTACAGCCGAGGACTATTATCGACTTTGACTGCGTCGGAGTCAGTTCACCTTTAAGCTTGTAAACTTAAGCCCTGGGTTTGTTTGAGCGGATAATGCAATATCCACCCTTTACCGAGGGGGGGGGGGGGGGGGGCAAGAGATGGCGTGCGCTCCCTATCAAGGGGGTTGAAGGGGGGGAGTGCTCGAGAGGACATCATCAACATCGTCGTCGACGGTGCTACTGAGCAAAAGAGCGAGCCTGCTTTCCCGCATCCGACCAGGAGAGTCAGCCAATAAAGTGACTCTCGGCAGGAGCTCTCGGCCGGTCGCTCGGAAGTCTAAGGCTTTTTTTAGACTTTACAAACGATGGCCGCCTACTCCGCTTCCCGACCCACCCTTACCGTTCTCCCGCTCGCGGCGGCCTCTCGAAGACCCTTCGTCTCGCTCTGAAATACCATCGGCTACTATACACAGTACCTCCGTCTCTATTCGCGACATAACGTAAGAACCGACTACAACATCGACCCGACGACTATCGTTCGGTAATTGATTATCTTTTTTTTTATAAGCGAGTACAACCGAGCCGCTGCACGGTTGAAAAGGATTTTGTACTATTAACATATACTTTTAGTCCACCATTTTTTTTTCCTAATAATTTTACGATTTTTATAGTTGAAAAAATGGGATTCGACGATAGAATAAAGATTGTAAAATTAACAGGAAAAAATCATGGGTCTTTGTGGCAAATGTTTGGTAAATCTTAAAACCCTTCATTTAAACCGTATGAAAAGATAAATTTAAGACTGCCAAAATGGGTATTTGAAAACTGATGCCTGTAGGTAAAGAATAGATTGTTATAAAATAAAATAAAATTATCGCCATTCATCGAATTCCTTTTCTTCTTTATCGGTAACGCAATTTGTAACGCGATCATGCGACGAGGGAGATTTCTTCGCGGTCCTGAGAATTTTCGTTCGGGAATGGTGTGCCAACAGGGCTGTCGTAATGGATCGAGGTTGAAGAGTGTTAGGTGCTCGGTGCGATCCAGCTGCTGGCGGTTACCGGTGACGATGGTGCTAGGAGACAGGCAGAGGGGCACATTGCTCGCTGACCCGTGCGAAATTACTGCGGAGTGAGGGACGACGAGTAGCTGTGGGGAACGAGCGACGACCCGGGGGGTGGGCAGGGGGACTGATGGAGAGGGAGGGGGGGAGGGTGTCGGTGCGCGATAGAACTTCTCCGCCATAGACATAAAAGAGATGGAAAAGCAGGAGGAGGGACTGAGACAGCTTCCCGTAGAACGCCTCGGGAAATCTTGAGAAATATCTTTTCGGAGTCTCGAAGCAGTGATACATACAGAGGGCGCAGTCGTCGTCGACTTCTCCCTCCCTGGGTCGTTTACTCGAATCTTTTCTTTTCTCGCCTCATTCTCTCACTCTCGCCCAATTTATATATATGTGTGTTTATTTTTTTTTTTTTTAATGCGAACCAAGACGGCATACTCATCGGCAGACTCCGGAGTGGTGCACTCGACGGAGAACCTGCCGACGAGCGCTGGGAAGCAGAGCGAGCGGAGAAAACTGGCGAGGTAGCCCAGGTTAAGCAGACATAGAGATGGAAGACAGTGTACCAGCCGGCCGCACCGGTGCTGGTCGAGAGAGCGAGGTTCTCCTCGTTAAAACTTGCCTTATTAACATTTTTCATGCGCCGATGCCTTCGTCCCGCACGCGGAACGCCGACCCGAAGTTTATTTGAGTAGGCGGAGAGATACGCCCCCGCCCCGTGCAGCTTTCTCGCCGTTCCGGCTCGAGCGTTTCACGCACATACCCAAACACTAACGGCGTTAGGTTTACTCAGAGCCGAGCAAAATCCTCGAAAAATATTGAAAATACCAAACACTATATATGTATTTAAAGTACAAAATACTTTTTGTACTTAAAATATATTAATAAGTACTTTGTTTACGTACGAAGTACTAAAAAAGTTTAAAATCGGAATTTTCATATTGCTTTCTCATAATATTTATTTATTCGCGAAGATTCCTCTATGAGAAAGACAAAAATACAGGTAATGTTTTCTCATAGAAGAAACTTTGCGAATAAAGGAACATTATAAAAAACCAATAGGAAAATTTCAATTTTTAACTTTTTAAATTGTAATTCACTACCCTTGTTCTCTGCGTGTTGATATCGTTATTTGCTTTGTAGCCAATAAGCTTTGAACCGTAAACTCGATCCTTGACGATTGAGAGCAATCACGTGAAAGCATGTGAAGGTCCCGGAATCGATGTCTCAAAAAAAAAAAAAATGGATTGTCAACTATGCTGTTCTCATCTCCAAAGAGATTTGACCGACGAGAAAAGAAACACGAGAGGTATTATCGATAAGATGATTCTCTTTTTTCAACACGTAGTCAGAAGACTTCACCGGGCCAAGTAATTACTCAACCGGAATTCGTTTGCTCAGTCGGTAACAGCGCGAGGCGTTATCTCTTCTTTGCGCGAAGGCTTTTCTCGGGCGATTGTTGTCGCGGCAACGGTGCGCGGAAGGTCGTGTCGACTGGAAGGGAGAGTGTACTCCCCAGGACGTGGAATTCCTGTGGGGTTTGGCGGTGGTGCGGCGAGAGCGTTTCGGCGGTCCGTGAGCATTAGCACCGGTATTTAGCCAACAGGGCCAAGTGACCCGGGCGTGTTGAACAAGTCCGGTCCATTAATCAGTGACGTCGCGGAGAGTAACCCGAGTAAACCCCGGGTATATACCGGAAGCGTACCAGCGGCGTTGGCAGCGCAGCGCTGGACGCACCGCGTCCACCTCGGGGAACTACGACGTAGCTTCATTTGTTATGCCCGGATGACACTCAATTATGTCGCGAGAAAAAAAGGGCCTTTTTTTACCCGATGCCAGCTCACTGGAACATTTGAAGGATAACGAGATGACCGACCGACTCAGCGCGCCTCCGAGGTTTTTTCTGCCGGTAAATAACCAGTTAAATGGGACCGTAAAAGAACTAGTTAAATGTATGGTATTGTTTATTTATTTATTTGCTCCCGGGACAAGTTCCCTACGAACAAGTCGCTTTTACTTATGTACTGTAACGGAACGCCTAACCCCCAGGTTAGGAGTTCATAAAGGGTCGAGCAATCCAGCTGCTTCATTGAATCGAGCGCATGTGACGTGCAATCCCAACGTCCAAACCTCCACACAAATAATTATAAGAACAAGAAATGTAAGGGGGTATACAAATTCATCCAACTATTGACCCAGCAACTGCCAGTCTCTATCCGGGTTCGTGCAACATTTAAATACGAGATCTTTGAATAATGCAAGGGATGTAACACGCGTAACATTAATGGCACCAAGTTGTATAGATTAACCAATCAACCAGTTAATTTACTGTTAAATAAACAATTAACTTACATGTACAATTTTTTTTCTTGTGAACGCAACTCTGCAGCAAAAATGGTGACGAGTATAATTCATCGCGTATTTAATACGAGTATCCGTTTAATTGATGTGAATACAGTCCAATGATGCGATCAAGGTTCAAGGGAGAGCGGGGGAGGAGATATATCGTGAGAGGGTATATTGAAAAACGCTGGTATATTGGATACGATCCAGTAACAAAAATCCACCGATTTTTCGACGATCTGGTATATTCGTTCGAGCGTAACAGCAAAAAAAAAAAGAGAAAAATACGATTCGAAGCGCGGAGAATCACAAGTGGTCGCGGCAAGTGGGAGACAAGCGGTATCCTATATATTACCCGACAGGTATTTTTATTTTTTTTCGTTCGATCGACCGGACGCCCAGCATCCGTGCGCGCATCACAGTTGTATCATCAACATATGGGCGTCGCGTTCTGGCGCCAGCGCGAGAAACAAAAAAGGAATATAAAAAAAAATGGAAGGAAAAAAACAATTAATGGCGATGAAAAGCGAGAGCGCGACTCCGCCGCGATTGATATTGAAAACCGTAGACGGATATCTCGATTTTTTGGTGGACGGATTTTTACACGTTGCTGCTTTCATCGCACACCCGATTTCTCTCCATTGCTCTCCGTCTGTGTATGCCTCTCCCTCTCTCGGTACGCAACGTGCAGGTATTAAATTTCCCAAGCGGGCGCGGAAAATATTTGCACAGCCGAGGTACATCATAGCCGAATATCATTTCGGAGTTGTTTCCAATTAATACGACAAAATGAAAGCAGTCCGAGGCGGGATGGGTTTACCGAGTATATGTGACGAGGGAGGGAGGGAGAGGAGGGAAATGTGCGGACCGTTGGTACAGAGGGATATCGGGTGAGCGAGGGTGTGTATTGGGGGGAAAAAAAAAATATGTCGCTATTGCAAGTGCAAGGTAGGCGGATGTGAATCGAGTGTGCGAATGGCGAACAGGAGAGAGTGTGAGAGAAACGATGTCGATAGTTGGTTCTCCGTTCCCTCTACAACGGCGCAATAGGAATATTTCGACTGGCCGGTATTGATGTACGAAATCGGAATCGGACCGCGAATCATACGTGAATGAAGCGAAAATCCGCGAATTATGTTTTTTCCCCCCAGGAGGATTAATTATCGTGAAATCGCGCCAGCGGTCGACGAAGTAGGCTGGTTTGATCGAACGGTAGAAACGAAATTCTGCGAGTGGAGTTGGTAGGATTTAATTTCAAGTCAGTAATGGGAATAAAAGTTAGGCTAAATCTAATGATACGCGATTGTAAACGCTCATTCTCAATCGTTACCGCTCGTAGGGCGGATTTATTTTGCATGCGTAATTTTACACGATTCGAGGGTTCGGTTAGTTATTTAGAATCGGTAACTTTCATTGACGGAGAGGGCAACACCCTCTCCCTGTCCGTGATGACCACTAACTAGACTGAAAATGGTGGGAAAAAATATCCTGACTTTCACTGATCGAGGAATAATGTCTTTTACCCGACTAAGATTTAAACTGTTCGTGTCGATACCAGTGACTGATTAAGTTAAGCTAAAAAATTAATAGGTATTAAAAAAAAATATCGGTTTGACGATCCGTCTCAACGGTGATGAAAAATAATGTTTGTGCGTCCTTTTGAGTGCACTACAAAAAATGTTAACATATGTACCCTTCGTCCATTTCAATTATCGACGCATTGTTCCCACTGATTGCGAAATTCCTAGCGAGCGGCAAAAAAAACATAAAATGCTCTTCGAATTTCGCTTCTGCAGAGAGACCGGTAAAAAATACATTGTTTTATCCAACAACTTTTACAAAATTACACGATCGTGTATATCGAATATTTTTTCGGTAAAACCCTGATTTCCCAGAAACATTTTAATTACAAATTTACTATTATCATTACTATTCCCAGATAAAAAAAAAATCAACTGTGTTTAAGGAGTGAGTTTGTATAGCGGGCTGAAATTTTGTCGAGACACTGGGGGCGATATGAGACGGGTGTTATACTCGTTTGCTGCACACAGCCCCTTTCATTGATGCACGTCGAGTGTGGAGAGAAACGGTCAGTGCCGACATAGCGGGAAATGGACGAACAGTCGGGCGATGTGTCCGACGAGAGCTGGTGTGGAATGGCCGACCAGAGCCGAGAGAGAGAGAGTGAGTGAGTGAGTGAGGGACAAGGTATATGGACAGTGGCAAGCAAGGGGTGTCCAGGATGGATGTAATTAAAGTGGTGACATGCTAGCCGTGGGATATCACCGAGCAACTCCCCTCTGCTCTGTGCTCAACGTAAATCCTCAAACCCTTCCGAACCAAACCCCCTCCCCCTACCCCCCTCCCCGCCCTTGGTCCTCTGTGTCAACCCTCAAGATAATTCGGACATCGTGTAATCGATATATCCTCGAAGCCCCTTCCACTCTTACACTGTACCGATAGTTTCATTCGCGACGGACCTGTTACAGTGAATTATTTAAATGATATCTATGTTATTTAAATAAAGCAGATCGCGGAAATTCACCAAAAAGTACTTGAAGTACTGAGTACAAAGTATCACAAGTACTTGAAGTATTTAATATAAAAAAAAAAAACGTCCAAAGTAATTTGCACGTTGCTTTCAATTTTGCACATAGCTTTCTCCATGAGTAAATTCGTTGATCGATTTTTGACTTCCTCACGGAGGAAGCTACGCGCAGAATTGTCATACTACGTGCAGAATGTCATACCGGAAACACGTGACTTCCGATCGAAAAATTTAATTTTCAAACCGGAAGTGACGTGTACTTAAAAAGTACTGGTACTTGGCACTTGAAATCGTAAAAAAAGTACTTGAAGTGCCAAACAGGAACACGGTACTTCAACTACTGCCCACCTATCATATAAACTGGTAAAAAAATTAATTAATGAAAAAGCAATTGACAATAATAGCATTTTACGGTGAATAAAAAATGTACTAAGATTTTAACTATCTGTACGCTATTCGGCAACACCAATTATTCTAGTCTATGTTTGTAGAATTCTTTAAAATGCAAAAAAAAAAAATTATTATCGTTTCCGAACTAAAAAATGTATAATATGTATAATTTTTTTTTTTTTATCGCCGACTTTTTCTTTTAGTCATTGCATCTATCGGTGCGAAAATATCTCTCTGAGAAAAGCTCGACAAAATGTGATTAGATACAGTTTTTTTTTTTTTCCTCCAAGTACCCCCGCGGCGTTATACCACGGGCAACACCAACCCAGACACCGAGTAAATCAATTTCGGGCGAAAGTTCTTTCCGCGATGCACGTGCGCGCAAAGGGACCGGCGTGCGGGAGGCTTCTTCCTCTCGTAGCCAGCTAGTAGCACGTGTACCGTTACCGTACGTGGTGCCCGCGGAAACTGATGGCCAGACAGTACCGGGCAGCCCTCCCTACCCCGAATCCCTGGTCGGAGGAAAAACTTGTCCGGTGGTCCTTCTAATACAATGACAGTTTTGGATTACGGCCCTACAACTTCTTTTCACGGTGGCTACTTTTCCAAACTCCTCACTCCGTGTCTTATCTCTCCATCTCGCTATTTCTTTTTAGGACGGTTTTCCCCATTGAAACTTTCGGAAACTCTCTATCCCCTCCGCCCCCCCAACGGGGCGCGACTTCATAACGAGAATTGACCGATAGCGAACCTCCCCGCCGTTTCGGACTCGAAACTCGAGTAGATCTGATAAATATATATATATATATTCCCAAAAAACAGATCTGTTTTTTATATTCTCTTAAGACACTCGAAATCCTAGGTTTCAGAAAATATTATCCCCAAGATTGAAAGCCCTGAAAAATCGCCTTAACTCGTTGAATTAATTTCCCGAGCATTCCCCCCTCCCCCGCCTGATTCGATACCCGACGACCGTCGTCGATATCTCGACTGCGCGTTTCTTTCCCGCCGCGAGAGGCGGTAATCCCGATCGAGGAATACACCGGCCAGATTAATTGCCTCAATCAACTTCGTTTCATCGGCAGCCGTCGACTTTGTCATTTTTCGTTTGTCCCCGCGGGGATGAGTTTGCAGTCGGCTTCGAGGCCGACGGGATTTCCAGCGCCCCGTTTCCCCCCCGATTATCCGGACGACGATGGATCCCTCGTCGCTTCTTCCCGGCTGTAACGGCGGGGCCCCGCACACGTCCAAGTCGTAACGAGCGATAGATTCGAAAAATAAAATTGCTTTTGTCCTTTAACTACCGGCGTGCCGTTGTAGGTACGTGAAAGTAGTTAGCGATAGACCGGAGAGGAATTGTCCGCGGGAGTGTCCACACCGGGTTGTCAGTTGACTCCTCTCCGTGCTATACGCCCGGTGAGCGAGGAAGGGGGGAGGGGGGGTTCTGGGCCGACCTCACCGTCGCAATTACGTGTGTTACTCGACCAGTGCGGCAAAGTGCTTTTTCGAACCTACCGCCCGGTTGTGAGCCTTGATGGTCACGTTAAAAGCTCGTGTATTAACGAACACGTCATCGTACACTGCCGCGGAGCGTTGTCCTGAGACTGATGGAGTTTGGCTTCGCTTGGCCCGTGGACTTCGATCAGGGGGGGAGGGGGAGTCCACCGGAAGAAGCGTAAAATACAAAATATTCTTCCGATCTCGTTAGCGTCCCTGCCTCGCCGCGCTACTCTCTCGGAGGCAGCAATCGAGACCCATTTCGATAAAAAAAAAGAAAAAAGAACGACGACCCGCGAGGATTTTGACGTGCGCAGCGATTCACTCACGCGAAAGCAGCGGTACTTATGGTCCTGCCGTTCTTACGGCTCCGCGCCCAATGATCGATGATCACTCACCTGAAACACAAATTAAACACGATCGTTTAGTTTAAACAACTAAATTTAACACGCTCGATTAATTCGACGAACAATGGATAATCAAAGGGATCCCATTAACGAAGCCATTCGATTCGAAGTAAACCAATTTCATTCGAATTCGTTGTGTTAAGATACATGTATATTTATTTTTTATCCATCCCCCCTCCCCCCCCCCCCCCCCCCCCCCTTCCACCCAAAACGTGCTCGGCGAACCGAGCGTGAAATCGTTATGAAATCGTTGGAAATCGGCGATGACACAGTCGCCGGTCGGAGTGAAAAATAATATTAAAAAAAAAAAGAAACATCATGCACGAATATCCGCTCCGAGCCGACATTTCGTCATGGCGAAGCTGTACTCGTTGATTATCATCGCGCGCGTAGGCGCGTTTATATCGTATATACACCCCCGTTAACAAAACCGTAGCTTGCGGTATTCGGGGGAGGGAAAACCCGTTGTTCGTTTCAACGACTGAATAATGAGGTAGCGAATAGGGAATTGGAAAGCGCATTTCGAGGTTTGATATAAAATTACAAACGGCGGAGCGTGCACGCGTACAGAGACAGGGGAGAACGAGGGAGCGAGAGATTTGCCCATAATCAATGACGAGTCCGACGAGCACAATCGCCTATTGATCACGTAAATTTATCCGAATTCTCGTTTAGGAAAATCTATAGAGTGAACGATGAACGCTTACAAGTTCGCGAGCAACGAGAGACAGAGGGATTCGCGTTTCAACGCGGTGAGTTGGGTGAGGGCGAAAGGGGTAGGGGGTGGGGGGTCGTTGAATCAGGATGAGGAGCGAAGAGGGGTGGTGAAAAGTTGATGGTGCGAGTTGGCAGAGGCAGAGACGCCGGGTAACAATGTAGCATGGGAGTTTCAGTTGGATTTATTGATGTTCTGCTATTGGAACCCGGCGAAACGGGTGCTGGAGGGACGGATGGAAGGGGAGGGGGGGGGGGGGGGGGGAGTTCGAGGCTTCGCCCCTTTAGTGTTGCGTTGGAATGGAGGACTGTTAATTATAATTCGACGTCGATAATGAGGGTAAGCGGCTTATGGGGAATACATCGCGGGAAGGTTCGGCGCACTGGGTATAGTGGTAATAGTACCACTATAATAGTGGGACTATAGAGTCCCACTATTGGAGCCCACACGGTGGGCATAATACGCCGGTAAGAGCCGGCATCGTCTACGCTGCATGAAGGGGGTCGAGGGAGGGGAATCGGGAGCGAGAGCGTTCAATCGTCTTTGAGCGCTCAAAGGCATCGGAATAACTCCTTCCGTACCGAACGCCGATATTGCCTCATGCTGCTTCTGGCTCGATAGAATCGTCAATACAATTTCGAAATTAATCGGATAGGTTCCAGCGTCGCGACGAAATTAAGCATCATTCGCGATCGACTACTAATTTAATCATTCGACAGCGACGTTTGAATTAGCAAGTACTCGAAGTTGTTCGAGTACCTCGAGTACCTCAAAGTACTGCAAATACTCCAAGTACTTAAAATTCATTAATGTTTTTACTTACTTGTTCTACGATAAACGGGCAATGCCCATTCACAAGTGATTAATCAGTTACTAATCGGCGATCAGGGCGACCAGTATGTGAATAAAAATATAAATAAAAATTAATATAATTTAAAGCATATTCATTTGTGTTGATCCTATAACTTTCATTTGTCCCTTACTCCGCCAGAATTGTCCTAAGCAGTTACTTCAAATATTAACCAAATACTTTAAGTACTGGAAATGCTTCGAGTATTGCCGATACTTCGAGGACTTTAAGTACTGGAGTGAATCAATACGCACTCGAGGCACTTCTGCGATTCGTCCTGCTTTGAATTAGATAGATTCACCTCGAGTCGTCACACGAGATTGCGTAGAGAAGAGCATAGACCGTCTTGACGATAAAGTCGCGAGCGGTTCTCCGAATATTTAATTATAACTACAAACGTGACGTCGCACGAGCCCGTAGCCCTGGGCACTGAAATCCATTATCCCGAGATTCGGAGTGAGCGAGGGCGGGGGGCGAAAGCGAGTAAGTTTTGTCGACGAGACTGGAAAATTATGGCGTGTACAGAGGATGGAGGCGATTATCTTCGCGAATACATGTGTATGACCGAGGTATAAACGAAGTCGAAGACGAGAACAATTTGCAGCGTATGCGTCCGACCCTCCATTATCCGCGAGTGAAAGTACGTTTTCAGGAAATTCCGCTCGGAGTCATCGGGGAGAGGTCGGAGGCACGCGATTCGTTCGTCGCCGGGTTAATTGTTACGAGTACAAACGAGTATTAGACTATTTAACCGGTAAATTGACTCAGCGCAACTGGCGGGCGCTCAAACACTTCTCCGACGATAAGGACACGCGAGCATTGGGCGTGGTTCGTTTAATATTAGTTTTTAATAGACCCATCTCGAAGTGGAGTATATATGCGCGCTCTATCGCTCGGACGTCCTCGTCACGACGGCACCGAACCCTCTATCCAGCCTCCAACGCGCTCACCAGCCATCTAAGAAAGTTTGAACGATTCGAATGAGAACGGCGATGAAACCACGGACGGCAAACGCAAGGCTATCTCTTCTATCGCCAGAGCCCTTCCGCCCCGAGGGCCTTCGGTTCGGACGGGCAGGCCAGAGGTTTTAATGGTTAATCGAGTTCCAAATCAAATTATGGATAATGAGTAAAGTTGAGTGAGGTCCGTGTTACGGAATACCGGGAGAGAGCGAACGACGGCAGAGGAACGGGAAGGGAGACCCATGGACGATTACCGTCCCGACCGTTTGTAAATCGTGCAGAGAGCACACGAGATTCGTGCCGAAGACGAGGACCTTTCGGTCCCGCTTGCCGAATTACAAAGCACCGGTGGGTTTCGTCCGAGAGTCGTTGGAAAGCTCCATATTTCAGAGTCCGGTCGGTCAAACTGCCGGACTGAGAGAGGGGTTTATTTAACGTTGACGAATCCTTTGGCGGATATTACGAAATGAAGATTCATTAATCGTCGAGTAATTTTCGTTCAGCCATATAAAATTTAATTGACCTTTAATTCGGTCATACAAATTTTATTTGTTTAAAGAAATTTTATTTGGCTCGACTAAAAATTTTTAAGAATAGATTAATATTTATCCCCCCATATCTCGAACGCAAGATTTGTTAGTTTTAAAGTATTATCAACGCAGCGAAATCAGTCGTTACTCAATGGAAAAATTACATCCGTGTTCGCAAATCCGTGATCAGAACAGTGTTCAAAAAAACAACAACTCCGTCAACCGGGAGTATAAATAAATGAAGACACGATCGTTACTTCTGCCAACGCAAGTAATTTTTAGATTAATCTTGTTTGATCAGACTGCGCACATCGGTTCAACCTGTGGCCCGATTAGCCTCCTTTCGTCTCGGCGACTCCGCATCGCTCAGGAGATTTTCCAAGATCCGGCAATAATGGGCGTCGTCAACGACTGCTAATCCGGGAGCGTCTCGAGAAACGAGCAATTAATCGAGTCGAACTTCTAATTGGCAATGGCGTTGTGAATTCACGGCGGGGGGATCTTTGCGACACAATCCACGGCTCGAGGAACTTGATCATAACGGTACACAATCATCGGTCTCTTCGTCTCTTGTTCCGACTCTCTCGTCAACTCGGATTCTCTTAGCCCGATGACAGAATCCAGCTGCTCATACGTGCGGCGACTGCATCAACCGTACGCGAATCCGAACGGATGCGAAAGCGATCTCTCGTTTCGGATTTCCGTGGGCCTCGGGGCTCCCGCGAGCTTGCATCCTCATCCTCATCCTCCGGCAGTCTCGCTTTCCCGAAATAAACAGTCGTGTACTCTGCGAAACGCAAGGATGTTCCGACGCAACTTCCGCCTCGCGTCCAACCTCCTTCGCTTCCGGTCGAGCGCGCCGTACGCGTACATTAAGCGAGGCGTCGTCGTCGTTTTAGTTCCTACCCGAAGACTACGGAGAGATGAATTTCCACCTGGTATCTCGCTGATGTACGAGGTTTCAACAAACTTGCGCACTCAAACATCCCGACTCGCGTGTTCGTGAGAGCGTGGATCTCGTCTCTTTTCGTCCCCCGTTGGCAGCCACACGTGAGATGTGCTACTGGCTCCAGAGGAAGAGGAGGAGGTTTCTTTCCGCACAGCTTGTGACAAACTCGTTAGCTTTTTCTTGCGTGTGCAACAATCGTGTCACCGTTGCACCGAGCATCCTGCGACGGCCAATCGTCGTACGAATACCGAGGCGACAAAACCCTTCTTAACAAAAATAATCTTTTGTTGTTGTTGTTGTGGTTAGACAGGGCAAGGACGAGAAGACGAGAGAAGGGTAGGCAGGTAGGTTGGACCGACGCGGGACGGAAGAGGGTCGCATTGCACAACGAGGACGAGCGAAAGCCGGCCGAGGTGAGCCTGGGTGTGTAAGGTAAGGTGCGGCAAGGTGAGGCAGACAGCAGCACCAGCAGGAGCAGGAGCCGAGAGCGAGAGGGACATATCGAGGTGAGGGCCAAAGCTGTGACGGAGCCGAATCGCCATGGCAACGGCTTCGCTACGGATTCCATTTACCTATCGCTATGGAAACGTTGGGGTGGCGCTCAAAGCCGGCTACAGGGAGCGCGAGAGGGAGAACGCGAGAGGCTGAGTCTGCGAGTGGGCGATGGAAAACGTGGGCGAGCGGTAGTGCCCGAGTAACAGCGAGAGAGATGGTTGTAGATATAGATAGATAGAGGAGCGGAAAGAGTGGATCGAGCAAAGTGGAGGGGTAGTGGCGAACAGGTCGAGCAAGGTGGGCATAGGGGCGCTAGGGCGGCGAGGAGGGCTTGTCAGAGACGATAACACACCAACAGATATATCGATCATCCACCAAGGCAGTTGTTGTTCACGTCACCCGGTATCCCCGAGGCGTCTTGCGCCTCTCGACTTTCATCTACTACTTCGTTCGTCTTTTCAGCTTTGCTTTTGATTTCTGAACTCCTTTTCTTCTTATTATCTTCTTCATTTCTTGTTTTGTTCATTTTCTTCTTTGCCGCTATCTGTACCTGGATGAGACAGTGGAGCTATGTGAGTATCACGCATTGAGTTCGATGAGACGAGAGGAACAAGATTGCATCATTTATTGCTCGTGCTGCCAAATGAAGACCTTTTTTTCTTTTTTTCTTGAGACGGTTTAGGAGTGTGCTAGTCAGAGCCAAGCATAACTCGTTCGCTACTCGTTCGCCGGTAACTATGCCGGCAGGGGAGAGAGTGGGCCGGTATGTAATTTCGCGTATTCAATTTCAAAAGAAAAGAAAAAATTCTCAATCGTTTAAAATTTTTAAATATTCACTTTTGAAAAAATCAGTCATTAATTTTATGTACACTGAGATAAAAAAGTTTTATATATTAATATTACGTTCGAAAGAATTACCATTCGCCAAATATTTTCCAGAATAAATAAAGAATATTCAATTTCTTAAAATATTTTAGAAATATCTTTTCCACCGATATAATTAAAATTTTCCATAAAATATACTGATCACTAAGTGAGAATAGCTAATGTAAAAATATTAATGACGTAGAAAATTGAAAAAATCTTACCATTGTATTTTCCTCGCTGAAGTCGACGTCTCACAAATTTTTTTCCACCAAAGATGTTGAGACGTCGACTACAGTGAGGAAAATATAATGGTAACATTTTTTTAATTTTCCATGTCATAAATATTTTTGCATTAGTTATTCTCACTCAGATAGTACTCAGTGTATGTTATGCGAAATGTACATTATAACGGTGATACATATTCCAAAAATATTTTGCAAAATTTAAATCTTTGAATTTTGGAAAATATTTGTCGATATATGAAATATTTGATATTAGATATTAGCAAGCGAGATATCAAGATTTTCTCACGGGTCACGGGTGTTCGTTCACTCTCTCCAAACGCATTCCCTACAGTAATTTTATGTCATGACGCGCTCCGCGAGCTCAGCCGACTGCAGCACTAGGATTGTTGCGGAGCGAGAAACCCTTCCCTCTCGTTCCTCGTCAACACGGTAACGTTAAACCAGGCAGTAGCTGCGTCGCGAAGCGTACGCGTCGCTCCGGTCGTCGAGAAGTCCTCTCACCATGAACCGTGTGATGTGACGCCGCATAATTGCCGGTAAATTATGTAACGTTTGAGTTTGCTAAACGCAAATGGCTTGACGAATCACACGGTGAACGATCCACGGCGGGCCCTGACACGACAGCGGGAGAGACCTGACATTAATTAGATGTGACGATTTCCTGGGGGCGAGAGAGAGAAAGAGAGTTCGAGAAATAACGATAATATCGCCAAGAAAGTTTCTTTCTCGCTCCGCAGACGTGAGCGGCACGGAGTCGGTCGAGAGCGTATTAGTTTACCTAGCCATGAGCTGTCGTACCAGCGAAGAATTTTTTTTTTTTATCTGTATGGACGAGTTCGTCTTACACAACGTTCCGAGCTTACGTACAAAGATTTTTTCTAAACCCCAATTTTCGACTTTCCCATTTGAAGGTTTTTCGAAACAAATGAAAAATTAATCGAATAGGTCTGTTGCAGATATAGATATAGCCGTCCCGTTGATAGCGCGACGTAATCAAGATGGCGTGGGATAAACACGCGCCTCGCACAAAATGTAAAATCGCATGGCACGGAGTTGATCGCGAGCGTACCTACTTTACCGACGACGTGCTATCGTCTTAACTGGACGAGCTACCGTCGTACCAGCGCGCGAGCAAAATAGGGGAACGGTGTGTGTGATGAACGCGTCTTCTCACACACCGTTCCGAGCTTACGTAGAAAGATTTTTGCGTAGAAAGACTGAACCCCAATACACTGGACTTTTTTACCGATGCTTAGAATATTTTTCGAAAAGAACGAAAAATTATTCGACTAGCCCAGAAATATCCATTTGTTACGGATACAGGTGTAGATGTCGCGTTGATACTGCGACATAATCAAGATGGCGCGGGGTGCGTGCCGCACACGAAATATATTTCGGCTAGATGGTTTTCCGAAGACAAATTTTTTTTTTAAAGAAAAATTATTCGGATGTTCCAGAAATATCTGTCTATTACAGATACAGAGGTATATATGTATCTCGTTGATACTGCGACGTAGTCAAGATGGCGCCGGGTAGATACTCGCCACGTACAAAATATAAAACCGCACGGCAGAAAGCCGTGCCCGAGCTCGTCGTCTCAGGATAACCAGATTTTCCGATTGAAAGGATAGGAAAAGCGCACACTCTGTCTACGTCTTGTGATATCAATGTCCCTTTCTATGCAGGTTATATCTTCTTTCGCGTCTCTCACTCGTTTACGTTTTCTACTTTTTTCTGTACTCTATGTATATCTATATATTGTATGTATATATATATATGTAACCCCATCCATCCATCTCGCCCGTGTAGCCTCTCGTATTACGACGCTCTGGCTCGAAGCATCGTATGATCGGAGATCGAAGCGTAGAGAATCGTGTCTAAAAGGGGGATATACGTGTACACGTACGTATACTCCCCGGATGCTCGCGCGAGCAGAAAACTGGATAACCCTAAAATGTGACTACGCGGAGAGATTTTCCTTGATTTGCATGAACTCTCTTGGTCGCGTGGATAAAGAGAACCGCGTTCCCGATGGCCCGAGTTTACGGGCGGGGTGGGGGGAAGGAGAAAAAAGCCCGGAGATCCGATCAAGAATCTAAGAGCTCCAGAACGCTCGCGCGTCAAAGGAAAATCGAGGATCGTATACATACCGAATAGCAGCAGGGGGATTGGGAGTTCCGTTGTGCGCTGGATTTGTTCTCCTGTCCCTCGTAGCACATCTGCCGACGCACATAAAACCGATACACACACCGACGTTCGCGAAAGATTGAGAACTCTACGTGATACGATCACGTTTCCACTTCGCGTTTTCATATCTCACTACACTTTTACAAAAAACTTATTTTACACGTACTCCACTTCGGATTTATGACGCGTATTTGCCACCACAGATGGATGAAACTTTCAACGGACAATCATTTTTCGATCGGCCTCTTGTTTACGATGACGCCGAAGACTAGCGCAGCAACGCCCGAGCTTGTCGCTTTCGCCGCGACACTTCCGGTCAAGCTTGGTTCTGTTTTCGGCGGCGTGTAGCGTCCTGCAGTGTAAAGTTACCGAACACATTGAACCTTTATTTCAGCTTCGATTTCCCGATGCGCAATGCTCATACAAAAGCAGTTTCGATTTCCCGATGCGAGATACTCATACATTGTATTGACTCGTTTATTTTTTTGGAATTCGTAGCATTGTAATATTTTTTTATTGCATCGATGCTTTGGGGCTTATTGTTGTCGATAAGTAATATTGTTTGACGATATCTTAAATGTACAAATTGATTATATTATTCGCATCGCTTTTTCACATCGTCGTTGCAGTTTTCCGGTGTCCTTCCTCCACTTCCGGTGTCGCTCGACTCGGCTTCTCCTACGGTTTTCGCCGCCATTCAGCGTCACGCCTTTTCGGCCTTACCGGATCGACATCGAGTCACTGTTTGCGCCGCGGCATGCTAGTATGCTGTATCGTCGTCGAACCTTCGATATTTCGTGAGATCAGCTTTCTTCATTCCGTTCGCGCGATGCCCGAGCGAAGAATTAACGCATTCACTGTGTTGGAATTCGAGGTAATGTATCTTATTATTCCTTCCATCGATGCTCCCGAAGCTGATCGTGAGTAAAATTTTTCTTCACGATGTTCAACATTGCAAACTCGTTATTATTTTCGACGATTTATTTATTCACAAGTTATCATCGAAATCGATCCCCCAATTTGTCGTCGTACTTTACCATTGTCACGAAGTTTATTTTGCCTGCGCCTTTTTTCGTCGTCCTCCGTCGCAAAACACGAGATTTTCGACGGCGTCCGAATTTCCGATCGCCGGAGCATGAACTCGACCTTCACGGTGTTTCGCCTTCAAACGCTGCAAATGGCGGAGCATTTACGAGTCTCAACGTTCGTGTTATTAGCCGGTCGTCATCCGACAAATCGCTCGACAAATAGCTTAGCCTTTTCCGAGAAAAAAAAGAAAAATTGGCGTCTGTTTATTCGCCATCCTCGAGGACAAACAAAAAGCTTCAAATTTCTCAGCGAATAATACAGAATTGTCTCGCCAGAGAAAGTAGGATTCTTCTATGGCGGAGACTGACCAACGTCGAGGGATCAATCGTGCCAGCCAATCGAGAATCCTTCCGGTCGGACGCAGCTGAAGTCAAGGACGGCAGATGCAGGAAAGATCGCGTCACGCAAACTTTGCGCTCTCAGTAAGTCGCAGTCCGATTCCCTTCACAAAAGAGTAAAAAAATAAAATACAAACATGCCTTTGTCATCCCAACTTGTTTCTATTTCCAATCTTGCTTGCAGCGATTAAAATTTTTAAAAAACAAAATTTTCAAACAGAGAACGAAGAATCATCGTCCAGTCGGAGAAAAGAGATCTCCGCAGCTGAGGCCGACTCGCCAGAAGGAGGAATCAATCGTCCCCGCCGACTTGCCATCTTTGGACTCCGGCACAGCCTAATCATGGCAAAAGAAGGGAACGAGGCCCCGAGCAAGAGTGGAGGTAGCGTACGGCTGCTGTGGACTCTCCCGTGCAAATAGGACTCTTCGTAGCTCTTCAGTTGCGGATCCGTGCACAGAGCGATTTCGCAGCGGCTGGCACACACACACACACATCCCTGGTCCAGGACAGAGAGGAGCATTGAAGAGGAGGTAAAGAAGAGAGGCAGGAGGGAAGGTATAAGCGGATTGCGACGGAATTGGAGTCGGCCGGGCTCTCAATGCTTTGAGCAGGCGTCCGGCAGGAACGTTGGAACGAAGCCGGTGCGGGACGAGCCGCGGGGGGGGGGGGGGGTGAACGCAGCGGGCCTACGAATTATACGCCGGCTCCCCGTTATCCTCGGAGATAGATTCTACCCTTTTAACCCTTTAATTGCTACCGTCGCATTGGCCAGTTCGGCAGTGGGCTCACGCCCGCGGAGCCGGCATCATCCGGCTCCGAATCGGGACGGCACAAAGAAAACGTCCTGCCTGCCGGAGCGGTGACGACGGCGGGGCTGTTACGACTACGTAGCCAAATCCCCCGATATCTCGAGCTCTCATTCGTTCGTTCTTCGCCCGTACGATAAACGAACACGCACCGTTCCATATACGTGTGTAACCCGAGCGATTTCACGCGCGCTTTATCTTTGACGAAAATCGTCGATCGTAAAAGCCCCCGAACCGTGAAAATATTCCAATCCCTGTTCTCCACCCTGATAATCATGATACGGGAGGATTTCGGTACGCCGAGACGGGAGCCGGAGAATACGCGGTACGAGCGGCAAAGAAAGAAAAGGAATGAATATACTCGGCGAAAAAAAAAAAAGTAAAATAAAAGGACTGCGATATCGCGGGTGGGTGGGCGGTGGGTCTCCGACCGACTATTTTTACGAGGATGATAAAACTCAACGACGCTTCCAGCGGAGATACAGTGCACAGCGGTAGAGGCTGTACGCGGTCAGACTTTCCGATCAGTCAACGAGACGCGATAAATAATTCGTGTCAAAGTTCGACTCTCGCACCACGGGCTGGGTAACTGACCGACGGCGGGGGACACCGAACAGCACACCGGATGCACAGCTTTTCTCCCTCTCCGTGTGCCTGTCCGTACAGATGCTAAGCGCCGGAGCATCGAATTGATTTTATTTGCGGTAAAACTCGTGCGGAAAAGTTTCTTTGAAGCCCGAAAAGCTTGAGGGTCTGAGGGTGAGGAAAGAGGGGGGGGGGGGGAGGGGGCTAAGCAGGAACGTTATACAGAAAGTGGTAAGCAGAGAGCATGGGACATTGGTACGGCGACCAAGGGTCGAAGGTTCCTCGTCGTCTATCGGGTATATACAGCTATAGGAATATATATATATATATATAATATATATATATATATAAATGTGTGTGTATATTCCTATAGTCAACTGGTTCGAAGCGACGCTTTGAAAGGGAGATCCGAGAGCGCGTGTTTGCCGCTTCAACGAGCTTATAAACGCATTTGCGCTATTGGACTTTCCGCGCTATTCTCTCCTTGTCAGCGGCGGGGTTCTCTTGTACACGGGCCAGTGTAGTGTACTACACAACGCGGCAGTCGCATTCGCAGTCAGAACCCCTGAAACTCTAAGCTAGGTACGTGTACACGGTGGGACTCGACGAGAGAGGACAGAGAGAGCACGTGCGGGAGTGCGGTGGAAAGCGATGAAGAGGAGGCGAACGCGCGGGGGTCTAAACGCCGCCGTGGGGGACAAACCCGGGGACACGCCGCTCGTCGGGCTCACGAGCGTGACCGAGCCCCGGACGTAATTAATTGCGATTTCACTCTTTCCTGCACTTAATGCGCCCGTCGCTCTCTGCGGTTGTTCTCTCTGCCCTGTGTACCTGCGTCCGGTTAAATCGCAATTACTCAGATCTCTCTCGCTCTGTCCCTCGGCCTCTTTCGAACGGACCACGAGCCGGCTGAATCCCGGAAAAGCTCGCTCAGTGTCGCGGCAAATGGACCTTCGGATCTGTACAGTAGAAGCGTCTCGCGAGTTACATCAAAATTTTTCGTAGCGCGGTAACCCTCGGAGTCCTTTGATTAAGCTCGTTCTTGAAGAATCTTGGGATCTTTCTTATTCATTCGGTATCCAAAATCATTTACTTTATTTTTGATTTCTCTTGTTTCGGTAATTTTGTCGATTTTTCTTAAAAACATTGAAAATATTATTGAAAAATAATTTTTCAAAAGTGTATTAATAAACATGTTAATGAATTATTTTTCAGTACAATTTTCAATTCTTAAGAAGAATTGACAATAGTACCGAAAAAAAAGAAATGTTTGCTACATGGGTACGACAATTGTAACGTTTTGATCGAAAATTAAACAAACGGTTTTCTAAACGGAACGAAGAGTACATACCTCAAGAATTTTTCAACATTTGCTGCCAAATGGGTGCTGTCCGTATAACTGAACATCAATTATTATTTAGTCCTTCAATTTTATATCGTACTTAAATATCGTGTTGTATAAATCTGCCAACTCCGAAGGGGTTTTTTCTTACCGTAGGTTCGATTCTTTATTTCATCCTCCCGCTCATTATCATGCGTAGATCTCTCAAGGCGTAGCGTGGAAATAATCTCGTCTTCAAAAGATCAATCTTATCAGATACTCGTTCTTGCATATTTGGCCATTCGGTTGACTGGTGAGAGAGGCTCTTTTGCTGTACTATAACCCACGGCGCTTTCTCGCGATAACGAATCGCCATAAACTCTCGTGAACGGGTTACCCCGGTCTTTCTCTCCCTCTCGCGGGCGCTCCTTTGCCTCAGCTCCGTAACTGCTTAACTTTACGAGTGTGTCGTGCGCGTGTTATAGCGAACTCTCGTCGTACAAGAGCGAGCACCGGCACGGAAATGAATGCTTAACGCATATAATATCCGGCAGTAAATTCAACGGGGTGCCCGTCAGCTAATTCGTTATCTACGCGATACGTGAGAGAGTAGATCCTCTAATGCTTTACCCGCTAACGTCATCGACGACAAGAAGTTGACCTCGCGTTTCTACACGTAGCCCACGTAAATTTTTATGCTTATGAGGAAGTTGATTCATTTTACGAGCCGGACGATATGCACATTTTGAGGTGTGTTAATAATAATAATGAATAAACAAACCGTCAAAATGAATAAACAACAATAACAAATCATTTCAGTTCATTTAATGAGAGTAGAATCGAAGAACGTAATCGTCGACGTTTAGATATTGTCGGCACATCCAACCTTTGTCCGAAGTGCGAAAGGGTGATAGGGTCGCTAAAGCCCGTACGATGAAGATCGTGAAAGTTTGATACCGATCCGAGACACGAGGAGGGAAAAAAAAGAATAACGAGTCAAAGGCAAGCCCGAAGGGCGTTCGAGTGAAGCGTGATACACAGCTCGGGCGCACACACCCCCCCAAAGGGCCGAGGCACCCGTAGAACGCATCGCTATATTAAACCGGTGAAACGCGCTCCACACTCGTTCTTTCTCTAGGCGTATCCTTTTGAACTCTGCATTCCGGTAATTAGAGGGACTCCCGAGCCTGCCTCTCCCTCGGGGCCCCACGGAATTGTAGCGAGGGGACCCGTTCCGAGATGCGACGTGGATAGGTACGCGCGCGAGAAAGCCCATCCACACGCACTCCCGAAGGCTCGCCGGAGAAAGGCTCGCCCACGTCCTATACAGGGAAGGAATGCTGAGTTAATTGCTTCGGAATCCACGACGGCATCTCTCGCCCCGCGAGAATAAGGAATTCAACTCATTAGTTAACCGTTGTAATTAAAAACGTTGTGCTCACCAACGGGCCAACAGATAACGAAGAAGAACAGGGTGGAGGGAGGGAGGCTGAGGAAGGGACAAGATAAAATAAAAACGAAGACGAATATCCACTCGCCCCCTTTTTTGTGCTCGAAAAGACGGGGTTGCAGTCTAGTAGAATAATTATTTAAAATTAAAAGATTGTTCATTCAGGCGTTCTAAGGGTAGTTTATATTAGTTTCGAATAAAACTTTGCTTGTACTCACAGCATTTTCCATCGAAGAAACAGCCCCACCGAGCACTCAACAAATTACAACAGCTAGCGACTTGATTTTCTTCGCAAAATAATACAAGACATTTCTTAAACTTATCTTCCATTTCTGCGATGTGTTTTAATTGTTTCGATGAGAAAATGGATTTGGAAAAAAAAAAATTATCGACATCGATAAGAGTATCTCCGCGTATCGCGCTATCGTTCGCAGGACGGGGCAAACTTGTCGCGAGCCTCTTAACTACTGTGGTAAAGATAGGTGGTTCGATTGTAAATCCGTTACCGGGCGAACAGCCGTTTATTCATTCGACTGAGGGTAACAGTCCGGATCTCGTAGGGCCCGGAAACATGGGTAATTGTTAAGCGACCCTTGAACGTTGTTTTGCCCCGCAGGTCTCGGGACTTCAAGCCCGACTGAAGGCAGCATCTTCCGGAGGTGTCGCCGCACGGTTATCGAGCTTTCGACCGGCAGCGCCATCGCGCGGGAAAACCCGGAGCATCAACCATCCACCGGAAGCTTTTGACCGACGACGGTTCAAGCGGGTTTCTCGATGTCGGGGATGTTCAACCCGCCACGGTCAGCGAAACGTGTTTCGAGTTCCGGCCGCCGGAGGACAGCACCGACCTCGCCGAGCGAGGGCGGAATCGATTTGGCTCCACCGAGTACTGGGTTTAAGGGCCAGGTAACTAACTTGTAATGGGGCTTGTCGTTGCGCAAAATCATTCCGTCCGTTGTAGTAGTTCGAGCGCGCCGAGATAGAGCCGTGACCGACATTATCGACACTCGCCCAAACCGCCCCGCCGAGACTCAACTTCGGTCGAAACTTTATTATCGCCAAAGGCGTAACGATACGAAGCTCTTATCGCCTGTACGAACCGAAGTGGGGCGCTTTGATGTATGGATAATGAAGAAAAAAAAATCCAACTTTTCGCGCGTCTCACCTGCCTCGAGAGCGTCACGCTCGCGCTTGTAAAATCTGTCGAAAGAATCTCGCCGGTTCTGAGGTTGCCACAGCGAGATAGTGTTCTCCGGATGAACGTGAGAGATTGCTGGAAAGGAGGGCGTTGGTAACGTTTTCAAGTCGAATGCTCGAAAGCTGTTGCGATAACCAAAACGCGGGCGGTGCTTTACGACCGTGAGCGTACGAAAATGGTAGAAAAAAAAATAAAAACTCACGGACGGGAGCTCCGCGGTTGCGCAAGAGGGCGGTAGACGCGGCACGAATGAACAAACCTCGTCTCGGTATGCATGGAACTTTCTCACGGAGCACCCCTCCCTCCCTTGCTAAGATGTAATACGTTAAGGAGGTTGGAGCGCTTTACAGTAGTAAAATGAGTGCCATATTTTTAAGGTCGTTTATACAAACTCTTACGCATGTATTGATTATAGCGCACGGTTGTTTGTATGCGGATGTCCTTAATCTAGAAAAACATGAATTTCAATGGATTTACAATAATATTAACTGTTTTGCGCTAATCTTCGAAAAAGTATACATTCGTTCAGTTTTTTCGAAGAAAAAACTGAACTATACTCAATAGATGCCTAAAAGTTTGTATAAACGACTTAAAAAATGTAGCACACATTTGACTAATGCGAAGCGCTCTAACCTCCTTAAAGAGATACCCGTCGACTATATATATACAACTCATTTGAGATGTATCGAGGGTCGACAAAATTTTGTAAAACCGTCGTGTCCACGCGATACATTATTAACGTCACTTTGTGTACTAAGGTTTCCTTGTACTCCCTGACGGAGCCCTCGGCCCGCCCCCTTAAACCCTTCATCCGACACGTCGGTCCTATCTTTACGGCGCGTCGTAAAATATTTATATTTGGTCTGCTCTCGGGAGATAGACACCGGGTATGTGACCCTGCCTCAAAGACACATACACCGTTTCATGGGCGCGCGTTTAAGGGGCCTGGTGTACCAAAGTGTACGAGCAGACTGGTGGCTGCCTCGTGATGCGATATCTTTACGGCAACTCGTAATGTTTCTCTCAGTACCCCGTTGGCTCGCCTACACGGAGTCATATTTCATATTTTTACTTTTTTTCTTTCTTTTTTTCCCTCTACTTTTCGTTTCTTTACGAACAGGTAGCTTCTTCGTTAACCGTCCCGTAGCGCCTCCGATGCAAGTATATTTCGAAGCTGGCTCAGGCGCGCTTACCAGCTTTATTCGAGAGCCCTCTCCCCGTCCTCCCCCGGGCACACACAAGCATGGAGAGCTGGGTCATTTTTTATAGCTGGGCCATTTCTCGGCAGAAAAATGTCAGCGGGTCTCGGTGGAAAAATTTTCGGTCGCAAGAGCGTCGTTGTTCTTTCTCGCTCTCTCGTTGGTGGGATGAAAATACCTAACGATGCGTGCAACGGGCTCCCTCGTTATTCCGTTGATTCCCGTTCGAGCGAGGACGAGGAGGGAGGGCGAAGCCGGTGTACGGGTATTATAACTGCTGGCTGGAAGACTATCCCCCCGCAACACTGTCGAGCATGAGATCGCCAAAGTTTTTCACGCGACGTACCGAAAGGCTCCACTCTCACTCCTTAATCCCCTCCCCCCTTCAACCCATCGTCACGGCGAATAATTCAATTGACCCGGTTTTTCGGTTAGAGGATCTCATTAAAAACCCCACGGTACTTTGTTTGCATTTTTCTTCGTTTTTTTTGGCTGTAAGTTGAAACAGCCCGCATAAGCCCCAGTGCTCGACGATGCACCGTACTGATATGAACGGAAGAGAGCTATCCAAATTATCCGTCGTATCCACGGCATTTGCCAGACTCTTTGGCAGTGTGGTGCGTCAACTCTCGGATATTCGTCCACCGGGAGCGAGCTACTTCATATTTCAGAATTATACATTCGAGTTTTAACTCTTCGGAATTTACTTTGCGAGCCGAAAGGTAATTATCCTGTTTCATTTTTCTGTTCAAGGCTCATACGATCGTCCATGGTTCGTTCAATCTACAATCGTCATTTGCCTCGAGCGCACGAAGAGTCGGGAGCAACGCCGAAACTCTGATTCGTTCGATGGTTCGTTTTCATAAATTATACTTTCGCAAAAAAAAAAACGAATGTAATTTATGTGGAATAACGAGCCCAAAATCGGCTTTTGACATCGCACCCATCGCCCACCGTAAAAACTCGGTTGCCGGAGGTGCGAGAGAAGCGGTTAAATCGCGGAGAATTCGACGCGATAAAAACAAACGAGAACTGAGATCGAATCGAGAATTGACGATGGGCGACAACGGCTGTACGATGGTACCGGCGGTTGAAGCTGAGGCGAAAGTAGCGTAGGAGAATCGATCGTTACCGGTGATATTCCGGTGCGAGTTGACGAGACGTATCGAGTCATGGATCGTTTCAGGGTGTCCTTCACTCCCGATAACGTCCGCCACGTCGACGCGAAGGGGCCCTTCGCGTTTACGATCACCGATAGAGTCCGAGGAAAACGGTTTCGAAAAATACGACGAAGCGCCACTGCACGATCATCGTTCGACCCTCCCGCGTGTACCGTGGACGGTTCTTTCGCCGTCCTCGCTGATGTCCGGTGCCGATTCTCTACGGCCACCGTCACCGGTTAGAGCGTCCGATAAGTGCTCGATTTCATTCTCGTCCCCCTCGGGGATAGTTACACGCGTCACATACCGTCGCGGCTCCGATAATTTCCGTTGAATAGCGCACCGGACGCCGTTTTCCATCTAGCCGTTCGTTTATCCCGGCACGTATTCCCGTTACATACACCTCCCGGGTCGTTCGCATGGATGGGCGCCGACTTTGCGACCGGTCATTATTTTTTTTTTTTTTCGTCAATTGACTCACGTGACCGGCAATTGACCTGTGCGGGACCGTACTGTGACAACAGACATTAAAGATGCATCGCATAAACATTCTCAATCAAAAGTTTAGTTCTTTTATTTTATCATTTAAAATGGATTCTTTGATTTTTTAGAATTGACATGAATTTTTTCATAATTTTCTTATACTTCAAAATATCTTTTTTGAAAATTAAAAAAATGTATGTAGAAGCACGAATTTCAAATATGTTTCCATTTCACGATTCCACAATACACACGAAAAGTTTTGAGGCGGTCGTCCCGATAGTCCCGTAGTTATGGCGTAAAATTTTTTTTTACGCCAGTAGGTATTCGTTGTCTAGCATGAAACGTGTGAACCAAATTCAGTCGATAACGAAAACTGTAATTATTTTATTTAGTTTCTCAAAGATCGTTCTGATTAATTCGATAGTTGTAGAAAAATTGTTGATCCTTGGAGAACTAGACAACAGTTTTTAAAATCGACCGAGCTCGGCTCGGACAGCTCGCATGAAGTTTCACATCGCCGTATTATCCAATCTCTTCGTGCTTAAATGATTAATTCATACTCACACAGAGACGAAAATCGGTCGATCTTTAAATTTTTCAAGAACCACCTTACGCGTGCGGTGTCTCGGAGATAAAGAAAGGTCAGCGTCGCATCCCGATTGCAATATAGTACAAGTCGACAGGTAATATATTCCGGTGGCGTAGATTTTTTTGTTCATTTTATTTTATTTTTTTATTCGAAGCGCTTTTCGCGACAGCTACACTGGCTAGGTCGCAGCTGCACTCCATTTCGAAGAACAATCTCTGCATATTTGAAATCTATTCGTGTCGGTACGCCCGTGTACGTATATAGAATACATAGGGAATATAGGGGTATATAGGCCGATGGAGAATGTGGAGTCTCGAAACCGGTATGGCAGTCGTTTCCACTTCAATATATTATGGATATTTATAAATTTTCAAGAACCCATCCTCCCTCGTTCTCCGCTTCGTTTCTCGCTTGCACCCTCGCGCCGGTTCCCTCGACGCTCCTCCCGCTCTCCGGCCAGCCACGTTTTGGTGAAGTAGCCGCCGCCACAGCTCCGCGCGACTATTTCTGCCGTTTTAACCAATGAAATTTTCAAGAGGCCATCATTGATTTTCCACCCGCTGTTTAACTTCCTCCCATTCCTAGTGCCCGATGGAGCGAGCCCTTTTCCCTCTGTGTCGGCCGAAATGGCTAAGTGGATTTTTTCACCGATTTTTCCACCGCCTCTCAGAGCGCTCGTCAACCCATTTCTCGTTTTCTATAATTAAACGTACTTTTCTAAATACGAAAAAAAACATCGCCACGAATAATATCTACCGGAGATGCGAGAATATTCGTCGTCGCACGGACGGCAACGAAAAAAGAATTTATTCTCGCAAACACTTCTTTCGCCCCCTCGGATCAGGAAACAAATAAGAAAAAAAAGAGAAATAAGTATATCGCAAATCGCGAAAGGCGACAAGAAAACGCCGTTAAATAATTTAAGACGGTAACTCACGATTTCGCCCTGCGTCGTATTACTGGTAAAGACATCGGGTACCCAGGTGCATCGTACGTGTTTACGAGTTTCAGAATGGCACAAACTTCCCGAGGTTCCCTTTCCAGTGTTCGGGCTCTCGCTTTAACCATCGGCTCTTCCTTCGCCCCCCCCCCCCTCAACCCCCTCCTTAGAAGTTCGAAGGTTGTGTTTTGCCCGGATATATCGCGTATGCACCAGGTGCCTCCGAGGTTCTTCGCCACTGTGGCTCCAAAGAGAGAGGAACAGACAAGTTGATGCTGTTCGACCGGGCGGCCGAGGGCTTCTGCCTACCCTCATGATTTTCTTGTCCCGCGAGCGCTCTCAAGAACAACCCGCCCTTCGTGCCTCCTTACCATCTGCGCAGCCACTTCGGAAGTTGAAAAAAAAATTCCGATTACCTCTTTTGTCATGCCAGTAGCCTTTTTCCTATGTAGTAAAAAAAATTTATCTCGAAAAGCTACCAAATTACAATTCTTAGCTACGATTTACTCTCCACAATTTTTTTTTTTTTTCTATTTAATTTTACAATTCAAGACAAATTGTGGAATCATTGAGAAAATTAATTATGAATATTATGTGAACGAGAAATGTTTTTTTTTTTATTAAATTTTTTTAACGTGTATCCCGAGACACGTGCGCGACAGATTCGATCTGTAAATATATATGTATATATATATTGAAGATCTCTTATCACTCGTCTGCAGTGTCCTCTCCCCTCCCTCCGCTCTGTTGGCCTTAATCGAGATTGCCACGATCGAGCGAGCAGTGTGTCCGTGCGCGTTACTGACACGCCGGGGGTCAATATCGGGCAGGGAGGACCAGCCGTCTTCTCTCTCCGTTTTCCTCGTGTGTTCACTTTTTTTTTGTTTTCTTCTTTTCTTTGCAGCCGAGGCCCAGCCTTCAGCGGGATCTGGAAACGCGAGGGTTCGGGTAGTTCGACCCCGCGTGTGCTCGCAGGGCACTCAGACGACGGAGACGACGAGTACGACCGGTGGACATTGGGAGTTTTCTCGGGGCGAATGGAATGACCGGCCCGCTGCTCGCCTCTCTCCTGGATGGAGCAGTTACTTTAATTCTTTATAAGCGAGACACCGTTATCGAGTTGCTGCCGCCGCTGCTGTTGGTGTGCGCAAACGTCTGAAGAAAAGAACAAAAAAAACTCGCTCCTTTCTACGGGCATTGGGCGTACCCGTGATAAAGAGAAAATTGCCACTTGGAGAACGGTGTCCATAAAAAAAATAGATAAGCCTCGTGATCGGAGAACGGGGAAGCTCGCGTTATCCGCGCAGAGACATCGTCTCACGGTAGGTCGTATAAGAAAACTATAAAAATGTTGACTCGCGTGTGCGCCGAACAAACCCCCGCCTCGATTCTTCCATCTATATTCTCTCCCGCATCGCGCATCAAGCGTTTCAATTCTCTATTTATTACATTTGTTTTCTTTTTTCCTCTCAAGCATCGATAATTTTCGCGTCTCGACGTTGCCACGAATTACTCGCGGTTATTAGCCGATGTACCGATTGAACTTTCATGAATAAATTATAACGCTTGGTCGGAGCTATCGCAGTCTTATATTTCAAAGCGGTTGCAGAACGAGGTAACCGCGGGAGCGGATACGAACGCCAGAGGGTGGAAACATGCAAATTCGTTGGTGCTTGATCGTATCGTTACCGACGTGGCTGAAGTGTGTTCTGCAGCTGCTACGAATTAATTGCGAAAACCAATTTCTATCAGTGCTCGCTCGATCGATAATTAATTACTCGTATGGTCGATTCTTAAAGTTGTCGCTTCGAAAACAAGATTGACCCAGTGTATTTCAACCGCTTACAGATTCGCGGCAGAGCTAATTGGACGATCGGCGAGTGTCCCAGCGAGGATGGGTGCCGAGCTCGGAATACCGGAAGGACGCACGCGAAGAAGAGATCACTCGAGGGGATCAGCTGTCTTCGAAGGGGACAAAGATCCTCCCACGCCTCGAATCGTAAGGAATGTTTCGTCTCTTGGTTGGCCAATAAACTTCGGGGAGAGAAAATCGAGTGTCGCGCAGTTGGGTTTCGCTTGGATAGCTGCAGACCCTGGGATCAAGTGTGTTCCGCAGCTGCTACGAATTAATTGCGAGAACCAATTTCTATGAGTGCTCTACTCGATCGATAATTAATTAATGGTATGGGCGATACCAAAACAGTACGCTCTTCTTAACCCTTCAAGTACCGGGGACTTTTTGTCGCTCACAAACGACCATGTCTTCCTTTAAGTACCAAAATCATACGAAGGTTCGTAATAAATTTTTTTATGCGTTATCAAAAAAAAAAAGACACTTCAAGGTATGTCTGTATTGTTAAAGATTTTTTTAGCATATTAACTTGTTATTCGAAATGTTCGGAAGTTGCATCTTGGCAAAATCTAGGTTCTCGTTGAACGAGTATCCGGTACGTGAAGGGTTAACGTCGTCGGTGCGAAAATAAGGTTAACCCAGTGTATTTCAACCGCTTGCAGATTTGCGGGAGAGCTAATCGGAGGATCGGCGAGTGTTCGAGCGAGGATGAATGCCGAGCTCGGAGTACCGGAAGGACGCACGCGAAGAAGAGATCACTCGAGGGGATCAGCTGTCTTCGAAGGGGACAAAGATCCTCCCGCCCCCCGAACCGTAAGGAATCGTTCGACTCTTGGTTGGCCAATAAACTTCGGGGAGGGAAAATCGAGTGTCGCGCAGTTAGGTTTCGCTTGGATAGCCGCAGACGCTGGGATTAAGGCCCCCCCAAGCCTCACTCGAGTTTGTCTGTGTCCCGAGGCAACATCGGTGGCAGGCAACACCGCCGGCACCGCATCAGGCCAGACACGAATGAGTGATTTATCCCCGCCGCAACAACCGCCTTAGATTAACCGAATTACTAGTGCTCAGGCGCCGTCCCCGTCTCGTGGCGCGCATCGCTCCAGCCCCGTTCGCCTTCCGCTCTCGCTCGGCGTCTCTGCGCCGAGCTTCTCTGCAAGGTGGGTTTGTCATTGTACCCACGGTGTTTAATTAGAGGGAGTATCGACCGGATCGTCGGGGTCTCGTTCGAGGGGCGATGTGCGAGGGCTGGGGTGAAAGGGTGGACGGTGGTACTGGATGAGGTCGAGCAGAGGACGACGTAGGAAGGAGGCACGGCACAGTGGAAGAGGTCGGAAGCTCTCGCATCTCTGGATAGGCCCCTCACCTGCAATTACCCAATCTCCTCACGGTAATGGATTACGGATAGCTCGGAGAAGGAGGCGAGCGAGATAGCGCGAGAGAGATATTTTGAATTCTCCGTTGAAACTTGACGTAAGCCGGAGCGAGAGCGGGTGAGCGGGAAGGGTGGGGGGGGGGGGGGGGGGGGGGGGGGGGGGGTGCACAGGGAACACGAGTGACGGAAGGGTTGCTCGGGCGAGCGGTACTCCGGCGGGCTGCACAGGAATGGCTGGGCCCGAAGCAGCCGCTGCGAGGGCAATTTACCTCGCCAATCCATGCCTCGTAATTGGGAATTTTATAATATTTTTGGAAGCGAGCCAGTCGTCGGGTAGGGAAGAGGGCCGCGGCACAGAGGCTGGCAAAGAGGGTTCGACCACCGGCCGCCGCCGGGTGAGAAGGGCGAAGGGTGTAGAGAGGGGACAAAAAAAAAACGCGGAGAGAGGAAGGAGTGAGACAGGAGCCTGGATGCTGGTACGAGCTGAGCGGGGGGGTTAGAGCCTCTAGGGAAGATGGATATCCTCTTTTTGAGAACCGTTCACGGGGCCCAGCAGCCGAGCGCACAGTCATACCCCTCCTCTCTATCCCGCTGTACCGTGGATGAAAAATGCACACGGCTAAAATTCAACCCCGCAAAAACGAGACTCCGACGATTTGGAAGCATACCAAATTGTAATCGTCGAAAATCGACGATTAATTTATCACGGCGGTGGCGATGGTCGCGGTCGTAGTTCGATGGTAGGGAATTTGAGGGCCCGTGCGGTCTAGAGGAGATCCAGTCGAAAGTCTAGTACTACTTCCTCGCCCCTTTCCCCGGAAGGTTCCCCTTTCGTGCTTTTACATCAATTTTCCACGTTTATCTATCCGCAGCTATTTTCTCTCACACTTTCGCAAAGCGACTTTTTCCCCATGCCGCACGCCTCTTCCCCCCCCCCCCCCCCCCCCCCCACAATGAGACTGAAGCGAACGACGGGATAACGAGCTGTTTTCAACGTCGAAAATAAGTGGTCGCATTACTGCGCCCCTCCCCCCCCCTCGCCCCGGTAATTTGGCACGATAATTGCCATTCCACTTCGCAACATTCGTGTTTTAATTAAATGCGGGAGCTTTTTCGTCATATCGACAAACACAACGGTGAGAAAGTTAAAATTTTAATTGCACGCGCGGTTTATTCTCTTCCTTTTTTCACACTATTTTCTGCACTCGTGACGAACATTTAAATCAGTTTCGTACAGTCTCCGTCGTCGAGAACACACACGGGTGATTTTATTTTGGATTCTTTTTCCCCTCCCGGTGTACCGAAAAGCATATTTTGCGATGCTAACCGATAGTGAGCTTTTTTTCGAGAATAAATACGTTGATATTGGCGTGATGCCTATCGATTCCGGGAGAGCCCTCGACTCCGCGTGGAAAAGCTTGAGCCTTGATCGGGCGTCGAGCAAAGCCGCGGGAAAACCGTCCAACCGGGCGGGCAGGGGCTCGGCTACTTTGTATTCAAAGCGCGGGCTGACGTCTCTGAAAATGCAATCGCAAAATACAATACCGTGCATTACCTATACCGGAGCGAGGGGGATACTGCGAGCACCGTGCACAAGCTTCTTCTTTCTCTTCTTCTCCGATCTTCTCAGATCCTCTCCACGCCCCCCGCGTTGCCTTTCTTGCCACGAAGGAGATATCGTAAAGGATGATGTTATACATTATGCGGCGCGAGGTAGCCTATACGAAGCCCAGACGGCCGCTGCAGCGTCGACGAGAGGCGCTGCTGCTCTTCCAGATACGTTAATAAAATTCCGAGGGCTGAAAGGATCGTTTACTATGGATAGTACGGATAGCCTCCAGCCCGTCCGTCCGTCCTTCCGTACCTCGATGCATCGTCGAGCTGAATTTCCCTCGATAGCCCGTTTTTTTTTCCATTCACGCGCTTCCACACACAGCGGCTTGCTTCGTGGCAGTTTGAAAAATCGTTTTCCACGCGAGAGCAAGAGAAAAGCCCTCGCCGCTTTATGGCTGCATAGACGAAAAACACACGAACATCCATAGGACCAGGGACACTGGGTCTTAGGGGTTGGCAACAGCGGCTGTTATAATGTGTCGGAGTTTCGACCTTTCGCGACGAGCTCACGGCGAACGGAAACACGGCATCATCCCTCAGCGTGGCTCTCCGGGGTTTCTATTCAAAGTACCGGGGTGTAAGGGACAAGCAAGACGCTGGAGAGTATGCGGGACGTGCCGCTCGTCACGGTCGTTCGTTATCAAAATGTTGGAATCGTGGGTCGAGTCGAGGGTGTTCATCCTACGAGCTCCGCATGTACCGATGCTGATGTTGGCCTCGGAGCGTGGATAAGCTTACCACACAATGAAGTAGAATGTAGATCGTCTCGGGGCTGTGGCTCTCGCGTGGTTACACATTGCCGAGGGAGAGAGAGATGGATTGAGAGAAGGGCCCGTGGATGCGGCGCTGGAAACGGAGAGCGGTGGCTCTCGGTGGGTCGTGGTAGGGAACCGAGCAGTTAGCTCGGCGATCGGGATGTACAGAGAGGTCGGCACCCGCGGCTACGACTCGCTGCTACCGCTCTGTGTCTGGTCTGCGCTTTATACGTGCCCCGTTTTACCCTAGCGTTTGCATGGAAATGTTGCTGAATAAACCCCACCGCATCGCTAACTCGAGCACAATGGTCGTCACATTACGGTTGCCACGGAGAGTTGAGGAGAAGAGTGGTCGCTCGCGGCCACGCTCTCGTATCTTCAACCGAATACAACCGGAGCGAAAGCTCCCGGACCACCGTTGCACGGATGAAACGAGGGATTCCCAGGAATTAGGATGGTTGCCCGGAGGTTCGAGGGAACCTGCCGTACAAACATTGGCGGTGTTCACTGTCGAAAGAACAATCGTTCTTTCTATCGGGGAATAGTCGATTTTTTTTTCACTTCAGATAACATAAGCTTTGCGGTTCTTGGAAAGTCTTTAGATTTTCGGTCGTACTTAAAAAGTCTTTAGATTTTTGGTTGTACTTGAAAAGTCTTTAGTTTTTTTGATTATTTTTCAAAAGTCTTTAGATCTTTGGTTGTCCTTCAAAAGTCTTTGAATTTTGGTAGTCTTCGAAAATTTTGATTTTCCTTGAAAAGTCTTTGAATGTTGCCCCTCCTTAGAAAGTCCTGGAAATTATTATTTTCACCAATGTTCCGCCAATATTTTAGGAACGTCCGAACGGGCAATTTCTTTTATTTTCATCTGCTTCTCTTATTTCTTTCTTTTCAAAGATATTTCCAATAACTCTGTATTAACTTGTTTGGATCCACAGTGAGGTGTTGGCAGAATGCTTGCGATTCGAGTGGCGCAGGGACGGAGTACAACGGTCGAATAGCTTTCGAGGGACATCTTTTGTCACTCTCGAGATAGATAGTGGGGAGGGAGCCTCGGAGAACGAGTGGATAAACGTCCGACGTTTCTCAAGCTGTTTCGTTCCTCGCTGCCGACTCCACCGCACTCTCGACGAGATCGGACGGGGAAAACGAATTAGTGCCAATTTCGCGAAGGACCTGCGGGCGAACGCCACGTAGAGGGTAAAGCCGCCCGCGCGGCGGTCGTCTTGGAATAACAGCCATTCCTCACGTCGCACCGTCCGATCGTACGTTCTCGATACAAAAAGCCCCGAGAGCGCCTCGAGGACCGATGCCTCTCACAGATCGTCCTCAACTTCGTCGACGTAATTAATTGCCGCCGTTTGTCCACGAGTCCAGGTGATATATCGGACACGAGGGATGGGAATGCGGAGCGGGCGGGGAGGTCGTCCGAGGAAGACAGCGTGACCGCTACGCGAGATGGCATTCGAGCACGTCTCGAGTATCGTTGCCAAATTGACCCGAGGGATTTCGACGGCACGATATAATCCTCATAGAGTGGTTAAAGGCATCTACGGAAAAACCTCCGAAATCTTTCGAAATTTCACGATTTTGGCCGCGGACGAATAGAATCGTTATTGCTTCGCCAAAGTGCTCCGGCAAACGTCGGCCGAGTTTAAGTTTCGGAGTCTTGAGTATTCGGAAACCTCTGAGATGAGAAAATCAGGTCGTGGTAGTAAGAAAGAAAACAAAAAAAAAACCTAAAAACCTTCGGGCAAAGAAGTCACTCCCCGAAGCGGTGGATGGGATGGGTAACCGGAGGGCGAAGCTAGTTGGACGAACGAGGTTCGAGGGAGTAACGCAGGCTCAGCTAACTCGTGACTCCGCCGAGTTAATCAGTACTCTTTTTTTTTGCAGCGGATTTACAACTCCCACGGGCACACGAGAGAGGAGCGCAGTATTCGCGCTCACGGCGGGGAGGCCACGGGGATGAGTGGTTGAAGCGGATCTCGGCGAGCTACCCCGGGATGGCTAGAAGCGCGCACAATGGAAACGTAACTTTGGCGAAGGACGCGCGTATACGGTGCGGTAACAACTAACAACTAAGACGTTCGTACCTCCCCTAGTCCAGAGAGAACTAACTCTCAAGAGCGGAGAGGCAAACGTTAGGCAGCGCGCCTCTGTATATGCTCACGGTGGCTTGGCTCTTGCTCTAGCCTCGACTCACATCTCGTTTACTCCGACTCTCCCCCTCCCTCCCTCCTGGCGCCCATACGTATCCATTATGCAAATCTCGTGCCCATTATAATAAGCGAAGGCCCTTGGCATACCCTTGGAGTCGCTCCTCCACCTCCTCGTTCCTTCGTCTACAACTGCCACCATTACCGCAACACGGTGGTCCCGCACGACTATCTACCAAAAGACAAATTCAATTAGGACTCGGACGATGAGTTTGCCGAGTCACATCTACTATGATGCCGGTATTTCCTCTTACGGCATCCCACAAAATCGACCGCTGCGTTACGTTGATTCGAACAGACAATTTCTTGGGATTAATCGCGGCACAGTTTTCGACCCGAAGAGGACATTTCCTCTACCGGCCAGGCTGTTTAATCGCCGGCAAGCTTTAAGTTCGTCGACGAATGTCGACAGGCTCGTTCGCTTTGAAGTCGGATCGGTTGACGAATCTACGAACTCTCGCGGAACCAAGATTGTGACGCATCGCGTTTACCATCGTTTACTAGAAATTTGCCGCAATTATCTCGACGCTGACGACTGACGGGATAAATTGACCAGTGGAATCGTATGAATAATGCATCACCCGCATATTAGAGCCAATCGCGTATTACTGATTGGCATATTCGGATTAACGCTGCGAGACAGATAAATTGACGGGCGCGAGAGAGGGGGGGAAGCGACTCCCGTCCTGCAATCGCTCTCGGCCCCTGGCTCATTATATCTCCGATTTGACGGAAATATCGCCGGTCCATTTGTTATGTTGGGAAAGCTGTGACGACTCGGGTGGGAGGGTGTCGCGTAAGTCATTAGCATCACACACGATACCTTGATATAGAAGCTTTCCAGGGAAAGATTTATGCCATGACCATTGCTCATTTTCATCCATATTTCAAGATTTTTCGTAACGTCGATTTTTTTTTTATTTCTTGTGAATGGGGTTCTTAATATTTTCGTGAAACGTTCGGGAAACGGCTACTTTTTTGTAAATATCTACGTCAGTTAAAATGAATAAAATCCTTTTAAAAAATTGGAAAAACCGAATTTTTTCCAAAAATTATATTTCTAAAACATTTCGATACATAAAATTGTGGATCAGTTGAGAATAATTTTTACTTTTTCTTTGACAGGAAGTTTCGGGCTTGAAGGGTTGACGGTGTTTTAGAGTAAACTCCCGTCGACCATCGTTCCGTGAAAATCTACCACGAGCACCAACCGCAGCGGAACGATCCCGGAGAACTTCGAAGCTGCTCTTCTCACGATGGTTCACTCATTACTTAAGGCGATGAATTACCATACCGATGTCCCCCACGGGTGCAGTTTCGTAAGTATTCGAGACTTACCGGTCGACTCCGACGGTACCGCTTCGGCTAAATGAAATGGCACACCGCAAAGGTCATCATCGATCTGTGCCATCCAGAGGTACGAATTCGTTTGATTTTGAGGTTTCTCCTGTGTACGTGTGTTAGTTTCGACTGCTGTATTTTTTGTCGTACGACTGGTACAGCAAGCTGGCGAAGCGAGAACGATTTCGGCGCGGGTAGTCAGAGGGAGAGAGAGAGATCGGTGGGTTACAGAGCTTGACGGCCGGAGAACAAGGGGACAAATCGAAGAGCCGGCGGGTTCGATAGCTGCATTGGCAGAGGAGTCGGAGGCAGGGCGAGGCCCCGGCACTAGTCTCGTAACTATAGATACGTATTCTCTGTTCTGCGGGCCAGCACCAGCACCACCAGCAGCTCCTACTATCCGCCTACTCTCCCAATAAAAAGAAACAAAAACCCATTGTTGGCCATTCTGCGGGTGGCGTCGAGACCGGTCGGGTGATCCATCAGGCTCGGACGGGAAAGGCTCGGGGGCTAAAGGGGTGTGTGCGGGGTCCTGGAGAGCAGCGGAGCCATGTAGAGTGTGGGACGTACAGAACGAAGCCTGATGCCTGACTGCCAGCGAGCGAACTAGTCTGCCTGCCTGCCTGCCTGCCTGCCAGTCTCACTGGATGGGGGTGAGTAATTAACCAGGCCGCAGCCTGCCAGCCTGCCTGTTTGCACCGTAGCCTTATGTACCAACGAGGGTCACCCCTAGGAACCTCACTTGCACTGTCCATCCATGATAGCACAGTTACGCTATAGATTATCTCAACCGGCTAGTTCACATTGTCTACGTCGTTTTTAGAACGAAAGTATAAAAGCTATTTTTTTTTTAACTGAACCAATTGTATATGCTAAAATATTTTGTAACGAGTTAACTGTTCGTCGGTTGAATTCAACCCTGACCATTCGCATAGGTTTACATTTCCGGTTGATATTTATTTTTATTTAAAACGTTTTTTTTCTTTTACGATACTATAGACGTATATTATAAATACTATTGAAGCTTCATATAACTCTACATGAACTGAGCTGGTCATAAAAAAACATTGTCTACTTTGTTTTTAGAAGGAAAGTACTATTTTTTTTTAACTGAACCAACTGTAGATGATAAGAAAATATTTTGTAATGTATGAACTTGTTAGTCGGTCGAATTCAGCTCTGATGATTCGCGTAGGCCTGCAGTCACGGCTGATATCAATTTTTATTTAAAAGGTTTTTTTTTCTTCGACAATCCTATTTCATTTATAATATTATTTCTCGAACGAGAAACAATATTATGAAAGCGATTGTAGCTTCATATAACTCGTTATCTGACCAGAGCTGGTAATTGAAAAAAAAATATATAGATCAATCTCATATCGAGGGGTCAAATTACATTTTGGCCGAGGCGTCTCTCGTTAATCATGAAAGTCGTTCGCGGTGGCGTGATGTACCTCCCGCCCCGCTCTCGGGTTCTCTCTCTGTACGCGCTCGTGACTCGACACCGGTTATCTCTATTGTACCGACCCATTAAATTCAATTTACATATAAATTCAAATTATTCCATCGAAACGTTGGGTTACAATCGTAATTGCGCGACATAATCATAACGATCGTAGGCCGGTGTCCTGTTGAACACGTGAACGCCTGTTATCGACACGATCGTTTCCCCTTCCTTGCGCTCTCACCGCTGCGGAGGTCGGCGTCGAGCCGGCCGGCCGCGCCGAGCCCGCCGTCCCCGTTGTGTACTTCGTCCTTCGATTCCCTATTTCACAAAACCTCCCCAACGGTGCCCTCGAAAGGCTAAATTTACGGTGTGTCAACCCGGAATCGCTATTGCCCCTCATAAATGTAACTCATTCAAATTGTTTCGCGAATCGTGGCCTCTTTTGCCAACCACCCCCGCGCGTTCCCCGATGCGAACGATCGTGGGTGGCGGCGAAAACCCGCTTTGACTCGTATTCCACCCACTCGCTCGCGCACCGGTCGCGACCCTTGATTGTCGTCGTTCGACACAGTAGCCACTGGCTGCACAGCTTCGCCGACTGCACCGTGCGCTTTTATCATTCGAGCTTGCAAAATCCTACTGAGTTAAACGCGCACTGAGTTAGACTCGCAGCGCTAGCGGCCGCTCTACTGTACCGTACGATGTATACTCAATATATTCGATTTTCTCTGTACAACAGGGGGAGAACGTGCTCGGCATCGCATCACTGACCAGTTCACCCAACGGGCATTTTTTCGATGAATCGTCAAAACGGAGGACACCGATGAGTTCGGAGAAAGAGCGATTCCGTTCGCAATATCCTTGTCTCAACATCGACTCGTTGCCGCGGCAATGAGTTTATGCAGAGAGAATCGTTGTCGTCGTCGCCGTCGTCATGAAAGACCGGAAAAGAGGTAGATTCCAGAGGGGTTCCGCACTGTGCTAGCCTCCCGTCCACGGTCTCCAGGGGTGAACGAGAGCGGAGTCGTTCGCGCCGACAAGAAATGAAGAGCACTCTACTCTACTCTACTTTACTCCTGCTCCCACCACTACTCTACTCTACGAGGTGTGAAGCTTGCGGAGGCGTGAAGTAGCGGGGTGGCTGGGGGAGGTGCGAGGAGCGGTGTAGCGCCGGACTGGAAAGCTTGAAGCAAGGAGGTTCACGGCGCCGTCCGTAGACTCGTGCGGGCACGACGACGAGAGGGGCCACAAGCCCCGGCTTGATGGATTGTCCTTCGCGTGGTAAATATTTCACACTACACTCATCACAATTTTCGTTCCGCGAGGAGACCCCCGAGTTTCGCCACGTCATAACTTAGCGAGCCGCGAGACCGGTTCGAATTCGCTTTCTCCTCGCCGTCTCTCCTCGGGACTCCGTTTTCTCTTCGGTTCTTCACCCTGAAAATCGCCCTCGACCCTGGACTCCCTGTTTCTTGTACCGAGAGCTTTTTCGTACTATGGTATATTAACGAGGATTTCAAGGAAGTCCGGGCGGTACAGTCCCGCCAAACGTGATTTTCAGAGAAACTTTCGAACACTTCTCGATAGGATAAAAATCTGAAAAAATCAATTATATGGGAGGTGCTGCAAAAATTGTTTTTGCGAAATGATAATTCCAATTTGTTATGAACACATTGAAGATAAAAATCAATATTAAACAAATTACCCGGCAACTTAACTATTTTCCTTTATAAAAATAATTCGTTAATTTTTCTGAATACTTATGCATTTTTTCAGAATGTTCTGTGATCTTTGAAAATTGCGTTTTTCACAGCTTGAACATAGGAAAAGCGCGATTTTCAAAGATTACAAAAAAGTTCTGAAAAAATGCCTACTATTAGAAGAAATTGTAAATTGAATGCACCGGACTGAAAGTTTTTATACAAAAAAACAGATACACGAATTTTAATATACCAGTTTATGCATAAAAATCTCCAGTGCTAGCACAGTAAATTTCAAAAAAAATAATTCTAAAGTGCACCAGACCTGGCGCTTGTACATCCCTAAGAATAACGAAAGTTGGCACGGAGCGGCTTACATTTAATAATTATATATAAATACATGCGATCGCAAAGAATCATTCTCGAACACCAACAAATTTCGATGTTGGGGATCGAGCAAAAGCTAAAAAAAAATAATTCACCCTGGCAAAGCCACTGTGAAAATCCAGTTTAAAATATTCGGTAACCCCTGAACTTTGACGCTCTCGAGCTCCGTTAGTCGGAAAATACACCGGGGTTGATTGTCGCGCTATAATTATACGGTTCACTCTCGAAATTGCATGTTTCGCGAGAGTTTTGTGTCAACGCTCGCGAAGAGAGAGCCGATTTTATTTTCAAACGCCAAGAGAGTTAGCTCCCCCGCCCAGCTGCTGCTGCTGCGTAGTTTTATTTTCACGGTTTTCAACGTCCTTCGCGTATGCCCGGGCTGCGCTTGATACATTATTCACAGCATCGGAATATACCCCAATGCTTTCTCCCGTTCCTAAGAGAAAGAAAGGCTCTCACATACGCTCGCGTCCGCGAGTAAGTCGGGAGGCCGGAGAGTAAAGTATATTAAAGAATTACGAGATCTGATAAATAACATCGTGGATAATACGAACCTTTGTTTTTTGTTTTGCATTTTTTTTTTTTTCATTCAATTATTCAAACGCCGGAAGTACGAGAGAAGCTAGAGATGAATAGAGATTGGCTTGGTACGTTCGAGAGCCGAATGTATATTCGGGCACGGTTAAAGTGTAGCCAGAGTTTCCTTTGATACGCCATTGTCGAGACGTCTTCCTTGGACGTGCAGACATCCTATTTACATTTATACCCACCTCCGTGACGGGGGGGGGGAGGGGGGGGGGGGTGTCGCTGTGGAAGCGAGAAGGATGGAGGAAGCGCCCAAGGAAGCATGTATGGCGCTCAGTTCACCAGCGCGACGGCGTATCGGTGTGCGCCCTGGGAAGGTGCAGGGCGTACGCATTCCTCTCGCGAAAATTCTATGTGCTAGGATGAAATAGGTATATTTATATACATACATATAGGGTATGCACTCGGTGTGCTGGAGAGGCGCGTCGTCGGTGTAGGCAAGAATAGGCGAGGAGAGAAACGGAGGCCTTGGTTATACGTACATACATATATAGTATATATACATAGATCCAGACACCGAAATTTTCGCTCCGATGCTTTCAACAATAACGCATCGTACATCTTCCAGGGAGCGACGAGCAATATTTCAAACGGGGGCTATGTACGCCGCACCACCGAGGAGAGCCTATAGGACGGATTCTGGGACCCGGCATCGTCGTCGCCCTCACGCTAGCACAACGGGATTCTCTCCTCGTCCGAGGAACCCTGCTCGAACACTCCGGCATCAACACACTACGGCTGCACGGACCTCTCGGTGTCGCGTTCTCTCGCTTGGATCCTCGGCCGGCATACGGGCTCCTCGAAGGAACTTGTAAGCTCGAATTCCGGGGAGGCAGCCGGTGGATAAGGTTTACTTTTGAGGGTACAGTGGAGAGACTGGCACAACCGGGTTCGCTTCGCGCCCGAGCGTGAAGAGGAGCAGAAAAAGGAACGTGGGATTAATGCAATGTCCTACTGTGGAAAAACGGGAAAACTCCTTTCTCGGTTCGTGTAGGATGTCTGCACGGAGCGCCACACCGCTTAGACGATGGTACCGTAGAATTTGTCACCTTTGAATCCATATTTTATCGTGTCGCAGTGTGGATCGCTACGGAAAGAGGAGAAGCACATTTCCGACGATAGAAAAAAATTGTTCTTTGCTATACGAGTGCGGTAAAGCGAATATTATACGCAGGCTGTGGAGTGGGTCGTACGAGTCGCACGAGTACCAAAGGAGCACGAGTCGAAGGCCCGTGCTTCCCGTGGTACGACTGCGGCGAGTGCAAACCACGTCACAGTCTTCGTGAAATGGTCGCTACATCGCATTTGTGTCTTATAATATTTTTTGTAACAAATGCACGAGAAGCGCTACTTCCGTAATATCGTAGTAATAAGTAATATCAGGATTATGCGCGCATTTGCCGCGTACTTACAGTACGCTTTGCTGTAAAGCACCACTTACGCCACTCTCGAAATTTTACTTCACAAGGTGCGAAAATGGGGGTTTTTACGAAGTTTAACGCGTGCGTAAAACGGCCCTTTTCGCACCGAGTGAAGTAAAGGAATAGACGTGTCTCGCCCAGAATTTGATAACTACGCCGGGGGAGCGAAGGGTTCTCGCGTAAATGAAAAACGATTTTTCCGACGAGACACTGTGTTTCACCCAGTGAGCTCGCTCGATCCCCCCGCCCCTTCCGAACAACTTTCAAGCTTTAAAACGCACCGGCCTTCTCCTCGCCGTCGGCAAGGGCAGGGGAGCGGGATCAACAAAATCACGAATGAGGGAGTAGAGTTGGATTATTGGAGATTACCACCGGCACACACAGCTCGATCGTCGATATAACCCATGGTTGTTTTTTTTTTCATCGGTGACGCGAGCACGATAACCCTTAATAAAAGTCTCTCGACCCGAAAATCCAACGGAGCGAGATGCGATTATCGAATGATAGGCTCCCCGTTGTAGAAAGAGTGGCTGAATGCTCGCAGCAGACCGCGGACAGGGATACAATTTTGCCTCTGATAGTTCTGCATTTCTTACATGGGAAAATTATTCTTCCAATAACTCGATCAATAAAAAGGTGATTTTTTTATTGGGAATTTTAATTTATAAAAACGCTTAAACGTTTTGCTATAAATAGATGGAAAGCTTAATATTTTGAATATTTTAAATACTAGCTATTGTTATTTAGATAGTAATGCCATAGTATGAACGATAAAAAAATGTTCACTACCTATTACAAATAATTTAATAATAAAATAATAGCAATAGTAGCAATAGTAATAGCTAGTGTACAAATATTTAGAATATGAACACTGCCAACATTTTTCCGTCCATCTTTCTCGGTCTATCAACGTCGACGATACGATCTACGAGTTTCTCCACCGTTCCAGATCTTTCTTTTTTTTTCGGTTTGCCAAAAAATAGAAGAACGAGAACCCATAGCTTCTTGGTTGTTTATTATTTTTTATTTTTTGTAATTCTTGTTTTTTTTTTTTTTTCCACAGTATCTCTCGTCTGTGCTCTTCTCTCGGCGGGATAGGTTATTTCTCGCGCCACCTTGGCTCGTTAATCTTTGGAGTTTCGTGAGGATAGCGTCGGACAAGCAGGGGTGAGCCTGCAGTGTACGTCGGCACGCGACGGCTCTCACCCGCCGCTGCCTATCTGGCCCATTCCTCAGCGGGGCCGAGCACTGCTCCCTTTCCCTGCGCCACCCTTCGAGACTCTCTTTTGCGCGTCGTGAGAAGAGAAAAAAAAAAAGAAAAGAAAAAAGAAGATTACGATAAAGCCTCTAAATAATTGCCACTGACCCCCCGAGGGTCCCGTGGCTAATATGCCTACACACATAGACACAAAGGCGTTCACCGAATTAAGCTTCCCGTCTCGGAGACGCGGGGTTGACGACCGACCGGTCGAGCGGGGCGAGAAGAACCCTCTAAGAAATTCATCGCTGAAAGACCGCTGGTAAAATAAGTCCGTGGCGTAAAACCCACGCGCCCACAGGTTCGTCTTTCCACCCCCGACCTCGCGGCATCGGAGTGCGAGAGCAGTAAATATTTTCTCGCGTCTGGCGCTCCCGACCGCGCGGAAATAAGAAAACGTTTCTTGTTCATGAAATAACGAAAGACACAGGGGCCCCGTGTGGTATCCTTAGGTGCGGCGTACAAGCGAGCGTTGAACACGAGAGGATAAACCAAGAGGCGGAGTGGGCACATAGCTCAAAGACCTCCTGTGAATCATACACGTCCGGCACGTTAATGGCAAAGTGTAACGCGTGGCGCGCGCTCTGGCAAACGTAAAAACACGATGCTATCGGCAGAGGTTGCGCAGCAGAACTCTCTCTCTCTCTCTCCCGGCACTCGCGGGATATAGGAGGTAGAAAGGTGAACATGAATATGCAACTAGCCGCAGCCGTTAAACGGCCGGTGTTGCTCCACGTTGCTTCTTGATGAATCCTGGCTCTGCCGTTTCTCGCTTCGCTCAGCTCTGGATTCCAACTCTATCGCACTCCCTTCGACTTCTTTTTTTCTTTATCTCCCGTTCCATTGTATTCTTACTCCTCGTGGAGTTTTCATCCGCCAGGCTTTCCAGCCGCCCGTACCTTGGGGGAAAGGAGGGCGAGCGAGACGGGGAGACGACGGGCTTCATAGAATAAAAGAAATCATACCGATGAATTCCCGATAGCTTTCAGATACCATTAGCGCGAGAAGAAGAGGTGCACTTTTGCGAAAATCGATGCTCGACTGCTATCCACTTACTCAGATACATTACAGATTCTTTTTTTATTCTGTAAATTAAGGACGTCAATTTAACGGCACAATATGGTGTGGCAACAGTTGCAACTTTTAATGAAAGGTGGTTTTTAAAATAATATAGACTCGTAATGCATTAAAGATAATTCATTTGAAAGATTGAGCGAGGGGGTCCATCGATTCCGCAAAAAAACAGATTTTCGATGCAAAGGTTCTTTTTTTTTAATTCGAATCCACGAAATTAAAAGATAGCAACAAAATTTATTGCAAGTTGTTCGTTGACCGAGATTCGTGCATATCACAGCAAGAGGTGCACCTTTGCGAAAATGTATGCTCGTCTGCTGTCCACTTACCCGAATACATTATAGATTTTTTTTTTCTGTCAATTACGGACGTCAATTAATCAGCAATTTTTAATGAATGTTAGTTTTTTTAAATAATATAGACCCTGGTGCATTAGCGATAATTTTTTCGAATTATTGAAAGAGCGGCGCTCCATCGATTTTAGCCAAAAAATAGTTTTTCGATCAAAAGGTATTCATTTAAACAAATTCAAATCCACGAAATTAAAGAATATCATTTTTTTAAATTGCAAGCTGTTCGTTGACCAAGGGTTCGTGTATATCAGCAAAAAAGGTTAATGACAGCATCGCATACGCACGCACGGGGAAGCGCTCATTCGCGGGTGGAGCTCGAAATCTCGTCATCCCCCGAAGAGCGTACGGGCGACAAATCGTTCGTTTTCATTAATGATTGAAGTTCGAGGATCCGCGACAGATGGTAGCGACGTGACCGAATACCGCGGCGTTAGCGAGAATTTCACGAATTCCATGAAATATTTAGCCCTGTTATTGATTTCCTCTCGAGGCTTTGTACGGTGTATATATAGCTCTAGGTGTATAGTATATGCGTTCGAGGAGCGCGCACGGTGCACCCGGTCATTCGGCCGTCCGCCGGTTCCGGTGCAGCACGAGTTGCGGAGCCCAGCATCCACCCCTCTCCCCGGTGTACCGTAAATTAATTAAAGGTCAAGTCCGCCCAAGTCGAACGAGGCTTTATCGCATCGGCAACAGCAGTTCCAAATTCAACCGTGCGAAACTTGTTTCCCGATGACCGCATAGAAAGTGTTAAAATTATTAACGGTAAACTCAACCGGAGAAATATGGGATTTTCAGTTACAGGATGACCCGGCGAAGAAGAGACGGGGAAAACGAGTGGAGATCGTCGGAACGGGGCTCGGACCGAGCTCACCGTCGGAGTGTGAGAAAGGGCGAGAGAGAAGCCGAAAGTAGAAAAGAAAAAAATATATGAAAAAAAAAAACACGAAGGACGAGAAGAGGCTACATTCGTTCGCAGGACACACATAAAATATCAGGCCGGAAGATTACCACTGGCCGTTCTCTCCATGCCGCGCGTCGTTCCACCGCATCCGTTCTCCGCCCGCGCCCCTCCCGGGGTAGCTTTTTTTATACCATGTGGAATATACGCAGACCGGTACCGGAGTAGGGCCCTGGGCGTATATAGCTTTGTTAGTTCGGTCTTTTTTTTTCTTTCGCTCATGCTTTTTTTTCTCTTTTCCAGAAGCTCGTCGGAGACCACCCCCGGAAGCTTCCAGCCGAGCCATCCGGAGCCGGAGCGTATAACACACAGACCGCACCGGTCGAGCGGAGCACCCCCGCCCCGGACACAAGTGCCGTGGCGACTTTTCTACATTAGCGGCCTGCGGAATTATCAATGAGTCCCGGTCGGCCTCCGCACATTTGCACCGGCCGTTCGCTTATCGGTCGCCCGGTTCGCCCATACTCCCGCGAGAGCGAGAGAGCCGCTCCTCCACACCCTATCCGTTTCCCTCGCGTTGACCCCGCAAAGCCCCCTGCTCTCCCCCCACCCCCGAGCATAGAGAATGTTTTTATTCGTCCAGGAAGCTAGTACGAATGCGCGTAATTTATCGGGCTCCGCACTCCGTGGCTTGGCTGCCTGGCGTGTACCGTATCGCGTATCTATTAGGAACGTACAAATGCCAGAGACCTCGTGTCGTTCGAACGTAATCGCGACGTTCCTTTTTTTTAATTTTTTTTTTCTATTTTTTTTTCTTTCCTTCCTTTTTTACTTTTTGCACTAGATGCTGCCCTTTTTCCTTTTTCGGCATACAGCTAGCGAAAGCGGAGGTAACAGTGTGCGGTCTCGCATTCGCTGCCCTCCTGCCCGGTTTACGTATCGATTTCCATCTCTTTTGCTCTTTTTTTTTCTTTCTATCTCACCATGAAAACTCTCGTCTCCCTCATTTCGTTCCGTCTGTCTCTTGTCTCGCATACCACTGGGAACTTTGCCTCGTCCGAGGCCCTTGCCTATCGCACCACGCTGATGCACCATTCCACGTTCAACCTCCCACGCCGATTGACGTTTTATAATTCAGTTGTGTCAGTTTATAGGACGTGCGAAGAGTCGAGCCGTCCGGATGACCGGGGAATCCGAGCGCGCCGCTGCGCCCGACACAATCCGACGTGACAACCGCGACCAGCGAATGCGTCAAATTTCCATTTTCGCGTCAGCTCAAAACTCTGGCGTCAAGTAGGCACGTTCCGGATGCAAATCCTATGTATGTATTCCCACAAAAATTCGTACGCTACTTTTATACCGTATTCCAAATCGTTTTTCGCAATATCTTCAATGCGATTTTACGCTCATTCTCCGGTGCTCGTCGAATGAACGAACTTTGAACGGGGTTGAATTCCTCGAGCCCTTTTTACACAGTTAAATGTTTTCGAAAATGTTTGGATAAAAAATGATGATTTACTAAATGCTTTTCAACACGAACTGAAAATCGATGCGTCGAACATTGTTCATTTTCCGATCTAACATGCCTCGTAATCTTTGGTTTCAGATTATCTCCCTGGACACACAAGTCCCCGTAGATCGCAGTACGTTTCACTGACACAAAAAAGGTCGAAGAAAAGACGAGCGAATGATAATTCCCAGGTAAAAGGAGTATATTCTATTATTCGTATCTCCCCGAGGGGGTTCGTCGAGATCGAAATAAGCGTCGTGAGTATAAAAAGCGAGAAAGAAAGGGGGTACCAGCGGCAGCGGAGGGCCGTGCTGTAGAAAAGAGCGAGAGCCCCGTCGGCCAGGCACCCTTTCGTACGGCGGAACCGGCAAACGCGCACCAGGCTTATACTACTTTCATTACTTTTTATCGTCACTCGCTTTAAGAGCTTCGCCACCTCCCGACCTTCCCACTTTCCCGGTGGCGCGTCCATTTTTTAATTCGCCGTGGACCGAGCAGTCGGCTGGTCGAGCTCTCTGGCCGGGCGTGCTCTCGTTCTCTCCTCTCCTCTCGCTCGTCGAGCGCGCCCGTTCCTCGTAGACTCTGCCCGACTATATTAAGCTCGTAACTCTCGCAAAGTGAAACGTAAGAGGTGCTTTGACCCACCTTCCTCCCGTTTGCCCGGTACTCTTTTTTTCCCTCCCACAACCACCTCTCCTACCCACGATGCTCTGTAGTTTGCAGTGCGACGTTAAAAAAAAAAAGCTACCACGCTCTCGCTCACTTACGTTCACGCTCGGTAGTTCGCTCGATTAAGCTCGCGGATGTTATATAAAAAAAAAAAAGTGCTACCTCGGACGCCTTCGTCGATTAGCGTGTGCACCGCGGAGGCCCCGAACGTGCGTGCAATATCCCCGGCTCGCGAGGCACACAGATTGGTTCCTCTTCGTCGCGTCGCGTGCAGATAAATAAATTTAATCTCGGTCGGTGCTTTGATATTAAAGTGGCTCGACTCTGTATTACCGTAATAGCTCGGCGGCTCCGCTCCGCACTCTCCGTTTTAATACAAATGAAGCATATATACAGGAACGATTTATACCAATAATTGTCGTATTGATTTGTTACAGTTCTCTCGACGAGCTCGCGTTCTCGAAACGGATAATTCGTCACGAGGTGTCCCTGGGTTTCTCCGCAACGTGGATCCCGCCCCGGCTGATTTATCGAATTATCGATCCCAGGCGCTCGGAGAACCGTGGACGGCGACATCCGACGAAATTGCGTTACCGTCGCCGGAAGTACCGGAGTCGTCGGGCTGTCGATGTTTTGTCGCAAAACACACGCTCGATTCGCACACAACCGAGGCGCACGATCTCCTTCCACTGTACTCTCGGTCCGGAGGCTTTACTTTTCAGGGATATACGCGGTAAAGTAAAACCGGTATTGGCTGTCGGTGTCGGGAGACTCGCAGCTCAGACGTGCACGGCCCGTACACGTCTGTAACGTTAACGCGAGAAGAACTGTGTTGTTCCGTTTTATGTACGTATATAGTCGGCTGTTGCCGACTGGCGCATCACCACCATCAGCCGGCTCTCCAGCGCCAGTCGGATATCCGAGCGGCGTATAACGCTCGACGACAATACGAATCGAAGAACCAGCACGGGGAGGGAGAGGCCGAGAGGGGAGCCCGGCGTGAGCCCCCGGTGAATCGGGCCGATAGCAAAGCCGGGCGACGCCGGGGAGCGGGAACCGAGGCGTTCCGATAAGTGGATTGACTCCCGCATGCTTCTATACCTCCTCCGCATCGCCGACAGCTTCTCTAAACCTCCCCCCTCCGCGACGAGAGATGCTGCACCCTTATACGTACACCCGTAACACCGCGGTGTTGTCGTTGCCCATCAACCGACGCAACCCGTACAAGGCGGAATCTCTCCTTCGAGGAAGTCTCGATTCTGCTGGTATTAACGACGAGGACATCCGGGCTTGGTTTCGCCATCGCAGGCAGGAAAAGATAAGGCTTTGTAATCCTTATTTTAATATAAATAACATAATTTTAACATAAACGTTAATCACAAAATACTTGATTACCCTTCGAAGATCGGTGGGAAGACGACATGCACCAATTAGCTGTTGATCGATATGTTTACGATAAAAGTGTCATTTTTTTTTTCATGCATCTTTCACTGGGCGATCTCGTCGGACAATCTCGATTCGTGTGTGACGGAAATTCACCGGGACAGCAGAATACGCGAGAGACGGTTCTTACGCCATCCGAAAGAAAAAACAAATGAAGGAGAAAAAACTGGACGTCGGCGTCACGTCGCTCGGATTGGAGATCCGGCAAAAACATTCTGTCGATTCTGTTCGCTGGACGTGCAGACTCTTCCTCGGCATTGGTAATGCCAGTTCGAGAGGTAGAACGAAGAGAGGACGGCGCACCGGGGCAGAGGCAGAAGTAGCGTCCTCGTTCTTTATTCATCGCCGACGCTCCGCCGCTGTGCGAAGGAAGAGTGAATTTTCGCTGAGGTCGTTCATCTCCCTGCTCGAAAGCGCGCGGAGAGTACACCGATCCGCTGTGTTGCGGGGGAGTCTACGTACGAATTCGGCCCCGTCGACGAACGTACCGGCGAACGGCTACAGAGCTTGAAAATCAGAACGATTCAGCGGAGACTGGGCGCAGATCGAATGCGTTCGGGTTCGTCGGAGAGCGAGAGAAGAGAGAAACACATGCGCGCCAACGGTGGTCGGGCTTTCCCTCTCGCGCCCGAAAATTCGGCTCTTCCCGGCGAGTTAAAACCTGATACAATTTCCGTCGGCGTCGGGGTGCGCGATGTTTGTCGGTGGTCGCGGTGACGGTCGCCGTGGTGGAAGCGCGCACCGCGCCCGACGCCGTTCATTGGTGCGTTGCATTTCGGTCAAATGAAATATTCACATTATCGACATCGACGCTATAGCACCGAAGAGAAGCGGGCTGCGGGGGCCGCGCAGAGAGGAAGAGAAAGAGACAGCGAGGCAGCACTGACAAGCTACACTTCATTATTTTGGATGGTCGGATAGGCGCGATCGGATGCCCGAAATTCGCCGGTTCGTACAGAAGGTGCGGAGGCGTGCGTGATGCGTCGGCCGGTACGATCGGAGGCCTGGTCCGCTGTTGCTCGGACACTTCGAGGAACGGAGTTGTTGGCCATCGATTCCATGCGAGCGGCGCGCGTGGCCATTGATGGACGGAAATAGAACGTTGGGCCAACGGCTGTGCGAGAGTTTACGCGAAAACGCGCGTGGCTCGATTATCGTCGAGTCCAGGAGGGCAGAAGAGACAGAGAGCGGCCGAATGACAGCGAAGCGAAGGGCCGCGTACAGCAGCGGACCGCGGGAACGCGTTAGCCCGCCCGGTCCGGAGGAGGAGGGTACACCGCGGGGCCAGGCTGCATTAGGGAAATGTTTGTACGTGCAAATTCGCGAGGGTAGTCGCCGAATGGTCGGGTGACGCTCTCGTCGCTTTTTGATGCCGGGGGGCGGCTTGCGGCATGCCGGAGGGGGCGGAGAACGGACAGGGGGGCAGCTCTCCTGCCTGCCTCGCTGCATGCCGTTCCCGTGGCTCGATCGCCGTTCCGCCACGTTCGCGACTCCCCGTTTCGGGGTCGCAGTTGCGGTTGACGGGTTCGCGCACAATACCAGCAAAATGCGCATCGCTATCCGCAGTATAGGCGAGAGCGTAGTGGCGTGGATTGGAGAGGGCGGCGAGGAGGGACGACGAGAAGGGCTCGGAAACTCCACTCGATCGTCCGTGTATATATGTACATGTATACACATATATATGTACATATATATTTATATGTACGGTGTATATGTACGTGTATAAAGCAACGTCACGGACCACTCTCCACTTCCGGCAATTCAAACTACCAGGATCTACGCTAAAGGTCGAATTACGACGCCGAGAGCCTCCCGCTGCCCGTGAGAGATCGACGAACGACCGAGTTTACTCAAGTCCGGCTATGAAGGGACGGAGAGAGAAAACCCCCCTCCGGTACAGGGAAGGACATCGACGAAGAGGGCGCGCGCGGCCTCTACGGACAAGGATATCCCTGCTCCGTTCAACTGCAAACATTTGCCCAACGTTCCTCCGGAGTCGAGCAAGCATTACAAAATTGGCTCGTCCCAGTCACACGTACGGGACACAGAGGGACCGGTAGATCGTGTGTGATTCTCTATTCTCGTTTGTTATTGAGCTATCGCTCCGGCGATATCGGAACTACGCTCCTATCTATCCCTTACTGTATATACAGCTAATGTACTTTTTTTTTGTTTCAGAAAGCGGGGAAAAAAACACATCGAGATACGAAGCTCCCTCTCCAGACAGAACGAAACGATATAGAGTAAAAGAATTCCGGTAGCCAAAGAATCGTATTTCTTCCTGCAATGTTTCGTCCCTTGATTGCCTCGCCTCTCGGATCTCTTCCTCTCTGTCTCTCCTCACTCCTTTCGTTCGTGGTTTTAATTAAAAGTTTCTTATTATTCTCATTGTTCGGAAACAAGCACCGTCGACGCGGGTGAGCGGGGGAGGGAGCGCGCTTGCTTTATACGCTTGGACTTTAACGAGTCCTGTTTACAATCCCGTCTGGCTGTGTGCTCGGTGTTGTACTACCCGCCAAAGTCGGCCGTGTTTTCCTATACATCGGTCGCGCATGTACTACCATGTGCAGGTGAATCTGTCCCACCTAAACCAAACCCCCCTCACAATTTTCCTCGTGTATATCGGCTCCCCGTGTACCGGCCTCGTTTACGATTGTTCGCTCGTTATAGGTATACGATAGAGGCGTATCGAAAAAGCTCTTCCGTTGTATACGAGCCCCGGCGCACGGTTTTGTGAATATCGGGACCAATCGGCGTACCCACGCATCTCAATTAATTCCGACCGAACGGCGGGCGGGCGGGCGGACCCGGGGAGGGAGGTTTCATTAACCGGTGGACATCAATTTTTCTTGTAATCAGTAATAAAGCCGGCTTTAAACGAACTGGCCGTGTGTCGAACGCGTGAGGGGGGTCGCGACAGCGGGGAAAAAACAAGAGGTGGAGAACCAGGGAAAATACGAGTCCAGCGTACGCGAGGGAGTCCCTCTGTTCAGGGGAGTCGAAACGCCTGACGCTCGGTTTGTTAAATGAAACAAAGCCCGTTACAACGAATGGGTAATCAACCTCGCTGCAGCCCTGCTCTCTCTCTCTCCCTTTCTCCCTCTCTCAAAGGATGCGGAAAATGAGATAGAATTGCTGGCGTGTTTCGTATTGGTGAAGATAGTATTTTACAAGGTAAAAGCGGACACTGGGAGTCACAGCTGCACGTGGGAGATTGATGGTAAATTAAAATTGATTTTTTTTTCTCGTTTTTCAGACGGCTGCAAACAAAAAAAAAATGAATAAGCTGCTCCGCGGACCGTACGAGGCGGTTAGAGGAATTTCGCATCGTATTCGGAGGGTTGAGGGATCGACAATCAACGCTCCCCTTAGAATTTCCAACGATGCAACGGCGTTCCAACGGATCTCACCTGCATCGGCGTAGTCCTGTTCGCCGAAAATCGCTCTCGGGCCGAAGGCTTCCGGGTTCCGCACTGGGAGAGGCTGCGAACGGGGTGAAACCGAATCGCCCGCGGTTTTTGCCAGTAACGACCTCGGTATTTCTCTGCGAGTGAAATTAACGATCACGGAAGCACCGGGCGCACCTTTTGCCCTCGGACGGGATAAAGCGTCGGAGTTTACGGCGTCCGCACACGTACCGGCTTGCATTCGTGAGAGATAGACCTCTACCTGTACTACCCCTCTTTCGTGGAAACATACCCGAATGCTCGTTCGAACAGCCACGTGTAAACCATGACGTAGATTCTCGATGCCTGTTCGCCGGATTAATTGTCATGGGCTCGATTATTCTTGAACGCGACTCGTCAGAGATTACTGGAAACATTAGCGTGAAACACAATGGCCACAGGACAGGAAGCATCTGGAATTCCGAGAATTTTCAGGTAATAAAAAAAAATGTTCTGGGAAATCGGGGAAGTCAGAAAAAAAATGTCTGACAAAAAAAAAATGATTATTTGTTCAGATAAAGTCAGGGCTTTAAAATCTGAAAATTGTTTCGCTCGTAGGTAACATCCGAGATGACTAAGATAATCTCGGATTTCGTTTTCTGATTCTACCCTCTTAAAGATTATTCATGAGCTCGATTATTCTCGACCTCGTCTTGTCAGAGATTACTGGAAACATCAGCGTGAAACACGGTGCACATCGGAAAGGAAAAACCCAGAAATCCTCGAAATTTCGGGCAATTACATAAATGTTCAGGGAAATCAGGGAAGAGACACGATAGTAATTTACGATACTAGAACGATAAAACTTTTTCTGCCCTGTGTTTGCAATCACACGAATTAAGAAAAAGTTTTTCGCACGAGTATCCCACCAAATTTTACTCCACGCGGTGTGCAAATGGGGGTTTCACGCACGTGAAGCGTCCGTAAAGCTGCCATTTTTGCATCGAGTGAAGTCAAATTTTTTTCCGCTAAAAAAAAAATAATAACTCATTCAGATAATGCCAGGGCTAACAATATTTCGTCAGTGTTATTAGTGGCCGCCGTGCAGAAGGTCGAACTATCAGGTTTCACAAATTGGCTCAAAATCCACCGTTGATAAATAATGACGGAGTATCGAGTGAAGCCGCGAAAGTTTGTAACAGCCGAGATGATTAAGATACTCTCGGATTTCGGTTTCTGATTCCAGTCTCTTAAAGATTGATAAACGTCGCGAGAAACGCCTCCCCCGACTGGCTGGCACGAAGCCCACCGCGGCCGATGTTCGATGTGATCCCGTATTATTATGCGAAACGGTCCCGATATCCCTCCCTCACTCTCCTGGAGCGTCGATAAAAATTCTCCCCGGCACGATTCCCGAGCCCCATCGTATTCCTATTCGCCGTTTCCTCGAGACCATCCCCGAGTGTTCACGTGCTGAGCGCGCAACTTACCTGAAACAAAAAAACAAAAAATTGTCAGTTAAGAATTAAAGCGCATCCTCTCGAACATTGACTATACACGGTTCATAAACAGACACGACTAACTTTACGCGTATATTTGTTATGTTTCAGATAAATAAATCTCCGATCGATCGTCGCGTCTCGAAGGCATGGAGACAATCGCCCGTTCGTCACGCACACTAATTGAAACTCGGGAATTGGAACCCGAGTGACGTTTAACCCCGAGGCCGTGTGGAACGCCGTGAAATGACGTTAGCGCGACGACTTCGTACAAACGAAAGAGGCGCTCGGCTCTGTGCCTCGTCACAAAACACGTTTACATATTCATGGGAGGGTACGGTTCGAGCTCGTTCGCTATAGTCCCGTCGGGGTGTATTAATTCCTAGCACCCAGTTACCCTTCGTCATTTTCCATCTCGCACGGATTTCAGTCTCTCGGCCCTGTACCTCGCTTTTCCCCTCGATCGCTTTTACGACAGCTTGGTCCCTCCGAAGTTCGTGCACTCTCTCGTCGAGATGTCCCACCCTCGTAGCTCGAAAATCTGCCTATCCGACAGACGAGATTTGGAGAAAAGAGCTCGAGAGCCAGTTGACGAAAAGTTGGGAGAAATCTCACTGTAACCGGGCGCGGAGTGGATAATATCGTCACAGCAGATACGTATATTCCCTCGGGACATTCACCTCTTTACCGCGCACTGTCCCGGTGTTCCGAATGAAAATCTTATTAAACCCCGCCGTATTTCCCAGCTCCCCAGGCTCGTCGCCTTCCGAGAACATCGTCACCAATTCTCCACGTCGGTCCGTCAGTTGCCCCACAATCAAATCAGAGCCTCATCGTCGTAAGTATACGAAAAACGAAACAAAAGCAAAAAAGAAAAAACAGAAAAATGAATTACGCGCCTAACAAATCGTACGTGTGGCTCATGTTCTTATGTGCTTTCAGATCACGTTCCCGCAATATTGAATCTTACCAATTGCTCCGGAATAATTCGTCGGTGGTTTGAGGAATATATCGGTGAATACACAGCAGGAGAGCGGAGAGTGGAACGGTGACTGGAGACGCAACACCGACACTCTCGGCATGACAAATTAATCGAGGCAAACCCCGACGCCGCAGTTCCGACGCCAATTTCTCGTCGGCTGGAGGCGTCTAGACGGCGACGGGATATGCTGACCAGGAAACGTTGAGTGACAACGTCTACATCTATCCGTGTTTCATCATTCGTCCTAAGCACACGATCGGGAGAACGATAAGCATTCGCCCTTGCCTGGGGGGTAGCTTCTCTTGTTTACTCGCCGTTGCCACACAGCTCTCTCTATCCACTTCTCGTTAATCGACTTGTCACGGCGAATGAATATTAATCGATTCGCCTATACGGAGCTCGACGAGCACGGAATAATCTGGCAACGCGAACGCGCGGACAGCCCGCGAGCATTGGACCCCTCGATGGCAGTCGATACTCGACGAATAAATAAGCTCTGCTTGTGGGAATAATAAATTTCAGCCAAAGGTTCCCGGGAACTCCCCCGCACCAGCTTCGCTTTCCTGCTCATACATGGCTGCATAAAATATTCGCCAATTCGTTTTTGGCCGCGCAACGGAGAGGCGCGCATAATTAAAGCGCCATGTGTGCGGGAGGTCCGCGATAAATCTACGGGATCAGCAATAACGTCGTGGGAGTCTTGGCGCGCGAGGGCTTAGCCCCGTCGACGAGGAGAGCGCGGTCTGCTTCTGCCCCTGCTTCAACCACTTCGCCACCGCTAGGGAACCTGGATGCCTACCACTCGTTGTCGAGGTCCGGTGAAGAACGACCTGGCATCAAGTCGCGAGAAATTATGCGAACGTTCTCGCCTTCCTTCGAGATCTCTTTCTTCCTCCCTCGTCCTAAAATCCAGTGGGGACCCGAGGTGTCTAGACTTGGCCTCGGTACGTATTCGAAGCGATTTGCGAGAATTCGCTTGACAAAAAGTCACGAGAATGGCGCAATAGGAGGGAGAGGGAGAGAGAGAGAGAGAGTGAGAGTGAGAGTGAGAGCGGGACTTCGGGATTTACATTGGTAATGCGCGTGGAAAGCGAGCGAGTTTCCGGGGGATGGATGAAGCGGTGCGGAGCGAGAGCGAGAGCGGGGTTGCCCGAGCCAAACTGGGAGAACCGAGCAGTTACCCCCGGGGAGGAGTGACGTCGTACGTCTTCAATTTTTTTTTTTACTTTCTTTTTTTTCAGAGCTCCACCATCGCCCTCGCACTCGGGATCCTCGACCGTTTTTTTCTCTCGTGACTGGAGTCTTCGCGGTTAAAACACCCCAGCGGGAATCGTAAAGTTTCATCGAAAGCGGCTCGATCGCCGACGGCCTGCGCGCTGCCCTCGAGCTGGGGAGAGTGGAGGAATACAGGCTAGTGGGTAATGCTGGCCAGACTTACCTTGTTACGTACACCGGGACAAAACAATTGAGTCCAATTTCGTTGATTTACTCGGTCTGTACGTGTTCTAACGCGATTTGAAGACTTGATCTGTTACTCATGGAAGAATCGCCGGACTTTGAGAGGTGAGCCATTGCGGAGAATATATTTTGTAACGTAAGTGAGTGCGCCGAACACTTTTATTTCGATTAATTTGCTCAATATATATTTTTTTTCCCGTAGGTGAAAACTTTTTGCCTTTTTCCCGACATTCCATTCTTCGCTGCAGTATTGAGGGAACACGATTGAGTCTAAGTCCATCGTCGTGCTTGATCTGGATATGTATTTTAGCGCTATTTGCAGACTCGATATGTTATTCATTATCGAAGATCCAGACCTCGGGAGGTCATTTATTTGTATAAAATATATTTTGTAATGTAAGTAATTACGCCAAACACTTTTATTCAGATAATTCTGCTCAATATTAATTTTTTCCCTAAGGTGAACATGCTGTCCTTTTTTTTCCGGCACTCCACTCTCCCCCGCAGCATCCCAGGTCGGCGCGATGAGGTGTAAGAGGACAATTGCATACAGACGCGGCTGAGAGTGCCATCAAAGAATTCAGTTGTCCCCGGAGCTTTACCAAGATCCCCGCCCCGAGGAGCTTCAGTTTACAACAGTCGAGAGAACTTCGCCGGAGACATTCAACCGGCTAGAAGGTAACCCTCGGAATGATTATACAGCAACATCCCGCTCGTTTATCATTCCGGCTGTGGCCCCCGAGCAGTGGCAGCCAGCTCGATCTGTCTCCTCGCGGTAAGATGGCCAACCCCTTATGGGTTCGCGGAAAGGGTAGTATGCCGGTCCGCGGACCGCTCTCAGCCGCATCTGGACGGCCTCCAAAAGACCAGGACACCCCGGAATATCTTCGGGTACAGCGGCGAACCAGCCCCGACTTCATAAATCCCCCCCCGCCCTGGACCTCTCCTCCTCCGAGAGCCAGGAGCCGCGTAACTGTTTCTAACCAATTATTATAAATAAAATGTGGCGAGCCGTAATGACAAACGGCAGAAGCGGGAGAGAGCAGCTCGTTGGATATAGCTCAAGGGAAGCTCTCCTCGCGAATGGGCTCCACGCCATCCGGACCCTCTCTCTCTCTCAGCGCAGACCGCAAGAAACGACTTCCAGTCGACTCCTTCGCCCATCGTCAAAAATCTTTTATCGTATATCGTTGAGAAAAAAAAACAACAAAAACGTTCCTGGACTACTGTGCACTTATCCGATTGGCAGAGAGTTCCACAAACGTTTTTCTTTTTTTTTTTTACTTCCAACGTTATTAATCGGCAAAACGATTCGTAACGCATTACGGATACTGAACGATAAAAACAAGTGGAACGGAAACAGCAACAACAAAAAAAAAAAAAACACACACCGAGATTGAATGTACGAAAGCCTGTAGAATTGATAAATCCGGCGGTGCTTCATCAACGCGCGGAGGAGGCTGAACACTCGCGTGATCGTTGCTGCGCCTCATAGCGGGAGGTGGGCTAATGGTACCCGAAGGAATCAACGTTGAGTGTTACTTCGCTTGGCAACCGGCGACTACTCGTAAATAAGGCTGAACAGCTTGTATCGCGATTAAGGCCGAGGCATATTACATTTGTCAGGACCGAGGGCCTTCCTCTCCACCCTCCAGAGCCCAGTTGTTATTTAGAGGCGCCGGAGCAGATGTCTCTCATTCTGGCATAGAGTTTTCTGGCACTATTCGCCGAAACCGAGCACAGATATGAAACTTTTCTTCGCACAATAAGAAACTCTCCCCGGGAGGTTTAAACCTCGTTGAAAAGCGACTTTCGTCGCGCGGAGGGCCGAAGGATGCGGAACGGAACTGATGAAGTCACATTTTTGTACCGTTCGCCGTCACGGTTTTTCACAGCCAGCGCAATAGGACGTTAAGGGATAAGATATAAATAAAAATAAAAAAGAGTTCTCGGCAAGCTCGAGATTCCTTTTTGTACGTCGCTTGTCGTGGAAAAGACGGTTCCAAAGGCGAAAAGCATGTGAGAGGCATGGACGGGCCGTGCAAGCCCTGAAGAGTCAGCCTACGGTCCGTAAAGCGGGTAACTTTGCGTTCAACTCGTCAAATCCGGCGAGCTTAGCTCGGTCGCGCGTGTCTCTAATGTACATCGCCCAGCCTGGGTGCTATATCTCTTCTCGCGTAAAGTGTGTATATATATCTGTTGCAGGTGGGATGAGTGACGAGGTCGTGAAGAGCGGTGTATACGGAAGGTCTACAGAGAGCGGGAGGTGAGGGTTCAAATCCTTTCACAGTGAACACGCTCTCTCATCTAACACGGCGAGAGGCGGCGGTTGACGCTCAACTGAAGCAACGACGGTGAACGCTTCCGGCCCCGTCAGCCGGCCCGTCGCCCGCACACAAACTCCATCCACCGGCGGAGAGCGGGAAGGAGAGAGGAAGAACCAGCCATCCCCCTCTCGACTCTTCCGCGAGACGCGGCACGCCATCCGCTTTACGGCAATTTGCTCGATAAAGTTACCCCGGAGGCCGCCTCACCTCGGCGAGAGGACGCGCGAAGACGTCGTTGCGTCGCGCGCCAACGAAACGAAACGAGGACGATGAGGAGAGTCATCGCCGGAGCGAGACTGCTATGACGCCGACGAGACGATGTTTGTTCAACAAATCTACGAGTCTACGGTGTACTTCGACTCTCCGCCCGACATAACGCGACGGATACCCCCGTTGCCCTACGTAGATCGTCGGCAAACTTCTCCACGCTATCGATGAGAGGGCACTCGCCGTCAAAGATACTCGAAATCGTGCAAAGTTCACGAAATCAGTTTACTCTCGGGGCGGATAAGCTTCACAGGAAATAAAAAGGTATCTCCGACAAACATTTCTATCCGCCAAGATCAATTTTGTTTTCCTCCTTGATTTTATAGTTTCGTTTTTTTTCAACCTGTTTTTAAGATAGTAAATTGTAAAATTTGCAGGAAAGAAATTGTGGAATTTTTGTTAAATGTTCGAATTTTCGATTTTTTTTTTTTCAGCGAAGACGAATGTGTCGAATTGAATGGTTGTACACACATTGGGGTGCCAACTTGTGCGAACTTATTAGGCCTCGGTGGTGAGAGCTAGCAGTTGCTTGCCGAGCACTCGTCCCTCGCCGCATATAGGAATCGTTGCTGGCGCGCATTGCTTCCCCCCTCCGAATACGTGAGTCTACCTTGTATCCAGAGTACGTATGTACGTGCGGCCGAGGGTATGCACGAGCGGCTCGAGAGAATGTAACTTTGCGACGTTACACCACAAACACGCCGAAAGGGTGCGAGCACGGTTACAAGCATTGTACCTAACCGCTTCGCTACTCCCCACACTCGTTACGACAAGATGTGCTTCTGGCTTTCGTTGCACGCGCGTGCACGCTATCCTTGGCTCATACCTTCTGCGCTTTCCAAGGCACGAGAAAGTTAAGCCGCAATTACTCCCCGCTGTTAACTCTCGCTCCTCTCTCTGCGCTGTGGGGAATCGACTGCACACCCGCCTATCCACGGAAAAATCGGATTTATTTTCATTTGATTTTTGTCCATGAAATCCAGCTTTTTTTCATGGAAAAAAAAATATAGACGAGTTTTTCTATTGTCTCGTCGCATACTTTCTGCGCTTTCCAAGGCACGAGAAAGTTAAGCCGCAATTACTCCTCTCTGTTAACTCTCGCTCCTCTCTGTGCATTGTGGCAAATCGACTGCTCTCCCGCATATCAACGCGAACAGTGGATTTATTTTTGTATATGAAATCCCATTTTTTTTTAAATTTATTTTTAATAGAGAAAAAGATCGAAGAGTTTTTTGATTGTCTCATCTAATTTAATTTTGTTGCCGAACTGATTCGCGTTTATTCTGGGAAATTGAATTAAAAAGGGTAGGGTCAGATGCACCGTCCTCTCGGCAATGGGAGATTCACTCCGTTATGTACCGCCGAATTCCCGAAGAATATTTTGGTACAAACAGTGAAATATTAATCGTTTCGCTATATAAGACGTCGCTTTCTTGTTACAGCACGTTCCACGGCGAATTACGGTTATGACGTTGAACGGATGGCTCCGTGGGATTATATACGTATTCACGGAATACGGGGAGGGCTCGACTTATCGCAGACGGGTCGATGGCCCTCGTAACGTTCAAAGCGTCAGAGACGCGATCTCACGAAGGAGCAGCAGCAGCGGCCGCAGGAGAAGCAGCTTCGAATCCAGCTCTCGTACAGGCCATGAGAGACATCGGTGCCGATTAACGGAAGCATTCGCGTAACTTTGGCACAACGATCACCGCTGTAAGTCGAGATCCCTTTTTTATTTTTTTTATTTTCGCACCTCGTCGACGAGCTAAACTACGTCAACATTTCTCTCCACTGATGGCGAAACGATAGCGCTCTGGATAGTCTTTCAGGGCGTGAATCGTTAGATTTTATTTTAATTTCGTTAACGAAATTTTTCACACCTCGCAGATCACGCTTCCGTGTAAAGTGCGCCGGCGAGCATTCCCGGTGCCGTCATCAGCGCGCGGGAAAAGATCTACAGCAGGCGTGAAGAGCCTCACCGGGGCGTCTCACTCTTTGAGACGGTTTCCACGTGGTTTCACTCGTCGCCCAGCTTCCTCCCATTAAAGTACGACCATCACCGTCGTCGTGCACGTAGTGTATACAAGAGAGGAACGGAACTAGGGGGAACGGAAGCTCGTGAGCGAACATCCGCGAGGTAAAAGAGCCTCGTGTCTCGTACGGTTTTGGGACGAAAATAATGAAAATGGAAGGTGTAGAACGGGGTTTCGGGTGAATCGGAGGGAGGTGTGGGCGGATAGGAGCGCAACACAAAATATCGACAAGATTACATCGCACAGTTTCTGTAATGCGGATGGAAATGCGATGGTAAAATATTCCGGGTGTACGAATTAAAATGACACCGAAACATATACGCGACGGGGATGCGGAGCGCAGCCGAGTGAAAGCCCCGAGATATAATACACACTGTGCACATACTCGTATGTATTTATGTATAAATTGTTTATCAACGGGCGAGGCTCGCGCGAACGGTTATTATACGCACCAGTCGTATCGGCACGTATCCGCTTGAATTCACGTGCCGACGTAATATCTACGCCGTGCCACCCTCTCCATCCCCGGGTTACCCCGAGACCGAACTCACAATTTTCCTCGGTGGCATACATACCGGCGTTCATTCAACCACCAATCGTCCGGCCATCGAGCTAATAGAAGTCTGCGCGTTTTCGATACAGAAACAAGGGAGGGAAAACACGGTGGGAAGGGAAATCGCGCGCAGGGCGAGGCTGTTCCATGGATTCATCGAAAATTCACAATGTTTATTCATACAAACGCGCATGTAATTATTTTTAGCGGTTCTCGACAGCCGATTCGAACTTTGAAACGCGCGCAGGTCCGTTCTCCTGCCATTTGATTATCGGGTCGTCCGGGATAAGAGTACAAATTCGAAAGCCATCGGCGCGATTCGTCGGTCGAGCGCGTACAATCAATGCGATGAACGGCGAGCCACGTTATTTTACAACTTTATTCTTCTGAATCGTCAGACTTCTGAATCTTTATTTTTCTGAATCGTCAAACTTCCGTAACTTTATTATTCCGAATCTTCATTGAGGCGAACTCTTTGGAAACAGTAGTTGGTTGAACGTTATTCCTTCGCATCGTTGTTTAACTGAACTTCATTTTTCCGAATAATTATTTCACCGAACTTCATTTCCCTGAAACGTTAAACCTCCAAACGTCGAGTCGCGTAATTATCATTTTTCCGAGTAGCATTTGTCCGACAAGTCATTTATTCATATCGATTCGTACTAAGCGTTAGATTATTTACGAATAGATATAATAGAATAAAGTATCGGAATTTTGACAATTCGCAAAAATTAATTTTCGCAAGATTGACGATTCAGAAGAAGTAAGTTCGAATACGTGATTTTCGACCACACGTCAATTCCGCTAATTGAACTATTTGTGGCACCGATGAGCGTACATTCGAAACAAAGAATGTGAAAAAAAGAAATAATAACATTTATTGAAATGTAAAAACGTCGGAGAAACTTAAGCTCGAATGACACACGGTTTAATAGCTTCGATTATTCGTTTGCCTCGATGGATAGAGCTGAGGAGAGACCGCGACGGAGTAAAGCATGGGGTAGGGGCAGGACGATTGAAAATATAATTGAACTTCTGTGGTCGTAGGCTTCCTTCGCTCCGCTATTAATATTATCGGTTGGGGCAAGGAAGGTATAGAGTCCTCATTCTTTTTCTCATTCCGCTCAGCCTCCCGCTTCTTTTGCCTCCTCCCCCCTCAGAGTACATTTTTCATTACTGGTGCTTTCGGTGAAAATTCGTTAAATTCGGAGCACGGCCGGCCTTGGGGTTTCCCACCCTCACCGATCTCGAACGATTATATTACCACCGCGACGATGGGCTATGAGAGTTCGAGGGGTCGCGAGGAAGCAGAGCTCGTTGCTCTCGATCGAGCATAGAAATTAATTAATATTCATTCCCCCCCGCCTCCCTGCAGAAAATTATAGCCAACAGAGTATAATATAATAAACTTATATATATAAATATTGTTTGTTCCAGCAGAACGGAATTTCATCGCGGGTACGTCATGGACTGCGAAATGGGGAGCGGCTCTCGACGAGCATCTCCGGTGGACGGTCGAGCGCGATTAATATTTTACCGCAGCGAGTGAGAGCAGAAGCGCGTGTCGCGAACAGCGAGATATTTATTTCCTTTGCCGAGGAAGAACCCACCGTGCGCGACTGTACACACGGAGGAGGGGTGAGAAGCAAAAAAAAAAAACAAACAAAAAAAAACAAGTGCGGGGCACGTCGTCGGCTGAAGTATGCGAGGGACGGAGCGAGGCGACGCTAACAGCCAGTAGCAGCAGTGGCAGCAGCAGAGTCATTAATCTCCGTGTTATTCTCTTCTTCGCGCTCGCGAGAGCGCTGCCGGCGGATATGAAAGTGGGCTTAAGCGGGTCGAGTCGGCTAATCCGTGCCGGTCAACATGCCGGACAAAGCCCGAGCTCCACTCGTTTATGAATAACCGAGAGCCCTTTTTTTTTTTTTTTTTTTCTTCGCCCTAGGACGTATGTGCCACGTTCTCACGTTGCTCGGGCAGACGAAGTGCACGGGGTCGACGCTGCTCTTCAGCATCGTACGGAGAGCGGAGACTGCGAGAGAGCACCGGGAATGGCGTATAAATCCGCGGGGGCTCGGAGAACGACGAAAGAAGGAGTCCGCACAGGAGAAACCCGGAGCTCTCTTGCTTCCTCCCTCGAGTGTCTGACTCCGGTTTATATAAAGAGAGAAATAGAGACGGAGAGTGTCCGGACGGGGAGGTAAAAGTAGCGCGAACGAACGAGCTTGAAATGTGGGTACACACTCGTAGCCCGGGGCCATTACCAACCCGCGAAGCACTGTGAAGGCGACGCGTTTGAATGGAACGACGCGAGTTACACGGCTCTCGCATTACTTTAGACCCCGCTAGATTTATTATCGCCACACCGTGCGGTGCGCCGAGCGGGTCTGGTGGCGGACCAGTCGAGGAAAGACTCGGTTCTTAACCTACTTCCGTCGAGGAGAGAAGCCTCTGGATGCGGTCCGACCCGAGGACGGAACCGTTGCCACTTCGCCGCCCGCGAAGAGAATTCACCGCAGCTCCGGTGACTCGGAATTGATGCGAACGTTTCTGGGACTCCTCGGACACGACGATTATTCCCGCGACGAAGAGGAATCGGACAATGGAGGAGGAGATACACGGAACGCGCTTCCTTTCGCTATTTCCTTTCAGCACAATTATGATTAATCCGACGTGGGAAAGAGGCATCAATTAAATTCGCGTTCTACGAGGATGAAAAGCTCCTGCGGCTGCGAGCCAGGCTTCGCCATCCAGGGTGGATCGCGGCTCGGCGATATCTTCTATCTGTCTGCGGGAATATAAAAGGAACGAACGTCTTCATCTTTTCGTTCGCCTTGCACGAGCCCCTAACAAGTCTTCAGCGAGAGAGGGACAGATCGGAGCGCGTTCTAGCAGCGTCGCCGGTTTTTTTTTTCCTACCCCCGTCTCTTCGTATTATGAAAGTCGGCGCTCGACGATACGTAGAGCGACAGAGGTTTTTTTTTTTTTTTCGTGTACCGCGAGCGGTAAAATTTAACGAGGGTACGTCGAGGCGGGAGGGAAGAGATGTAAAAAAAGCAAAAATACCGCCTAGCAGTGAAAAGAAGAGACACGATTAGAGATAAATCCCAGAGGGATGCGCGAAGGCGCGGTTCCAATTACTCGGAGAGTCCTTCCGTTTACCGGCCGCAGAGTCGAGCTTTCGCTTGAACGAGCAAAACGCGAACTTTTCTGATGGTGGATTTTTTTTTTTCTGAGTTGTAGGACGCGTCTCTCCGGAGTCCCCGGCGCTCGATTCCAACGCCGCTGTTTGCCGCCGCTCGGTACAGTGTAGCCGCGAGTAAACGCGCATTAGGCAATATTAAAAGTCGCTTATAGGTGCCCTCCGCGCCGTCCCGAACGGCAACCCCCCGGTGCACGCGATCGCTCATAAATATTTGGGCGCCGTTGTACAATACGCGCATATATGACTACCTCGCGAGGGTAGTTGGACCAGGCAGTAGAATACGTAACGAGGAAAAGACGCGCGTTCGCGACAAAAAAGAAAGGTTTGTACATTTAACAGATATTTCTTGTCCGCGAAAGTCCACAATTTCTTTTCTTGTTTATCTTCCAATTTATTTTTGTTTTTCTAACGAACCGTAACTTTTAGTAAAGAAAAAAACATTGTAAAATTAACAAGAAAAAAAGTTTCTTTCGTTTTTAGACAAAAAAAAAGTTCGTTAAATATTCAAACCTTTCTTATCGTGTAACACTATGCAAGTAACGCTGTGAAGAACATGTTCGTGTTTATGTTTATTGAGAATAATAAATGCATAGTAAATGCATACAATTTTGGATAAACAATTCAAAAAAAATTAGCACTTATTTGACTAATGTGCCATGCTATCTTAAGTACCAAAGTTTCGTTACTTCCAATTTTGTTTATAGTTATCTCCCTTTGACGATATCAGTTGTTGCGATTAACTGTTGTTAACGCTGGCCGCAGAATCGGCGATCTCGGCGTTACTTGCATAGCGTATTCCGCGAGGAAGCAACGGGAAACAGCGAATGTACATCCGGTCTGTGTGTGCGTGTGGGTGGGTGTGGGTATGAGCGCGACTAGTCAACCGCTTAACTAGGCTACCTACATTTCGAAGCTCTGCGGCGTATTATAAACGTTCATAGCAGCCCTTCCGCCGGTGAATCCTCTCACTCCACTCGCCGTTTATATCTCTCCTGTACGAGCCGCGAGCGTCGCATGTATCCGCCATCGTGTTCACGTGGAAAATACAACGCCGCATACCGCCACCGACACAGCAGAACCGCCATCCGGCAGCCAGTATTCCTCGTTCTCGTCGAAACGTTTTAATTAAATGTGAACAGTTTTTAATTGCACGCGACGAGCTATTCAAGGGGGCTGGCGGCGTCGAGTAGCATTAATTTCGAAGCATTGTCCCAGTTACTTGGTGACATGCCGGTCGTTCTATTTCTCTCGCTCGCTCTCCCGTCCGGCGAACTCCACCGGGGATTCATCGATCCGATGTGATTTGCATCGACGAAAATATGCACATTGCGTTTATTCGGTAATTCCACATCGAAATCTCTCGACGGGCCGGCGTGTAACTCGTTGGCGAATGATTGCTAGATTGAATTTATTTTTTGCGTTACGCACCCCACGAATATAAATTCTTTTATTTTTTTATGTTAAACCCTAGGAAGCCTTTAGAATGAAAAGTGTCCTTAAAAGTTTTTTACATTACGGTCAAAGCTTATCTGGAAAAGATTTATTCGAAGTCGGGTTACGATTTTCCATGGCTCGTTAACGATACTGAATCCCAAACGTTAATCTCAACATTTTTCGTTTCAGATACGCAATAACCGGTCGACGTGATATTCTGCAAGGTACATGGTGGCAGGGACTTCTGTCGTTGGCAGACAATACACCATCCGCAGAAGACTCGCCGAATCAGTTGACGACGATAATGACGGTGACATGACTTCGACGCGAAGTCTCAACTGTACGAAGTCACGGAGTTCCTCAACCTCCTTCGACGTAAGTTCACACATACACCACCCCAAAGAAGAAAAAAAATTATCGCCTTTGTGCCTCGAGAGCCGAGGGTTCCGGTCGAACCTTACCCATTTCATCCGGAACATTCAGTTTCAGCTCGCGCGGCACGACCTTGAGTGAGCCCTGACGCGTTTGCGTAGTTCGGCGGTTCCCTCGAGAGAAATACGTGAACACCAAGGGAAAGCCATTTCGCCACAGCCCTCGTACCTTATCGGATATCAGAGGGAGGAAAACATTCGTCGCCCGATGGTCCACGAAGCACGGAGGTAAATCGCCGAGAGTGAGAGCATCGACGAGCGCAGCGAAGGAGCTCTGCGAGACAGAAGAAGAGAGTAAACGGCTCGCTCGAGTTCACAGAAAGAAAGAGAAAGCCACTACTATTACTACCCACCACTACGGAAACAAACCCCGAAGAGTCGTGAGACACAGCGAGGGTATCGATCGTTTCCACCGAGAGGGAAGGTTTCTTTACGCTCGGTCGGGCATTTCGTTAACGCCGAGCTAAGAGCCGAGAGCTCGTGTAACAGGATCCTTGCAGAAAGCGCGTCTTGGGAAGGTGGCGGAGGGTCGTGAATTTTATGGTGACGACCCTGGGCGGTCCCTCGATTCTCCGGGTCCCTGTACGCGTGCACGCGGGGGCTTTCGGATGGTGCCGGAGAGGATCAGGAAGAAGAAAGAGAAGAGAGGACGGGGGACAGTGAACCTGGTATATCGATCGAGCGGCGGCAAGTTCAGGGTCGCAGTGACTCTCTCAATATACATCGCTCTCGCTTCCGCCACCCTGGCGCAGGCGAGCTTTCGCCACCCTCGATTCAACCTCTCGCTACCGCCGTCGGAATCCGCCCTCTCGTCCGACCGCACGTTTTCAACCCTCCGCGAGCAACGCTTTCCACTGAATTCTCTCGCTCGCGCTCGAACCGGGAAGGTGCACGTGAACTCTTCACCGACAGGCACAGCTGTTTGCATACATACGCGTCCAACCCTCCCCTCGAACCTCCCCTGCGAGACGAGCAAATAATAACCTTGCGATGACTCGCACTGTCCCCGCCGCGCCATCCACCCCGTTTCCAACCTCCTCTCACACCGAACCGCTCTCCATAGGATTCCACGGCACGCGGCTCTCACCACCGGCAGACACTGGTCTTACTCCGGCGTTGCTCCTTCCTACCATTTTCGCACTTTATACCTGCGGCCGTCTCGCGTTCACGATTCTTTTCCTTTCTTTTTAACATTTATTTTTTCTCTTTTATTTCCAGTTTCTACGGCGAGGAATAAGAATGCACGACGGTCAACTGAATAGGCCTGGCTTCTCAGACGGCTTAAAACTGTCTGCGGTTGCGGAGAGAAAGGGAGAAGAAGAACCCCTTCAGAAAACGCTTGGCTCGGCGCTCGCCTCGGCGGTGGAAGAAATACACGAGGGCCGGGCTCTCTTTCTCTCACTCTCTCTCGGGGCCGTATCGACTCGTACTCCGCGCAATATTTCACAATATCTTGAGAAGTGGAGCAAGAATCAACAGGTGACGGGTGGGAAACGTTATCGAATAGATTCGCAGCCGTCGGATATACAAGGGGAATAATATTTAATTTATCACGAATATATTATTTTACAGGATGTACGGGGGAGGTTTCAATTCGCGGAACTGGATACGTGCCTCAATTTCGTTGCCAGAAAAGGAGATTGGTATCGAAACACTGCCGGGACGAATTATGGCAGGCGTTTCTATGAGCGCCGACGGGGTGGGCGGAGAAGCGGCGAACGCGCGAAGGGGCCGAAGAGATAATACATTGGCCTACATATCAGAAGCCGCTCCCCGCGATGGTCCAATGCAACGGCCGAGAAAAAAGAAGCTATAATGGAGCAAAGGACCGTAAGCAGAAGCAGAAACGAAAAAGAAGGAAAGCGGTCTCTCTCGCCGACGACGGAGTTCGGGGAAAGAAAATTGAATCGAGAGTCACGCTCGGCGAGGAAACGTTTAAGGCGAATTACAATCCCAGCCGGCGGCACGACGGGACGCGATATTTCGTCGATTTCCATTCGGTAGTCGAGGATAAACTTGGCCCGGCTGCCGGTGGGATATAGTATAGTGGTACCCACTGAGCCACCCCGGTTCTATACTGTTAGGAACGAGCGGCTTCCGACTTATATACCCCGTACTCTCCATAGCCCGGGTTGAGCCGGCAGCGGCTCTCTCACTCCCGATACTCCCGTCCGCGACTCTCCGCGTACTCTCGGCGAGCGCGGCGTGTATACTACTCTTTCCCTTTTCGCAGTTCGACGTCGGTGAATTGAAATTAACATAAAATCGAAATGCCGGGAAACTTGGCGCATAAAGAGTCAACTGCCCAAGTTCGTTGAATGCCCGGGGTGGAGAGTGAAGAGTTGGAGCCGGAGAGCGAGAAAGGGACGAAAGAACGCGACTGCTTGCAAGGGTGGTTACTCAACGGATGCGACTTCGTCGAGACTCCGGGCATGCTCCGTCGGCTTGAAAGGAGTTTCTGCCTCGGGCGGCAAAACCCAAGAGTCCAACGGGGAGACTTTGCTCTATGCGAGCGGTAGAAACGGGCAGCGTAAAAGGCTCCGGTAATAATTAGACGAGTGCTCGGGGTTTCCCACCCCTCGGTTGATTCGAAGAATCGGTAACTCGGACTTGAATAGATACATACGTCTCGGCCGGGTTGACGGCTTCCGTGGCGTTTCTCATCCCAGTCCACGCGATAGGATCAGCTATTTTGTTATAAAAGCTTCGACAAAACGCCTCCTTACGTTGATAATTTTTATTATGATTTTATTCGATTAGCCGTCCGGTTGCTAAAAGCTCGATTGTACAATATCGAGTGGTATTGAAGGGTTTTTTTTCTAAATAATTCGGTCATAAATACGTTTTCTAAATGTTTCCACGGTCGATCTCGAACGATCGATCGTGGAAGCAATTTTTTCGCTGAACTGAAAGCGAAAATTCCTTTTTTCCAGATCTGAGACCAATGGATTTCCTCAAGTTCGATTCAGAGGAGACATGGACATCTCGATCCCGAGTTACTCCGTACAATTCGTAAAGTACAGGAAGCCGTGAAGCGCCAAGAGAAGCAGGAAGGTGGGGCGGGAGGGGGGTAACCATCGCCGTCGTCGTAGTCGTCTAGCTCGGCAGGCACGCTCGGCCGGAAGATCACGTAGCACGATAATGGTCGCCTTACCGTTCCTTATCGTTTCCAGGCGACATTCAAAATCCTCGGCCATTACCACCGAGGCGAACGGGGCCGACGCGTCGCTACCCTTTCGGCTTACACTTGGCTTTTGTATTGGTATCTATACGCTACGTGTACCTCGGCCATCTATACATACACACACACACTCACACACCGCACACCCGAGATTCAAATAGCGTTGAGAATATGCGATTGCAGACACGGCCGTCGACAGATTATTTCGTCTTTCTATTCGATCGGTTGGTTCGATTTTCGCCGAACGGCTATACTCTCCACCCTCGCGTTATAGCTTCTTCGAGAATGGTAGACTCGCACACTCTGTCCTAGAAAAGCACCCTTTCTATTCCCCCTTGTAGCGAGTACGTGAGCGAGGAACACGAGTATCCATTACACGCGTTATATCTGTTATCATGCACGAGCACCGCATCTCCGGCGAAATAGTCGAGTCGACGATTGGAAATCGATAGGCATATGCGAGTGTGTATCGTATCCGTGGACTCTCCGAGAGCGCTCTTTCTCTCCCTCTCTGTACCACTCTGTACCTCTCGCTCTGTGCCCCATTCTCCGTTCGTCTGTTTTTCTTTTCCTCATTTTTCTCCGGCATTGCTGTTTCACTCTCGACACCCAGACAACGCCTATTCTACTTCACGTTCGATATCCGTTACTTCTCCGAGAGTGAAGTGTGCTCTTTCCTACCGGTAGGCTGAGAAAAAAAGCTGTCTGGTAGATGCGAGATACAACGGTCGAAGGGTTGGATTTTTGTTTTCTTCTTTTTATCTTAAGATCTAAAAAAAATTCACGGCACGGAACGTGTATCGAAATAATCGAGGGTACCATTGTCGATTCACTCGATCGTTGATGACCCGTCAAGAGAGGCTGAAGCTGGAAACTATTTCGCATCAAAATTCAGTTGACCCAGAAACGAATTAATTTTTTTTCTTCATGGTAATAAAAAGCTGATATCGAATTCTTTTTTAGCTAGAAGAAATATATCGAATTTTGCGGTTTGGAACACCCAGACAACGCCGATTCTAATTCGCGTTCTATATCCGTTACTTCTCCGAGAGTGAAGTATGCTCTTTTCAACCCGGTAGATTAAGAGTAAAAAAGCTGCCTGGTAGATGCGAGATGCAATAGTCGAAGTGTTGGCTTTTTTTGCGTTTTTTTCATCCAAAGATCTAAAAAAAATTCACGGCATGGAACGTATATTGAAATAATCGAAGGTACCATTGTCGATTCACTTGATCGCTGATGGACCGTCGAACGAAGCTGAAGTTCGAAACTAGTTCGCAAAAAAGTTCAGTTGACCCAGAAACAAATTAATTTTTTTCCCCTTGGTAGTTACCGATTTCCAGCTTGAATTTACAAAGCTGATATCGAATTCTTTTTCAACGAGGAGAAATGCATCGAATTTTTTGGTCTGGAACATTTACCCTGACCCTTCTATTTTCCACAAAAAAAATTTCAGGGATTATCCATTTTATCATGCTTTTCTTAGAAAAAAAAAAACTTAAATTTTAATTTTGCATTAATTCTAGGAAATGCATCGGTGGTTGGAATTCTGATGGTGCTGGTCGTACGTAACACACCGTCTCCGGAGGTTTCCCTCGTGACGAGCACGTCATCTTCGTCATCGTAGTCGCGTCTCTTCGTCCGATCGTTTAACCCCGAAGTCCCCTCGTCCAACGACACTTAGCGAAGCCCTAGAACAAAGTGCTCGTAAGACAGTGAGTCGTTTTATCATCTCTCTCGGAGCGTCCTTGGTACGTTGTTACATCCATCCCATCCTCCCCATCGGCCGATGAACAAAAGAGTTCGCGATCGTTCTTCGTCTCCCGATTTTCTCATTCTAACTGACGATTTTTTTTTCTTTACAGATTCCGTCGTGTCTTATCAGGAATTAAGACTAGCTATTATGATGGTCCATGTATAGCGCGAAGATGAGAATCGAGACCTCTTCTCCCGTTGCGTGCCTCCGAGAGGGCGCTTCATTAATTCCCGGCAGCGAATCGAGCGTCGAACAAAGAGTCAGCTCCGCACCATCATCATCAGCTATATCCCGCCTGCCCTGGGTGAACTCTCACACTCGTACGACTTGCGTATAGACGGTTACTCCGTTCTCCTATGCCCTCGCGCACACGTCCGCCTAATAAACTGCCGGTGGTTTCTTGTCGCCAGGGTAGCTGCAGAAGGCCTGTTCGCATCGCCGGGGCTCCGGTACACACTGTCATCAGTCTTCATTACGAAACAATGGCGTGGCTCTCGCCCTCCTCTGGAAGGGTGGCGCGGGAGCGTCGGCGTCGCGGCGTTAACAACTCACTCCTGGCCTCGAGAACGACGCATCGCGGGGGTGCATCCCCCGTATATACGAAGGCCGGATGTCGCCCAACGGAATCCACCAGCCGAGGCGATTAAGAGGACAATGGTTGCTCTCTCTCTCTAGACGAACACGCCATGCGTATCGTACAGAGGATACGCTATCTGCCGAGTTTGCCGGCTCGCTTGGCGATTAGCAGGACCTCGCGCCAACGTCGATGTTTCACGTCCTGGGGTTCCGAGACCTCGTGGGATTTACACGTTACCGGATCGATGGTCTTTCGCTGGTTCGATTTTTTTTTTTTTTACTTTCATGCCTATTTTTCAATATCAATGAGCTCAGTGGCTCTTTAAGTTAGTCCTTGCGAATAGTGTTCACTTCGCATAAGTTTCAGAGAAGTGAGAGGAAATCCCAAACACTTCTAGATGGTATAAAAATCTGAAAAAATCAAGCATACTAAAGGTACTGAAAAGATTAACTGTGCACAATACTAATTCCAAAATGTTATCAACAAATTGATGAAAAATGAAATTGTTTAACGAATCTCCCGGGAACCTAACTTTTTTTAATGAATATGATTCGTTTATTTTTCTGCATACGTATTAATTTTTTTAGATTTTTAAATTCACTTTAAATTTTATGACTTGTAAACATTTTCAAAGTGAAAACGTGAAAAAATTCAAAGTGAATTGAAAAATCAGAAAAAAATCATGCGTAATCAGAAAAGTGAACGAATCGTTTTTATAGAATAAAAAGTTAGGTTTCCGGAAGATTTGCTCAACAATTTTATTTTTCGTTAATTTGTTAAGAACATTTTGGAATTATTATTTTGCAAAATTAATCTTTTCAGCACCTTTAATGTGCTTGATTTTTTAAAATTATTATATCATCCAGAAGTGTTTGCAATTCGCTCACATTTCTCTGAAACTCATTCAAAGTGAACATTATTCGCAAGGACGACCTTAATTCGTAACGCGCGATATTTACAGCTCTGGTAAAAAAAATAATTTCCTTTGAAAATATCTTCAATTTTAATCGACAAAAGATGCGGATCAAATTCCACGAACAGTTAATGCCTACCGATGAAATTTTCCCGACCGTAAAAAAATATAAATCAAAGTCAATGCGAGATGGTGCGAGGACATCTGGAGTTTTCTCAGCGGCGGTAGAACCGAATTTCGAAGTTTCTTGGATGGTTAACGAGAGAAGGAACACACGTATTCCGTGGGCACCGGGCGCCAATGTGTATGAACTCGATAGCGCAGGCTCCATTAGGTGGTTAGGAACCTCAGGGTACTTCTCCACCGTACACGATCCGACGATTCTCATTCTACCGTCTCACCCATCGCGCTCTCTATCCGCGTTTGTGGTATTAATTAAGGCGAAGCGCGAAGGATGCTAGAGGTCGAAAGATAAACGGGAGATGGGCTGCGGAACGTTGAAGAGATAAGGGAAAAGGATGGAGAGGAGTTGCACGCCGCTCGATGGCAATGGTAGAATAGTGTAAACAGATCCAAGTATTATGTTATCCGACGGACTGACAGCTCGGGCCCCATTATCCCTCCGGCAGGAACAACCATCCATCCCGCGGGCATTCCCGCTTTACCTTCGGTAACTCATCTTCTGGAATACACGAGGGGCGTGGAAACTCGAGCCAAGGAGAACCGGTGGCCACGATTGCACACGAGCTCACTGGACTCTCGCTCGCCCTCGTCTCGTCTTGTCTCGTCTCGTCTCTGGAGTCTTCGCTCTCCGCAGTGTACATTGCGAGTTCTCAGTCTAGTGCCACATCCCTCAGCAGCAATTGCTCGCGCTTTGCTCCAGCGGAGATCGTTTCATCGTCGAAACTACGCCCAGGACTCTCCTCGACAAAATCGGTTGCGAGACGGGAGTTCTCGGTTGCTCCGACGATATCATCCCCATCGAAGAATACACCGTGATACATTGAGAATACTCTGGCGGAAAATCCGACATGATAGGGTAAAAAATCCCCGGCAAGAAATGCAGGTATTGACTCAATTCTCGTCTCGAGGTGTTTTTCTCTACTAACGATTGCAAACCCATTTCCAGAATCATGGTCTTGAATACCAGGTGTATCGAAACGGAGTCCTATAAGCCGACGATTTCGCGAGAGGTGCGGCCGTGACCACGGTGCAAGATCGGTGTATAAGAGCCCGTTCGTTCCTCCTTGTCTCGCCCGGAGAGCGGAGCGTTCTGAGAGCGAGAGGCTAACCGGGCGCACGAGGCCATGAATAATGCAACCCCCTCGTACGTCTTTCTCTCGGTCTCCTCAGCCTCCTCCTCTTCGCGGCCCGCTCCCACTGATAATTATGTTTTACACCGTTATGCCGTGTTTCGTTAACCCGCGCACGGCACTCTAGGTACGCGCCGCTCCCTCATCGAGGAGGCTCTCTCACTTTCTCTCTGTATTATAACGGCTATACGGACCATCGTTTCCAACCGGGCTATACCCGCTTCGGCATTACCCCCTGCATATTCATTACTTAGCGCTAAGTATGACTTCACCAGGGAGGGTTACGTCTCCGACTGCGGAAGTCCGACATTATCTTTCCACGTGAATACCCGACGCGGGCCTCGGCGCGCGGATTCGTGCAGCGAGCAAAGTAGAGTAGAAATCTCCACCTCCTCGCGAGCGAGAAGTGGGGTGGATGGGGGGGAATGAACGCCTGAAAATTTACTTCCAATTCGTGCCGGCGTCGACCAGCCATCTCAAGACGAGAATCTCTCGAACCCCGCCTCACCGACGAGTCCCTTACTCGTGAGAGCTTTCCACGCAGGGCCGCGATGATAGCGTTTTAGCTAGGCGAAACTGTCTCGAAGCCTGGCATGCAAGAACGTTCTGTACTTACTACCGATGCCTTTAGGAATGTCCCTTAACGGCTCGATTCTCACGAAGTGGGTCAAAACTTTGTCGGGTACACGGTAGATTTTACGTCGGGCGTTATTATCTTCTCGGTGAGGCTTCGTCATTGCATGCAGCCCTTATTCTTCTTCGACATCCAGATCTGGCCTAACGTACGAATGGTGTAAAAGGGCTATTTTGGCTGGCTGTCTGTTCCACTCTATCGTTAAAGTAAAAAAATAAAAAATGTCCTTGGGCCTCGATTAACCCTTTACATACGTTTACGGAGGATTCGGCCGCGATTCTCGTTCAGCGAGTACTTACATTGCGCGGGATAAAAATCGCTATATCTAAAAAAATATCAATGATATAAAAGTTCGGAAAAATAATCTTTGAAGACTTCAACTTATGAGAGGGTGAATGATTTTGGCAAAAAAAAGCAATCATATATTTTAACAGAAATGTTATAAAAAAAAATCTTAGAAGCCAGAAGTTGAAAATCTGAACTGAAACCAAATCGAATGACACGGTTCGATCAGCTTCCGGCTCAGTGACTGGCTAGTAAAATATGAAACGAGATTATTCGACACGCCGCTCAAGAGTTACAGCGCACCGTAACGTCGGGAATATTATATCTCGTTATATCACCACCAAGACTTTATTCGACGACCCGTGGAATTTGGTTGATCTGATTTAAGTTCTGTTTGCAGAGGCCACACGGTGATACTTCGGGACGTCAGCGGCGACTGCGGGCGAGGATCGTCACCTTCGACCCAGGGTGGACCCGTCTTCCCCGGGCGTTCGCCGCCGAGAGTCCCGTCGTCGAAGGTAAATACTTTTCTGGTGAGAAGAGAAACGACCGCGATGGGACAAGAGGATAGTTTTCGCTGGAGCAAGGAGCAGGAAGTGGGTCGAGCGTGTAAACCGTTGCCCGCCCGCGTCTTACCCTTTCTGTCCTCTCTGTTCGGCGTTCCGCCTGCATATTCATTACTTGGTGAAGGAGTGTGACTCTCCACTCCGGAGGAATGAGTCGAGTCGGGGTTATGCTTGCGGAACCGAGACTCGAAAAGTCGCCCGCTTTCCTCCTCCTCATTCCTCCTTCGCCCCACACCCGCAGCCCACTGTTCCTTCTTCTTCTCCTATACTTCTATGTCTCTTTCATCCTTTTATCCTCGGATATAACTCGCCTCTGTTAAAGAGCGGACAAATATACTTGCCTCGCTCGTTCCGCTTTTCCGTCGCTGCCACCATCAGTTTCCTCAGCCAGCCAACTCTCGTCCTCGCTCGCCCCCTTTCCACCCCCGGTCTTCCAAACAGGGAATAAACCAAAGACGCTCGAAACTTCGTCGAGTTTGCTCGGACAAACTCGATCTGTCGTTTCTATGCTCCTTGGCAAATAGCCTCGCGACGGCTTTGTGTCCCGCGCGCTATCACGGCGGTTAATAGGAGTCGAAAGGGTAGACTCGTGACTCGAAGATTTTACGAACGGGAGGCGAGAAAACAGTGAAACAAAAAAAAATTCTTGCTTGCTTCGATCCAGCATGTTTTTGGTTTTCGGTCAGCCCCGTTAATCAAAAAAGTGCCGATGCCTGCGTCGATACACGGAGTGTCCCGTAAAACATTTACGAGCCAGTAGATACGCTCCCGGAATCAATGTAACGTCGAGGCGACTCCATATTTCGGCAGGGCTCGTAAAATGTGGCAAATGCTGAGCGCAGTCATCGATGCAGCGACGGGCTGCCGGCTGAACATCCATCTGCGCGCTGAGTCCCGCGAAAAACACAGTGTCACATGGTATCGCTCATGCATGAAAAAAAAAAAAAAATTGGAAACTGAATCGTAAAAATTAAAAAATTAAAATCGCGAAAAAATAATTAATGTCCTTTGGGTTCGAAGCCGATGATACAAGGTAGGGTTCATTTTTCTCTCCTTCTCTCCCGTCCTCGTTGGCGACAAAGACAGAGAGAGGGAGAGAGAGAGACAGAATGAGTGAGGGAGTTCAAGCTTAGGGTAAAAATATAATTACAGTCTCCGCGTCGCCGCCAACTTGTTATCTCGAGGCCCGATCGAAATTGCCGTCGGACATCGTGTCTTGCGCGGCTTCTTTGCCGCCGTGTTGCGGATTTAAGCCGGGCGACTGAGCGCGTGCGATCGTCCGAGCAAGCGAGCGTAACGGGCTACGTGACCGTTTGCATGTAAACGACGTTCTTACGCTCGAAAGGGAGAAGGCGAGCCTCTCCCGATCGAGCCCCTCCGTCGTGTCCCCAGCGGAGAACAAATAACTATGCATAGAAATCCTTTCAGGTGACTCGAGCACGGATCGCACCGAACGCGGAGGCGCACGCCGGGAGAAAACACACGACCGGGCAATCAGTGGAAGCACGAAGGGAGAAGCCAGCCCTTGTCCGTCCAGCGGCTCGTTACTCGACCGGACACACACCGGGAGCGATCAGGATTCACGGGGAATCTGATGGGATATGCACGAGAAATACGTAGCAGCCGTCGCAGAGTCCTGGATGTGTTCCGACGAGGTCACGTGCGTGGGAAACTGCCTGCGAGTTGCATTGCGGCACGGAGCACTATCTCACCCGGCGATATCGCGAACGATACAGGTGCGCCGTGAGCGCGCACCGGCTCTCTCTCTTCGATTCCGTGTTGCGGAGGGCACGTGTGCGTAAACACGCACGGTATAAAAGGGAGATGGACGCGCGGTGTCATGAGCGTAACGATATACGTGACCGAAGGCCTAGACTGGGGGTCGTCGGGTGTGTTGGCCATTTGGAGATATACGGGGGAGGTTGTTGCAGCGCGTCGGCCAAAGTCGCACGGCGATGGAACCAGCGAGCCGGGGGCCGGCTCCGGAGGAGGAGGATGCCGGTTAGGGATTGGCGCCGTATCGCTGATCCGTCGGGTTCGTCTAGGCGTAATTCCACCCGCGGCACGCCGGTCACGTCTCCCGGCACTACCATTTTCCTACCCCGCACCCTCGGCCACCCCCCCTCGGCCTACACTTGATTCGCTCTCCCGGTGCGCCACTCCGGCTCGGCTGGACCGCATCGGCAGGACTCATCCTGCCACCGCTCGCCGCCTCCGCGATCGCTCCGTCTACGAACACAACGACCGAGGCCCCGCAGTGCAACATCGCCGAGCCGTCGGTGCCATTCACGCCCCGCACGTACCGCATACAACCATGTGTGTGCGCGCGCGCCCCTCTTAGCCCCGATCAACTATTCATTCGTCTCGCATTCGCCGAACGAAACGGCCGACGACGCGTTCTATCTAACATCTCGCAACTCCGCCGATCCCCTCGAGATTCGCAATGTTCCGCAGTGCCGCGAATTTGTCTTCCTCCGGTACAGGGGAAAAAAAACAAATTCTCGGCACGAAAATCCAAGTCGATCTCTACGCTGGTGATTACATTTTTTATTTTATTTTTTTATTTAAAATTCACTTCTATCTCTTCTTACGTTCCCTGCACGTACCTTGTATGTTTTTCCTTCGTACTTTCGTGTTTTTTTTTTTTTTTTTTTGTAACTCGAGCATTCCAGCGACGTTTCGGTATCGAGCTGAAACGTATTTCGTAAGAGCGTTAGGGTCGTACGAGCGGAATATGCGAAGGCACACTAAGGTTACGAGTCTGCCTCGTCTCTCCGTCGCTCGCGGCGGCTGCCCGGGTAGAACGAAAGGAGCCACGCGAGCGCGATGCGCTCCGATTATTTTACATCGTGAGTAGACATTCTCGTGAAAATTTAGGAGCCCACCTACGGGAAGGAGCAAGGGCGCTCGGCCACATGAATTTGGAATAATATCAACATAAAGGCCGACGATCATGCGGCGCCGCGGACGAGATGGTTTTTTCGGTTAGCGCAATATTCTCTCTCCCTCCCGAGCTTCTTGCCGGTTGTTTTTTACCGGAGTTCTCCGAGCACGGTTATCGGAGCCTCCGCGTGCGCCCTCCGCATAATACGCTCGGGCAATGAAAAAGAATTCGAGCTCTCGGTGCGCCGGGGCTGCTATCGAATAACGGAATACCCCTCGGTTATTTAATACCCAACCACCGCCGCCACGCGTCGTTACGATTCAGGAGTTCATTTATTTAATTACCGGTGGGCCCGCTGTTCGAAAAGCCGCTTTCGCGGAAATAATATATTTAAACGAAAAGAGAGCCTGCAACATTTTGCGCCATGCCTCCCGCTCGCTCGAGCTATTTTCGTACAGTATAATAACAATTTTACGTCCCAATTATAAAATTGCGTTTAATTAATTCATTTCTTTTTCTTTCTTTCTTTTTCTTCGACAATGCATTTACATTAATTCACTCGACCACAGGGTGTTCGCACATCCGCTTTGTACAACTCGCTTGACAAATTCGAGACTTTGTGTGCGTGCTCGTTACAACTTCATCGATCCCGTCGTTACACGCCTGTGGAATTGTTATGTTAAACGAGTTTCGAGTTAGCCGTACAAAGTAGGTCCCGCACTAAATGCTCCAACCTCTCCCCCCCCCCCCCCCCCCACAACCCCTGTTACTGGTAATTCTTTCGGTGATTAGCGATGGCTCATTATCCGTTAAATTAGTAGTTCGTGTAATGAATTTAAGTGTTTCCGCTTTGGGAATTAGCATGCTAACCAACGGCACTCTCTCTCGCTCGGGGTTTTGCGTTGTTCCGGACTATCTTTCTCGATTCTCGCGCAGCCCGATGGCATATCTCACTCGCACCCCAGCGGCGAGCCATGAACCTCTGAGAGACTCCGCGCTCGGGGGTGCTTCTTCTCCGCCGTCCCTTCGTCTCTCATTCCCGACCCTTGACTTTCTCGTCTCACTCGTGCCTCTCTCAGCACAGCGAAAGTGAAACTGCAGGCTGGTCGGACGAGCGTTACCGTTTAACGCCACGGGAAACTAGATCTTCGCACCACCCCTCAGGCCCTCCGTCAGACAGCTCGGCGAGTGGTTGGAGAACAGTCGGGCGAGAGTCAGGCAGGCGAGGTTTCCGAGCGTGCAAACAGCACGTCCTGGCTTCTAACTACTTTCGACGATCATCAAATCGACCGAGAGAAATCCTTGATAAAGGGTATAGGGTTTCCTCTAACGAGGCATTAAAATATCCTCCGCGAGATATCGGTGTATGCCTCTACACGCTTTTCGAACGAGGCTCGATATTGCGCTGTTTTCCGGAGAATAATATAATCGATCGACTGACGGCTGAAAACTGGGCTGAATGCAGCGACAAATATAGTTTCGAATGTATGGGTGCGTTCTTAAATGCAGTTCTGCTCTGTTGAGCTAAATTTGTAAATATTCGACATGTATCCATATGTATACGAAGGCCTTCTTGTATTCCAGTCTGCTTTCCGTTCGGGGTTTAGTTTTGACACAAATCGGCTCATATAAACGTTTTTTTGTTATCTAGACGAGGCAATGCACAAAAAAAACGTCGACACGAAGACAACTCGACACGAAGGCCTTGCACCGTGAATGTGGGCACATGCAAATATGACCACGAATAAGCTGTGGACGAATTCAACCCTACATCGAAGACAGTGCAGTGTCAACTTTCCACGACCATCAAATCGACCGAGCGAAATCTTTCATAAAGGGTTTCCTCTAACGAGGTATTAAAAACTTCTCGGCGAGATATCGGTCTATACCTCCACACCCTCTCCGGACGTGGCTCGATATTGCGCTCTTTTGCGAAGAAAAGTATAATAGATACCCATTTCCATTTTATTTCAGAAAATTGACCGAGGACGGCGAAGGTGGCATCCCAGTTATCCGATAATACGTGCGAGACGATGATGACGACGACGACGGGCAACGTCTCCGCCGACTGTACACAATATCCCGCTCATATTCCAATATATTGGTCGGCGTATCAATGTTTGCAGTGTGGGATGAGGAGGAACGGTGAATCGAGCTCCGACATCCAAGCCTCGGTCGTCGGCCGACGTTGCTACACTGCAGAGACGCTGCTGCTGCTGCTGCTGCTGCTGCTGTTCGAGGGGGCGGGGTGGCTCTTCGGTGAACGAGGTATAGGTGCAAACAAGAAACGAGAATATCCCCTCGGTGGCGTACCGGAGACGAGACCATACCAGAAGCAGACTATCCCAGACCGTCGCTATACCTCCTTGCGCTGCGTCGACGAGGGGGTGTGGGCCACGCCGAGGCGAACTCAGGGGCTGCGCTGCCACCGCTACTGCCGCCTTGGAGTGTGCAATGTGCACGGTGGAACATACACAGTAGCTAGTCGATGTGATTGGCCTCGTGCCAGGGGCCCCCTAACGACGCTTTCCAAAGGAGGAGAATCCTGTGCCTTGCCTGGCCCGTCCGACTATCTCTATCCGTCGGCCCGCCTCGCTCGCTTTCTCCTTGGGAACTACCCCGGAGGACGACGACGACATCGAGTAGGAGCGAGCCTCCTGAAAAGATATCCCCTGGACCTGCTGCCGCCTCTGCCCACGGACCACTGTCGTCGTCTAGGTGGTAACGGTGACGCAATGTTGCCGCAATCACATTTTGGCACGCCTCTGGTGAAAAAAACCCTCGCGGAGAGGTGGTCGGCGAGAGAAGAAAAAAAAGTTCAATGGTCGAGCTCTCCTCTCGTCTCTTCGCGAGAGCAACAGCCCCGGGGCTTTAATTTGGGACGCCTGGGATGAGAGTTTTTTCAACTATTATTTTATTTTTTGTTTTCTGGTTTTTTTTTTAGGTACACGACTCTAGACCCTAACTGCGGAGGTATGAAAAGCTCGGCTGGAAGTCCGAGGTGTCGCAACTCGGACGTTGAACGTCCGAGGGCGAGCGGCCGCGTGCGGATGGGTTGCGAATTCAAGCTGGGACGCTGAGATGAAGGAAGAAAATGTGCGGTAGGAACGAGTTCGTTATACCCGTATATTTCCCCGCTGCTCCCTTGCCCGACGAGCTCGTCGCTCCGCTATCTCTTCTTATCTCGTGAAATTGCTGCGAGACTCTGCGCGCGGGCAATGTTGGCGAAAATCACCGAGAGTCATTGTACGCTGTGTACATCCACGCGCATACACGCTCGCAAGTGGCTCTCGCGTGGATTGTCGTCGGCGAGAATGGACGGATACAGAGGGAAGAGCCGGAGGAGAAAGTGAGCGCGAGGAAAAATATTTCTCCGCGCTATTCGGTAGGCGCGCCGCGAGCCTCGCGCTCTCGGTGTCTGTCTGTGCGGCGAACGGGGGAGGTGGTTGTATCTAATTTAAATTCTCGGCATAAAAAGCTTCGGGGCTACCGCCGGTACGTAGGCCGGTTGGTCGGAGCTGGAGAAAAGGCGAGCGGGCCGCGTGAGTATGCGGGACGGGGGTGGATCGCGGCCAAGCCACGTGCGGCCGCGAGATTCATTCCGCTTTACGTGGCCGGCTCGTACTCCCCGCGAAACACCCGCGCCTCCACCTCCCTCTGCCTTTTTCCCCTCTACTCGCCACTCGCCAACATTATACCTCGCTATTTCCCTCGGACTCCACGAAAATACAGCCGCAACTCTCGCCGCATTCCAACCTTACCTTCCCCGCGCTTCGTACTTCTCTGCCGTTAAAATCCGACGGTCTTGCGGACGACCTTGCGCCGACAAAAACGCACAATCGCGGATTTATCGAACGTACTATTCGAGTCGGTACGAGAGTGCTGATTGTCCTCTTCGAAAAATATATATGTACATATGATCGAAGTTTCAGTCGATGAACAGTTTTCATTGCAACCGGCGTTTTGCTTTTTTGCCACTTTTAATTCGTAGTGTGTACACCTTCGTAGCGAATCGTTAATTTTAATATCTCGGTAACTATGCGCTTTTCGGAAAAAAAGGTTAAGACACTTTTTGCAGTGAATTGACCAAACTTTATGCTCGGGTAGTCAGACTTCCAAAAAAACCCTTTTTTACCCTCCAGAAATGTGCTTAAAGTTTGGCGCAGCAAATTTCGGGGTCAAAATTACTGAATGCACACCATGAATTTATTACAATATTGTCTCTCGCCACATATTTTACGACATAGAAATATAGAAATCGTCATGTCGAAGCACCCGGCTTTTCGACCAAACAAGATTGCTTTTCGCCCAGCCAATCGAATACCGTAACTGGCGTATCGATGGTCCGTTCGCCGGTTTATAGACGCCTCGCTGTTTTGATGCAATGAATAAAAAAAGACCGTAACTGAAGCCTTCCGGCCGATAATAGTTTCGCGGGTCGAGCGAAAGAGCGTGGCTAAAAATAATCGTGATCTTCATTACCGGCAACGAATCGGCCGCTAGCGTCAAAATTCTCTCTGATCTACATACACGTACACGTGGACATACACCGAAACACATCATGGTATGCGAACTACCGTGACACGGGGGGGGGGGGGGATTGGGTAGAGAGAGGATGCCGGCAACCCCGCTCGGACTATCGATTCGCGAATCGCATATCCGGTAATTCGCGATGCCGCGCGCGAGTGATGCATTTACGGCCGGCTCGTAAACTCGAATTATGTGTGTCGAATATAACTGGCTATTGTGTGGGCGTACCGGGCAATGCGCCTGGGAGATGAGAATGAGACTATAACCGTGCGGGGATACGGAGCGAGATAACTCCTCTGTCAGAGAGCCGACGATCGAACGTGGAAGCGGGACGGAGCTCCGAATCGCGGAGATCACATTCCATACCGATTCGCTCCACTGTCATCTCTCCGGCACGAGCATCGGCAGCGGCACGAGGATGCCGAGATGGATTTCCGATCGGGCGAATATTTACCCGTTTAACGCGGCGCTGTGAGCTTCCCGAGCGATCTCGAGATCCGATCTCTGTTTGGGCCGAGTTCGAAAAATCTTTCCTATTCCTCGGTGAGTCGGCGAGAGGCTCTCCTCCTTCAGCTCCCGAAGAGGAGGGAAGGTGATAGATAGAGCGGGAAGGGGCGCTCGAGTGCCGTCGCGCCGTTTCCCAAATATCCCCCTTCAATCCTTCGAAGCGACGACACTACAAGAGCGAGCTATTTCGGGAATACACCGGTGGATGGAAGAGAAGCCCGAACGGCTCCTGTCCTCGGCGCCTGTTGGTGCACACGTGTACTCCACACAATCCGAACCCCCCCCCCCCCTTCCAGTCTTCGGCTCTCCATTCCGGACGAATAAATTCACCGATCGAGCGCGAATCGTCCACTCGACCCGTACCGATCGCTCTTTTCCTCTCTCGACGACGCTGCCGGAAGCCTTCTCTCGCCTCTCCACAATCTCCGGGATCTTCAGATATACCCACACTGAGACGTACAGACGCGAACGACAATATGCGGCAAGGAAACTGAAAAATATTTTACTACGAGACTGCGCTTCTCTCTTCGGCGATAAACTGCCGGTGCACTATTAATTTTCGCCCTTTAAAGTTTTGTTGAATTTTCATTCTAAGGCGTGTAGAAATTTAAAGTTTCGTTGAATTTTCATTATAACGTGTATAGAAAATATATGGAGCCCGGGGTTGCGAAAGGTCGACGGGAGAGTCTGGTTTCGGCTGTCATCCCGGAGCGGGTTTGCACGATTCCTCTCCAGAACCTCCGGGATCTTCAGATAAGCGCCTACGAAAGCGCTAAAACATTCGACTACGAGACAACACTTCCCTCTTAAAAAAAAACAAAAAAAAAACAAAAAAACCCATCATCACATATTGAACGATTAATTTTTATCTTTAACGTTTCGTTGGATTTTTCATAATAACGCTTATAGAAAATGTATACAACCCGGAGGAGAGAAAGGTCGACGGCGGAGTCCAGTTTCGGCTATCATCCCCGAGCGGGTTTGCACGATCCCTCTCCACCGTGTGTGTGTTTGCGTGTGCGTGTGTGTGTGCGTGAATCAGCCAGAGCGGCGACAAAGGGGTACGCCTGCCGCGCCCGCTCGGGGCCAAAGGGTCGCAGTAAACGCGTAAAGTAATTACAGCTCTGCGGCCCCGATGCGACGCGCTCCAATGTCCTCTCTCGCTCCCTGCGTGTCCGTGCCTCCGCGCCTGTATCGGAGAGGAGAAAGCCCTTGTGGATGCATTCATGTACACGCGGGCGCGCGGATTCCAGCCGTGTGATTTCGTTGGAACGCGAACGGTTTGCGTTTCGAAGCTTCGCGTCCTCCGGCGGGGCTCCCTCTCTCTCGATGGGATTATATTCCGTTGTGCATATATTATAGACCATAGCTCCTCTCTATATCGGTATTTCATATACACGGGGGCCACCGGTCGACCGATGTATTGAAGTAAACGCGTAAACGCTATGCGGCCCGTGCTTTACGTGCTCGACTATACTCGGCAGGAGGATCGAGCCGGAAGCCGGTGAGAGTTCGAACCGGGGATTTTCAGATACGGGTGGGAGGGAGAGTCCGTCCCTGCTTCGACATTCATATTCATGCAACCGGTACCAATTCGAATGCGTAATTTCGCGTGTACCTCGAGAGGCGAGAGCGCGCTCGTAGCCGAGGCTCTTCGCGTTATACTGTGTTCTGTGTACGTATGACGAAACAACGACGGCTAACGTCATGTGAAAATGGATCGAAGGCGGACAAGGCGTTGCGAAATTAACTTGAGAGCTAACATGGTAGATTGTGTGTACGGTATTGTGGTTTTTATCCCTGTTCGAGATTCTCTTACGATGATCTTCATTGTACTTTACTTTTTAATAAGCGCTTCGAGTACCTTTTTTTTCTTCGCGCTCCTCGGACGTTACTATCGCCTCGCTCGATCGTCGACTGACAAATTGTTTTCACGCCTTTTTTTATTAATTAATCGATAAGTTTCGCGACAATTCCGACCGCATAGCTGCTTCACTTTACCTGTTGTTACTCCTTCCTTATTCGTTTGCTGCTGGTTCGATTCTCGAGTCAGTTTCGTCACATGTACACATTCTGTGTTACGTGTGACGAAACAACGACGGGAAACCCCGTGTGAAAATGGATTAAAGACGGACAAGGCGTTGGGCAATTAACTCGAGAGCTAGCATAGAAGGTTGTATATACATATATATATATATATATGTATACATATATATGTTTGATGGTCCTAATGGGACTCGTCGTTAGACCGAAGGAGTTTTATACCGGAGAGAAAGAATTTTGATGTGTAAAGAAAAAGAAAAGAAAGAATTCGGAGGGAAAGAAGTTTTTCTATCAGGGAGAAACGGTTTAATCGAGCGGGAGAGAAATGAGAATACGTCCGACCAGTTATCCGGACTGGGATTCCCGTTGCTTCGAGCACTGAACGAGATGTATTATGTATACGGAATAAATGGAATAGATAGGGATAGAGGAGCATGCTGCTGCTGCAGTGCAGGAGCGCATCGGGAACGTCTTTTGAAGCCAATAGGGCGAAACAGCCTTTCTCGGATGGATTCTGTACACATATACATATATATATATATACATGTATTATGGTACACGATGAACGAATAGCGTACTCGTATAACTACGATACTACCAGGAAAAAGTTGCATTCTTGGTAGATAAATAATTTTTTTTATTCGGGAGCTCTTAAACCTATACTTCAAAATATGACGACTTTTCGTTAAAAAAGATGTCCACACTTTTCATATCTCCACACATTTTCTATAACATCTCTCGCCTCTCGATATCTTGGCCTGTAAAAAAGGTGTATTTTTGGTAGATAAATTATTTTTTTCATCCGGAAATTCGGAATCATATTACAACTTTTCTAAATATTAATAAATTTCTAAAGAAAAAAGACACCAGGTTATAATCTTGCAGGATATAATTTATCAAGAAATATGTGTGATGTGCATTTGACGAATAAAAATTGTTCGCAGCTCTGTTACGAGGCGAGGCAACGAGCTGGGTGTCTTATCGTACACGAATTTCCCTCGATCTTCTCGTCCACCCTGCAAAGATGATGGCGGTTTCTTGAGGATGGATATTCAAGAAGCGAAGACCGAAATCGTCCACGAAAAGTCCTCGATGGAACTTCTCAGCTGGATGGCTCAATGTCGAGTCGAGTCGGAGTATAGGCGCGGCCCAATATCGTGCCAGAGGCTCGTATTCCAGTAGACCTGCTTGATTCGGAACAGTTACATCTGGCAGAGATGTAAACGTCCCGGTGCAAGTAGCAGCCGAGGGAACGAGAACCACCAATACCAGCCAGCGTCGACGATTTCGCGGTACATCCCCTGCAGAACGAGTTCACCGTCGCGTCGGCCTACGAGCCGAGCCGAGTCTCCGAGGGAACTCGTTATCAAACACACAACCTTCTCTCGAAGCGACCATCTTCCTCTCGTCCCTTGTGCGAAATATCTCTCTCTCTCTCTCGGCAATCACCCGAATATCGGCTGTCGAAACTTTCCCGGGCCACTGCAGCCAGCAGTGCCGCCGACCTTCCTCGCTCGCACCTTACTCTTCCCTGATTTATTCGATTTCGATTACTTCGCCTCACCATGCGAAAGTATTCCTCCGGCCTGTGTTCATTCTCCGGCCCGCCCAGCCAGAGAGAAACTGTCTCGCTGTGAAATTTCTACCGCAGTTTCGCTGCTGTGTCTTCTCTGTACCTCCCTCGCCCACCTTCTCACACTATTTCATAATGTATTTTTTTCTTTTTTTTTTTTACTTCTTCATTCTCTTTCCTCTCTCGCCGAAGGCAAAGTTTTCCGCGGGAGGGCAAACCCCGAGGGCTAGAGCCACACCAGCAGCCCCTTCGCCCTCCTACCATTCTCTCGCTTTTTCTGCTTCTATACTTGTTCTTCTTCTTCTTCTTCTTCTTGGCGAAAGTCATCCTGAGACGTGACGCTGCCGGAGGGGGGGGGGGGGGGGGGGGGGGGTGACGGGTGAGCGGTTGCAGGGTTCCCTGTTTGCGCTCCACGATCTCGAACTTTCGTAACTCTAACGAAATCGTCGGGACCGGGCTGAATATTTTATGCGTAAATCAAATTTCGGTAGCTCATCCCCCTTGTCGAGCGGACCAGGTATCCGTGCCTCTCCCCCAATGGCCGGATCGAGGAAGCCGGCTCCGCATATATGTACGTGTTACGTGTACACTGTCGGGCCTGACCGGCTTCTATTGGGTAAAGCTTACCTATACTCCTGTTTCTGGTATCGGATACGTCATAGGACGCAGCGAGCAGCTAAATTGAATGGGGTTGCGCGATATCCCACCCGCATACATATACATGGTGCATCGCATGTACCTGGCCGAACCCCGCAGAGGCCTTCGGCGAGTACTCTCGGATTTATGTATGTATCTCGTGGATCCCATTGCCTATTGAATTTCTGTCGTGCGGCAACGATACCAGACGAACGGCCCACACTTCGGACGTCGAGCGAGGGGCTGGGAGAGAGAGATTGTTGCACCCACTGTCCATCGCGAGAGACGGACGAGTATCCATTTAAATTGGCCTCGAGAGTGCCACAGAGCCCGAAAGCTCGTAATACTGCATTACGCACACTCCGGATTCGTCGATATTTCGGTGACCGATTTTACGATCGACGCGAAGATCCACCGACCGGCCTGCGGCTAAACAACTCCAATAAAAACACGTCGGGTTCGCGGCGTGCGGAAAAAAATACGTCGACGAAGCTCGGAACGTTTGGTGAGCAATATTTTTATTTTTTCGTTTTTAGTTCTCGAACGCACGGAAGTCGAAAAAATTACGCGGCTCCCGGTATTCCATCCGGTAGATGGTAGAAATAAAGTATGTTAGTACATTCGACAAACATTATTTCGCTTGCAGACGTTCGCGAGGTTTTTTACCCTGATGAATTTGTAATTTTTTAAAAATTGAAAATACGATTCGTTGGCGAAAGGAAAATTGTAAAATTAACGAGAAAAGAGTTGTGGATTTTTGTGGAAAAAATAGGGTATACTTTGCGGACTTACGGGAGTGGAAAAAAATATACAAAATCGAATATTTTACAACGGGAACTACTGTTCCGTGTAACGGTACTTTTACTTCTCGAAAATATGGAAGTCGAAAGAATTGCACGGGTCGCAATATTCCATTCGGTACACGTTAAAAAAAAGTTTCTACATTCGACAAACATTATTCCGTTCACAGACGACCACAATTTTTTTTTATTTTCTAATTTGTTTTCGTCGAACAACGCTCGATACCGTTCGTTGACAAAAAAAAGGATTTTGCGAAAAATATTGGGTATATCGCTCGTACATATCCGAATGTAAAAAATGTAAAATGGGATATTTTACAACGGAAATGTTCGTACCGTGGTTTTGTTTCGACCGACGTCGATACTCTCGTTCGAAAAAAATAAAAAAAACACCCTTCGACCATTTTTACACTGGCGATTAGTGCGAAAATCTTGCACGATCTTCCTCTCGGATGAAATGTTTCTATTTTTATTTTCCAGTGAATCTACACGACAACTGGATAGGGGCAACCTTCTCTGTAAGTCCAACGCCAGGGCGGCTCACCCGGAGTGGTCATTCGGTCAGCGTGTATAACGCTCGGCGGAGCGTTAAAATATTCAGCGTTACCTCTGCTCCGCGTCCCTCATGGTGGACGCTGCCTTATTTATTTGTTTGTGACAGGACACCCCCGAGGAGGGCGGGGACGAGCCGAGGGCAGAACTGAAAAGAGCGCTAGTCACGGTAGCGCAGAGAGGTCGAAAATCGCCAGCGGCGACTGGAACATAGAATTGCGTGAGTGGCGACAGCGAAAAATATATTTATATATATATATATATATATATAATTTTTTTTTCCATTTTTTTCCATACATATACAACTCCGCATCTCTCTTTTGGGCTGGGAAACATGCCAGCGGTTGTTCGGTCTTTTTCGCGTTTGCCCGTTAGCTCACCCTCGTTTTACAGCGTAGCGTTTCTGCCGAGCCCAACGTTCGTATGGGAGGGAGGGTTGCCTCTGACCCAAAAAGTCAGGGTAAATTAATAAATTATAAAACTTTTCCCCGTTGGCTCGAGGCCGAATAGCGAAGCTTACGGGTTCCTGATGCCTCTCTTCCGATGCTTTTATGCCTCGAACGTTGCAGGCCCGACCGAGCGACCGTGGGGAGTAGTTGATGCTACCCCTCGCCCAATAATTTTTGCAACCCCGCCGGCCCCCGAGTTCCACCGTCGATTCCAGCCTGAAAATTGTAGAAATCCGGCGAAACTGTTGCGCCACTGTAGATATCGCCTCCCCCTCTCTCGCCGCTCGCGAAACTCCCGGAATACGCGATATCCCGTCCAAGGATCGTTGAATCGCGTGACACGGAGAAATATGTGTGGCACGACGCATGTATCATAACGGTTAACATGGTCGGTAGATAAACTCCGGGATGTCTAGCGCCGCGCCGCGTCGGCCCGGTTCGCGCAGAGTTGCGACAACACGACCGGTCGGACACTATAATTTAATAGAAAACCGGGTGCGAGCGTGAGATGTCGTAGACACCCGGAGCGCGACACAGTGCCAGGGCAATTGACACGGCCGACGGTAACGCTCTCGACCTCTAATCTGTCAACCCCTTCGTGCCGCGCGACGCCGCCCGTGCACTTTCCATTTCAATCCATCGGATGGAATTCGTTGTTACATCAACGAGACGCCTCCCTTTTTTTTTTTTTTTTAATCACTCCTCTAATTAACGGATTGTGTCACTGGCATAGTGCAACGCGGCACCAAATTAGAGAGTGAATTCAGTAGTTTCGCGGTGATTAGATCGCAATCGCGAGCTCGGTTTCGCGTTCGCCGCTCTCCCTTTCTCCTCCATCCTCCCCTCCTTCGAACGTTCGTGTTATAATTACAATCGGGGCTGGATAGAGCTCGCGCCGGCTGAGTGCAGGTTGCACCTCGCGTCGAGCCGAGCCTCTCGCGACGCTTCGACGACGCTCACCGATAGCTCTTTCATCCGGTAATTAGCCAGAGAGCAACGAGGACTTATCACCTCGTCCGATCGTCCCGCGCGCGGGTGCAACATCCACCCCCGCGTGTCTCTCTATTCACCGCCGCTGCCCCCCCCCCCCCCCCCCCCCCCGCCCGTCCGCGGGGCTCTCCGACCGACGTCCTGCCCGCGCCGAGAGTCCTTAATTAATTAACACCGGTACCGAACAATAATTATCGGAATGAAAGATGGTATCGTGAGCCACTGGGCTTATTTATTGGAACACGGGGGCGGTCGGGATCGTTGATATCGAGGCCGCTCCGTGCACGCGCTCCCGTACTCCGACCATCCAACTACCCCCTCTACAGCGCACCCCGTAACGCTCAATGTTATCCGTAACTCTCTGCGTAACGAGAGACTATCTAAACTCAATTTCCCTAATTAAATCGTAAATTAATTTCGCCGCGGTACACATAAACTGTTTAGTTTCGTATAATTATTCTCAATGAGGCTTGGGATGTGGAGTATTGATCGTTAATTTTCGATCTTGAGTTTTTGATATCTATTTAATTGAAAAAATTGCCAACTGTTTTTTTTTTTACGATTTCTTGCAGAATTATGTATTGTTACTAATTCTGTTTTCATTTTTTACAGATATTGCGCAACGCGATAGATTCCGCTGAATCATCGATCGTCGAGGAGAACACACAGGAAGCTTCATCGAGCGGAACATACGGGTTCGCGGAGAGAAAGGTAGTTGAGTCCAACTCGAATCGGTCGGGCTCTCCAGACTCGTTAAGCCGATACCGCGGCTCGGCCGTGGTGTAGTCCCGTGCAACCCTCCACGCTCGACATCCCCGCAGCGCTCGCGGCTCTCTAAACCCTCTTCTCGACAAATGTGACTGTTCGTCCCTTTGCCGTTTGAGTTCCTCGGATATTAAAGCCGGCAATGGGATTGCGACGATTGGTAGAGCACATACGGGACTATCCTGTTACCCTCCGTGTTACCCCCCCCCCCCCTCCCTCCCCCTCTCCGTACCGATAATTATGTGCCAATTAAATTTAACGACTGTCCATTATTCCGGTCTGTGAGCGCATAAACGGGTATCACCGTACCCGTGCATCGGCGACTCTACGCACCGACTACTCTTGTACTCTTACTATTTCGCAGTTGCCTCGTGTGTGCCCTCAGCCAACTAGCATTGCCATTCCCGGGCCAACAACGAGAGGTAGATCGAAATCCAATTACTTTTTAATATTGCCGTGCGGTATCTGAAATCGAGTGTACGCGAGCGACGAAGGAGATAGCGGAGCGAGAGAGAGTACAGAGAGCCGAGGGGTATATGTACACGCGAATGAAAAGCAAACGAACGGCGGGGCGCGGACGGGGCTGCGAACAATACACTGCGAAGTTCGATTTATCTTTGTGAAAATACCCACTTCCCCCTCTCTATAATCCAGCGCGAGTGTTGCATATAGATCCTCCGTTGTGCGTATAGCTCGAGCGTTGATTCCCAAGTGTACGTCAAATGCGAGACTTGTTTTGTTTCTTTTTTTTTTTTTACGTTTTTTTTTTAACCCCCTATCGCTGTCGATCCGCGCGCGGGCGGCGCGGCACCAAACTTTTATCGTTTTTGGCACAAAGCTTCGACGTCGATTTGGGCAACGTTGTTTCGCGATGTAAATGGGCTCCGCGTTCGGCTCTGCGGTTGGCTCGATTTTTACCGTCGTCCCCCTCTGTGCCCTGGCTGCAACCCCCCCCCCGTCCCTCGCCCTCACACGTCGAAGTTGTACCACCGGGCAATAGAAACGACTGGCGTTGTGTTCGTCTACCCTTTTTAAGAATTCACGAATTCGAAACCGCGAGCTTACCAACGACGGCTGCGCGGATGGGGGAGGGTTCGAGTGGTCACAGGCGCACTGCGAACGGTCGTTTGCGGTCACTTTATCTCTTTGTGTGAATACACACGGGCTTGTTTCACCGGGCTCGGTAATGTATCATCGGGATTTCGCGGCATAATCGTCATCCCTTGCCCCCCCTCCCCCTGCCCCCGAGGCCTCGCTGGAAACTAATGGAAACGACAAACGTTCGGACGTTGTTAATATTTTATAAACACGTTGTTATCCCACCATAACACCCCTCTCCGGTATATCGCGGAATACACGGGTTTAACATTTCCCACTGAGCGATCCGATGAATAAACAAGGGTATATTCGATTTTTTATTTGTATGATTTTTTTCTCTTCATTTCCAAAGCGGATCAGTCGCGGAAACCTGCTGGAAAACCTGAGACGGGGCGAATTGTGGGCGACCTCTTGGACGACCGCCGAAGGGACATCAAAGGGTGCCGGAGAGATAGAGAGAGAGTTCAGAGGCAGATGTGGCAGTCGTGCATGTCCGAGAGTGGTCGGTCAGAGTCACCCCTCTAATCAAATGGCGGGCGTCTCCAAAGCGGAGAGACTCGCCGCATACCCGGGGACTGAATCAGGTAAGGGAACCCCGGGCACGAGCTCTGCATAGAAATCATCCGAGCCCGTCCGTCTCCTCGCCGCGTTGTATATGTCCCTCTCGCGAGCCTCGTGCATTTCCTTTCACGGCTCTCTCATGGCTCTACCCTAGCTCTTGGAATTTTCAGGCTCCGTCTCATACACGGTAAACCGACTCGGAGAGAGAATAAAAAAAAAGAAACAAAAAGAAAATGAAGAGAAAAAATAAAAAACAAAAGTATGCTCAAAGTGAATCACAAGTCTTACCATTCTTGTGAAGAAACTTCCATGGCGCATCGCGAAAGGGAGCTGCGCGACGGATCGTAGCCCGGAGACTCCCTCTCTCTCCCCTTGACAATGTAATTTCTAACATCGAGTTCACGAATTTGTTGCAGGCGTGTGGTGAGAGACGGGACGGGGGTTGCGAGGTGCTGGGATCGTCGGCGAGGGGGTGGTCGATGGCGAGGGTCGGAGGGAGAAGAGAAGTGGAACGCCGAGACACACACAGAGATATATAGAGTGTGAGTGACCACTAAACACACCTAACAACCAACAACAGCAGCCAACATCGAACACCGATAAACCAACGAAAGTAAACGAACCACAAGTCACATTGTAACGAAACTCAGCACGAGAACAGTGAGAGGACAATAATCGAATGATATACAATATAATGTTGGATTAAATGGGTGGAGAGAATAGGGGACACAATAGACATACGTACGTGCACGTGATCGGATTATTAACGTAATTTTTTTTTCTTTTTGTTTTTCTTAGATCTTCGCTAGTCTTCTAATTTTTTTACTCGTCAATTAGGACACAGCATTTTTCAACATGCAAACGTCTCTCTCTGGACGCGATGAACTTTGAAAATTGATCGAGCGACACGTCCCGTCAAAGGCTGCGTGCGCGATTTATCGATACTTTCTCCGGAAAATTGATATATAGAGATACGACGTCGAGAAACGTGACAGATTAGTACAGAAATAAAATGAAAATAAACAATAACAAATATATATAGATATTGAGAGACAACGGGCAGAAATAAACTGAACAGGGATTATAACAAATGACACTTTTGAGAGACACCGATTATGGGGGGTTGCTGATGACGTACCACATTTAGTACATTGAGAACGTGGTTCGCGCGGACGACTAGAAGTGGTAGTAGAGTTGTTGTTACATTGTGTGTTGTGGTCGTGGCAAGAAGAAGAAGAGATGGAGGAGGTGTGCGGCGCCCCCGGCCAGCCGGTCGCCCGTCACACCCTGAAACAGAATAACATTGTCACTCCCATCGAAGTTGTCGAGGCTGTTTCCTGTTATTTTTTTTTTATTCAATCTTTTTTTTTTCGTCATCTCGAATCATTCAACGTTTCGCGACTTTCTCGTAAACACAAAAAGGAGGCAAAAGAAGAAATGGAAAAAAAAATTGAAATCGGAAGAATGCATATTACAGAGGCAACAAAACGTTATATCGGACTCTGGGCTCCGATACGTTAAGCTGTCCGTTGAGTATCGCTCGTCGATAAGGGGCCGTAGCCGATATTTTATTAACTCTGCGCTTCGCTTCTGCTTCTAGGTACCTTAATCCCCTCGGTCTCTCCGTCTCCAAGCTCGTCCGAGGGTTTCGCGTCCCGAGCGAAAAGTCATACGATCCGGTGGACCGTGTCCTCGCCGTGGCATCGTTTACGTCCGATACCGGGGAGGCGGGCGTGGAGGCCGGACATACGTAGAAACGAAACGATGCGAACCGAGGCTCGCGGAGGAGAGGAGAGGTTTGCTTGCGCCAGCGGAGACGGACTTGGTTAGCTATAACGGCACCAAGAGCCTCGTCGGGAAGGACAGCCGTGGGTGGAGGAGGCGGACTGAGAAACGGGAGCACCGACCGGGATTTTAACGTCGAGCACACTCGTTTCGAGTCGATAGGTCCACTTCTACTCCGGCTTCGAGAGTGGACTCTGGGGAGAGAGGAGGACATGGTCCAGCAAATTCCCTTCCTCTGCACTACTCTGTTCCACTACTAAAACCCTCCCTGCACCCTCCCTCCCTACGGCTCGTCATCTACGTGACTCGTGGATTTTTCTTCTACGAGTGACGAAGAACGCGAAGGTACGCAAATTTTTTTGTGATTTTTTATTTTTCGTTGATTTTTTTTTTTTTATTTAACTGGAGCTTATCCTCCTCGTTCTACATCTTTCGACGATCGGATAACGATACTCTCGATTGTATATCAGAAAATGCGGGGCTTGTTGTATTTATCTCGGCAGTATTTTTTTTCTCCTTGCAGTTTATCCGGAAAATTCGACTAAGGGGCTGCAAAACATGGCGTTCCGGGGTTCGTAATGTGGAACATATCTGCATGGATCAAGACGCACGTCCGTAAGCTCTAAACGTCGAATGACGAAGAACGCGAGGTACGCGAATTTGTTGTGTGTATTTCTTTTTTTTCATTATTTTTTTCAACCGGAGCTTATCCTCCGCGTTCTCCATCTTTCGGCGATCGGATAGCGATACTCTCGATTGTATATCAGAAAATGCGGGGCTGGTTGTATTTGTCACGGTAGTAATTTTTTTCTTTCTCCTTGCAGTTAATCCGGAAAACTCGACGAATGGGCTGCAAAAGATATCGTTCCTTGTGCGCGAGATATGGGTCATATCTGCGTGCGTTAAGACACACGTCTCGAAGATCTAAACGTCGAGATCTACGGTGGTTTTAGTAGAGTAACGCGCTCGCTGTATCGCGCACGATGCATCAACGGCACGGGATCACACGAGCTTGTGTGGAAAATCGTGACGTAAGAGCCCGCGTACGTGGGAAGCCGAGCAGGTGGTGAAATGAGGTAAGGTAGGAGCGTGAGGTTTGTTTAACCCTAAAAGCCTCCGCGATTCTCTTGAGGTTCCGACGTCGCCGCCGTTGGCTTTATTTTCGCATTTGCACACGCCGAAGGCAACCAAAAGTAACAACACTCAAACGAAACAAGTACTTTGAGTATCAAGTACTTTTTATACTTAAAGTATTTCTCAAATACTTTTTACAAGTACTTTTCGCAATTAGTTTCGTAGCGTTAAACGTTATCTAGACTTAAAAGAAAGGCGCGTTTTTTTGTGGATTGAAAAAAAATTAATTCTCGTGAACATCACACTTACTGAAAAGTTTAGACGGATAATTAATATCCTTAATTAATATTATCATTAATTAATTAATAGAAACAGGATGTCATGCTACGCATCGAGTATCCGCAATGTGAGAGTATACTAAAAAAGTACTTGTACTTGGTACTTGAAATCCGCTCAGTTCTGATGATTATCGCAGTAAACCTCGTCTCTCACTGAAAAGAGTGTTCCGCATTTTTTTGCTCTATGCCATTTTGCCCCGGTCTCTCCTGTACACACACGAACGCCGAGTACACGCGGAGAGCAGAGAAGATTATACCGCTAAGGGCGAAGTGTGCGGTGTTGTTGGCTGAGCGCACTGTAGATCTCAAAGTTCACTTTGTACGTTGGATGCGAGGAAATTGTGGGCGAGAAAGTTACGTACCGAACCCTGCAGCGGGGCGGAAGGAACGGGAGGGGTGAGAATGTTCGTTACATCCACCTTGGTCTCGTCCCGGTGAAAAGTCGAGCGTTCGCTGCGGAGGGAGTCGTAGGGCGAGGGAGCTCCTGCGGAGGGTTACGAACGGTTATTCACGGGGTTCGGAGGAGAGGAGATCGGCCAGAGCCGAGAGCAATATTTCGTGGACATGGAAAGTGCGGCTCGGGTCCGCCGTGCCGGGGAAACACACCGTGAGGGAGGCGTGTAGTTTCAACGTCAGCATTACCCGTGTGCACACCGAGCGCGCCACTCTCTCTCCCGCCTCGCCGGCAAATGCGGATCGAACGAGAGTTTAAAACGAAAATAACGGCGAAATAAAATACAACCGGTAGGCGTGCAGCGTCGCCGAGGGTACACGGGGAACGTCACCGGGGCGGAGGGCAGCGTGTGAAAGAGGGAGACGGACGTATGATGGCGCAGATGTGACCTCGTGGGATTGAGGGGATCGACGGAGGTTCGCGTGGGGGAGGGTCGTGACGCGGTAATACTGGTTATCATCGCGCTGATTGCAACGGCTTCTGTACACTATGTATCCTATATATGTATTTAATACGCCCTCATCGTTCGGCGTCGTCAGGGTTTTTTTTTTTTTTTCATTTTTTATCGTTATCCGTCGTCATTTTTGCTTCCTCATAGAGGAAGCTATGTTTTCGTATAACATTTTTTTGAGATTCTAATGTCAGAGTACTTAAAATAGTCTAAAACTTCGAGAAATGTGATTTTTAGTTGGCGTCCGGATGTATGTGACAGATTTGCATCGTTTAAAACGAGTATAACTTGGAAACGGCTTGAAATTTGGTACATCAATAGATTGATCGCGTCGTTTCCTTCGGTGCTACTTTCGTAGAGATCGAGGACCAATTTGAGATTTCACACGATTTTGAATTTTTCAGGTAGATTTAAGAAGTCAAGTAAAGTTTTGAAACAAGTAGATTCAAGAAGAATTTTTTGCAATCGATTGTTCGTTTTTTTTCGAGTTTGGCTAACACTTAGTCCCCTTTGAAACTACCGAGCAAGATTGTGATGTGTGTGACTCGGCGGAAACATACACAGTTTACGAGATTACATCGTTGACTGTATTCTCGTTGAAAATGCAACGTACAGCGAGAACACGCTCTGTTTCACTGTCACGTTGAGAACTACTGTCGACATTCGCGAGACTCCCGGTATCGCGTTCGCCTGGGGAATCTCGTAAACTCGTTCCCTATCGGGTTCCCTCTTCCTCGCGCGCCCGCCGGAAACACCTCTCCGCCCCTCGGCGGACGGAATCTAAACTTTCGCTTGTGTGCCCTCGTCATACACAGCGCCCCGTCCAGTTGTATAACACTACCACCGTTATTTTATACCGTCCTAGCTGTGTGGTTCCAAGGCCACGGTTTTACGTTTTACGCGTGCCAGACGGATCGAAGTCTTTTAGGGTACGGGGGCGCTGGAAAAGAGCCCGGCTAAAGAGGTTCTTCAACCGGTGAGGACTTCTGTCCGCGGCTGTACACTCCATACGTTCGTCGTCCTCCCTCTCCACCGCTCGCGGAAATGAAAAACGATTCTTCATAAGTTCGCCCATAGTCGAGAGCGAGTAAATACCCGAAAAGCTGTCGTGGGGTTTGGGGGGGGTTAGCTCTCGCGCCGTTTCCATTATATTCTCACCGTAGCTGTATTTAACCACGGAAGTCGAAGCGGGACGCGAGGATTTAGCTCGTTTAAAGGGTGATTCTCTTCCGCTCGTGCACCGGGCTATGATCCTCGACACTCCGTCTAGAATGCACACCCACCCAAACACACACGCATTCGATGTATGTATAAACCTCTCGTTCTTGTCTAGATGGGACGAGCGGCAGGTTCGACAATCAACAGAGAGCCGGAGAGTCGTCGTCGGAAGAGAGGAATACGAGGATGCAGTGCGGAGCGGAGTACAGTCCTCGGGAACGCGATTCCGAAGTTCTCTGGACGTTGGACAGTGTCGTGCTGGTTTATTGCGGTCTCGCGGTCGCCGTGGGGATGCCGAGTGTCCCGACGCGGGAGGGATGAAGAGGGAGAGGGCCGTGGGGAGGGTGTCTGGTCCATCGGTGCTCTTCCCAGAATCCGGCGGAGGCCTCGAGCAGCTGCAGCTGCAGCTATAGCCACGAGGGCTTGCTGGAAGCACTGGTCGTGTTCCGCCAGTGGTAACTCCCTGTACCTACCAGACACACACAGGGCGCCGAGGGTGAGGCCGGCGGTCGGTCCTATCCTCTCCAGCCGGATCGTCGCATAGTCGGATGACGATAGCCAGCTCGGCCGAGAAGGCCGTTGCATCCACATCGGGCCTACCACCGTTGTACGGCCGAGTCGGTTGTTACATACGTACGTCCAGCATGCTGCTGCTGTTGTAGGACAGTAAATTACGCGTTGACTACAGCCGCTGACAAGCGCAATGCGCCCCACGAGCCGCGTGGCTTCTGTAATACCAGCGTACGGGAGAGAGTACTCTCTGCATGGAGCAGCAGCAGCAGCGGCACACGCGAGTGCGTTTGTTTATGTGTTGCATGGGCTACGCCTGCTACGGAGATCTGCTCGCCACTGTCAGCCCCGGTCCGCAGCCTATGAATTATACAGTCGCTTTAATAAAGACAGCGAGGGGTGGAGAGGCTTGGCTGCTGCGTGCCATCGCGGAGGAAATTCACTCGCACGAACACACCGAGATTCCGAGGAGTTTATGGGTATCGTCATTATCGGGTGAAAATTTCCAGTGGACGGAGAGATGGAAAGAATATGGGAGATATTGCAATATCGCCGGAGGAAGAATGAACATGTTGCGTACGGTAGGCGGCTCGGTTAAATCATTAAACGAGAAAAAATATTGACCGAGCACGAGCCAAAGGTTCACCGAGAGTCGCAAATTTTATGTGTTCCAGGATGAGAATGAGGGACGGGAAGTGAAGAGTCAGGCGATCGAATCCTGGGTCAAGTGTCGGTTAGAAATTCTCGCAGCGGAGCTCCAAAGCCAAAAAAATCCAGGGTGCAAAAATAGGACCAGCTCGTTTTCTAGGTCTGTAACTCCGCGCTTCGTTGTACTCTCTGAGCCAAGCACCCCCGACGCCGCTCGTTTCTTGTAGCCGTAAAAGGCACACACCGTATATATTTTCTTCCCGGGATGGGCGCACACGAACCGCTCCGCTACGTGCATCACAAAATCCTGCTCGGGCTACGGCTCTCGTCCTGTTCTCTTCGTCCGAGGGTTCCCGTTGCCTCCAGCGAGAAGACGCACTCCGCTCCTCGCCTACGCGAGACTTCGAGTAAGTATGCGCAAGTGGATCCCGGAGCAACAGCACTCACCGACGACTGCTCCACAGCCCAGCGGGTATCAGTGCCAAACACTGGTAGTTATGTATATTAGAGGCAGTAAAACTGATGCAAATTTATTTTGAAATTTCGCCAACGCTACCCTCTGCTTCCTCGCTCCTCTCTTACGTTTCTCTCTGCTCGTCTTTTTCCTCTCGTAAAGTTGTTTTAAAAGTGCCATCGTAAAACGATTCTAGTTCTGTTCTTCGGCGAGAGTTCCCGCTCGAGAGGACTATGCCCGTGAACACGGATACTGAGAGCGGTCGAGGGTCTCTGTTTCCTGTCGACGTCTCCAGCTCGAACCACCTCCGTTCGATCGTCGATCGTTTCTCACTGGTATCGATACAAAGCGACCGAAAAATACGGGCGGTCGTAAAATCGTGCCCGACTTGGCGCTCAATCGATGAAGGAAGTGAACTCTTAAATAGGGAAAAATAGCATGAATACGCGATGAAGGGAGATTTATTTTTATTTGTCTCTTTTTTTTTCGTAGAGTCCGGAGGCACGAATTCGCAATCTCGGGACCCTCCGGAGGATTCAAGCTTAATGGAACGAAATATTATCCATCCAGCAGCGATCTCGGTGAGCCTGGGCTATTCAGACAACTGGGTTACGAAGATCCAGTGATACGTGTAAGTATGGGACGGGGCGGTTTATCTCGACCGCGGAAGCCCGCAATCCCGCTCACCCTTCGTCCCCGATCGTCGCGCGGTGTACTCGAGCGGTATGCCGACGGTATCCCGGCTCGACCGAGGCAATATGCGAATACGCGAGATAGCTGGGTCAAGAAAGAAAAGAACTACCGCGAGCGCAGAATCTTCGAGCTTTCATTCAGGCCTACCGGAGGTGTGGGTAATCGCAATATCATTCGCGGTCACGTTCCTTCATTACTTTGCGCATACACCTCGAAGATAGCGACGAAAAGAAAGTATCACTCAAAGTTAAATTCGATGTTAAACTTAAACTTGCGTTCGATCTTACACTTAAATTTTATCTCATATTTAAACTTAAGTTTGATCTCAAATTTAAACTTAAGTTTGAACTGAAATTTCAACTTAAGTACGATTTAAAATTTAAACTTAAATTCTAACTTGCATTCGAATTTGAGTTGAATTTAATTTTATGCCAAAGAAGAAACTTCAACATGAAAACAAAAAATGTGAAGATAACTTTTGACTGGAATATCGACTCGAGTTCGAACTCGCGATTCGCCATTGGGCCGTGAGAAAGGTTGCAAAAAAATTGCCAGCCAACAAGCAAGCGAACCCCGTTCAAGTTTAGACTAGAGACCGAGAGTAATCCGGGTGGTTGAAGATTTAGTTCGGTATTTCGATACACCAGCGGTGGATCGCTCTCTCGCGCTACCCGCTCTCTTACCGAAACATTCGCGAATTCCCGACGAAGTCGGGCCTGTCAGCGACAGACTTCATCGTTACGTTTCGAGATGCAGCAATGAAACGGTTAACTAAATTGCCACATGCCGGCCTGTCACCGGCAGATCCACACCAGTCCCCGACGACCGATCCGCAAAACGTCCCGGCGCCATGCGTCGAAACCTTCCGGAATCAACGGTATCGCCGATTATCACAACCCCATGCCGGAGTTTTACTCAACCGATCTTCACGAGATGCACCCCAGGGACTTTCGCGTTAACGTCGCAAAAAATGGCAATAGATATAATTCAAAATTGTTTTTATTTACATAAAAAAAACCAAGATATTTCAGACAGATACTGGTCAGTAGGTAACTCTTCAAATTTACATAGTTCGACCGATCGAATAGGAATTCTCATAATTCGACCAATCGAATAGAAATTCTCATAATTCGACCAATAGAATAGGAATTGTGGTATAATAATAAGGGTGTAAAAAATGTATGTGTATATATTTTTTTTTGTAATTTGTCTAATTGACTAAATCGGCATAAGGTCGTTAAACCTGACGCCACGAGTATATTTCCGGATGCGGACCGCCGACTCCAGCGGGTTCGCAAACCGTGTTCCTGATCAATTCGTCGACGAGACCTCGTATGAGTCTGAAATTGACTTCGTTGGGTTTCAGTGTCTTGTTTATTGTTTTTTGCAGTCTGTTCGTGTTGAACCAGAGCTCCTCTTCACCCCGATGGTTGGTCACCACCTTGATGCCACTGACGTACTGCAGGGTCTCCTCGTCCTGAGCGACGACGTGGATGAAATCCGAGGAGAACGGATTCTCGATGTTCCAACAGGCTATGGCCGTTAGTTCGACGAGCTGGAAGAATATGACGCCTCGGCGGGACGTCGCTTGAACGCCGGCTTGACTCGCGCGCTTAACGACCGACTGAAAGACGAGCGGCTGCCTGAACTGGCTCAGCTTCAGCAGCTCGGCGTTTGTGAACTTCTGGTAGAAACTGGCGAGCGAGTTGAAGTACAGATATCTGCAACGGCAATCAAATCAATGTGGTAATTCGTAGTCGATCGCCGGAGACTTTCGCACGACGAAACGACAGTTTCGTTATATCCGGATAGCAGGTTTGAAAAAAAAAAACGTTCCGAGGCCGTACCGAATGGACTAGTGTGACGAAAGTGTAATTTTTTTTTATGTCGCAGGTTGCCGGCTTAGATTGGCATGGAAATGTTGATCGGTCCACGAACATAGTAAGGCGCCTTGAAGACGGAGAATTAAACATTCTCGGTGGACTAACCGGAGCTATGTCGGAGTATCGGTTTGAGTAGATAGCTCGCGTATCCTATCGAGAATACTACTTTGAACGGCACTTGCGTCCCGTGTTCACGGACCGTAACAAAGTACGTATGACCCATGCATTTTTCATCGGAATCGAGAATCGATTTGTCGACGGAGCCGCGAGTCGTGCGAACGGAACACCCTGCGGTTTGTTCGGCGGACTACGAACGAACCGAGGTGGATATATATATATAGAGACAGCGGTGTTATATACCTTTGCTTGAAAAATCCTCGGGGTGACAGGGACATTCCCAGCGTGCCATCGGTCAGATCGAACGATTCGCCGGCTATAGTTATGTTCATCGCGTCATCGTCCGGACCAAAGGCGTTTCCTGCCGTGTTGTTCAATCTCCAGGATCTGTCGTTTCGTAGATCGTAGATCAATATACCGTATTTGGCTACGTCGGCCACGTAGAGATAAGTGTCCAGGCACGTACGACCGATATCTACTATCGGCGTTACGTACGACGTCTTCCCGCTGAGCGACTGATCACTCGGTACGACGTACTTGTGGATCAGTCGATCGGTGTACAGATCGAAGATTAATATCTTCACGGGACACAGAACTGTGTCACCCTGACGACCGACGTCCACGAGCCATAGTCGATTACACTCGTCGATCTGCGTAAAGGACACACAATCGGTCGATACATTTTTATTACATTTTTTTTTACTAGACCGGATGAAAAGCCCGCGACAAAGGGCTGCGAGCAATGATATCCAGTGAAACGTCGATTATCCGGGGTCGGAAATTTAATGTCAGTCTGCCGTACTTTTATACATATGGGGCGATTCGTCCTAATTCGGTCATCCTCAGACCCCTTCTAATTCGAGAGAAACTTTTTTTTCAGTGTTTATATACGTTTAAACTCAAGTTTAATTATTTCCAATTTTTTTTAATGAGAAAAAATGATATTACAATTCGTTTGTGATCTTTACTTGACTCATCAAATTTAAATTCTGTTTACAATTTGGACAGCGCAAACACGTTTTTTATGATTTGTTAATTTTTTTGCAGAGGTAAGCCATAACAGCTGTTCAATTCTTGATCTCTGTGAATTTTTATGATTTGCTTCGTTTGATAATGTCGTTGATTTCATATATCTCGACAGTGCTCCAAATTTTCGTTTTAACCTTGCCATTTTTTTCTTACGAAATACATAATCGCTGAAATTTTTTTTTTTTTTTTTTACATAATTGGCGTCGAAAGGCTACATCGTCTCTTCATGAAGTGTTTGCGAATGGCTTATATCTTCACGTTCTATAAAGCATACACGCCTTATCATCATAAGATACAAATAATTTAAAAAACGCGTTTGAGCTGCCGAAATTGTAAACAGAATTTATTTTTGACGATGCAAATAAAAATTGTCCACGAACGTGCACAATTTTTTATTTGTTAATTTTCTAGTTTTACAAACAAAAGTACAAACTAAAATTGTTCATTGCACGAGACATAAAAGGGCAGTTTTGTAATATTCGAACCTGAACAAACGAGTTTGTCACTTATTTAACAAAATAATTTTTACGAAACTTCGCATTCCGGTTTTGCGAATTTATTTTTTACCGTGTACTTTTCCATAATCAAAAAAATGAATAACGTGTTCATTATATTTTCAGATGAACCGTGGTTTTCAGTTGTCCGTGGATAGTACGGTCCCGCTTGGTCCATGGACAATCGAGCTTCTACTCTAAATCCATCCCATGAGGATACCGATGGGTTTGCTTACCGCCGTCCTGTAAACAGAGACGAGTTTCTCGCAGTCGTTGGGAGTGTGCCAGGACCAGTCTGGATAGGGTGTCAACAGGGGACCGCCGGGCCCCTGAGACTCGGTAAGCAACGAAAGCGTTATCGGTACACCCTCCAGCCATTGCGGGCTGGTAACGAATATTCGTCCAGCCGCATCGATATCGACGTCCTGCGTGAACGCATTTCCGATGATAAAACGCTTTCCCGTGAGTTGAACGCTCGGATAAGTCCAGTCGAGAAATTTCCACTGAAAGGCGACGCTCAGCCCAGAATCCACTTGACCGGTGACGAGTGTTACCAGGCATGCTAGACCCACGAACGGCAACGCGAAATTCATCCCGCAAATTTTACTCACTGTACCGATTCGATAATTCTAATTGTATTCAGAAAAAAAAATTCGTTGGTCTTTCTCAACGTGGAAAAATCAATTTAACGTCTGACCCGAAGGGGACACGTGGTTCTTGTGTATCGCTCGAAACTGCACTGCATTACAAAGTGGCACGTGGGAATTCGCAAGGCTGTGCTCGGCAGTATATAGATACGGACCTCTCTCACTCCAAGTGCACCATAAAACCCCTCTCCGTGTACACTGTCGACTCCCTTCCTTCTTGTGTACGCTAACGTTTTTCGTTTTTCCTCGAGCCCCGCGAGGCTACAACCCGAAACGCCAACTTTCTCGTTTATGCTAATCCTAAGGTCTGACTCACCTTCGGCTGGACACTTGCCAGATGCCTTCTTCGAGTATGTCTGTGCTACCTATCATTTTATCCCCCCTCCCCCCCTCTCACGCCCCTCCGGCTCCTACGTGTGGCGCGGTTTATTCGTTTCCGATGCGCAACAATCTTCGAGACGACAAGTTCTTATTTCGATTCTCGGTATTTCATATGTTTAAAAATTTATTTGTTTTTGATTCCTCACAGAGGAAGTTATGTTTTCGAAAAAAAAAAAAAAAAAATTGATTTTGAGAGTCACTCATTGAGTTTGAGTACTTAAAATAATTTCAAACGTCGAGAAATGCAATTATTAGCTGACAGCTGGATGTATGTTTCTGTGTGTATGTGACAGACTTGCGTCGCTTAAAATTGCTGTAATCCAGAAATAGTTTGAGATGGCGGATTGGAATTCTGTACACTAGTAGAGTGGTCACATCTCTTCCTTCTGTACAATTTTCATGAAGAAAAAGTCTGGTCATAGTATTATATTTGTATGTAGTTTTAGGTCGATGTGCGCAAAATTGTAATAAATGAGGAAGCCATGTGCAAATCACTTTGCATTGTTTTTTTATCGACAGGAAAGGTGAATGGGAAGCTCTTGCCGAATCGGAGAAATATCGTCCACGCGACGAGTATAAGACTGCGTGGGGGAACCTTGGCGAGGCAAAGCTAATTGCTGCTCTCCGGCCAAGGACGTTTGCGTTCCCGTTTCAAGCCTCCGCAAGGGCATGCCGCTTATTATTTGCGCGTCACGCGTTATGATAATGGTGAGAAAAAAAAACTATATTTTTCTATAATTGTGTCTGGAGCCCGATGCGTTTGCACGCTTCGGCTCAAGCTTGTAAGATCTACTTATGTCCTTCTTCGGAGTCGGATAATCCACGGAAATGATATATTCGCAAACAGATCCTAAAACGGCAGGATTTCCTTAACGCGAGATTCAAAAAAAAAATTAGAATTTTTAAATTCGCGTCGAGAGGCAGAGTCGCATTACGACAAAGTTTTATTTTCTTTGAGATAGAAATTTCCGGATAGATCAGTAGCTTGTTATGTAAATGTGCCGAGGATTCGAAAACAGATATCAAATGTAATTAGACAGTACTACATAATTGATAATAATACGTTATCAATTATATTTAATCCGTGTCGTTCGGTGTTGACAGTGTGATTATAGGTCGTCCAAGAATGTCGTAATAAAGGAACCGCGTCAAAACCGATCTGGAGCACAAAAGGCACACGCCCGTTCGAATAATTTACCGTAGGCTCGTGACGATACGCATGAGTAGATCGGCGCGTGGTCGCACTCGCCAGGGACACACCTCTCCACATGACGAAACCGGTACCGATTGAAAATTATTTCCGCATCAAAAGACCGCTTCGAACACGAGGCAGACATATCGTCCACTATCATAACCGGATTCTCTAACGACATAAACATTTTTATGAAAAAATAAAATAAAACAAAAAACTCTTGATCTTCGCCCTGATAATGAGGATGGATTCTCGATAGCAGATCGTTAGCGACTTCGCGTTTCATACACCCATGCAAGGCCGGCCCAAAGAAGTCCGCGTGACGACAAAAAATTAATAATTATGTGAGCACATGCCAGCGAGGCGGAACTCTCGCGGTTTTATAAGAAGTAGTAAAGAAGAAGTGGTTTCCCACAGTTATTACGACGAGCACGCAACGCGACCATAAGCGAACTCTTTTCGCTTTTCATCGAGAATGGAATACAATTCCCCCCTTTTTTTCTGTCATGCACCATCGCCACTAGCAGTTTTATGTATACAATTCCGCGAATGTTATTATGCACCATCGCCGGGCGCGTATCCGAGCTGTATAGAGTTTTCATCTCGAAACGAGCGCGCACAGCGGCGATAAATCAACCGTTGTACAGATTAAACCTGAACTCGACCGCGAGACTAATGCTTTGCTAATTTCAATTTTACTGCAGATTCACCCCGCCGGGAGTCGATCGGGCCGCCGGGGGCTCTACAGGCTGCAACAACTTGACCGACGACCGGAAAGTGCACGGTACTTTCCGAACACACACCGGCGAGCCACCCGATGTAAATCGTCCGTGCGACTGGGAAACGTTCTCGGAGTGATTTACCGCTGCGGTAACCGGGTGGTTTATGCTTCCGTAATGACGCGAGAGGAGTCGGAGAAAATGCGGAATGAACAGGGGGGGGGGGGGGGGGGGAGAGCTACAACGAGAAAGCAATATTCCCATGGATTGCAATTTCTTCGGTGAGTAGTCAGACTGGAGTACGACTGTATGAAGCAAACGGGAGGGGGGGGGGGGGGGGGGTTCCCCCGCAGCCGTGACGTCGATTTTCCTTTCCCGAAAGGGAAGTCTGCAGCAACAGCAGCAGTCGCGGTGAAACTGCTCCTTTCCCTTCGGCGCGAGCCCTCCACTACGTTGGAAACAGTTCTTCTTAAACTGAGTTTGGTAAACCCTCGTACAAGTCAAAGTTGGAGCGTACGAGATGCCCGGCGTCGAAGGCCTTCCACTCCGTCGGGGGGAGTCGAAGGAGAGTGAGCGAACCTACGTCGAACCTGTACGTTGGATGCTGCTTCGTGCTTCTCCTTCTTCTTCTTTTTCTTCTTCTTCTTCTTCTTCTTCTGTGAGGGTGCAAGGGCGAAGGCGCCGTAAAAGTTGGCCAAGTCGATTTTGCAGTTCGAGTTGGTAATGCGATTTGTGCCGGAATAAATAGTTCGAGAGAAGAGAAGAGGAGATGAGGAAGAGGGAGAGAAAGTGCGAGGAGGTCTGAGGCAACCTCGCTCGTTCACTCTTTCACTGTCTCGTTCCCTTCCGTCGGCGGTCCCTCCGACGTCACCCTGTTCTCTCCGCTGCCCATATACATCGCTCTCGCTTTCCTTTTGGTTTCTCACCGCGACGCTCTCGTCCGTCCAACTTCAGTTTGGTGTCGCGGGCACGTCTACCGCGCGGACGTACCGAACGTGACGTCGTTACTCGGAGGATTTTCTTTTGTGAGGCGAAGCCTTGACGCCCTCTCCCCGACCGTTTCTCGCCTATTTCGCCAATTCATCGAGCGAACAACCTTGACGATCCTTGCTTCGATCCGGCACCGGCCAAGGGACACGACGAGCGTGTGCGAAATCGACGGTGCGGCCCTGCGAACGGTGCTCGTTTACAAATTCAAATGCATTTTTTCTTTTCTAAATCACATGTGTATGTAATTTGCAACCAAAATTGTTGAAGTCGCGACTCGTTATTAACTCTGATCCCCTCCGACCAATTATCGCGGGAGCCGCACGCATACGGAAGATAATAATACGTCACACGACATGCATGATAATTATGTGCTTCGCGGTACGTTTAATTGCTACCGGTTTCCCCCTAATCCTCCGGTAAGCAATAATAAGCGGCGGCGGTGAAAAATGGTCGGGCACTCTTTTCGCCCACAGGCCAGAGTACGGCCGTTTCTGCTCAGAGCTCACTCTCTTTCTCTCTCTCTCTTTCCGTCGTTATAGTGCGAGTGGCAGAAGCCGGAGGCGATGCACCTAGTGCAACGCACAACCGGAGTAATCCCGCAGATGAAAACTTACGCTAATTAAACCGTTAATAGCGACCGCGTAACGAGGGAGCATACCGGCGGGCGGTTACTTAATCCTCGAGAAAATGAAACCGTTCGCGGTTGTAGTTATACCTGGGATGTATACGTGTTCGTGTGTACGTGCCTGAAAACGATTCAGTCGGCACGGCGTCAATGGCCAACCTGTATATTGCACAAATGATTATATGTTTGCTTGCATGTTTTTTTTTTTTCTATGGACACTTACTGTATCAAATATTTTCACATCCGAACTAATGCCGGAATATTGCATGTTCCTCGGTATTTCTTTGGTTCCGCTAGACGCTGATAATTTCGCAATAACTGGTTCGCTTACGCAGTTGCTTTTCACCGCGCTGTGCACACAGTTCGACGAATATATTCGAGCTCCGTTACCATTACCACTCATAGGAGATATCATTTTTTTCGCGTTGTTTATCCACCGTTAATGGAGCGCCCCGCACTGGTCAAACAAGTGTAACTTTTTTACGGGTTTTGTAGAAAGTGTCATGCATACGGATTTGGATTAGCATAGAGCATAGGTCCTTGACCTGAAAAAACATTAATGGCGATAAATTTTCAAATATATTCACTGGTTTCGTGATCAATTTACAGATAGTTCGGTGTTTTCATTTGATCATTCATTTTTCAAAAATAAATAAGTTGATATTTTTTTTTATTCATTGCTATCGATTTTTCTCCAGATGTCCGATTTCTCGTATAATTATACGCTAGTCGATCAATGTATAAAAAAAATTTCACCAACTATTAACTGTAAATACTACTGTAGGGTAATTCAAGCCCCTTAAGGCAAGGTGGATTTCCGCCTGTCGCCGCTAATCACGACGAGGACTTTTCCCGTACGAGATAAATTTATTTATATATTTTTCTTCTTTTCCAGTTCAGAGGCGGCCGATTTCACGACAACTCGCTCAACCCGTCTGCTAGAAAGTCCTCGCTCGCCGTGTGTAGCTGTGCCGCCTGCGCTACCAATCCGCCACAACTGTCGCGCGGGCGAGAGCGCGAACTCGAGGGCGAGGGGGCGGTTTCGAGAATGTCTCGGAGAAGCCCCCGTGAGCCCGGGGACAAATTTGAATAACGCAATTCACCGAGTTAAGTTTGAAAGGCGCATTAGAATGCCGCAGCTGGTGGAGCGCGCGTTGCGCTTGTCGCTCTACTCTGCCTATCCCAGCCCGAACGTATACCGTACACAGACACAACGGGAAGAGCTCGCGGAGCTGTCCTGTGTACACGAGAGGGTGTATATAGGGCGGCTCGGATGTGGGGCTCTGTCAAATAATAACCTCCACCTAGTTTCCATAGGAAAAGTTTTCGTGAGCGACCCACCGGCGAAGCGGATCTACGGATGAAACGGGAGACTGCGAGGCCTCCCACCGCTGGGACGGGAAAGCTGAAAAATGTACGTCCGGCAATGAAAAACAACCGACCTTGCCGGCGGTCCACTCGACGAGTTTTTGCGTCCAGCTGCGACACTGCAAGGCCCGCAACGCGACCGCGTTTCCAAACAGGTAATACCGTCCGTGCCATCATTAAAATCCTAATGAGGATTTTTACTTCGATTTCTGTTATCGAGCAACATTGATCAACGAATGGACCAACTAATGATTTTAAAAAAACTGATATTTTTTATTTGTTTAAAAAAATTATTTATCTGTTAATATACGGACCGAGCCCTTTTATAAGACCCATACAGAAGCGCGAACAGATTTCCAAGAACAATAATAATAATATTGGGGGGAGGGGGGTGGTCTAGAGAGCATAGGAGTTTTTTTTATTGATTGGTCGATCCAGGACAATTTGGGATTGCGGCGCTGTCGTCTTGGAAGTCTTGTAATGTTTTGTCCCACGGGTTGGTCGAATGGGAAAGCCTCGGGTCTCGAGAAAGAAGCGCATCTCATCGTGCGGTGTTTGGGCCGTACGCGGGGGAATTTCTCCTTTGGAGCTCTCAGAGTGAGCGACGGTTCGCTAACAAGAACCCGAAAAGATCTCGCCGGTAGGATCGAGAGTGATTTATCACGGTGGTAACCGCGGCGGTACCTCTTTCGGTACCCTTCCACCTCTTGACGCCGGTTGCACATACACGGTACACATGCACACCTGAAGCATGCACACCTCGACAATCGCAAACTCGACTCTCGGGGAAAAGCCTGTTCTCTGTTCGCCGGGAGTCGTCCATTCCCTCCGCACCACCTTATAGCCGTCTCGACGGTGCTCCGCTCTTTCTCTCTCGCTTGCCCGATTTCTCCGTGTCCCTCCTTCCTTCTCCATCCGAGCTCGCAAACCAGAAGAATTCGTTCCGCCGCGGTCGCTGTTTCTCCGGACGATAAGCCACGATTGGTTCGTTGGAAATTCTATTCCCTTCCCTATCGATTCCTTCGCGTACCGCTGTACCCTCCTCCTCCCGTTCGAATTTGTCACTGTGAAAGAGCGTGCGAGAGCTCGATTCCTATACCCCATTCTAGCATTACCGCCACCAGTACCATCCCTTCTATTTCGTACGAATTGAGAGTGAACGCATTTCCGGTCTTCTATTTTTATCCAGCTTTGAATATCGTCCACTTTCCAGGCGATGGGATTTTTTCCCGAAATTATGAATTTCTCCTCGATCTATTGTTGTTTCATTTTTTAAAAATTTATTTGTTTATTAATTAATTTATTTGGTTGTTTGCAGTTGATTTTTTATTCCCATCACCGTCGACGGAGCCGAACAAACCGAAAGGATGTCGATGTCGCGTCAGAGGATACATGCGTCCTGGGAGGCATCAGCGTCCCGTCAGGGTGTACTCGACGGTCAGTGAGAGTTTGTTTCAATCGCCCTTAATCGAGTAACTTCGCAAATTGGCTTCGATGCGACTTTATTCTCGGTCGACGCGAACCGTCACCGGGACAGAGAGACGTCCACGCGTTTCTCCTGTCGTCGCAGTGACCCAGTGGAGGACAATAGCTCGCACACGGAGCCTAGGCAGCCTCGCTTTTAACCGTCCGCCCGTCCGTCCGTTCGTTCGCGGCGCGTACGTCGTCTCTCGCGTAGAATAACGTTTGTACGACCGTTCCTGTCATCGGGGTGGTAGCGACCGCCTGTGTAAATACGATACGGCGCGTAGCCCCGGCCTAGTCCTTTCAGCTACGGCACTCTCATCCACCGACGTGGTATTAAAAATAATCGTGAAAAAAAAAGCAACAACAAGTCAGGCCGCGTACACCGAAAGGCTGGAAGAGATGTGGAGTGAAAAAAAAAACAGAAAAACAAAAAACAACGTCGCTGTGCGTCCACCGTGCGGTGGTCACCGGACGAACGAGCCGGCGGGGTGAGGAAATGGAAAAAGGCCGAAATTGCTCGGCTCGGTTTTCAATTTGCAGTTTATACGACGCCACGGACCGCGTCGCAACCACCATCAGAGCCACGGCCCGCGTGTACTACGCTATACCCCCTTCAACGAAAATAATATTCCTCCGACCTACGTGAACCGCTCGGCTCTTGCACACTCTCCTCTCTTCACTCTACTACTACCCGACACCCCTTTCCTCCATCCCGTCGTCACCCTCCTGTCTCTCGCACTCGATCTCGCTGTGTATTTCGAGATTCGTCGGAAGCGAAACCGATGCTGTTCTTTTTTTCTTCTTTTTTTTTTTTTCACTAGGTCCAAACCTCTTTCTATTCTCTCTCGTGCCGAGTCCGAGGCTTTCGGTCTAGGACCGATTCAATTTCGGTCGAACCAATACCGATGCATCGTATCGGAACGTAGAAACCACATGTACACCATGTCTTCTGGGGTTATTGGGGGTATCGAGGTATTAAAAACTTTATAATCGAAAAATGACATTTTGCAAAAAAAAATAATTTAAATAAAGTAAAAATAAATAAGAGCAGCAGTAAAAATAACAAACATCGGATAACAAAACCATCAGTCGCTGATGTCATAAATTCTCTAAAATCTTTATTAACCAAACAAAAATTTGTCTTCTGCCAATTGAATTAATTAAATTAATTTCCTAACAATTTAATATATAATAATAATCGAGGTCGTTGTAGATAATTTTTGGGGGGGGGGGGGGGGGGTTACATCGAGATCTGACGAGGCCCTGACTGAGTCTCTTCAGGGCCTGATTTGTGGCTCAAAAACTGCTGCCAGTCGATGAAGACGAGTGACGTACAAGTCCGCGAAGAATCGGTACAAGGGCCGATCCATGCCTCCCCTCAATCCCCCGTGAGGGTGTGCAATCGAGTTTTCTCACTGATTCCCGGCGTCTAGTTCTCTCTGTCTATCTTAGCGGGGTCTCGCCCGGTTTAAAACGGTTTACAGCCGATCGCTCCTTCGTCGGTATAATCATCAATTTAAAGTTCGTTACGAGACGGGGATCGATAGCCGGGAGAGTCGACTCCTCGTCGACGACAACGGCATCGGCGACGGGGTATACGGGAGCGCTCGAGAGGGCGAGAGGGTGAGACGGTGAGAGGGTGAGAGGATGAGAGGATAGCCCTATAGAAATCCGTCCACGCAGCGAGAGCGAGAGAAGCCGAATCGGCGGAGAATCGGGCGACGGGGGGTTGAGACCGATGGCGGCGACGGGTGCTCGATGATGAGAGTAAGCGAGCGACCGAGTGAACGAATGTTCGAGTGGGCGAGGGAAGATAGAGAGAGAGAGAGAGAGGAAAAAAGCCGGAGGGGGAGGGCGGGTAGCCTGATTGCTAGGCGGATCGTAACGGTGATTCGAAGTAATCTACCGGTTCTTGTTACCTCCCCGAGGACGAGTAATAACCCTTCATGAGGGTCGTTCTTCGCGGCGTGCGCGCGGCCCATCCTCTCTCTACCTTCTCCCGATGCCGGCTCGATTTTCGTTCGAGTCGCGCATCGATTCTTCCATCAATTCTTCACAGTCTCGCTTGCCATTCTCCTATCCTCTATCCACCTCTCTACACCGTTTCGGATACGTGCGTCATTGATCCTACACGATTCGAAATGAATTTGTTTGTCTATCGGAACGTTAGATTTTAATCTACGCGATTTAAACAGTCCCAGCTGGGATTCTGCGGTAACCAAAAAAACCGGATATCGCTGGTTCGACTCTGGTTGTCATACGCCGAAACGCCATATCGGTTCTCTGGCTGGCGTACGTAGCCAGAGCGAATCGAACGATTTTTCCAGCACCAAGAAGCACTGGTCGATGCGACTAGATTACTGCTTGACAGAGAAAAATTAATGGCGCTCCTGGTTCGAAAATCTCGATATTCGACCGGAAGTGACGTCACACCGGAAATACCTTCATTTCCGGTTTTCATTATCATCATCTCATTTGAAAGCCGGATTTTCCAACCATAGATGTCTTTACAAAGAATTTTTTTTTTCTTCTGGAATACATGTCGAATGCAGACAGTGAGCGAAGCACGTGAATTAAAGAACACAGGAAGATAGGGAAAAGAATGTGCATGATACGTCTCAAATGTCTTTAGAGAATAATAATAATAGTAATCATAATAATGATAATAAAAGTGCGATTGAATCGACACTTCTCCAGTGGTACCTCTTCACTTACGAATCTGGAATAGAGGATCGGGCGAATGAGTACCTCTTCAACCCCATCCTCCCGCCGGTTCGAGGATCGAAGAGGCTTGAATTTTCACGGTCATTGGCCTCCGGCGGGCGCGAGAGGCGAATTCGCAAGCTCGCGGCATCGTAGCTTGCATAGTCCTTTGGCCACGGGTACTACAGCACGTTGCTAACTTCGTAATCCTGTATATTCGCCGGCCGAATATTAATCACGAAGATGCCTGCGCACCTACGAATTATGCGCTGAACCAACCGGCGCACAGAAACCTCCAGTTACCAAGCATCGATTGCACAAACCAGTCATAGTTTCGTAGATGCAATTTTTTTTTATCTATCGAACGGTGGATTTTAATCTACGCGATTTGAACACTCCTAGGTGCGATTCTGCCGTAACTGGAGAACCGGCGCATCGATGACTCCACTCTGGTCAGCCAGGATTTTACAATTTCCTCGTTTTTCAAAATTTCTCTAAGCACCGACATTTTATTGGTTGTTCCGTTCGGTACTTGTTCCAGTTTTTTCTTTATCAGCCCCGTCGTCGTATTCCCCGACGAAATTACGCCTGTCGCGCGGATAAAATCCGGCGGATGGATAGGAAAGCCTGTTATTCAAATACTGCCGGGTCGGGTCCTTTGAAATTTGCGGAGATCCCTCGCAATATCCGTACGTTCTGTCTCTCGCCGCGGTACCCGTACGCTCGCACGCACACGTCATCCAGCATTTATGCTCTCGAATCTTGGGAGGAATGGGCGGGGGGGCACAAATAATATCCCATTATTATGTTAACGCGCCCGGTGCCTGTCCCGCGGAAACTGCCGGGGGTCTGGCCCGATGCGAATGCGGACGTAAACCGAGACCGACTGTATATCGGCTCCTCCACACGGATAGAGCGATATACTACGCAAGCTCGGGGTACGTGACTGGAAACGAAACTATTTCCAATATAACTTCACCGTTCCTCCTTCGAATATGTATACGGAGTGATAATAATTCGATATGCGGCCTCCGAGTGATACGTTATTATATTTTATTTTATTTTTTTTAGAATTATTGACGTATTGTTTTCAGGATTCGGGAAAGACTTTTTTTTTGTTAGTTAGGAGAGATAAAATTCTACGGGACGAAGGCTTGTTTTAATTCACGAACCAGCTGTTCTGAAATTAATAATATTTGAGCCAGAGGCATGAAAAAAATATTCCTAACCCTGGTAGATATTTCGGGACGTCGGGACTGATAAAAAAGCAAAAAAAATTGTCCCTCTCGTAGATTCAATATCGAGCGACCGGGAGGCCAAGTTGAATTCTTAAGGGCTCCTTGGAAGCGGAATAAAATCGTAGGGTGCTCGATGGTGCAAGCGACTCACGTTCGCCCGGTGGGGAAGATGTATCGTTCTTAGGATTTGTCAGATTTTTTTTTATTCAGATACGAGAGATAAAATGCAGTGGGTCGAAGCCTTTTTTTTAATCCATGAATCAGCTGTTTTAAAATCAATAATAATTGTGCCAGCGGCTAAAAGAAAAAAATGTCCAACCCTGGTAAAAATGTCGGAGCGTTGGGCCCGATAGAAAAATTAATCGCCCCCTCGTAGAATCAATATCGAGCGATCGGGAGGCCAAGTTCAATTCTTAAGGTCTGCCTGGTAGCGGAATGAAATCGTAGGGTGCTCGTCGGCGCAATCGACTCGCGATCGGCCGGTATAAGACGAAGGGTGGTTTCGAGGAACCATGTAGGCGTTATCTTTCGATGCATAAATCGTCGGAGCATTGTCTCGGAGCCCATTAGCCGGACCCGGCGGCACGTTTCCCCGCTCGAGGGCGAACTACGGGGTAGCGAAAACTCCACCGGGGAAGCTGGTGGATAGTGCCGAAGGAGTGAGCGGAGGCCGAAAAAAAAAGGAAAGCAACGAAGAGTACAGAGAGACTCGTGGAGGAAAGTTGTGCGAACTCCGGCCGATAAACAACGGCTCTCTATTCATGGATCGCCCGAGTCGTCGTACGTTTGTATCTCCGTTTCTCGGTTTACTCTGCGGACTGTCGGGGCAGAGGGGGCGAGGGAGGGAAGAGGACCGAAGAAAGACCGAAACGCGCGCGCGCGGAAGAGCGGGGAACGGTTGTTGCTGCCTCTAAACAGAGCAATCAATCTTGGCTTAATGAACTCTTAATTATTTCGAGGACATGCCGGGGCGGGGAGGAAACTGGCCGTATAATGGAGGCGCAAAGTGCGGGCGAGGCAACCGGTCTGCGCTCCTCCACGGTTCGTGCTGCGGGAGGGTTGCCGAGCAGAAGCACAAGCAGCGACGGCAGCCAGGGGGTTGCATGGGATGCTGGCGTGAGAGGCAAGGCTGACGACCGGGGTCCGGGAGAGTGCTATTAGATAAATATAGAGTGAAACAGCGTCGGGGGAAAGGCAACGAGAGAAATGAAAATAAAGGAGGGAAGCCCGGACTGCTGCAGTTCTCCGACGCTTTTTCAGAGCCTCCTCCACCCCCGGCACCCGTACACCTCTCATTCTCGTTGTATACCGCTCGCGAGAGTACCCATCCACTGGCTCTGACTCCACTGCTGACCTCAACAGCGGAGTTTCGGTATATGCCCCCCTTTCCGGACCGTACGTACGCGATCTTATCTACTCGAGACTTTTAATTTACCCCGGGTTCTCTCTCCCGAGAGAGGGAGAGATAGCGGAACGCAGAGACTCGGAATTACGACGCGGCGGACGGCGCTTTTTTCCGATGCACTCGCACGCCACGATATACTTACTCGACGTTTTTCAGAAACATCCCTTTTTTTTGGATAAAAATGAATGGGCGGGTTGATTGTGTTCTGGAGCGAGATAGATCGCGAGTTGAATTCTTGTAGCTCGAAAAGAAAAGAGTGTATGCGATGCCGAGGAAAAGTTAGGAGGGTGGTAGTCGGTTTGGGTTTCTAAAAATTCTGGGTCACGTCCTGGATGGCCAACCCTCTGGGTCACGAAGACTTGGGCGTTGGGCGCTTTGGTGCACCGGACCGGGTGGGAAAGGTTTTCAAAATTTTATTTTTATTTCAATGAAAATAAATAAAAGGTCGGATGGACCTCCAGAGAAAACTATGACGAGTAATATCCTTTTCGCTTCTACTTAAAAAAAAAAATATATATCTATATATATGAGAAAAAAAAATGAGCGTAAGGCCCAGTTCGCGTGCTACCGAAGAGGCGTGAGGGAGATTCGTGGTCGGTTGGAGCAGAGTTCCTAAAAATTCTGGGTCACGTCCTGAATCGGCAACCCCTAGGGCCATGAAGAGTTGGGCGTTGGGCACCTTGGTACCAGGAGTAGGGGGGGTCGGGTGGGCAGGGGTTTGGGAAGAGGCCGTCGACGGTGAGCTGCCGGCACGCGAACTCGACAATTTAACTTTGGAAATTCCACCGACGAGGTCCGAACTTTGCGTGAGCTCACTGCGAACTTGTCCCACGATGTTGCCCTTATTCACCGAAACTCGGTATTCTCCCACTGCCTCGGCGGCTGCTGCCGGTACTGCTGAGCAGTCGAGGGTCGAACTCTGCGGCGGGGTAGCAGCAGCAACATCGGCGGCAGGGAAGTCGACGGGGTTGTAGCGCCGGTGGGCTTGCTAGAGAGGACCACGGCGTAGGTCACCCCCGAACGTGCCCTGTTAAAATTTTCGTAATACACACGCGTCTCTCTCTATACCCTCGCCGAGCGCGCCCCATGCCGGTTCCGCCGTTCCGCGGCTTAATACAGTTACAGCCCTTTCTCCCTCTTTATTAAAGCCCGGCCATATGCGCGTTACGATCTGCCAGACCTGTTACCTCATTCCCCTCGATTACAGCGAGCTCTCGGAGCCCCGCGTACACACTTTTGCCCCGTCCCACGTCGGGGGTTTTCTCTAGCAAAAATAAACTTCCATGCCCCGGGGATTCCCCGTGGATTCGGGCTCGTTTTCCGCATCGAAACAACGAGCCAGCCTCGGCCACCTCGGCGTGTGTACCTTATCGCGCGTACGCCAAACTACCGTTTGCACACCGGTGGGCGAGATACGCGATACCCGCAGCACAGACACCTTCCCGCAGCCTTTCCAAACACCGACGGAAAGATACAGAAATAGCGGGGAAGCTTTGTTCACCGAGACCAATATCTTTCCTAATATCCTCCCTGTTTTCCTTGCACGGAAAACGAGAGACGCGGAGCGAGTATCCTCCGTTCGAAACCCAGCTGGAATCCAGAAAATTTGCAAGATTGTGCTGGTAACAAAATTGTGCAGTAGTCGCTGGGAGGGAAACTCGCGATACCGAAACTCACGCTTTTGTCTTCTCTACTATTTTTTTTTTATCTCTCATTGACCGCTCTATCTTTCTCCCATTCGCCGTGAGTGCGAATTCGGCTGGCTGAGGCTGCGATATAAATAGGCGGAGGCCAAGGTGTGCGCGGTGTATGTGGAGGAAAACCGAGGCCCGATATCGACGGCATTTCCAAGCGTAACACGTACGCCGAAAAGAGTGGACCGAAGGCTCTAATTGAAGCGAGGCGTATGGAAGAGACTCCCAGCATCCGAGGATCCGGGTCCGCACCGGCTATCGTCTGTACGCTCGCTCTGGAAAGGGTGGAAGCGCTCGAGCGCCAGGATATCACGTTTCCTCCGAGAGTGGTCTCCTAATTAAGTTAGTCCACTCTCGGATACTCGGTAAAGAGATCTTCGCTTGAAAGCGAACGATACGGAATCCTTCGGTTCCTTTCTCTTCCACTCTTATCCTCTCGGTGTCGGTGCGAGGCCGATGGAGCACTCCGAGACTCCGGCCCGAAGTTGCAACCGGCATTCGAGTGCTCGCCCAATGCCTTTCGCGCCAATAATGTTATCCTTCCAATCTGTTTCAAGCCTTTTCAGGTACACACCTATTCGGAGGACCGGAAATTTGCTTCGCGGCACGGGGAGGAAGATCGCTAACATGCTTTCCCAGTTAGAGACGCCGAATCGAAAACCATATTTCGATTACGCCGGGACGGGAATGAAAGTTTGCGAACGCGGACGAGATCTGGTTTACACAGTCGAACGTCGAAGGAACCGCCGAGAAGAGAAATGAAGATCGCGATCGGGAGGAAACGGGATGAGGGGGTGGAGAAAAAACCTCACAAAAGTTTGCCAATCCGGAGAGATTTCGTGGTGCAATTCGTAGGCCAGACTTCCACGTCTGGAACGAATATAGAGTCGAAGATCGGTCTTCGTCATTTGGACGGATTCACTGCCGTTTTATTGATCTCCCATTGTGGATCGCGAATTACAACGAATTCGCTCCGTTGAATCGAACAACGTCGGCATTCATCGGTCGGGCTTCGTAACCTGGAGTTTGCATAGGTAGACGAGGTGTGGACTTAGGAAGCGTCCCCGAGGTGCCCCATTGTATCCTTCGAGTCATTGTAAGAGCCAACGCATCTGAGCTGCGTGCAGGCTTGACTGTGTGTGGGCGGAATGTGCAGACCCGTGTGGAAAGGCCGTGGAGAGACACAGGGGGAGGAAGAGGGAGCCCCCGTCTCGCCGGCCGCGATAACGTTGTCATCGCGAGCCGGGAAACAATGACCGATATCAGGGACGGAATCGCGAGGACCGAAGATTACATTGGAAAAGCCTGAAAGCACACCGACGACGTGGCGCGGGAGAGGGAGGAAGGGCCTCCATATATATCGACGTTTTCAGTCGAACAATGCTCACCCCCTCGGGTACCACATGCCGATCGAGATTCGAGAAACGAGGACGAGCTCTAGATCCGTCTCTCGTTGGGCGGATGGTGTCGCGAGGCGACTATGCGGAGGTGAAAACAAACGAGACAGTGGTGTGATAGCAGATTGGCAAAAGGTATCTACGATCGATTTCTCCAATAACGAAAAAACGACGAATCATAAGGTCGAACTTTGGTAAATGATCATGAGGTCGAACTTTAATATGATCATAAGGTTGAATTTTCGTAAATGATCACAAGGTTGAATTTTCGTAAATGATCACAAGGTTGAACTTCTATAAATCCAAATGATCATAGGTTCGTGACTACGCGAGCTTCCAACGGCATCCATAAAATTCGTCTAAAATGGTCAAACGTAGCGATTATTAAAGAATCGTGATATACGAATAAGAGGAAGACGCAGAAGGCAGGAGAGTATCCTGGACGTTAAAGAGAAGAGATTCCGGGGAAAGCGAACGTGACGCGGCCAAGCCGGAAGTCACGTACAGCCCGGAGGATACTTTCTGTGCTATCGTCGGCCGAATCCGGAGTACCAGATTTCCGAGGGATGGACGTGCACCGCCAGGATTTATTAGCGTAATCTGCTTAGCCCGACGCAAAGCACCCCACTGGCCCAGTCCTTCGACAGATGTGTCTACATATATTCCCCGCATTCTGGCATACTGGGTGGTAAAGCGTGGCTAGGAGCTGAGTGTGTGTGTGTCAGCCCTCTCGTCGCTCGCGTCAAGCAGGGGCGAGAACGTTGCTTCTCCTCTCTCCTTCGTGCACACCCACTCGCTTTACTTTCCGGCTTCACCCTACCATTTTCTTTATAATATGAAAGAGCTCTCCGCACTGCGGCTGTTTCCGGAGCCACGTGGTCGTCGAACCGACCCTGTGAGAATCAAGAAAAAATTTCCATTCCGCTGCCCGAAGAGCCGAATAGGAGCGCGACGAAGGAAGGCCTTTTCTTATTCTATTCTTATTCTATAGCCTCTCGAACAAAAAACCCCCGAAATCGATATTTAAGAATGTCCGTTCACCGTAAAAAAATGTAATAAACCTTTTACTCACTAACCCGCACATGAAATTGGGATTCCACCGGGGAACACCTGTGCGTCGTTGAGTCTAAAATTATCGATACCAAAAAAAAATCTCATCGTCTTCCGCAGCCTCCATCACTTCCTCTGTAATCCTTCGACACTGACGTCGATCGAACGAAAACGGGGGGAGTCCTGGTGAAGACACATTTGTCAAAGCTTCGAACTAAAGCTCGTGCGAAATTTATTGAAAAAAAGAGATACACCTGCGGGACGCACGAGAGTAATACCCCGCAGGTACGTCAAAGCCCGCGGCTAGTCATCGTTAGTGATCGGCCCGGAGAGAGGAGCCCCATTCACTGCGATAAAACACGCGAGAGTTTCGAGAGCCTCATCAATTAAATTTTATTATCCAGCAGCAGGCGGATGAGCAGCAGCAGCAGCAGCAGGAGGAGGATGAGGATGAGGATGAGAGCGCGCACGGCCTGTAATGAAATCCGTTATCCGGTGGCTCTTTGACAGCGTGTGCGGAAACGTGCTGGCATCGATGAGCTGATCGATCGACGAGAGAGCTCCGAGCCGACACAATTAAGCTTCCTCCCGCCCGCCCCCTCCCCCTCGTTCCTATCGCGTTTTCGTCATTCAACGCATGGCATGGTTACGAGAGAGCGAATCGGGTAGCAAACTGGAAGATTAGCGAAGAGAGCCAGAAGGGGGGTTGTGGGAGGGTTCGGGGGAGTGAGTCGACTCCAACGCCGCGATAAATCATCGCGTCAGTGCGGCGTGGAGGGGCATTGGTGGTAGCGATGGCGGTAATAAATACGAACTAATTGAATTCGCGTTTGCCTAGCCGAAACTCGCGGGACCGTCCTCTCGCCTCTCTTCGTGCCTCCTCACCCTCTTCTGGTTCACCCCCCTCCCCCCACGTCGACGTTGGGTAAAAGCTCCACAGACCGTGCTCTCTCTGGCTCTCTCCCACCACCTTTCTCTCTCCTCATCCGATGAAACCTCGAGCGAACGGGCGTTCGGCCTGGCACCGCGCCTCGGCGTTGAATTATTATTCCGCTTTGTACGTACATCCGCGAATATTAATATCCCAACTCTTGACTTAATTGCACAGAATGGATTTTGAGACGGGATGGGCGAAGAGGCTCCGGCATAGTGGAGGTGGCAAATGGTGTTGAGGTGCCCCATCCCCGTTCCCCCATCATCGGCTTGGGAGAAAGGAATTGGCTCGCGATGGGGGAATTCGAGGACAAGAGGGTAGAGCTATACCAGCCGCAAGGTTAGAGTCTAGTGAGTTCGGTGAGTCTCCATCCGTTCGCCTTCGAGGCAATCGAGGAGAGGCTCGAGGAAGAAGAAGAGGCAGGTATGGAAGAAGTTGGCTCGAGAGAAAACAATATTGCTCCGGAAGTCAATGCCAGCGGGGTGAAACAGTACCCAATTAACTGTTTTGACTAGGCTGTTTTGTAGTATGGCCTTGTCACAAGACAGTAGTAAATAAAACAGAGAACAGTAAATTACAACGATTATAATATTAATACAATACTAATATAAATAGTCACGGATCGAACTCCATCTTTATTTTGGCTATGTTCTCTCACAACGCTGTATCTTGTTATGTCACAGTACAAGCAACACCTGAGATGTATCAGGGAAACTTATTTCCGTTTGTACGGGAATCGCTCCTTCACAAGTCAAAGAATTTCAGTCCGACTATTCGGTCGCACTGGCCACTATTTCCCTGAGCATTAAAATGAAGCTATAATGGAGCTATAATCATACGTCTTTCCCGGGCGGACGTTTCGTTAGGGTTCTTCCGTTAAACAACTTCAATCGCCGGTAATGTTACCGAGGAAAGGAGGAATATAAATAATAGCCTCCGGCGAGTTTTGCTTTAAAAAATCCGTCTTAATTTGTATGTCGACGTAGAGACCGGTAAGTTTTATTGCGAGTTTATGCAATGTTTAGCCGCATGACCAATTACAGTAGGGTGAGCTGGTGTTGAGAGCGTCGAGCTCTCGTTGGCCCATTCTTCCTTTCGCGTACCAACCCCTGTGTGTCCCTCCCTCTCGAACTCTCTGACTCTTCTCTCGCGAGCCGCTCCGCCATACCCCGCGGAAAGAACAAAAAAAAAAAAATTATGCTTATGCATAACCACGGCAGGGGCTTTATGGTAATGTTGTGGTCGGTGGTGAAATCTTCTATGCGCATATACACGGCAGGGGGTTGGGTGAGCGAGCGCTCCGGTGTTTTATCCTGAACGAGAGAGTGAGAGTGAGTGTGCATGTACCGAGGCTCGGTGCATGCGCGCACTTTCCGTACATCCCCTCTCGGTCCCTTCTCGCTCCTGTGCAGCTCGTTCAACCCTCCGGCACAATTCGAATATATTACCGGAGAGGCGCCTTTTCATTCGAGCCGCCACCGCGCCGTCCCGCGTTCGTTCGCTCCCTCTCGCTTCCTCGTGAAACCCATCCGAACGCATTAACCCCGAGGGGTGGTATAAGGCGCATTGCCGAGGGTGCTACCGTGCACGTGTATCTTTCCTCCCCGCTCCTCGGCTATAGGCGAAACTAGGAGTTGCACAAGCCGCAGGTGTACAACTAGGCGCCTGTTTACGCCGCTTGCACAAAAGATAAAGCCGACCGCTTCAATGGCTAAACGTTCGAAGCGATCTGCATCGCCCCGGGGGGGTCGAACCTGCCGGGGTGGGGGGTGAAGCGGAGGCTTGGAAAAAGTCGAGAAGAGCTCCGATCCTCTATCCGGCACGGAGAGCACGGAAACTCACCGGCAAACGCCAGGCAATTTCGGCTCTCGTGTGCACCACTCTCCTCTCTTCCGTTATCCTTCTCTCATTCGTTATATCCCACGCAGCACCGGTCGAGGAAGTTCCTCGAGTAATCGTAGCCTCAAAAGCCACCGTCTCGCTTTCATCTTCGCCGATTCACGTGTATATCAGCCTATCGTGATGAAAAATCTGACCCGCGAAATAAAACGGACTCAAAGCTGTACGTACCTGTTACGGGATTAACGTTGTAGGGCCCAACTACCGCGAGTATTGTGGAGAACATTGTTATCATTTTTTTTTTGCCTACCTTGCGTACGACCCGACGTCGGGGAATCCACTTTATTATGCAGGAGAGACAACGAAAGAGGAAAAAAATGGAGACGGGAGTTCTCGAAGCCCTCTGTGAGAATCCGCCTGCGCCATTGTCGAGAGGATGGTCAAAAGGGGAGAGAGACACGGGGTAGGGTGAAGCTTCGCGGGGGCAAAAAAAAAGCTTTTTTGGGTCAGAGGACGGAAGGGTTGAGTCTTTTCTTTTCGAGGTGAATTGACACCGGCGACGAGCGGGGTGTGGGGGATGAACGACTTTTTTTTTTCCTACCCCCTCTCGACGCCAGCGTGTGCACCGTTGAGATAAAGGGTGAGCCTTTCGTAGTAGGCGCGAAAAACTGCGAACGGTGAGGGTGTAGGTTGTGCGCTCTCTTGCTTTTCGGGTGGAACGACGGCGACGACGACGCATCACGAGGAACGGTCTAGAAATGGCTGTGGCGGAGTTTGCGAATGGCAAGAGAAAAGTGGTCGAGAAGAGGAGACGCGCGAGCGGTGCGGGAGAGCAGGGAGTACGGCGGGGGTGAGAGCGCGGGGGACGGCGTACTCAGCGGTCTGACTCCCTTAGAAAAAGCTGAAGAATATGCCCCTAATTACGGTAAAACAGCGCAGTGCTCTGAGTGCAGCACCCCCCCGCACTGCGTCAACCTTCCCGTGTCCTCCCGGAGACATTAATCATCCCCTGAAATAAATGTTTCGTGCTTCGTCTCTCGTCCTCGTCTGCAACTTGCTCCGGCGCAACTACCAGAGATCTTTTCATTCCTGCGGTCGTTGAGAGAAGAAGAAGAGAAAAAAACCTCCCCCGAGGTGGTCGTCTTTCGTCGGAAAACGCGACGATAATATTTTCAAAGAATCATTCGCTAGGGCAGCCTGGTCATTAAATAAAAGGATTGAGAAGTTACGCATTGGTGCTCGAATGATCGGCGCAGCGCCAGCTAACCATTTTTCAGCGTTACATCGTCTCCTGATAAGGCCCTGATATGACTTTTTCAGGACCTCATGGGGGTCCGATTTAACTCTATAAAATGTCCACTATTAAAGATGTACTAGCGGACAATTTGACCACACTTGAGTTCAGAGAGAATCGAGAGAGAATTGCGAACACTTCGCGATGGGGAAAAAATCGGAAAAAATCTGAAATATAAAAATATGTTCAGCACCTTCCACATGGTTGATATTTTCAGATTTTTATCTCATCGAGAAGTGTTCGTCACTCGTCTCTCAATTCTTTCTGAACTCACGCGGGGGCAGACGATCCGCAAGTACTACCTTACGATGATCCAGAAAGCCAGATATCGGCCTAACCGCTTCATTGGGTAGTTGGAATATCAGCCCGCAGTTAAAAAGCCTAAAAAAAAAAGCAGAGAAAGAGCACAGTGAGCGGGTACGAAACAAAGCTTATTTTCAAAAAGCTCTCGAGTTGATCCAGACGCGATGTGACCCGAGTGCGACTGTTCTCTTTGACTGGTACCACTGGTTTGTTCACTGACGCGATGCCTCGGGGCCCAGTCTCTTTTTCGAGTGCACCAGAGAGACGGAGTAGGAAGATTGCAGAGAATCGTTGCCGAGCGCGTGGGCTCCCAAAGTAGACAATCGCGCGAGGACGATTTCATGCTCATGGACCGTCTCTCTCTCTGTCCTCCGTCTCCGTCTCGCCGTCTCGTTCTTTCTCGCAGCATCCCAGAGCATTTCACGTGAACGTTACGAGAACAGTAGCGTCGAGTAGCCGGCGGCTAGCCGTTTGCACGCTCGACGGAAGGAGAAGCTAGTTTTCACCGCGATCTTCCTGCTGGTGTGTGTTCTCCACTTCGGGGACCGGAAAATCGTTGCGCTTCTCCACCACCACCGGTGCCTCGACACTGCGGCAGACTAAACTACGAGGGGGCCGTAAGCGTGTGCCCTGCCTATACGTGCATAGCCCCGAGTCGGTGGCCTATGAACGTCAGAGAGAAAAGGAAGAGCGTCGGGCGAGAGTGCATGAGAGGGTGAATAGCCGCCGGTGGACAAACGATATAGGATTTCCTGCTGAAAGATGCCCTAATAAAATGGACGCTCGTCGTAGCTACACGCCGGTGGTCACTCGAGGAAGGTGGAGGACCTGGTCCAGACCTTTGCCTCCGCAGCATCTCCTTTCTCTTCGCAGAACCTCCATTCCGACATTGCATTACCTCATCGCCGGCGACGCGGCAGACAACCGAAGAGCTCTCACTCCCAGCGCTTCCACCTACGATCCGCGTCTGGCGGGTAATTTCCAACGGGGAGCCACCACCTCCGGCGGCGAAACTTTGCCGGCCAAAGAGCACGAGCGAAATTAAAAAGAACTCCGAGAAGAGATCCCGATAAAACACCGTAATTTGTATGTATCTAGCGACGCGTTCACGTGCCCGGGAATATCTCACGATCGCATCTTCTTTCCCCGAAAAAGCATCCCACAGTGGTCGAGAAGAGGGCGATACGTGCGAGGGATGATAGTGAAACGATCGTGGAAATAAAGGGTGAGGTTGGCTCGCAATTCAGAAGTCACGGTCAAAAAGCTCGATGGAATTTTTCAAACGGTATCGTTAAACTTTGCGGTTGCTGGGTAAAAGTCAAAGGCGCGGTGAAGTCGATTTTCAAGCGTCTCCTCCGCACGCTATTCCCTGGTAGAAACAACACCGGCATCTTTTTCAACTGTTTTTCGGGTTTGCCTTCCACCCCCCCCCCCCCTCTCTTACTTTTTCTCTTTTTCTTTTCTGGTCGTTTTGCAGTTATTATTTCTAACCGTCGTATCCGACTGTAAATGCAGCTTTAATGACGACTCACCTGTGTTACGGGAGCGCACACACGTGTATTATAAAAACGCTCGGTCCTCGACGGTCTCTCCCTCTCCCGGCACAGGGAGAGGAGAACGGTTGGCAGAGTCCCGCAGTCGAATCTTCACAGCGAAGTAGAATGCATCATTACGAGTACAATGCAACGTCCATCAAACCCACCATCACTACCATTCAGCCATCTATGAGGCAAGGCAGGCGAAGGCCCGGGCGCCTCAACTACATCCAGCAGAGCGAAAATCCCGAGCGCACCCTCACTCCTCACCGTGTACCACCACCACAACGAGAGCACACTCGTGGAGGCTCTACCCCACGGAAGAGGCTCGCGCGCGATGGTGAGAGCGGGGTAGCGCGGCATTACCATCCACCCGCAGACCTCCGGCCCGTACTCGATCTTGCGGAACATTTTAATGACAGCTTACCGAGCGCATTTACCGTGCCCGCAGCTCGTCTTGGTTACCGGAGCGTGTATATACGCTCCCGGGCATGAGCGGTCTTTCCGTGTTCCTCGAACCAACTCTCGAACAACTGAACATCGCCCTACCGAAGGCCCTTCCGTACGTTATTCGTCTTTCTATTTCGAAGTTGTAAACATAAATGTGCACCACACAAACGCGCGCATCAAACTTCCAGCATCCGGTGGACCACTTCAAACCTTCTGGCTGTTCTCTCATCCGCGGACGCGGAAGCTGGAGCGCAATAGCGCGGGGGTAGTTCAACCTCGACCATCTCCACGGGAGCAACTTCTCGTATTCCACCCCGCAACCGTGATAAAAATCGCGAGGGAAGCTTTCGAGAGGAACAAAAGGAATTCGAGAAGTCACAACTGGAAAAGATCATAGGGTAGTGAAGTGGCAGGGAGTGGTCCGGAGGGAGGGGCGGCTTCGAGCGAATGAGAAACAGAAGGAGTACGAGTCTCGAGGGAAAGAAGACGGCTCAGCTGTCCGCTCGACCAGTCCCGGCTGGGCTTCTTACGAAAACCCGCTGCCACTGAGACCGGCTGACGACTCTTCGGTTATTAAAAGTTTTCCCGAAACGGGAGACGAACGAGAGATTTTCCTCATTTCCTCGCTCCCCCATCGCCGCTCCTCCCTGACTTTTTCTATTATCGTTTTCGCTCTCCGACAGTCGAGGATTTTTATCCCGTCCCTCAAGACGACCTCTCATCCTCATGCCGTAAGACGATTTCGCAGTGGCAGCTCCAGAGCCGGAAGGGAAACGCTCTCTCTCGAGCTTACTCTCTTTCCCTCTCTTTCTCCTCATTCTTCCTCATTCTCTTCAACGCCCCCGAGCCCCCGCGGGTGCCACTCGAGTGTTTGCCGAGGTACGGGATCCTCCGCTCTTCCCGAGACTCGAACAAAGTGGCCCTAATGGCACAAAAACAAGAATCCACCGTCTACCTCGCATGCGTTTGTCACGTCGGCAAACTTCCAGTTGCATCGTCTGCGCGAACAACGTAGCCAAAGACGCCCTGACGACGAATACCCGTCGGTCCCGGGCTTAAGATACTCTCTCCCGTTCTCTCCGCGACAGCGCATTCGGCTCTCCCGAAGCTTCCCCGAGAGCGAGGCATTTGTCACCGACGCACACGCAGCGCGAGTACCAGCGACGACCCCTGTGCGAGGACAGGAACGCCCCTCGTTTATGCAAACGTAACAGTCTCCCGCTGATGTTTACTTCTTTGCAAACCTAATTTCCGCAGGCATCATCCCCCCTCCCTCGCGAGGCTTTCCGCAAGGGAGAAATTTTGCCTCCCGGCCCTGCCACGCGGGAGAGAGGAAGAGCCCTCCGCGAGGGTGAAATTTCTTCTCGCCAACTTTGGCCTCCTTCCATTCGCCGTTAGGACGAGGCGGTTCTTTGCGAGTCCCGCGCGCAAACGAAAGTGCCGAGTGAACGAAAAAGAAGGAAGAATAAACTGCGCACCGAATCCACCCCCCATCCCCGCTTCCTCCGGGGAAAAACGAGACATTTCTCTCGCGACACATCACTGCGATTATTATCTTCGCGAGTTTCGTGTGCACGAAAAAAAAAAGAGGAAGGGCTGCAGTCTATTCTTTGTTTTTTTTTTCGTGTGTTTCCCGGAATCTCGTCGGAGCCGGGTTGTTTATGGTTCTGCGGCGAAAGGGTTGCGCGACCGTGCGCCCCACGACCACCGGCCAGTTGTTGGATTTATATAAATTAAGCATTTTCACGAGGGGCACACAGGTTGAGGGTGGTTCCGAACCTCGCTTACTTCTTTCCCGCCCTCATTGTCACGTTGTCACGAACAGGCGGCCCTCTTTCGCTCGCCCTCACTCGTTCGCCCTGCCTACTCTTTACGATCCATAAATCCAACAAAGTCGCGTCTGGTCTTGAATGCAGCCTGTTTTCCACGGAACAATCTCTCTCTTTCGATCTCTCCGTCTCTCTCGGCCTGATATTGCCCTTTGTCCACCGGGCGCACTCTCGTTTTCCCTGGCCCCTGCCTGCTCGGCCCCTGTCACGAGCCAAAGGCAAAAATTTACACGAAATGTGGACAAAGATCCACTCAAAAGGAGAGAATATATATCCACCATCTGCCGGCTTCCGTCTCTCGTCATTGGCTCAAACAAAGAAAGAAGAATTTTTTTTCTATCGAAGTAAATCGAGCTCCCGCGAGGGGATTCGGGCGAAAATTGTAGTTCGGAAATTAGAAAGTTCGGAGAGAGATTAATTATCACATTTGTTGAAGTTTCGCGATTAATGGTCGCACCGCTTCGATTCACCTTCGATTCTTTTTGTTCAACGCCGTCATGCGCATTTAAGGAACTAACATCATGCCCGAATTATAAAATAATACATAAAAATGCATAAAATAAACTTTCTCAGTTTTCGACCGGAAGTGACGTCGTATAGGAAATATGTCACTTCCGCTTTCAAAAACTAATTTTTCGACCGGAAGTGATTTCATACGGGAAATACGTCACTTCCGGTCGAAACACGAGATTTTCAAACCGGAAGTGACGTATTCCCATGCGACGTTGCGAAAGTTATATCTGATTCGAGCAACTGGGTGACAGTCGCTTGAATCAGATATAACTTTCTCAACGAAACAGCTAGTGGATAACTCTGCCCATCGATGATGTAATCAATGCTTCAGTGCCAATATCCCGGCGAGACAATGCGGAGTGTTCAGTGTACTTCCGAACAGTCGGATGGCCGGGATCAGCGGGAGTGGAGAGCGTACAGTTTCAGCGAGCATGTTCGAGTCAACAGTTTGAAGTACCTGAGTAAGTAAGAAGTAGATACAGTCCGTCGGTGCTTGCGATTATGCAAGTTCCTCGCCTGCGGACAACCGGTAACACCGGCGTGCAATATCCTAGCGGGAGGAGGCGGCGAACAAGGCAAACACACGGAACAAAGACATCGTAACCCGTGCGAGGAAAACGTATCAGCCCGGCTCTCACGCTGGTGCAGAGAATTGGAATCATAACGCGTTACGAGAGAGAGAGACGAAAGACGAGACCGTGAGGGCAACAGAGCTCCGGCGAGAATTCCACGGTTGGACGTTGGCAAAGTCACAGTTTTAATGGTCCTCGTGAAAACGGCAACGATACGGCCAGACGAGAAGGTCGCGGGCGTACGGGACACATGGGGGATGAAAGCATCGGCAGTTCCCCCGAAGTCGCCACGCCCTGTTCCGACTTTCTCTCCGTTTCCCCTACATATACTCGCCCGACTGTCGTTACAATTCCACGTTTTTATATCAACCTGAGTAAAATCGAGCCGCGCAAAAGTGCCGAAGGGTAGATTTTTGGGGGGGGGGGGGGGGGCAGCGCGAGGGACGAAGCGAAAGGGAGGGAGAGAAAGCGTGAGACGTCGGGCGCAGGGACGAAAAGAAATCTGGCTGATTCGATACATTTACCTCGGGAACGATCAATCAGGATCCGCAGACGCGGAGTCGGGACAAGACACCGTCTCCCGGCAAGCCCGCGGGGACCTCGATGTACGTTGATTAATGAATACCCTCGTCGGCAGAGACACCGTTCGCGACTGTCTCGCTGAATGAACGACGATAAAAGTAGAGTGGCAATTAATATCGGTCAGCGAGCTGTGAGTCCGGCGAGCGAGCGTGGGGCCCCCCAAAGCCCGCACGCCCAACAGAGAAATCCGCAAACGCCGGAAGATTGTGCAGGAAAAACATTTTTCGGGCCTATTCGCGCGGAGAGCATCGGAGGAAAAATAAATGTACACTGTGAAAAAATTTTGTTCGAAAATTAATGAACGGTATTGCAAGCTTTTTTTACACAATCTGTTTCTGAAATTTCAAACACATGTGCGTTGCAATTTTACAGTAAATTTTTTTTTTTTATGAACATTTTTTAGAAATTTCAGGCAACATATTTGCAATTTTAATATCTGGTATTCTTATTTTACAAAAACAGTACATTAATGTTCAATTAATGTAATTAATGTAAGCAAATTTCAATTTCCAGCACATTCAATTTGCAAATTATTTTTACAGTGAGAGGTACATTTTTTTTCATTCGGTTGGTTACACATAATTTTTTTTTTTTAAGTTACTAAATGGTCTGGTTGGCCGCGAGACAAGAAAATCTTATATCATTTAAGCAAATTTGGTAGAATCAAACAAATCGTTTCCACCCGCCTAGCACCCTCGCCCCTTCCGCGTAGCTGCTTCACCTCCAACTTTTGTCTTTTGTTCTTCAAACTCGAAGATGGCACACGAGAATAGCCAAACATATATCTATATACATAAATACAAGAATATATATTTAAACATAGAAAGAGGTCTTTCGTGTGAGAGTTCGGAAACGCTCGGGAGACATGCCGCTGCAGACCGCCGCGCTCCTCGCACACCAGTGGAAAATCCAAGAGAAAGATATATTCCCCCTTACCGTCGATAGATAACTCCACCCTATCCATTCTCCATCCAACTTTCGCATTTCTCTTAAAAGTTGTGCGGCGCGAGAGGCCGAGCGCGGGCTGGCGCAGGAACGACGTCGGCATCGGGGCTCTTGCTCCCGTTGCTGCTGCTCCTGCTGCCAGTACCATTGCGCCAACGCTGTCGAGGGTTGGACGAGGCAAACTTTCTTCCCGCCATCCCTCACCGATTGACAGGCAACACATCACATAGGCGTAGGGATTCGGCCACGTACAACCTTATCTGGCGCTCCATCTCTTTTCTCTCGCCGTTGCCGATATCCTATACCTCACGAATCTTCCCCAACATCCCTGCCCGCGCTCACCCACGAGCGAGGTCTCTCGCTCTCTTCGACGAGAACCACCGTGGTTCGTATTTCTCGCTTCCTCGCGTCTTCGCTGGAGCGCATTCCAGCCACGAGGCAACGACTGGTGGGTCCTCGTATTAACGGAGTATATGTCCGACGCCGTTGTCTGTGCGTTCCCCGTGTAATGCAGGGCGGCATTCGCGTCTGTGCGACAACCTGCGCCCCACACGTTCGTTCTGCCATGCGTCTTTCTCCAGGGGCAATGGGCGTAAGGTGTAGTTCTCAAGGTGTACAACTATCAAACCTTCGGAGCTTGGATTGGATTTGGTCCGGCTGGCGGTTACGTCCCAACCCCGGCGTGAGACTGGCCAGACTCCTTGGTATGGCACTGTTTCGCGCTGGTGTTGGACTGTAACGCTACCAACTGGACCAGCCCCAACTGGTTGCAGATGAACGCTTAGATCATGGTGTTATTTGTTCAAGCCCCCATCTCCAATTTCACCCTCCCGAACAAGTTAACCTTCCGGAATGAAAATTGATACACTTTTTACTAACGGGTCTTCATGCTAGTTCGAAACTTCATCAACTCTCCTAATGCCAAAAGATCATACGATGCCCGCTCATGATCTCACGGCGTTCAACACGCTTCTGGTGGATTCGTACCTCGACGGAGCTGAGCTAGCTGTGACGGGGTGGTTAACGCGCGGTTGGGAGGTGGGGCGGTTGGTTGGTTCACCTACGAAACGTGCCAAAGGGTACGGCCACGTGCCGGACCCGAAAGGAACGCGACGGTGCGACCCCTGGGAGTCGTGCACGAACAGCGTATTGAGCTCGCACAGCACCCTGGTTACCCCAGCGTGCGAGAAAGCATGGTGCGCCTCATTAATATTCGCGGCGCGACACCGCCGCTTTTTCGCCGCGTTGTGCTACCGGGAAAGAGATACGGTTGGCCCGCGGGAATTATTGTATCCCGTGGTGGCCTGTGTTCGCACAGGCCAACACGATGGTAATGTCACACCACCGCTATATCTATATATATACATACACATGTATACACATAAGGATAGTCACAGTGTAGCGCCGAGCTGGTTCTTCGCGAGCTCCTTGGCGCGCACCAAGGGTTGGTGCGTCGGGGAACCGACCTCCCGCCTATATATACACACACCCCAAGAGAACGGGCAAAGCTTCACCGGATACAGGGCTTGCTCTCCTCTCTCGGTAGGTATACTTCGGAGAGTTGGCAGCCAACCCCGTACACCGCCGCCGTTCCTGTATTAAGCCAGCCCGAGCGAACTCTGCATGCCGATGAGCTTAATATACTTTACTTTGTCATAGCCAAGCCGGCATATAGTAACGGCACGGGAGCGCCTGCCGAGATAGTTTCACGGAGTCCCGTCTCCCTCCCTCACTATCCCGGTGATTCAACTCGAGACACAACGACGGTATTGCTGGTTCCGGTGGTTCGTAGGCCCGAACGACGTGGAACATCTTTTAGGACAAAGTACGCATTCTGCTTACCTGAAACAAAAATGGAAAAGGGAATCGTTAAAAGACATCATCGGGCAGCGGAGGAAAGAAATCCTGAGAAATTACGGAGAGTTACATCGGGCTGTACTGATAGGACTCTAAAATTGTTATCAACGAATGTCCTCAGGATTCTTCACTCTTCTCCTCATTCGTCGGAGTTTTACTTTGGATACCTGTGCGTGACAGTGGTCTAGGGAAACTACTGGTTTATCGATGACCGAGAATCAAAAGGGCGCAAAGCCCACGTTCCAGTGTACAGCTCGAACCTCTTCGGTTCTTAGCCCATCGATGCACCAGTCGAGCCTCTCCGAGCTCTTGGCTGAGAATCGAGCGAGACCCAGAACTAGCTACAGAGGGTTGCACTACGTGGGCGTCCCGGTGGTTTATTATAATTATACTCATTGTCCCTGCGGTGTAGCGGCCGCGAGGGTATAGTAACGGCGTCGGTACGGAGCCACGGCACGCACGCTTTGCACGCAACGGGACGCGCCTAGAGTTTCGCTACTGGCAGGTTTACCCCGAGCCTTCCCTCGAAGCTTCGCGCACTGCACACCGTGCTGATATACGTCCAGCTCGAATCGCCGAGGATCGAGGCTCGTCGACAGCCACGCAACTCAGCGCGTCGTGCCTCGACCGCGCATACCGCCGACTCTGGCTCGCATAAGTCAATTCGACCGCAAATGGCATACGTGCTCTCTCCGTCTCACTCGGTAACCGCATGCTCGCAATCCTCTCTTTACCTTCTCGTCAACGCTTTGCTCGCAACTACTCGGCGAATTACGAATCTCGTGCGGCGACCGCGAGAGAGTGGCAGAGTGCCTCGACGAGCGGAAAAGCGTATTTCGATAATGGACGGTTCCGCTGTTGTCGCACGATCGTTATCTATCGACGTTCGAGAGGGGGTGGGAGGGAGTGCAGATAACTGAGAGTTGCGGATAGATTACGGGTGTTGTTTCCTTTTTTTCCCTATTTTTTCCATAATTTTATAGTGATAAGCATCGTATGAGCGAAGTTAATAGAAACGTTGAACACACGTGCCGCGAACTACCCCCGGATTACGAACGCATTACCAATGCAAAAGCGGCGAGCCATTAATTCGAAATTCTATGGCCCGACTAATTTCGGCCGTACCGGAGAGAGTCGGCCACCGGTGTAAATCAATGAGGGCTTCTTTATTCGTTTGATGAATGAAGGGAGTATTAAACGGCGTGTACCGATTTGGTTCGCTTATAGTATCATCGCTTAATTGTCTGTCTCTGAATTGTATTCGTTCGCGGAGTGAGAATTATTATTATCGCGTTCTCGTTACGCTCGATGTGAACAAATATAAATCGGCATACGAGATTTTTATCGTCCGAAAGTGACGTCAAACCGAAAATACGTCACATCTGGTTTGAAAATCTCTTTTTTCGACCGGACGCAACGTCATACCGGAAATACGTTACCTTCGGTTTGAAAATCTCGGTTTTTGACTCCGTTTTTAAGCGGAAGTAACGTATTTCCGATGTAAATTTACTTAAATGGAATAAATATTTATTCAAAATAAATAAATGTCAAATAAATAATTTTGCTGGGTGAAGACTCTCGGCAACTGTTGCCGTTCCGTAGCTGTACCGTTGGTTAAATCTCACCTGGGATGTTCCGCACTAAATAAATGTTTTCTATTGCCCGTTCGTCGCTCGCGAGAGTGTGTCGAAGTTACGTTCAACCACTCCCCTGAATATACAGCGTACCTCTTTCCAGTGTGTCGATATATCTTTTTTTTTCATTTATTTTTATTTACTCGAAGCTTTTCCGGCCCGAACGACACATATGAGATAGTAAAGGTCGGTCGGATGCCGGTAACAGCTACGTATGGGATCGATCCCCCCCATCCCCACCCCTACGGTAACCGAACTGGCAATTGTCACGTTGACAATATGGCGTGTTTTTGGTAAAACAGCCCCCTCTCCTGCCTCCCGCTCCGACACCAACTATTTTACCGTTGCTGCACAGAGTCGCGCTGCAAATATTTATGAATATTTATCTCCCTATTTGCACAGAGGGTTTAGCGTTGCGAAGGTGCGCCACGAATACAGTCGAACAGGCGCGTGTGCCAGCCCCCGTATAGCTGTATGGACGTTTTGCCTATAATGTGCAATTAAACGAGGTCCGTGGGTGCAAAAGCGTGGCCGTCCGTGTATTGGCGAACGTGCGAGAGGCCAACATCCCCCCGCCCACCGTCCTCCGCGGAGGCTTTAATAAAAAGCTATGTAACAGGTTCTCCGTGGAAAATAGCGCAAAACCGTGAACTTAATATGAATTTATGATGTTTTTAATGCGCTCTCGTTTCGCGCCACCCGTCGTCGGGAGAGTGTACCGCCGGTAGTAGAGACAGCGAGAGTCAGAGCCGGAAACAACCCCGCCCCGACCGATATGCTGCACTCTATGCTGCATCCCCGAATACCATCGGTGCGTCAAACGCCTCACTCCCCGCCGCTTAACGGCACAACATCGAATGCGAGATTCAACACTCGACTCGCAAAAAAAAAAAAAAAAATGCGAGCTGGACGTGAAACTCACGCGAGTCGCGTCCAGAATTCGATGAATTCTGCCCGCTGACGTTCCAACATCCGGTTAGCTTTTTCACCCCCGCCATCATATCGACGAGCATTTCGCCACGTCGGTATAATTGATGCAAGAAATTTCGCCGATGCTTTTAACCCGTTATCGGTGGGAAAAAAATAATGCAATTTCTCTGTCACTCCGAATGGTCGGGCTGGAGAATTGAATGAGCTTTTTTTTTCCTTTTTTAAACATGCCGCAGAATCGCGAAACTCGAGGGAAAAGCGCGTTCGTGTTCGCGCCGCACGCGACACGCAGATGAAAATCGCCGTTCTGACGCACATAAGGACGTCATTAGGGTGAGGCAAACCCGGTGTAAACACGCCGAGTTTATTATAACGACTCGCTCGTGTAAACGCGATATATCCATGTCAGAGCGTACTGTATATCTTTTCTCATTTTTTTTTGCATTAACTGTAATTCCACCGTAGTGAGGGCGATTGCTGGAAGTTCCGCGACATTAATTTACCACGGATATTTCGTACATTGTATGCCGGTGCCGAGCGAGGGGCCATATAATTCCATTTATTCATGCGTGAGCCATTAATGGCCAGCCGTACTGAAGTAACGATTAGATAAAGGGGTAATAAAAAGAGGTATATTTTTTTTTTACCTACAACCGACAAGCCATTTCCCGCCAAATCGCTCACATTCGCTTATGAGAAAAAAAAAAGAAATATTGTCAAAGGGTTGCGAGCTTCACGCACACAGCCGGCGATTATTCTCGGGAGATTTTTCCATCAAAGGGGTTTAAAGCACAAACCGTACGAGAACTCCGTTCACATCGATCTGCGGGCATCGCGGCGAGAACGGGAGCGAATCCGAGAACGATAATAATGGAATCCTTCGCCGTTGGCGAAACGAACCGAGTGTTTAATTCGTCGTTAAAGGGTCGTCCGACGCCCAGGTTAATTCCATTTTCAGTTCGCCTATTTTATTTCGATTTTCCCCGTACCTTCATATTTTTTTAATTCTTTTTTTTTACCACACCCAGGACAGACATTCAGCAATTCGGCTCTCATCCACTCCCTATCTGTCCGTCTCCCTTTATCTCCCTCCCGTTCTCTTAATTATTTCGTTTCTCTCTCTCTCTCTCTCTCTCCCTTTCTCGGCTCCCGAGGGCACAGCGGTAAAGAATGCTAAGCAGTTTCATTATTCGCCGGCTGATTCCCATTAGACCGCCGCGCCGCCGGTTTTTCTCCCGGTTTCATTATCCGCTGTGGACAGAATGTAAATGAGCTTCGGCGGCCGGGCGGCTTGGTTACCGGCAGGAATGGGGAAAATATTCGGACGCGGGCGTACCCCGCGAGATAGCCACCTCGCCGAATTCACCGAGCGAGCGAACCCGCCGGCTCTGTTCAGCGCGGCGCATCAAAGCTCGGACCTCGAAAAAAAAAAAAAAAAAAAAAAGGAAAACTCTCACCGTGGAAAATCTTTGCCCTTCCGCGTTCGCCGCCGTCCTCAAGCTCCTCTCTCGATTCTCCATCGTTCTTCCGCCGAACCTGCGTCGCAAAAAAAAAAAAAAAAAAAATCCGCACGATTTTTCCCACCCGAGACACGGAAATTGAACGGCGATGAACTATCGCGCGGGGGTCGGGAAAAGTGATGGAGAAATGCGGGCGAAAAAACAATTTACGTGGGTTCTGGTGCCTACATCGAGCACTAACAGTTTTCGGGACCACCGTCCCAGCGTCGGGGAGAATCCGATGTTCGCCAGAGGGAAATATGCCCCCCGGGGGAGAGGGGGGGGGGGGGGGGGGGGGGGGGGGGGGGGGGGGGGAGGGGGAGGTGGGTGAAACATGAAGACCGTAGAAAAGTGGTGAGTAAATACATTTCGGCTTCACTTTTTCAAGCTCGTAACCTCCCTCCGGTTACTGGTAAACCGCCGGCGGGCCCCGTGAGCGCGGGCGCGATTCCGAACGACGAATCGAGGGTGTTTAACGTTGCATCTCGGTCGATTTTTCAAGCGGATCGCACACCAGGCCGCTCCTCCCGGTGGCGCGTGTGATGCTACCCCGCGCCTCCGGGAAACCGATGGCTCCGGGGAACGGTAGCAATTTTATTAGCTTCTCCAATTGACTTTATATTAAATTTAGAGGTTTCCCGAGGGAGTGGCAGCAACGGCAGCCCCCACGGCGCACATACCCCTCGCAATGTCCTCCTCCTCCTCGTCTACCCTCCCTCCCGCTCGGTTATATGCCGCACAGCTGGGCTCTCTGGCACCGGCAGTTCCTTCGCGGTCGCGCTCTCGCCCCCCTCCCGCGTCTTCGAACGAGGAGACTCCCGAGGGAGCCGACGAGGGAGTGTTGAACAGCTCACAGACTAACTCCCGAGCTCTCGACGAGAACGTCCTCTCCCTGCTCCTCCGCATACACCACGGTTTTCTCTCCAATTCGCAATTCCTTCTGCACGTCGTCTAACTCCGACCCCCCCTCGCCCCCTTTTCTCGCTGCATCTCAGGGTCAGAGCGGGTCGTTCAGCGCTTACATTTCTATCAAGGAGTACTCTCTTCTCGATCGCGACTGATCCAATGTTACCGATCTCTTCCTCACTTTTCCCCACAGTTTCGCCAACAAAGCTGTTCCGCGGAATTCGGCACAGTCCGGACAGAAACACAAGATGAGGCTAGCGTGCCGTGAGCCAAAGACGAAAAAATAAGGACGATGGGAAGAGAAAAGAAAAAAAAAACGGCCGGAGAGGGATTCGCGAAAACTTCGAACCCGACCGTGCGCACGGTGCGGGGAGGTTTGTTCGCCGAGGCCTGCGAAAAGTTTTCCTCGTTATCCTCGACTCAAGACGAGTGGTCTGCCGCGCATCAAGTATTTCTAGTAATTAAAAACTTCCGGGGAAGCGTCGAAATCCTGCTGTGATGAAAAGGCCTCGAGTACGTGTGTGCGTGTGTACGAGTTTGTTTTTTTTTTTTTTTTTAGCGTGTGAGGGTTGAACGCTGTGGCCTACGTCGGTACATACTCGGTACGGTTCATTTGCGAGGTCTAACGAGAAGCTCCGTCGTCTCGGTGTACGCCAATCCCGTACCTTCTTGCTCGACGTGCGCGATATTCGCAGAGTTTATGTAGAGGGTTACACCCGTATAAATATCGCGGTAGCGCACGCTACTGGAAAGGGAGCGGGGCAGAGAGACGAAAAGAGAAAAGAAAAGAAAACACAAAAAAAAAAACACGTTGGTAGAGTAGTATAGCAGTCGCGGAAAGCCATTCCCTTTCCGGAGGTAGATCCCCGTACCGAAATAAATGCCAGTGGAAAAATCCCCGGGAAAATCCTCAATGACGCTCGGTGGGAAATCCCCCGCCTGTGTACCCTCGGGTTCCGATACGAGATGTCGGTCGGGATTGTCGAAGCTTCCTCCCTCTCCCATCGACCGAGGCGCAAATCAGCATGTGATGGCTTCTCGTTGCGGAATAAGAAAAGAAAAAAAAAAAACACACATTTTATTCATTCAACCCGATTCGCTGTTGGCGGATCCGGTATTTTGATAAGGCTGGGGGGGGATCGAGTTTTGCATGGGAGTGAGTACGTGTCCCTGGGACTGGAGCGAACGAGGGAGAGGAGCCAAAATGATCGCGGTTGTCGCGCTCGGTGGGCGCGCCAGCAGCAACCCTTTCGTTTGTTTTCTCCTTTACTTTGCGGTAGCTCCGGTGAATCGACGTGTGGCTCCTCGCAACTATTAGAATGTATTATGCATGCGAAATGGCGCGGTTTCCTCGAAATCACTGGAGCGCGGAGGGGACCGCTCGGCGATGCCACTGAGCAAAAGGGGAGGAGGGGGAGGGGAGGGAGGGGGGTGGGGGGTGGTGGCGCCCTCCCCGGATGAAGGAGTTTTGCGGTGACGACGTGGAAGACTGCCAACCCTTCCCAGCTCTCGTCCTCTCGGCGTATGCGTGATCCTTTAAAGGTCGAATACTCCCCCCCCCCCCCCCCCCCCCCCACATCCTCATTCCAGCACGTTGACTCAGTATCCAGCGTTCGTTCTTTCTCTCCGGTCGTGCTGGAATACCGAAGATATAGTATCAACGCCTCGAATACCGATGATTCGGTGAGTCGCCGCGCTGTCCTATCGCGACACAGTGGGAGAATTTTTTGTATCATATTAGAGGAAAAACCGATGTCGCGGAGGGTGGAAAAGCTGTAGGACTGAAGGAGCGCCGACTAACGCTTGTATCGTTGCCACGTACGAATCGCTGCGGATTCGTTTCTGTCGGAGGAAGCGGAAGAGACCCTAGGACACGTGTATCGATGGCAATTCGTTTTCTCTTTAAGCCCAGCTCGCCCGATCCCCTCGGGGGCTGGAAAATGATCCCTCGATAAGTGGAAACCGACGTCGATACCGGGTGGAAAAAGAACCACGGACGACGCAGGGGCGAACAATCTTCCACATCCTCCACGGGTGATCGTCGCGTTCCAGCCGTTAACAGCACGACAGCGCGAGAAAGGGGATAAGAAATCTCCGTCCTCGGGGCGCGAATAATAATTTACGATCGACCTATTCGAGCGTAATTTCAACAGTACGCTGGTACCTGCGGACCACGGAATCTGGGTAGAATTGCAACGTTCTAAGCGATCTCCCATTCCTCACTTCCGCACGCGAACGAGACGCCGTGTCGCTGATATTTCTCTCTTCCTCGTTCGTTCGCTATTTTTCCCTTACTGTCTTTCCTCGTGCTTCGCCGTCGTTGCCGTACGGCTCGTAAAGTCCAGCGGATCCTGTTCATAATTTGATTCGGGCTCTCGGGCCGTAATGGGTTTATGATGTTCTATCAATTTCCCGGAGCCGAGAGCGGCTACGCTGCCCGCGTTCCCGTCTACCAATATGCTCCTTCCACCGCACTCTTTCTCATCGTTTCGCGAACGAACGTGGAGAGAAACTTGTACCGCAATTCAGCCCACCTACGTTGCCCAACGGTCTTGGCTTTGTCGTAACTTTTACACATTTAACCCACTCGCACGGAGAATCGCCACGACCGTTTAATCATCGTATTAACGTGAAGGAGAGTGGAGCACGAGTGCATGATATAAAAGCGTCAGCATACATTTTCTTAGAGACCGCGAAAAATAGCCGTACCTCCAGTGATTAATCATTCGGACAAAATTTGGTCGTATCAATAAATCGTATCCATTTAATTCGAAATGATGTTCCGGTTGCATTATCTATGCGCAACTGTTCAGATTTCAGTTGCAGAGGAAAGCCAAGTAGATATTTTATCGAGTTCTATTCAGTTTTCAGTATTGACGTAAAGGCGAGTGGGACACACGTTCATGAAATATAAAAATAATCCTTATTTATATCATATAATCATATGATTTATAATATATAATCGATATCGAATATAAAATGCTTCAGCATACATTTTCTTCGAGACGCGACGACCCACCGTACCTCCAGTGATAAATCATACGGATAAAATTTTGTCGTATAAATAAATCGTATCCATTTCATTCAGTTTCCATGGAAACCGCAGTATTAACGTAAAGGTGAGTCGGGCACAAGTGCATGATATGAATGGATCCGCATAAATTTTCTTCGGGACCGCGACGAATCTCCGTCCAGACAAATCGCCGTATCTTCGGTGATTAATGATTCGGATAAAATTTCGTCGTATCATTGGATTAAAAATTATGTACCAGCTGCATTATCTATGCGCAACTGCTCGGAGTTCAGTTGCAGAGGAGAGCCAAGTGTATATTTTATCGAGCTTCGAGCGCGAACGCCCGAGAGGGATGATACTGGAGCCGCGCAATTTTAATGATCCCCCTCGTAAGCCGCGTCGTCGTAAAATATTTGTTTCAATTCCCGCGAACGTCACAGCTCGTCGGATAACGTCCGTACGAAGAGGGGGTGCTAGGGCGGAGGGGGGGGGGGGGGGGGGGGAGACGAGACTAGCGCGGCCAGCGTTTCGGTCTGCGCCGGTATAGTCGACAGCCGCGTCAGAAGGTTGAACCTCAGGACGATGCGATCCCGAAAGGACTAGACGAGAACGACGAGGAACAGGCAAAGCCGTGAGATGAGCGGGACGAAAGTACCGAGGCCAACGACGAGTTTATGAGTTGTTAAGCGCGGTTGTTCGTCGGCCACGGGAGTATCCCGGTCGTCGATAAAACCGAAACGAGGCGTTGAAATTCTCGGCTGAATAAATCCCGGGAGCGGTGAGCGTAGACGGGTCCAGAGGAGAAGAGCCGCGTCGCTCGACATTCCCTTCGATAAAAAATCAAGGAGTCTTTTTTTTCCGTATTCCTCTCACCTTGTTGCACCGCGATGCTTCCGCGGTCATGATCGTTAACCGTGAGGGCTTGGAGAGAGAATTCTTTATCCATCATTCCCCGACGCGACTTGGCTGGCTGCGTACCCTTCGGGCGGATGGTTGAGCGAGAAGGCGTTATGCAGATGCGGATGCCGGGGGCATATCCGGATAGCGTTTCCGCCATCGGAACTTGGCATGGGACATCGGGAGAGGCGACTAAGGGAAACAGGAGGTTCGTGACGTCGGTGGATGGAGGACGTCGAAGAATAGGTAACCGGTAATTGTAGGTTGGCAGAGATTCAATGTAGGTAAATAGAGGATCGGAGAGCCGCAAGGCCCGGCGACACCGGCCCGTGCAGACACCGGCCTCATGGTACTACCTTTCCATGTCGCCTCTCACTGTATAGACGAGCCGGGGGAAGAGAACTTCGGCGATGTTTCCGCCCGGCATCTTTCCCCTCTTTTCTTCTGGCTGGCCCCGATGTGCCGGAGCCCACACCGGCCGCACGCTGCCGGGTTTCCTCGATCGTACGGGAACTCCTAAGAGCGACCTGGCTCGCCGCTCCTCTCATACACCGCGTCTCCGTTTTCCCTCTTTGGTAGAGGGCCAAGAAACCCCAATCTGCCCAGCAGGTTACTCCTTAAGCCCGCTCCAGATGGACCGAGCTCGACTCCGCCGTGCCCAATCCAACGTCAGCTTCCGTGCACACAGCTCGGCTCTTCAACGTCTAGGCACTCGAGCAGCCCACCTTCACCTTCTCCTTTCTTGCCCCCCTCCCTCTATCAAACACCGCAGTCGTTTCGACTGTCTGCCGAGCGACCTGGATCAAGCGTTTCCTGAATAGCTAAACGACATAATATCTTCTCGACTCGATTACCGTGGATTCGTCGTAGCCTGGCGGTATTAAATAAATCAATTGGAAAGGGTCGCGGGCGCAATCTTGATCGCTATCGCGTGAGTCCCTTCTGGACCATCACCGCCCCCTGTACCGGCGCCACGGTGAGGCTAACGCTATCGTATGCAATTTATAAGCCCTTCTCGCATCTCTCGTTTCCCGTCCAGGACGAGAGAGGCACCAGCGCACACCCAAAGCGCTCTCGACGCTGCCACCGAGCCGAGGCACCAGGCAACCACCCCGAGGGATGGAAGTAGCTGCGGCCGCGCGCTCGCCGGCCCATTTCGCGGTCCAGTGACGCCGAGGAATTTGCCAATTGGATTTTCTCTTGCCTATTCCGCTCTCCCTCGCTCGCGCTTTATCTGTCTACCTTATTCGCTTCACTCCGGCGAGAGGGTGCCGACCCGTAGTGTACTATTAGATGGTGCAGAAGGCGGGGCTGTGTGTCGGGCTGGCTCCGCAGACGCGAACCACCACCCCGTACCGGTTATCATACACACACTCTCGCCGGATCCTCTCGACGCCCACCGAACGATTTCGAAATCCTATCGACCGTGGCGAATTCGAAATTTCGTAACTTCGGATGACTTACAGCCACTGTGCCGACACGTACAGGGCCCGACCTATGTGGGTGAACAAAACTACTTCTTCCAAGTATCCTTACAACGGCAATTTTTTTTTTTTTTGTACGTGCGAGAGACAAGCGTTATTGCATTCCGGAGGCTAGAATGAATGTGAGCAAAAAATAAAATAAAAAAAACAAGAAGAGTTATCTCTAATTGGATGCCGAACTCCGTGTGTGGAACTGCGGAACTCGTACGCTGTGCAGGATGCGAGAGTGAAATAGATAAGATACAGGTTGCATGTAGGTTCGCGTATACAGGCCGAGGGGCTCTCATCTCGATTCGTTTCTCAATCTCGATATCGAATCGGGGCCCGGAGGAAAATTTCGTACGGTGCCAGGAGAAAACCCGATATCGTAAACTGTCCCCGCCTGCTTCCCTCTCCCTCCGTCCCCCACCCGGCGGTGAATCGAGTCTGCAAAATTGAACAATTTTCCGGCCACCCCAACCCATCCTCCGATCCTAATTTCCATCGAGGAATCTTTACTGGCATCGCGCTGTCACGTGTATTACCGAAACAAACGGTGTATATACGATGAGAACATACGATGAGAAATAAGCATGCTCATGTAGGGTAAACGTGGTAAATATATGGCAGTCAGATTTAACTCCGATTAAAATAGAGTGGTCTATATTCTCCCCACTTTTATCCCTACTAGACTATGTTGAGGTTCCTTGGCGCCGCTGCGGTGTTCGTGTGTTCCTTAATTCACACGTTTCCATCATCGGCTGCATTTCAGATACGTTCAAAAGAAGAAGTAAAAATGCTTTCAACAACGTCACTTTCGGTTTTAAAATCTACGTTTCTGAACTAGACATCATACCGAAAATACGTAAATTCCGGTCGAAAAATAAGAGTCTTAAACTTGAAGTGATGCACTTCCTAACCTATCTTGACATAATATCGTGGCCGACTCACTTCTCAGAGGTGGACAGTGTTGTACTGTCGCTTTCTTAAAAGTCCGAATCTTTATTCTCTCGGTGGACGGTTCAAGCAAACTTTTTGTTAGTAAAAAAAAAAAAAAAATACAAGACACGAGGCGACGCAGCGCTTTGCTTCATGGACGGAACGGAGCATTTTCTCTTTTAGCATTCCTGCGGCAAAAGCGATTGAAGCGACGCGCACGAGGGAACGAGAACGGAGGCGACACACAAAAAAAGAAGAAAAAAACAAGTCGGCTAACGCGACAGGAAAATATTTAACCCCGCGATAACATCGAAAGTCACGGTGGTGGCAAAGCCATAGCGGTGGTTAACGAGCCCGGACCTTGTTGTTTTTTCCTTCTTTTTTTTTCTTTGTAGTCGCCGTTGCCCGAGGCCCGGTTGCGGCTAGCACGTGAAGTCGAACCGCTCAGGCGACTGGGAATGACTCGCCAAAAGTTGCGTCGCACGTGGAGAAGGTAATTACGATTTACAGGTACACCGGGACATTTCTCGAGATGAAACCGTCAGATTCGCCTCGCATGCCCCGTGGCTCGGAGGATCGGGAGTTATTCCCGACCCGAAAACACTATCGGTCGGTGCGGCGGTATATCCCGAGATATTTTCCGTGCGTGCGCCGCGCGGCACCACAGCCGGTGAAACACTATTCAGCCACGCAATTTCGTCAGCATCGAATAATCAACGCGACCCCGTTGCTGCCGCTGCTCCTGCTGCTGTTGCTGCCGCTGACTCCCGGTGTACTCTCGTACCCGGTGCGCGATCGCATTCGATAAAATACTGTGTATTTCACCGATGTTCCGTGTGGTGTATATATACAATCGCGTAGAGTAACTCGATGCGGTCCCGCATCGCGAACGAGCACCACCACGGTGGGCGCCCTTTGCCGCAAACCTACCCCCCCCCCCCCCCCCCCCCCCTCTCTCTGAAGCACACACATCGGGCGTAATCACGAATAGTCGGCATACCGATCGTGCAACTAGGTTTATCTAGTCGCGTACGAGGAAGGTACAGGTTACGCTGACTATACGTGCTCCGGGCACGCTGGTGTACAACCACCCCCAAAACCCACCCCCGCCCCCCCACCGACGTGTTCGATGCATCGCACGTTCCAGAATTATCGAGAGTACTCGCCGGCTACGGTAAATTACGGCACGCGATACGTACGTCCTTACACTGGCCTAGTGCGGGGGCTGCGATTCCTCGCTGAGGGCGGCCTTTCTCTCTCTCTCTCTCTTCCTTCCTCTTTCGCGAGTCGATATCGTTGGCCAGCCCCAGGAAGCACGTACCTTGCTCCTAAGCGTCGACCCCACTGCCGATCCCCCCGCATAGGGTACGAGAATAGAAATGCACCAGGCAGAAACGGCGAGCCGGAGAATCGTGCTACCCTTTCGTACCACTCGTACGGTATACATGTATTATCCTGCAAGTGCTCGGGAAACGGAGGCAAAAAAGGGTGTAGGTGGGTGAGACCGGGAGGATGAGGAGGAGGTGGTCGAGAGAGAGGCTCTTTCTCTCGGGTGTGTAGCCGGAGCCGGTTCTGTGAGTGGCGCACTGATGGCCTTTGTTTGGGCCGCGAGGCAATGAATTATTAGCGATAAGCTCGCGGCGGCAGAGGAGAACGCGGGAAAACGCCGAGGACAAAGAATAGAAGGTAAGAGCTTTAAATAATGCGATGCCTTTGTAGGGTTCCGCGCGTCGGACGTTCGAGCTCGTGGACCGGCCCCGGACCGAGTATATTATACCGGAACGGGGCGGACCTACATTATCTAGTTCGGAGCTAAAGGCCACTTTCTCGTAGCGCAGGAACGGTACAGCGTTACGCTGGGCTGCTGTTGCTACTGGTACCACTACTGACGCTGCTGCTTCCACTGGCCGGGATAAACCGGGGGGGATCCAGGAGTAAGAGTGAGAGGGTGAGAGCGGTCTGAAAGAGCGGTCGTGTACCGTAGCACGGGAGTGCTACAGTGGAGGCTTCTTCCGCCTTTCAAAATATGAGGCCATCCTTTACGGATATTTACTGCTGGGAAATATTTTTTGGCCCCGGTGCCCATCGTACACCACCTTTTTCTCACTGGATCGCTGGTATACGTACCGGAGGAAGTCTGCTGACCCATAAAGATTACTCACTACCTGACCGAAATGAAAATTGTTGGAACAACCATCCTCGCCGACGGCCCGGGCTTTCGGAACTATCGAAGAGGAACGTGCGACTTCACGCGCTCGTATCCTAAACTGTTGGGGCGTTCGTATGTTGGGGCAATGGAGGAGAAACATGTCTAATCTGGATGTCTAAGCCGGTTCCCTATAGCAGCTCTTTCCAGATCGTCCAGGCATTAATGTGGAGCGTGGTCCATTTTGAAGGATACAGTGTCAAAGTGTTGGCGGGAAGAACATATTGCTGGTGACATTAAAAGGTGTTGAGACCAAAGGTGGCGAGGATGCAATCCGGTAGGTTGGAGTAGTGGAATAGGGAAATGAGATGTCCGCTGGCCTTCGTTGATGCCTAATTTGGTTCCCCGTAGCAGCCCCGATCAGATCGCCCAGACATCGATGAAGGCATAGTTCATTTTGACGGATAAAGCGTCAAAGTGTCAGAAGGAAGAGCACATTGCCTGTAGCATTTGGAAATTTCGAGACCGGAGGTAGGAGGATGCAGTCCAGTAGGTTAAGAACGTGCGATTCGGACGTTCTGGTGGCACTCGGCGAGAGGAAACTTCCTCGAGTGGTCGACTCGTGGATTCGATGGGCACGGTATCGAATTCGTACCACGGGGGTAACTCGATCTTCGTTCCGGGGCACTCATGACAGGACAGCTACGAGGCCCGGATCCCGCTGAAGTTTCGCCGGGTGATCGATTCACACGCGAGTGCATTTTGCGCGCGGTCGCTCTCAAGAAAACCCCGGGTGTAAGGGTTGCTCTCTGTACGCTATACATCAGCCTCGACGTTAGATGTTCAATTCAGTCGAGGTGGCTCTATCCAAGGCGTATCGATTCTCACCGATTTCATACCTATCCTCCTCCTTCTCAGTCAGGACGATCAAGCTCGAAACGAGAATTCACGCTCGCTCGAGCACGAGCACCGAGATAAATAAATAAGTTTCGTGCGCCCTCCCTCCGTCCCTCCCATAGCACGCTTTAACGCTTCCTACTATTTTCTATTTACTTAAGACTCTTATTTTCAAGAAAGGAGGATGAGCCCTTTGCAAGGCAGGAGAGTACCGTGGTATTTATAGTACTTGGATTATTCCATAATCCTGCCCCCCCCCCCCCCCCCCCCCTTCTCCGAAGGAAACAGGACGAAGCCTCCGAAGGAAGAAGAGAGCTCTCGGTGTTTACCAATATCCTCTTCTCCCTCGCTTCTCAAACCAGCAACTTCTTCCACTTTTTCCACGGTCCGACCAGCAAACTCTCTCACCCACCGCTAACTCCAATCTTTTCTCTCCCCGTTCCTCTTCCTCCGCCATCGTTCGCGGTACTTGCCTCCGAGATATCCGGATTCTCCGCTCTTCCTCCACCGAGGTCCCTCCGCCGAAGGTTCCCCCTTCAAGAGTGATCCCTTCCAAGCAACGTTTTTACAATTTCGTTTTTTTAAACCTGATCGAGCACCGCGTCGCCGGATTTCCCCGCTGATTTTGCTTATCCGCTAAGATCCGCCGGTCGAGTCTGCCCACGGTTTACTTACCCCTTCGCTCGATACCCTAGTACCTCGGGTCGGAGGGCTGGTACGTCAGCATTCTTTGTTCGTCGAGCGCAGGTCGCGCGCCAGTCACGCGAGAGGAATCGGGAGCCGCAAGGGTGGGCGAGGGTGCGGTGTGCTCGGGCATTCTCCCAGTCGGCCGTTGGAAAAGTGAGCCGATCTCTCGCTCTCGGAACTGGCCAGGGCCGTTTCTGCGCCGCCCGGCGATACCGACCGGCTCGGAGGAATTCTACTTCGCCTATTTGGAATAGCTACATACTTCGTTGGTCCGTGCGTGTAAGCTTGTACGGCCGGGAACGTGAACGACGACAGTAGTCAAATAACGAACGGACGGAATTTCGTCGTGGCTCTTTGAGCGCGGTGCCTCCGCAGTTTCTCTTCATCCTCCGTGCCCCGAACCCGCGTCCTCGCCGGGGCTGCACGGGTAAAGCATCCGGCACGTAATAATCCCGATAGACGATGCGTGCCAGCGGTACGTACAATTGGCTCCAGGTAAATAAGACGGTCTCTCGCACGACAAACGGCCCTCGTGCATTGTTTCGTCGGAGGGATTTTCGTCGCGCAAGGCGATGAGGCTCTGTCCGCCTCGGGCTCTCCGGGCTCTTTCTGCTCTGCGGTATCTTCCAGCAAAGTTGCACGAAAGCTCTCCGCGTGTCCCAAGAGAGTGGCGAAAGGCGAGAGTCGACGGAGACGACGAGGTCACACACGCCGCATTCTGTATTAAATAAATAGAGATCGCTGAGAGAGCGCGCGCGCTCCGTTGGCGAGTAAGAAACCTAAGACACCGAGTTTCGGGGAGAAAGAAGTTCCACGGTCGTCATGGGACTCCTCGTTACTTCTCAACTGGGTAAAGAGTCGAGCGATAGCGCTTCCTTTCTTGTTAAAAAAAAAAAAAAAAACTGTCGTATTAATTTTCGTCGGAGGCCCGACAGATTGGTCGTTACGAATTTTAATATGAAACTTCGTATATTGTCTTCCTTGCGCGTCGGAGAAAATGAACTTCGCTCCTCGGGCACGAGAGAAAGTCGGGAAGTCTCCTGAGTTTCGGGAGTGGAGTGAAAGAGTAAAGTCTCACACCGCACGGGGAAAACTTTTAAGAATCCATCCCGGAGCGTTAAACTTTTATTCTCTAATTACGAATTAATAGAGACTAATAGTTTTACCATTGGACTATTAAAATCCTACGGTGAATAGGAGAACGGAAGAACGGAAGAACCGAAGCTACCGAAGTACCGAAGGTACACGCTGGTGAGGAAGTTGGGAAGACCTCCGCACTGTTATGGAAGTACGCCCGTTCGGCAAAGTAGTTGTGCATGAGCGTATAGATTACAGGGAAGGGATGTACCTGTTTATCGCGAGAACTCCCGAACCCTGGACGATACCTAAGGGATTTAAAAAAAATACAATCAAAGCTCCCTCGATCTCTCTGTGGACCAGCAGCCGTCGATCGTACGAAGAAAATCGGATTTACCAGGTCGAGCAAGGCTATAAAAATCGCGTGTAGGGGTTGGGTCGCTGTTCGGCGAACGTCGGGGGCGACACGAGGACAGTGTGTTGGGCGAGTTGCATCGGTCGAGGAGGGGTGAAACCTTCCGTAGGCCGATGGAACGAGCTATGTGGCAGGCGGGGGGGGTATACGACGTGAATTCGTAACTGCTCGATGCACCTGCACCGAGGGATGCAAATTTATAGTCGGGAGTTCGCCGAACGACGGAAGGGCGCGTCTGTTTTTCATTCATTTTTCATTCACGGCGCGGGGCGCGGGCGGGCGCGAGAACGGTGCAGTTTCCGCGAGTGACTCGCCGAGTGTGCAATCTGCGTTCGGCTGGCTAAAGGGGGGAGGGGGTTCCCGAAAAAGGAAGAATCAATGAACGGAATACGAGAGACGACGTCGACGTCGGTGAGGAGGAACGAGGTGGATGGTACGGAAAAGTGAGGACGAGAAAGAGAGACACGGTGGATAGGGTGGAGGATGGCGAAAGAGGGCAGAAGGCGAAGGGGGACGCGGGCCCGTAGTCGAAGAGGGATGGAAAAGCCCCACGGATAGCGAGAGAGCAGCAAGGAGAGAAAAGAGCGACCGGTCTCTCTCTCTCTCTCTCTCTCTCTGTCTCTCTCTCTCACTCTCTCTGGAACTCGTAGTTTCTCTATTTCCTTCATTAACTCTGCTTCAACAGCGCGAGAGCCGCGCAAGCCGCGTAACTTTTAATTGGAAGTAGTGGGAGGCGTCGAGGCTCATTTCCCGGCGGACCTCGTCCTCCTCCTCGTCGCTCAGACCTGTTACCTGTAGACCGGGAGGGCTACAGGCCCGGAATTTCGGTCTCCCTCGTCTTGGGAGAGGTCAGTTAATTCGTCGCAATATTCCACGTGAATTCCGGCGGGTTTGTACATCGTACACCTTGGGTCGTACAGCGTATTTCCACGTTGCTCCGGGCCGTGATTCGCTCCCACGGGTGCACGAGGGACGCCCCGAGGCGGCCGACGTTTTAATCGGCCTTATAAATTCCGGTGCCGCTGTACAATTGGAATTTAAATACGTTTACGTTCGCCACTCTCGTCGAGCCATGTAAACTGGTACACTCTGTACCGATGGTACAGAGTGGGAGAGGAGTACGCCGGAGTGGGTTGAAGAGCGAGAATCGCACGCGGTAGTGAGCCACACGTGAAACGAGTGTGCTCCGAGTCGATAAGGTCCGTGCGAAGTCAGACGTGCCGAGGACGATAGGGAACCCGCGGATAAGATCGCGAGCTGAGGCCCTTCTCGCGTTTCCGGCCTCGTGGATTTACGAGAGCGGAACACAAGGCAGCCTTGCCGTACCGCGGGGGGAATCCCCCGCGTTCGGCGATGCTCCTTCGCGAGCTCTATATCCGATCCTATCGGTTTCTCATTACACGACCAGGGTATATCGTTATTTAGCTTGGTTCCAACGTTGCAACAACCCTCGAGAGTTATCGGCTATTACCTATGCACGTCACAGTTTCGCGAGACCGTGGACCAATTTGATATTGTATGTCTTTGTTGCGTCTGCAAGCGTCCATGTAAAAAAAAAATATATTAAATCAAATCTAAGCGTCAGAAGTTCCCGGATTCCGTGAAAGATAAAAGTGAGGTAAAATACAACATTAAAAAGATTAATAATTTTTTTTTAATCAATAAGGAACTTAATTGCAGCCTCGCATATCAGCACGGCTCGGTGCATGTCAGCTGGCGGAGCTAGGCCGTATGTGGTTACCGGTAAAAACGAAAACGAGAAAGAAATAAAAAAAAAATTCTCGCAGGCGGTGGCTGTTTAATTCGGCGGGAACTTTGGAAATAAAAGGCTTCCTCATGCATTATGAATAATGGAATTTAAATAACCAACTATCCCCGGCTGTGGACCACGGGGTTCCGCGATTCGACGGAGGGACGCAGAGACGGCCCGAGTGGGAGGGGGTGAGAGGCCTCCGGTTCCGCGTCCAGTGTCATGTTCGCATTGTTAATTGGCCAGTGTTCTCGTCTCGCTGCAAGCCGGTGGCCCGTGTGGACGGAGGTGCGTGTACGGGACGCCCGCGTGGTCCGCCGGATCTCTCCGTCCTCGCGCTCGCCGTGGTATTTTCACTCCGTAAATTAATTAGAAATAGCATAATAGGTCGGGAATGCGAGGCTGGTGAGAACGTTGCCTGTTCCCGGCGTAGAATGCTTTTCGAGAGGCCAAAAGGCAGCGCCGCGAACACTTCTCTCTCTATCCACATTACCTTCCACGCTGCTCCGTCGCTTTAATAGTTCTCCTTTGCTGCTATTATTCTCGTGAAATTATAACTCCGAAAATGCTAACATTTTTCCAATCTATTTTTCTTTGCCTCCCAAAGAATTGTCATTATGCCACGTAGAGTTTAATTCAGCAAAGAAAAAAAAAATTACCGGTCGAAATAATTTTTGAGGAACAGCAAGAGATAACAGATTTCCTTGCTTTTTCCATCTGCCAGTTGCACAAATTTCAGTAAAATTTCTTGAAAAAAAATCTTACTTCAAGCATCGATGAATATATCTGCAAAACCCGAGGACTCTAGGTTTGCCCTTTTAATTCCAAAAAATGCACCTTGAAAATCTCCACAGTGGAGCGCACCGCCTCGTCAGAAATGGTCCGAATATCCCTTACGTGGCTCGTATAATCGTCTCTCCCTTGTATTCCCTTCCGCGCACCGCTCAAGCTTTCTCTCGCCGGTTTCCCTTTGCCCTCTCCCCTGTTATTCCGGTTTACAGAGTATGTGCGGTCTGCGCTCAGTCACGCCGGAAACAACGTGTATATGACGGTGGGTGTAGGACGCGGTGCTACCGCCTCGTAGAAACCTAGCCGGCTATCTATACCTATGCCGAAGCCTCCTCGCTTCGTCCCTCCGTCCCGGCGTGCTCGGGATCTGACCGGCGTTGTTTGCCAGCCCCGGAGGTATTAACGACTGTACGCGAGTAAACTCTGGTGCTGCACAGTGCACATCCGTACACCGCCTGTGGGCAGCCTCCGGTAGCCTCGAACCTCCCGGAGTGAGGAGAGAGAGAGACTCTCGAGTGCCCTCGCTGCTGCCTGTTCGTATAGGCGTGTGCATCCCCCTCACCGGGGGTTTTCGTGCCCTCGGGCTGAGAAAAGTGTCTGGGAAACAGTGCCAAGCACGAGAGAAGTTCGCCCCCAGCCCTCCTCCTCCGCCTCCCTCGCCTCTCCTCGGAGCGAGACGTGAAAACGCGTTTCTCGGCCGTTTCAATCCTCTTCTCTTTCCGCTGTTGCACATACACCGGAGGATCTCTTCCGCACGGTGTATACACATATCCTGTCTCACGTGAAAACTACCGGAACGTGAACGGAAAAAATCTGCAGCTTCACTCACATCCGGCTCGAGCATCATCTCTGCTTATATATCGCTTCGCATAGTTGTTTTTTATTTTCTTCTGTTTCCCCCCCCCCCCCCCCTTTTTTTTTTGTTTCCAGCACCGTATGATATCAGCTCGTGAGACCGTTGGTGCATGCCTCGCATACGTTTGTGGAATCGATTCTCCTCCGGGGATAAGACGGAGGCGGATGCGCCAAAGCCAGATACCGTTTCGGCCCCGGTGGCGTGTATATTTCGACGTATGTATACGTGTATAATACAATACCGCGTATGACCCCGAGAGACTCCGGGTAGCGAAACACGCGAGGAAAAGGAGTACACGTTATGCATCGTAAAACGAAATATGCAATACCAGGTTGGCGGGTAAGCGAGGGAGAGGGGGGGTTAGTGGAGGGGTGAGCATGCGGAGAGGACGCGGGTGAGTTCGCGGCGCGCGAGCCCCGAGAGGTAATATCGTAATCGAGGATTCGTCTGCGCGCTTCTAAAATCCGCCGGGCATTCCCGAAATAACCGGATTCTCGTGCCAACCCGCGTGTACCGTTCGACGGAACCGCTGGAGGATCCGCGACAGTACGGTCGAGAAGAAGATCGTCGAAGACACGTACAACGGGAAACGTCACAGCAGAACCGGAGTTCACTCCCGCGTCGAATCTCTCGGGATGGCGATAACTCGGTTCCGAGAAAACTCGATAAAATCCCGCTAATGTAATCAGGGCTCCACACGGTTGATTAACCCCGGGACCGGGCGCTACCGCGAATCCTCGAGAGAGGTTCGGCGGGAGGGGCTCCTGGAGGAGCGTGCAGACGGGGTTCGGTAGGGGCTGATAGCGTTGGGTATAAACACGATCGGCGCTCGGGCCAGATCGAAAAAACGAAAGGGATGACCGGCGGCGGTTGTTCCGAAGAAACTCGCGTGGCGGAGGGGCGGCGGAGGCCGTAGATAGAGAGAGACGCGGTGGGCACGACCGGGATGAAGAGGAGAAGAACGGACGGACGGTGCGCGGATAGAGACGGAAGGAAGGGCGCGCGATGGCGGGATACTCGCGGGGAGTTCGGGCACGATAAATTATTCCGGGCACGAAGAGGAAGACGCCGAAGCTCGTGAGCGCGCCACGTGTGTGTCTATCCTCGAAACTGGCCTTACACCCCCTTCCCTTCCCGTATCGATTACTCCGTTCGCTCGTCTCTCCCGCGTGGGATGAGGAGGGGGGAAGAAGGGACTATTCACTTCGACGCACGACCCTCTTTGCATCCCTCTCGATTTCACTCGAACACACGAGGCACCTCGCCTCCCTCCCCCCCAGCCTCGTCGCCTTTTTCGCCTCGATCGTCTTCTCTTCCGGAGCGTCTTCTTCCCCGTTCCACTTATCGTTTCGCCGCTCCATCGTCGCCGAACGGACGGATGGGGCGGTAGGGGAAGAGTCGAAACGATATTAATTAGCGTGTTCCGTTCGGATGTCGTCGAGTGGAGTCGCGGACAGCGGTTTGAGAAGTGTGCACGGAGAGGGGGTGCGAGAGAGAGAGATCGAGAGGGTAGCTCGGGAGTTCTGGCGTTAATGGCAGGGAGCGTACAGCATCCCCTCGGCCATGGGCCACGGGTCGTTTACAGAGCTGCTATTTATGTTGATAACTTCCAAATGGAGTCGGATACACGATTCCGGCCAGCGGGGTTCGGTCCCTCGGTGGCCCGCATGTCGCTGCCTGCTCCGGCTACGTATAACCACTTGCAAAGTATGGAGAGCGACGGGGGAGAGAGTGAGAGGAACGGAGACGGGGATCGGGAGAACGGGTGGAGAAGGCCGGTCACGGAGTGGATGGGGAACGGGGGAAAAGGATCTTTTTGGTCGTACGCGCGCGCGCGCGCGCGAGAGAGCTCCGACTCGACTCGAGAACAAGATTCAAGCGGAAAGTTTTGCGAGTTAATGGTGCGGAGGTAATGCCGTGGCCGCAACAGCAACAGCCATCACCCCCTCCTCCCGACCTTCCTTTACACTCCCGCACACGCCACCCCTACGCTATCCTTCTCTCCTCTGTACTGCAGCCCGGTTCTTCTAACCGTGGCCGTCCCGATATTCCTCCCTTTCCTTCTACTCTCTTCATCCTCGTCCTCTCCCTCCCACATCCTCGTTTTTCTATCCCCTCGAAGCAACGAACGAGTGGCTGGTCGCAATCTTTTTCTTCTGTGTGCTTCACATCACGAACAGTCGCTAACAACTGCGTCAAATACAGCGAGCGCGGGGGTCTCGGCCGAACAGTCGTCGAACGGTCTCTCTCTATCTCTCTCTTCCTCACTTCCTCTTCTTTCACAAGGACTACCTTTACCCTCCAACCTTTCTTCATTTCTTCCCGACTCTCTCTCTCTCCACCGGCTCTCTTTCGACCCGCGACATCTGCTCTTTCCACAACGACTTCGTCGTACGCCGCCTATACACGGTCGCGCGCGATCGGAAAGGTGAAAGGGAAAGAGTGGTTCGAAACGCTATCGACGTTTCTTCCATTTTTTTTGTGTTTTTTTTTTTTAACCTTTCGTCTCGATTCGATCGATGAAGAGCACTCGATTACAATTGTCCCGATAATTGTCCCGGTTCTCTGTTCCCGCATCAAACCCGGTGGGAATTGGATTATCGAGGCATGACCCGATAAAAACGGGGCTCGCGGATAGCGCAAAATGAAAATTGCGATGGTTGAGCGATGTTTGATCGTTCGAGGGTCCGTTGGGTGAGGCACATTTGCGGCGATCCCTATGCATGATTCAGTGTTACCATTCGAATAAACGAGTGATCGCTCGGCGATCAATGTTGTCGAATGAAATTTCGTCGTCACAGTCGAGACTACCCTCGATGCTTTTGTCAGCGTCCGCAGCGAAGCCCTCTCTCCCTCCGGCTCGTCGTAGCGACGTGGCTTCTATTTAATTACGGAGTCCTTTGGAAGCTTAGAGCGCGTATACCTGTGTCGAGTACCCGGTTGCATCTCGACGATGCTGGGAGTGCGGCGCGCACTATCGTCATCCTGTACAGCGCATAAAAGGCGAACCCCCTTTCCCGTCTACCGGCCAAGGGATGGTGCTGGAGAACTCGGGGCACGGCTGAGAGAGCCTCGTTGAATCGCTCCCCGTCACTCACTCGCACCATCCCTGCGCCTCGCTTCCTTCCTTCCTCTCGCACACCCGCGAGCGTGGCGATCCACCCTGTCTCTTCTCCTCCCCCGCCATTGCCACTGTGCTCCACTTTCAGACCTCTCACGTAATCTATTCGACATCAGTCGCTTGATTGCCTCGTAAAATGCTCGAAGCCCGATGCGAGCCATTACTATCGGCTGACTAAACGACAGCCGTTAATGGAATCTCGACTCTATCCTCGTCGTCCTTCTTCTCACTTAATGCCGCTTCGCTACGGCCGAAGAAACGTCCGGGCATCCTGAAACGACTAGAAGCCGACCGATGCATTTGACCCCTCCTCATCGGTCAACACAGACTCTCGTAAATTTACCCGATTTCACGAGTCTTCCCTAGTCAAGTCCCCGCAATGATGAGCTCAGTCCGCGCAGCGACGCGTCGCCCGATGGATATCGGAATAGAAAGAGGTCGAGTTACGAGCGACTTTACTGTAACAGCACGACCGGCAAGAAGAGGTCTGGCGTCGCACGCGAAATTGAGCGTGTTTACACGGAATTCGGAATTGTGTGTTGCTGAGCGAGTCGCGCATGTGCGGAGCAGGATTGGTGTAAGGCGGTCATTTGTGTGCGAGGTCGTTGATTATTAGACCCGGTGCGTTAGAGCTCTGGTTTACTTCTTCCCTTATGCGCCGAGATAATGGACACTATTACCTTAACGAGAGACCCCCTCCCCCCCTCGGCCTCCCCGCCGCTTCCGCCAGTCTCTTAGTCGGTAATTGCTTCGAGATATCCAGAAGCCGGTCGGTTCGGATGGCGAACGAGAAGGGATGTCGGGTGTGTGTATACGTGTGTTCCTCTGGCTGTTCCAGCGGCGGAGTACCATCGCCCAGACAGCGTTATTGCCGGGGTGGCCACGCGCCCATCGACCGTTTCGCGGTGGTTATCGTTATGGGTTTGCGGCATTAAGATGTACACCACGATCTCTCGCCGGTCCTCCATGCTCCGGCCGTTCCGGCTATTGTGAACTGAGAAAGGAAGAGAGACCGGGCGTATCTCCTCGTTGCTGCACGCCTACGATGTACACCATCTCTTCGCGGTGGAGGATTTCATTACGTCGCTTCATAACCAAGAGACTCGCGGCGTCGCTGCGATAAATCGGGATTGTCCTCCTTATTAAGTTCGCCATCCTCGCGCAAACCCAACACCCGGCTCTCGCTCTCTCGCCAGTTCCTCGCTCCATCCTCTCGTCAATGACAATGCGCCCCGAAGCGCGAAGGAGTGAATGGAGGGCAGAATTGAGTTCTCCAAAGTCTCCGCGGAAAAGTTTAAACATCCGGGCCGGGCTCTGAAAGGCTTCCTCGCGTCGAAATGGTAATCGAAATTTTGACGTCTTTCGATTAGACTCTCCGGGAAAGTACTCCCGCTTGCTTGGATAGAGTGCGGGCAGACTCAAAGAGTCAGGGACTCGGATGGGGAGATCCTCTCTATGACCGAGATAACGTGGATTCACCGTGGAGTACCGAATTTTCATTCGCTTCCTATTCCTTTTCAGTGCCCCTACCTGCTGAGCGTACCGTGTCACCGCTGTATACAGCACTTTGTAGTGGATTTGCTACAATTACTCCGTTAGCGGTTGAAACTTCGAAAAGCCTCAGACACAAGGTATACACACGGAAAGTGAGGATACGGGAGCAAGAGAGTGAGAAAGATCGAAACGGAAATTCATCCGGCTTAAGTTGGATCCTAATCTCACAGATGTGTCGGCGGTCGGAGAGGATTCTACTGGTGAATCCCCAACGCCCTAGAAACTCCGTGAAGTAGGCGTCGAGGCCTTCAAGTCTGAACACGACGAGAGAGGCCGGGAGAGCATCAGCATCCCTAAACCTTGCCCGGAGAGAGGAGGCTCTGGGGGGGGGGGGGGGGGGGGAGGCCGGGCGTCCCGAGCCGCCGAGATGGTTTACGGCTCGTCGCAACTTGGTAAAATTTAAGAGCGCATTTAAAACGGGTTTGGCGCGATGCCCTACGCCTCCCGAAACTCTCTCCCTCTTTCTCTTCCTCACGGGACCTTTCTCTCACTCGCGCTCCACTGCCGGCGAGAGATAGGACGGTGAGGGCTCCCCGACAGGAGTTTATCGCTCCAACATTCTTGGAGAGCTTCGGATGGATTTCCCCTCTTGAAGCGAACCCTGTAGGCCTGGCACAGGTGCTCGAGGACACTATCCACATTAGCGACGAGGGAATGGCCTGACGGATCGACGAGGAATCTACCTCGACTCGGAGAGTCATTGCTGGAGGATAGTCCTCTCCGAGATACCGGGGAACCGGGACGCGGACATTACGGACTCGTACGGTTCGCGTTGGGAACATCGACTAGCGAGAGGCCAAAGCCTCTTTGAATCGCGGAGTCCATCGATCGATTTTCTCATCTCGGGAGATATAGGCGACTCACAAAGCAAAGGGTTCGAGAATTCTGCTGTCCCCATTCGCCTACGACAAAGCTCCGATAGACTGTGGCGACAGATGCCTGTGCGCTCATCGAGGCCGACTGATTCTCCGCGGCAGTCAGGCGGTGGTGAGTGCGTGAACGCGGAAGAAGGGCGAATCGGTGGGGGGGGGGGGGGGGGGGGGAGATGTTGGGGGACCGGGAGAGATTACCCTACCGTTTCAGCGTTATTAAAAAATGGTCTTTGGAAAAGCAATCTCGGCGAGAGGGCGGCCGAGCGTGATCGTTGCGGAGAGCGAAGGAAGGAAAAAAGAAATCGTCGACGGCAACGGCGACGATGGCGGGGTTGAGGAAGAGCATCGGAGAAGAGATAGGAAAAAAAAAAAGGAAGAAAAAAAAAAATAGTGAAGGTGGAATGAACGGAGGCGCTAGGCGTCGGTGGGGCCTCGCCGATCCACTTCGAATGATAATCACCTCTAGGAGACTCAATTTCGTCCCTCTCCCGGGTGACCCCGTGCCCTTAGGTCGAACACCGGCATCTAGCGGGAAGGCCTGCGCCGTTACCCTGGACTCCCTTCTTCGGCTATCAACCCTTCTCTCACTCGCTCTTCCAATCGTAGTTACCAGTGGTATTGGCGTGGCTCGGCGTATCCTCACGGGCTCCCACCTCTCTCAACCGATTCCTTCCATCTTTCTCATTCTCATCTTCCCCCCCCCCCCCCCCCCCCCCTGTGCCTCTGGCCGAGTCATCGCAAACGACCTCCAACGAACGAGCCACCCTCTCATCCCCCTAACTGATTGGAGTACCAATCAATGTGGCATTCAGGCGGCCAGGCTGAAACTTTAGGAAATTAACTATTCACTCCCTGGAAATGGTTATTCGGAAGGCCGGAAAGGCGGACGAGGGGGGTTACGACGGCGCGATGTTGCTCGCGCTAGAAGCGCAGTGGAGGATAGGGTAGGTGGTGGAGAAGATAAGACAGTTTAATTTTCAATTACCACCTGTGCATTGCCGAGGGAACACAGCGCGCGGCGAGCTCGTGGGTGCGACCGGCGACAAAAGGGATGACGGGCAGAGGGCAAATTTGTGCAGACACCGGACTCGAGAGGACTCAGCGGCGGGGAGGGGGGGGGGGGGGGCATCCGTACGTGCGAAGCTCTTCAGGAATGCAGGTTAATCTTTTCCCCCGCTGCTCGTCGATCTATTTTCCTCGATGATCCCACCGAGCGCTTAATCCTCTTGGAAAGTAGAACGACGCTCGAGCGAGCTCGGAGGCTTTCGTTACCCGTGAAGCAGCGCACAATCACTGCTGGTCGTTCTCACGTGGCGGTGGCGTTGAATAGACCGGGTGGGGCGCGAGCGGGGTGAACAATTGTATTTACGATTGTCGCGCACCAGCCAGGCGATAGGAAGCCGAGGGGAACGGCGACGTGGCAGGGTGGGGTGGGGATCTGTATGCCGGATTTATGCGATGTTTACACTGGCGCAAGGCTGTGCTACTAATACGGCTTTCCGGAGAACGCTCGCGCGCCCACGTAGCCGACGCGCAAGCAATCCTCCGCTGCTGTTCCTCGCCGAGAGCCCGGCAATCCCCCGCTTTCCGAAAGTGAAACTTTTGTTTGTACACCAGTCCCCCGGCTACGGATAATCTCGAATATTACAGTAGCAGCCGTTAAATGGGCGTAGGAGGAGCTTTCGAAGTTGAGTGAGTGTCGTCTCCTCTCCTGGTACCGCTCGCATGGTCCACCACCTTCCCTCGACAATCGTTTGCGCGCGATTATTGCAAAATTTTCTTTGATCAAACAAAGATCAAAGTCACACTTGCCTCTCCGTGTAAGTGCCATTCCAAGTATGGGAGCGATTAATGGCGGGTAAGAGTTATGACAAGAATTTGAACGAACTACGTGTCTGCCAGTGGATGTTGATGGAGGTGATCGGACGCCCGCTTTGGAGAATCTCTTTCACCCAGGCTCTCCAGCAGAATGGTTACAGTGTTACATCGAGGCCTAACCAGGTCCCGAATGAGTCTTCGCAGGGCTCGACGTAACGCTCTAAAATTCGTATACCAGGGCTAATTTTATGCTCATTCATGAGTTAAAGATCACGAGGCCAAGACACTGCGGAACACGCAATAATGCATGCGCCCGACGATATTCTCCGGTTCTCCGGTGGCTGCTTCCGTTCCGTCTCGACAGGCGGAGGCTGTGTATCGTTGCCGTGGCTCATGTGTGTGTGTGTGTGTGGGCGCGCGCGAGGTATATTTACCGAGGCGTACAGATCGCACCGAGCCAGTTTTACTAACAGGCAACCCACTATACCCACTCCGCATTTGGCTGCCGGACGACGAGAGCCGAGCGGCAAAGGCAACCGACTCCTCGGCTGCACTTTCCCCCGGGGATATCCTCCTCCTCACCCCCTCACCCACCCTGCTGTAACTCATTCGCCAATAAATTTCACCGGGTCCAGCATCGATCACAATGTTCTATTTTGCTCATTGGTGTTTTTGCAGGGTGGCATTCGATTCAATTCGAGGATGCGGTGAGTCGATATATCTCCCGAGGTGTCATGCGCGGCCCGTAATGGATGGCGGCTGTACCCTTACCCTTACCCCGAAAGAGAGGCCGTGCCAAGAACCTGCCGACCGAGCCCATCCTCCATCTCCTCTCTCACCCTGACTCTCCGCTCTTGTTCTTCTCACTCCAACCCATGCCCAACCCTCTGATCCTGATCTCTGGTCTTTCGTCCTGTCGCCCCCTCCCCCCTCACCCCTTGACGCGCTGCAGTGTATCCTCTCTCCAGACGAGACCCCCTCCCGCCCCGGCACATCCATACCGTACTGGTTAGTGTTGCTGCCGGCGTTCACTCGGCGCTGGACCCTCTTTCTCTTCTTTCCCACGTATATATTCATAGATATATATTAATTCTATGAAATCGCTATACGTGTATTGTTTCAATAATGATGTTGCGATTATCGCGATAAAATTGAAATTTGTGGATTCAATGTTCACCGTGAAGACCACATGTTATCCTGCCGATTTATTCGTACGCGGATTGGGTGAGGCTGCAAGGCGATACGATAGTGGATTTACGATACGTTCGATGGATTTGAAGGATTCCTGCTGCCCATTGAGCGACTTCGAGTAACAATCTTGCGTTATTTTCACACGATTGTTCCTCCCAGGATACCCTCGAGCGAATCAGTGCGTACGGCAGAGCGTACATTCGAGCCACGCGCGGCTACGTGTACCGGGGAGGTTTTTCGATCCGAAAGCGAACAAGCACGTAAGCGCCCGGAAGAAATGCACGCGCGGTCGCTCACCGCAAAGCCAAACACTCGCGGGCGTCAATGAGGATATTCATAACGCGTGAACGACCGCGCTCGCTCGTGTGTACACGTCTCTGTGCTCCACGACGGAGGCGGAAGCCCGAGGTGAAGTCTCTCGCCCTCCCTCGCGTTCCACCGCTACTCTCATTCTTTATCCCGAAGTGCGATTCCTTTGGTGCCGAGAGTTGACGCGGAACGAGGCCAGTCGAGTAAATTCCGGGTGAGAGTCCCTTCCCCATGACGGCTCGGTGAGAATCGAAACGGAAATTCGTCTCTCCCTCCCGACTTGACGACGATCCTGGCGGGGAAGCGAGATCCTTCAGAAATTTCTTGGGAGTTGGGCTGTTCGCTGTATCAGATGGCTCCCGAAGATCTAGGATTAGAAGACATCGCGCGAGGACCGGCACGAACGTCTGTGTAGGCGTGTAGCATCAACGTCGCAGGGTGCTTCCCTTCACGGCCTTATTAGAATCGTAATTGTGTACCGAAACTGTTTTAGTCATATCTGTACAGAGTCGCAGGAGAATGGGAGGACACTGCAGTCGTTGCGAGGGAAACGGTGGTTGTCCATCCAGCGCTGATTGGCCACTTCGCACCGGCCCTGGGGCGAAACGCGCTGCACACGCCGATAGGCAGATGTGCCAAATGCTGGGCCAGTAATTCACGAGCTATCGAATCTCCCGTGACTCCTTGAGTCGCGTCGTCAGAGGTAAGCCGGATGAGTATAAACGGACGTGAGCCGAACGAGGCACATTTGGGTGAGCCGGACCATCTCCCATCCACTTACTCGACTCCAGCATCCCTCGACTTCTCTCGCGGAAGCTCGCTGATTGTCCGACCCTCGACACCGCGCAGCTTCGGGCCTCTTACACCCCCGCTCGTCTCACACGAGCTTCCTCCGCTCTCCCTTCTCATCTCGTATCTCCCTCACGCCATCCGTCCGTCTCGCTTTCTGACGAGAAACCGAGGGAGGATCGATAGTCCGGCATCATTGGCCGACTCCGGCGTGAGACCTCTGCCAGGCCGATGTGCCGCACGAGGAGGAAACCAGGCGCCAGGCGACTGGCGAACTCCGATGCTCCAACGAGTTGGTTCTGTTCTGCGTACACTCAGCAGCCGATGGTAAGCGTTCGTGGCGAGACTCCGTCTCGCTCCCGCTGCCGAGGCACTCCCGCAGGACTCCGTACCGGCGAGGATTAGCATGAATGGCCATCGTCTGCGCCGGCCGAGATAGCGACCGGTATAAGGGGATGGTCCGAACCGAGGGACCGGGCTATTATTGTTCGGACGAAATTAATCGCATCCATCGGAGATTACCTCCCTCGATTGCTCCGCGCATCTCTCAAGCTTCCATCGTTTATACATATACTCCGGGGAATCGGTGACATCGAGACTTTATTGTTTCTCCGGCTGGATACACGCTGCCGATCCCGCAGGAGGATCCTATTACTCCAGTCGTATATCTCAGGAACACCCCGACGTCAGGGACCACGGTGCGATATGATTTGCGCGAACGCCGAACATACATCGCGACGGGCAATATGCGGGGGCGTATGGCTCGTTCTCTCCTACTGTGCTTCCAAGAGATATCGAGAGATCTATCCCCGCCCGGCCCCCCACTGCCTATCGAACGTCCGTTATGCATACCGTGTATGTCCAAGTCGAGTAATGGAGCATGTATTATTCAACGTTATCCAGGGTGCGTGTCCGACCGCGTGCCCCACGGATATTCATGGGCTATACGTAATTGCGAACACAACTCGTTCGTTGCAAATCGAGAGCTGCCGGTACTGGTTCGCGAGAGAGGAGGAGAGGAGGATGCGGGCATCGCGAGTTCCGCATTCGAGGGAAGCCAGACGAGAAACTGGATCGTCCCTGTCGGATGGGTAGGTGGATGTTACCTACCACCACGTACTCCGTCTGGGACGTCGCGAGTGTTCTGTCACTGCGCAGGGTTATTCATGGTGATATGGTCAATCGCAAATATCGATGTCCTAATGCTAATGGGGGTCAAGTGGCGTATTTAGCATTTTGCAAAATTATAAGATTGTACGTGCGAGCGTCAGTACTATATGCCACGTGGCCATGTCCCCGGCAGTTTCCGGTTGATATGGCCAGTAAAAGAAGTATATCATATCCTGACTCACCCTATAGTTTTTGTTTTGTTATCGCCGATATTCGATTATTTTCCAATGGGGCGCACCTCTCATCTCCGTTGTTGAAAAAAAAACCACCATAACCATATTACCCGGCATTACCCTATCATGTGTATGTACGCGGGTGCACCTCCCCCGGTTCTCGGTGGCTCCGGGACAGTGACAAATCGGATGTACTCCCGGCAGCGCCGTCGAGGCGTGTTTCGCGCTTTGTTTACCATTTGTCGGGTTACGGTAGCGACGTCATTTTTCTCCCGGTGCAAAATGCTTCGGGAGCCAGACGGGAGAGATTCTCGTTCTCGCGGACCGGGCGACGCCGCGCAAACACATACACGCTCCACGAACAACTTTCGTACTCTGCTATCTCACCCCTCGCGAATTCCTCTCCGGTGCGCGTGGAGAGAAAGAGTGTTGGAGAGCTTCGGGTCAGCAACATCGAAGCGAAAACAAATAAAATTCGAACGTCGAAATGTATCGATGCACGAGCTTCTTCATCATTTACGGCGAGTGACAAGCGCTCGCTGTTTTCAACTTTGCCTCCGTTCCATCCTATAGGATCGAACTGTGTGCAGTAAGCGCAACCGGGGTAAAACGGGCCAACCAAGAGATAAAGGCAGTTCGGATGAATCCGATGTTATGAATTGACTGTATTGAGCTAAAAATAAAATTGTCGATAACTATTCCGAGAATCCAAGAATCGTTGCTGTTTGGGATAAAAAAGAGTACCTCCGAATGTAGTAATTGCCGCGGAAACTGATTTTTTTTGTGGTTCACCCCGATCTATGAGGTTTTTTATTGTGCCCAGTATGCCCATTTCAAGCTTCGAGTATTTCTATGGATTCTTCTTAAAATTTTCTTGGTATCCCATTTTGCCCCATTTTCCAAGTTTAGAGCATCCGCGCGTTGTCCCTACGGGTAAAAATATTTTATTCCCCGACGTACGTAGATCGCCGCATGGGAATGAAGTTCTTTCGGCGAAAATATCGACATCGAAAAATGCATCGACAATTTCGTATCCGACTTCGATATCCACGGATGATATTTGTCTCAGCTGTGACACCGGCTAAATTTATCATCGTTAACGTAGACAACAGTAACGAAATGGATTTTTATTATTCATTAGCCCGTCCGTCCCATACTTTGACACTGAAAAAAAAATGATAATCATAATAAAAATAATAATAAAATAAAATAACCAAGAGCTTTACCACCGTGCAACGGCAGACGTGTAGACGATAGCAGGGTGGTGAGATCGCACCCACACGATTTACCATCATCCCCGGCACCAGCGCGGCTCGTTAGTCCCAATGGTTGTTTCGATTCGGGGGGCGCAGTAGTTGGATCCGATTCGCCGGAGAATTCAACAATCACTGGATGATGAATGATCCGGGGAGAGGTTGGGTAGCGTGGCGGCGGGACGGAGAGGGAGATCGCTCTCTGTACCATCGCGCGCCATCCTTCATTACGTTCGCCCATATAATTAGATAGCCCACGGGTGGTTGATTCGCGGGCCCTTGGCTATAGATATACGCAGATTGATCCGCGCGATTGCCTAGCCGCGACGTAAACCGCCCTGGCTCAGTCGGTATCAGCGGCATGTTGAAGCATCAACCGTCAAGCGTTACGACACGAGAGCCCTCGGATCTCAGCCCTTTGACGATTCTAACCGATGCACAACCAGCGCTTCCATCTAGTTCTTCGACCCGCGCGATAGAACGAGCATTCCGGATGGTACGGGGTGGAAAGCGAGTCGAAGCGAAGGGCGACTCGAAAAATGATTCAAAGTTAGTCTCTCTCGGTACCTCCGTCCTCTCGCTCCGCACGCCAGCTGTACCGGTGGCTGCATTGCGCGAGAGGAGGATTTAATTTTCGTACGCCTCAGGCCGCGAGCGCAGCAACATTCGTGGCACCGCGGGGCGCGACACACGTCGAGAGAGACAGAGAGAGCCGGAGAGGGGCTGAGAGGGAGCCGTGACGAAGGGACGCGCGCTCACGGGTCGATAACCTACCGCAGCTATTATGCAGATGTAATTTGGACGGCAAACACACTACGGGTCCGATTCCCGGCCGACTGGCAGCTACCGCCATTCTTCTTCCGGCCTCGCGCTGTTCACCCGTTTTCAGTTAACTCGCGCCCGCCTACGCTGCTTCCGGCCTCGGTGTAGCCGCTGCTGCTGCAGCAGCAGCGGTAACAGTAGTGCCTCAATCCCCGCTGCAACTTGCTACATCCTCTATATAGCCGCGGAGCCGGAGCCACAACGGTCGATAGCTGATTAACCCCTCAGCTGCAAACCTTTGCCACATTTTTTTTTTTTTTTTTTTTTGTATAATTTTTTCTCTTCAATCTACATAAATTTTTTCGCTTCCGAAATAGCGCAACGATTATTATTATCATCCCCCGCTCGGCTGCAAATTGAATCGCAAGAGAGATCAGCAGCGTGTTTGCTCGGATTAAACACAGGATCGCGCGCCCGAGCCGGAACGGCTAAAACGCCCCCGACCGGCTCGCCCAGACCCGGTGCAGTTCGGCCGTCACGGTGATTAAAAGTTCTCCTTAAAACACCTACCGTGCGGAGAGGAAAGACCCGGTGCAACCCAGTCGCCCAACGAGCGATAAAGGTTTACAATTTCGCTTGCATAATTATCGGCCAAGACGATCTTTATGGTAGTCGTAAAGCTCGGGGGAAAACTGCGACTCTCTCTTTCTTGAGGGCGATCTCGAAAGCCCGCTCGGGGTATTAGCCAACGAGCACTCGAGGAATATGCATTTTTTTTTTCTTCGACCCTATCGTCGTGCAGAAACTGCGCGGCCTCTCGTGTGCGAGTTCGCGCGCGGTTGTACGAGTCTTGGACGCTGTCTCGCTCCTTCTCGAGATTCGGGGCGGTACGATAATTACCCTGGCTATAACGACGTTTAACGACATTTAACGGCGGAGCTGTTGTGACTACATCGTTGGGAGCATGCAATGAATCCCGCCACTGGCACCGATTCGCTTTTCCACGCGGCGGACGTCGCGTACGTGTGACACGCCAACCGGAACCGGCGATCGTACCCGCACGCCTCGATGTACGTAAAAAGCTCCGGAGTCATAAAGCTCTTTTATTTTCAATATTTCCGTAAGTTGTCTCAGACTTTCTCCCCTTTTTTATAACTCAGTCACACGTGTTTTCGCATCCTACTCACCTTACCCGTATGTTTATATTGAATTTTTTTCTTTCTTTTTTTTTTGTCACAGGGTGATCTTCCGCGCCGTACGAATCACTCCGACAGGAAATTCGTGGTATTACGTAAGGAGGACAATTAAATGTGAGCTGCGATAAGACTCGACGCGATGACGCAAGAGGTTTAACTTCGAGACTGGAAGCTGGGGTCATAAGCTCCTTTATTTTCAATATTTTCGTAAGTTATCTCAGACTTTCTCCTTTTTTTGGAACTCAATCACACGTGTTTTCGCATCCTGCTCACGTTACCCGTATGTTTACATTGAAAAGGCTTCGTTATACATTTTTTCCTTTCTTTTTCTTTGCCACCGGGTGATCTTCCGCGCCGTACGAATCACTCCGGCAGAAGATTCGTGGTATTACGTAAGGGGGACAATTAAATGTGAGCCGCGATAAGACGCGACGCGATGACGCAAGAGGTTTAACTGCGAGGCTGAAAGCCGGGGGGGGGGGGGGGGGGGGTGGTGGCTCTCGCTGGCTTTACAGCGCAGTTCATTTTTATTCCGACTCTTGAGCCGGAGCCAAGGGCATGAATTTCGAAAGTCCCTGCTGGCGCTTGCACGGCAAGGGAGGACGGTGCTCGGGGTTGAAGGAAGGCGAAACGGTACGTGGAGTAGAGTACGCGAAGGTATATAGGGAGCCGGAGTGAGGCGACGGGGGTAGTCGGGGCATAATGCAGAAGTTTACACGGGAAGCGAAGGAGAGGACTTAACTCCCGGCTCGTCGGCTCGCGGCGGTATGAAAAGATATGTGCCAGCCAGAGCCACCTCATATCGGAGGCGTTATATCGACTGGATAAACCGCGCCTGATGCGCGCGACTACTGCCAGCAAGCTCTCGGCGGCTCCGACCGCCACATGGCTCTATAACGCCGGACGCGGAGAGCCGTTCCCCATACCTTCCGGCGCGTCTCTCTTTGATCGGGCTGCTTCGACGAATAACTCGCTCTCTCGCTCCGGCTCCTCTCGCCTCCGCTTTCCTCCACGACCGGTGAAACTATATTTAACCGTCGGGTGCGCAGTAGGCTAGCGGCGGAGGAACGATAATCCGAAACCTTGAATAAGCCAGGCGTATCAGCGAGAAGCTTGCGCGAGTCCCGCGGCTCCGGCCGAACCGGCTTCCGACGCTCATTTCTCGTATCAGCGAGTCGGCCAGAGAGAACAAATAATATTCTTAATCCCATTCGGTAGTAATACATTTTCCAGAAGCAACGGGCGAGACGGCGAAGAGACTCCTTGATATATCCCGGTATCGCGCCCGCGACCCTCCCGAGAAAACGCTTCAATTTAATCTTCCGGCTAGACGATAAATTCGCTAGCTGGCGACTTTAAAAGAAACACAACAGAGCACGGCTGACGACATTAGTGAAAATTACCACTCGGCGAAATGCGTGAGACGAGGGTGGGTGCGAGGGTGAGACGGAGAGGACTCGTGCGTCGGGAGTTCGGAGACTCGGAGAGAGAGAGAGAGAGCTGCGAGGAATGGTCGGGGAATCCCCTGGTTATTAGGTTACAGTTATCCGGAGGAGGGCGGAATGGGACGACAAAATATTCCTCGAGATTAACGCCCTTTCACTCGCGCGCGCGGATCCAACGATAATCCGGTATACGCCGTGGGAGGTCGAGCTCCTCTCCAGTAGCTGCTACTCGTAACCGGCAGCAGCAGCGGCACCGGCAGGAGCGGCGTTCGCCGAAGAGGGACAGAGCCCCGAGCGCGAGAGAATTGCCGCACCGCCGCTGATGCTGCGCCGACACCGCCTTCCCGCTGCCGACGCCAACGGAGCCTCTGGCAAGAATGAAGAAGAAGCGTTTGCGTTGATGCCAAAACTTGCATTAGCACACTATCCGAGGGATTATCCGGCTCTTCGTACATCAGAGGCAGGCAGGCAGCCGAGCAACGCGGAGGCGCATCCACTGCCGAAGGATAACCGAAGGAGTTCCTCCACCGGCCTCTCCGCGCGTCCACCCCTCCGGACCTCCGGAGCTTTGAGAAATATAACTTTGGCCCCGATCCGCACCTACAGCCGAACCTCTATACACGCTTCGGAGATCTAAGACGCTCGCCCGACCATACAGACTGTACACTCCGCTACCGGAGACGGATAGGGTAGATAAGCGTTTAATGCCCGATAACGGAAACGCGCTACGGTGCTTACTCGGAAAGGGATCATTCTGCGACCGTGGAACATGGTCGGCCAGATGAATTTTTCATAAATAATAATAGATCGGCTTTCAACCGACAGCGATAGGTGCGCGGTTGCTGTGTGGCCTGGCGGTTCCCAAAGTCAAGCGGCACCGCTCGTGGTCAGCACTTGGATGGGTGACCGCCTGGCAGCGCGCTAGCTGGCGCATCGAATCGTGGAGCGGGAGGCAATTTTCTCGGAGATTGATGATTATCCTGCACACTTGGAGAAGAGTCGCAATGCAGGGGGGTGGGAGAGGTGGGGTGTGTGAAAGGGGAAGGACTCCGTACACGTGGAACCAGTATAAAAAAAATAAAAATAAAAAAATAATATTTCGGTTTTCAATCCAGCAAAGGTTTACATGAGATCAATGATGCCTCCTGGTTTTTATTTTTTCCTAAAGAATATAGTGTTCTCGGACCAGACGGCCGACCATTCCAATTATACCCCCAGACATAGAGTACATCGGGGTTGTAGCGAGCGCGATTCACGAAAAAGCAGAATAGAAGAGTAAGAGTTGGGAGGAACACACACGCGAGCACACACACAGATGAGGTCGGGTCATTTCCCGGCGTTCGGGGTTTTAGTCGAGTCACCGCGTCACGGCGGTTCTCCCAACGCAGAGCAAGAACCGGAGGAGAAGCTGTTCTCCGGAGCGAGACCTCTCCGTGTCCGTCGATCCGATCCCAAATATCCAATACCACGAAAGGAGTTTTCGGCTGGCGGTCGCTCCTGAGGAGATGAGGAAGTCCGATGGACGGACACAGCGGAAAGAAAAGTTTTCGTTGTTCCGTCCGTACCGCGACTCCGACGCAAGAGGATGGATGGAAATGGAGAAATCGGTGATGGAGCAAGCAGCAGAGAAGGGAGTCGAGAGATCCTAGAAATCGAAGGAAGGAGGAATGGAAGGAAAAGAGCTTGGTTGTCGTGCGAGGAAGGGGGGGGGGGGGGGGGGGGAGGGATGAGAGTCGTTCCCGCGAATCGGGGGTGGTTGCGAGGCAGCAGCAGAAGCGACGACGACGACGACGACGACGACGACGATGAGGAGGATGAGGATGAGGAGGTGGAGGATCGAAAAGACAGAGAGACAGAGATGTAACGAGAAGGAGAGCGAGAGGTTTTGGCTTTGACGTCCTGGCGTCGCGACGCTGTTTGCGCAGCACTTTCATTAGCCTGCCTCAAATTACTATAGTTCAAACACGAAGAGCTCCGCTGGCCTCACCACCATCACCGCACCGCCAGGCAGTGACGACTACCACCGTTACTGTACCGCCGCCAGTCGCCTGGCATGCGGAGGCGATTCCGTTTTGTCAAGGCAAATATCGGTGCTAAATACAGAGATAGAGGAGGCCGGCCCGGCAGCAACGACGGACGAGGATGATAGGTAGATGAGGGCCGAGGAAAGTGAGAGAAGCGCCGATAGTCGCACGAATTCTACTGAGGGCGAGGGAGGGTGCGCCGCCGCTGCTGTTAGAGGAGAAATTGGTTGGGGTTTGGGCGAAACGGGTGAACGAGGGAAGAGAAAAGGGAGAACGATCGAGCGAGATCCCGATGCGCGGTTCCCTTTATCCACCTTCGTTTCGCCACGAACACATAGAACCATCGATACTGGACGAGTGTGAGGGCGCGCAACGACGATCGAACGGTGAGAAGAGGGAGAGAGAAATATATTGTGGTGGGGGGGGGGGGGGGGGGGGGGGGATGAAACGCGGATCGGCCGAAGAGTGTGTGAGGTACAGGAGAGCAATAGAAACAGAACAAGGAGATAGGATCAGCCCGGAACGAAGAGCGTGTACCGGAGGAGGACGAGATGTGTGTAGAAAAGCGTTTCTGCGTTTGAGTAGGTAGAGGGAAGTAGGAGAGGGGCAGGAGGGGGGGGGGGGGGTGAAGGGAGAGTATGGGTGAACCGGAGGTACGAACGGACAGCTGGACGGACGGTGCGCTATTATTGCTTCTGGGAAGATTGGTAGCCTGCAGGACGTACCGTGGAAATATTACATCTCGTGGTCCAGCGGCGTGGCCGCTCGGGTCGGGTTGTATAGCTCACTCTCGCTACGTCCTCCCTCCGTTCTCGCGAAAACCCTCGGGGGCGGTTGAAAAAAAAAAAAGGGGAAAAAAAAGGAAAATGACGTACGCGAGTGACTGGGGGTGACGCTCGTTGCTCGGTTGAAAGAAGGAATTAGAGACGACGAGGAGTGGCGCGGGGTCCGACCAAACGCAAGCGAAACCGAATAGCGGTTATCGAAGCTTTCAGCCCGGCTCTGCGCTTTTCGACTCTCCCCGTATATTCTCTTTCTCGTTCGGCACAGCCTCGTCTCTCCGTTCGGTTCGGTTGCTATTCGTTTCGGTACTGACGTCACCGAAACTATTTTCGATCCGGGCGAGTGAGCGCAATGGGTTTATTAGACGAACTTGGCTTGATCGAAGAATTCGCGTCGAGGAGCGGAGGAGAGATTTGGATGAAAAACGATGATGACTGCAGCCGTGGAGCGACGGTTAACCACCGGCCCAACGATGCACCCGCACATCGGTCACATGTGAATGTATTTTTTTTTTTTTTTTTTTGGCGTTCCAGATTTACCTTTTTTTCGTACGTTTTGGGAAATGCTTGAGGAGCATCGTGGGAATCGAGCGTTCGGAAGTTGGTCGTGGAGGTTTACGAGTTCCGGCGGTGGTGTGCAACACGAAATTCATTCGTCCGGTCGATGGCGAGCTCTAGAGTCGGCGTGAGCGACATTCATCTTCTCGCCGCGGATTGGACGGAGAGAGAGAGAGAGAGAGTCGGTCCACGCGGAGTGAGATGAATAGATGGTTAAAACTGGCGAGTGGAAACGGCGAATCGACGAAGTGGGAAGCCGGGGGATATCGAACGGTTCGAGAACAGTTTGCGCACAGGCGGACATGTGTACGACAAATCCTCGGGGATTATAGGGCGAGCGGGCTCGCGCGCGAGCGGGTTTCTCTCGCGCTTACGCGCGGTGGACCCTGGAGCCGATCATGTTGAAATACGTCCGCGGCCATGAGATATCAAACCTTTGAATTACGAGCGTTCGACGGGGGCTCGAAGGGCTCGGGCTGCGGCCACGCCGGACCTGGAAAACCGCCGCACGCGAAACTCACTGCCTATCGATTATCCCTCGACGCTGATGCCCGCGCCGTTGTCGCCGGGGCCAAAATAAATCCGTACAATTCGCTGTAGACTCTTCGCAGCGAAGAAAGTTCCACCTCGGATTCGGCATTGATCTCGCTTCGTAGCTGAGATTTATTTTGATTTTTTCACGCGAATCGTTTGACCACCTCGCGTACGATAAAGAGCCGTACAAGAAGAGTTTGATACTCTCGCTCATAGTCGACCTCCGGAGAAACCCAATTCCAACTCTCCTGACCTCCCCATCTCTTTCCCCGTACGACGTCGGGCGGTCCGAAATTTGAGTTTGGCAAACTCTCGTTGTCCACTGCTCTATGCCAGTTGGATGGGTATATGTTTCGCCATCCGAATTAATTCACCGAGGGAATGGACAGTGGGCTCCTCGACACATCGGGGGTAACACCTGGCAAACTGGCGCTGGGTGTCCCGTCGACGCGGACCGTTTCGTCTGGGAAGCGAGAGTTGCTCTTGGCCACCCGGACTCGGAAAAGCGGCCGGTGTCGTCCATCTCTGAGGACAACCCCGACGATTGGCCCCTCGAGGCAAGGCCACTGCTCTCCGCGGCGGAGGACGGGAGGAGACCCCTTCGTTTATCAGACTCCGACATCGCGTCGGGTCGTCCAGATTTAATTACCCGAAACAAGTCGCCCGGCCTTGCTGGACGGAGTCTCTTCGTCCTATCATCTCCGGTCCCGTTCGGTGATTCCCGGATGAGTCGGGAAAGGGGAGGAAAAGAAAAGAGACTCGCGACACACACCCACGCGACGATGAATCGAGTTGATGAGGTCCAAAAAGTGTCTTCGCTCCCGCGAGGGGAAACCAACGAGCCGACGGCTTTTCGTTGTTTTCTCTCCCCTAGCAATTCACACGCGCAAGTACGCAATTAATTTCTGTCCATGAACTAGCCACCAACACTCGCCGCGCCACGGCAAAGTCCACGTTCGCCGCTCGGCGCGAACGAACACCGGCAAATACGCCGGGAATATTTCGACGGAGTAATTCGAAAGTGCCGCTCATGCCGGTACCGCATTGTGTCGCTTTTCTACCTCACATGATCACGTTTCGGTAATTTCCGGGGAACGGCGAGGCGCAACTGAACCACTGTTCAGTTGCGATTTTCAGCCAACTCGGCTGTGTGTAAAAAAAAAAAAGAAGAAATTTCAAACCCTCAGTATTATCCGACAAAAGGTTCGCGCGGACGGGTGCAGACAGAGATATGACGGTAATGCAGGCAAAAATCGGATTTGGTATCATGAATGAAAAAAAAAAAAATTCTGCGGGGCGGACTGTTACAACTTTTTTTTTGGGGTAGGGTAAAAGGGACGAATATGGCCCGGTGCTAATCGGGGTGGGTAGTCCATATTCACCATTTCCACCCTACTTTATGGTACTTTTTTTTATACGGGAATTATTCCGGCGCTTCGCGGAGCGAAAAGCTTTCCCGTCATTCCTCTCCGGTTCCGTTCCCAAAGAACCCGCAGAAAATTTCCGACCGTTCGCCGATTTTTAATGTCTTCGTTAAATTTTTTTTCGACATCCGACGTATTTTCGCCGAAAGTAAACGTCACTCGTTGAAAAACGTGTCAATTTTTTTTATTATTCCTTCCCCCGCTTATGCTTGCTTCCGTGGCATTCGTGGAGCAGCTCAGTAATTATTTTTCGTGAGATACAGTATCGCGCCCTCGCCATACGTCTTTTGGTCGCGTCCCGGTTAATGATGATCGACGCGACGGAGGGAGGATCATTTTCGGTATTGTTCTTCGCAGCGTGATTGACACTCGCACGGGAGAAGGAATACCATTGCTTCGAGCCGAGCCCTTCGAGCGACGCCATATCAGGTGGTTCGAATTCGTTAACAGGATGCAGAAATTAATACCCCGGCGAAGTTCTCTGTCTGCCGTCCCTTATTCCCCGACGGAGACTCCAGATCGATAATGGAATACGAAAACGAGTGTGCTTCAGGTACAAACTCGAAGCTCGTTACCGTCGTGGCGGTCTTCAATACCCGGCTCTCTCCGGTAGCTCCAAGAATTCCGGTACGCAAAGATGCAGAGTTACGATTGTGTTAGTTCGCGACAATCGATTCGAAATTGGCCAAGGTAGGCGCGGGCTGACGTTACGGGAAGTCTTTCTCGACGCCCGCCGAAGGAGAACTTCGAAGAGGGAGCGGGAGGGAGCAGCGAGCCGCGGGGGTGGAACAGATATTTTCAAAGAGGACTCGGAAATTGCCCGTCCAATTGAATCGCAAACAATATGAAAATTTGTTCGAGAGTTTTGATTATACAAAGGAGGCTCCGTCCGGCTCGGGGTGTGGAGGCGCACGAGGTGAAAGAGACGTAGGCGCGGGAGGGCGAACACAGTAACCCCGAGGACGCGAAGGGGGTTGGTCGGTGCGAAGGGAGAGAGAGATCCGCGCGGGGTGGAAGGAGCGACCGGATATTCTTAGTGGCAAGGCGAAGGATGTAGGAGGAAAGGGACCAGAGAGCCACGTAGGGTTTAACAATGGGTTTCCCTATCAGAATTGCAAAACGCGGATCGGCGCAGTGGGGGGTTGGAGGTTTTTATACTTTCAAATTAAATTATTTTCTCCATTTCGTCTACGATTAATGCCCCTCAGGCCGAGGACTTGGTAATCGGCTTCGTTTCGCTGTCCAGCGAAACGAGGAGGGATGTTCCAGCCGCGCGACTGGGGGAGTTCCCGCTTATCGTTCGGTAACAAGGCCTTAAATCAAGAAACCGAGGAAAGAATTGTTGTCCCCGAACGCCTCGAGCATTGTGCCACCTGGTGCCCTCGCGGGCGTCTCGGGGCAATATTCTTCTTCGGCATTCGGAGTGACAAACTACGCGGCCCACCGCGATCGAAACCCCCGACAGTGGCACCGAAGATATTTATTGGTGCCTAGATGGCAGATAGCAGCGGCGACCGGGGAGCCTGGAGACTCGGTGCCAAGCCAGTTATCCGCCCGACAAACGTCAACGTAACAACCGAAACGTTTATAACGGCCACACATTACGCAACGGTTTTCTCTGTTCTGGCCTTCCTCTCGCACTCGCTCCTCATAACCGCGCTGTTTTATTACCGCCATTCGTCTTGAGGGGAGACCGGGCGATGATGCGCTCGCCAAAACCTTCTTCCGGTAGGCGCGCGGGTGCGTTCATCACTCGAGAATGCCACGAAACTGGGCGCAACCCTTTCATACGCCATTCACGTAATTCCTTCCGCCTCGATTAATTCCTCGGTAGGAGGAAAGAAATCCTTCCCATCTCTGATATAAAAATATGATGAATGCCGGGTGAACGAGAACGACCGGGTAATTTCGGGTAATTTCGAAAGTGGAAAAACGCGTCCGGCTTCCGGGTTATCTGGCGCGCGGGGAAAAAATATCAGCCTCGCGAGGAGAGCTCACTCACTTTTTCCGCGTGGTCGGGAGCCGGCGTATGTTCTTGTTGACCCAGTGGGTCGGGACGGTCCGCCGTTCGGCGCGGGGGGTTATAAATAACGGAGCGGACGGAAGAGCCGTGGTCGCGATTCTTGCTTTCATTCCGGCGAAGTAAGGGGATGGCGAAGGGACACCGAGACGACTCCTGCAGTGGAGGGGGAGTGAGTCTATAGATTGTTGGAAGCAAGTAGCGGCAATAGGACCAAGAGTCCGTTCTGACTAGCAGGTTGAAAGGGAAGCAGATTAGAACCCGGCAATCAAGCCAATTATACACTCCGGTGACGCTGACCCAGCTCCTCTTTCAGTCCCCCTTTGGCTCTCCTCTCTCCGGCGCGGCGCAGCTTTCCGCCGCTACCGGCGACCTTCGGCTCCTCCACCAGCGGCATGCATGCGGATGCTGTTTCTCGCTCGGTCGTCTCGCACGGTGGTTCACCATCTCTCTTCGCTGGCCTCCCGCACTCCTGCCCCCCTTTCTCTCCACTTGGTGCATCATGAAACCGTGCCGCTTGTCGGCTTGCTCACTCCCCCTAGCTCCTCGCTACGTCCCGCATTCGCGCTCCTTCCTCTATACGTACTATTTCATCCCACTAAAGCCTTACAGTTCCGGCTCCTTCTCTCGACTCTCTGTCCGGTACGCCCGAACCGGCACCTTCCTCCTACAGAAACTCATCAGACCGCCGGTAATCCCCGTGGTATCCCCTATACGTACGTATATACTGCGCAACCCTGGAGCCCAGTATACCGAGCACCGAAACGAATTGCCCACGAAATTAAGCGATGTCTTCGTACGTCGTCTCGGGATAACGCCAAATTCTTCGATGTGACGGACGAGAATCGTCCTGCGCGCACCTTTTATTGTTTCCTCTTAATTCTTTTAGTTAATTTTTTTCTCGTAGTGAATGCCGAATTAACCGAGAGTTGGGACCGATGGAAGCGAGGATTGAGCGATGAAGATTGACCGTGAAATTTCCATCACCTGAGACTTCTTGCCGAATGGCCATTTCGCAGCGTCACCCTCGAAGGAACAGTACGGTGAGTGAGAAAAAAAAAAAAAAACAACAAGAATGTGGAGAAGAAAAAGGGTCTCGATGGGACGGCGGGGCGGGTGCGAGATCCGACTGGCTATTCGACGGCAAGGTAAGGGCGGCCGGATGAAGAGCCTCGACGGTTAACTCCTCGGAGACGTTCCGCCAAGACCGGCGGCAACGGCAGCAACGGCACTGGCAGCGGAGACGAGGATCGTACCAAAAGAGTCCATCCAAAAGCGCAGAGTGGCAGATTGCAGCCGGGGCCTCTGGAGGATCATCAAATTAGCGGGAGAGTCTTTGAGGGTGTCTCTCCTCGTAGTTGGCCAACCCCGGCTCGTCAGCCTCTCCGTCGGAATTATGCCCTCTCGACCCTTTCGCGGAATGGAGTTGAAAACTTCTCGTATCTTTCTCCTCTGGCCTTTTCCTTTCCCTGTATGTGTGTGTGTGTGTATGTGAGCGACTCGGCACTGGGCGCTGCTTCCGTATGAAAAGAGCGGAGTCGAGTCGGAGTCGGAGTCTCGTCGTCCAGCATTCCGACCCGTGTTTCATTTTCTTATCCGTGTCGCCTCGTCGGCGATAAATGAAATCCATGCTCTTTTTTTTTCATGTCCCAACGAAACTATGATAATCACGCGACTGAAGAGCCAGGGAATTCTGCGATTTTCTCATCAGCAGCGATGAAGAAATTTTGACTGCCGAGCCGTACCTACGATTGGGCGGTTTTGCAATTGCGGCAGAACGACGCCGGTGAACCTAGCATTCGGCACGATGTACGCTGCGGACGGGGATATTTTTAACCCAGGGTACACAAAGCGCGCGAATGGTTTATCGCTGTGCAGCCCTTTTGCCTCCCAACCGCTTACGTGTGTATGGGTGTATATATATGCATAACCCAGTAGCCGAACACCCGTATTTCTGGTCTATACGAACTGGGACAGAAACACAAAGCCTGCCCACTGCCTGCTCGCTGAGATACCGTCGACAATGCTCAAACGCACGGGGAAGAACGGAACACTGGCGCGATATCACTGCGGCCATTCGGGATCCATCCCAATAACCCTTTTCGGAAAATTTCGACGAATTTTCGCGAATACGAGGCTTCAAGTATAACCCCGATGGAAATCAAGTTATCAATTCAATCGCTTCATAAATCACAGAAACTTGCTTCGCGCATTTCGTTTTTTTTCCTGCCTATCACGAGAACAATTCGGTCTCTCGATCCGGCCGAATTATTTACGTTTAGTCGAACTTTCGGGTGACGTGGAGGTCGACCCTGGTGTCGTATAAATATTTGGATCGCGCAGCGAACGCGCGTACGTGCTGCGCGGTCGCAAGTGATTTAAATAAATGCCCCGGAGAGAGAGACCGAGGGACGGATAGAGAGCAAGAGTAGGAGTGGTCGAGGCGAAGTTAAACCAGTACAGTAGATATCGAGACTGGATGCGGTGGGTAGTACACCCGGCGTAATGCCATACGCCGGCCCCGAAGAGAGTAGCCGTCTGGAAATGGTAATGGCTAATGGGTGCCTCGAGTGTGTTCGCTCGATAGTCGCAGTATTTTTAGCGTTGCACTCGGAAACTCTCGACGTACTCTGTATATACGCAAAAAAAAAAAACTCATCCCCCATTCATTCTTTTCCCAACGGAATACGAAATTTAACTGGTTTCCAGTTTATGCGAGATAAAAAATTTCCCCACAAAAAGTTCTAATCTCGCCCGCGGCGATCCTGACTGTCCCACCCTCCTCAACCCGGACGCCTTGACGCGTGGTCTCTCGATTCGCAAACATCTCGCGAATTCGAGATACGAAAATTCGATTCTAATTCCGCCGGCGCTCTCACTGGACCGCTGGTCCATTGGTGGACGCTCGTTGCGTATGTTTATCTTCGGGTCTTAGCCGAGGCTGGACAGGGTAGGATTCAGACCCGAGCCGAATCCGCTAGCTGTTATCGTCTTGGGAACAAACTTATGTCCAAAAAAGAAAATATTCAACTAGGCGCGTTTTTTTATTTTTTTGCTACTTCTCTGATCTCCGAAGGAACGATGCGCTGCTCGACTTCGCAGCCGCCGCAGCGAGAGCGTACGAGTAGAATTCGATTTTTCGTGTCCGAAGCCGCGAGGCCGGGCACGTACGCGGAAAAGTCGAGCCCGGAAGAGCGTTCGAACGACGTTCGCAAGAGCCCGGTAGCTTCTTCTGCCTCCGCCGTAACGGTGCGGAGAACTTTGGCCCGATCAAACTTTCGGAAAAAAAAAGGTGAGAGACATTATTTCTCGGCCTTCGGGACATATTCAATTTCCTCCGGCGCGAGAGAAGGAAGGGAAGATGCTCCCTCCGGTACTCTCTGCCGGCACCCCGAGGGTACGGACCTTCGGGATGATCTCTGCGATAGATCCCTCTCGCTGAGAGAAGTCGCGACTCCGGCGAAATCCAATTTTTATTTTTTAAATATATGTCGCTATGAATATCGTACGCCCGATAGGATGCACTATTTTTTTAAAAATTGTAAATTTAATGTACCGGTCTGAAAGTTTTCATCCAAAAACTTGTACAATAAATTGAATGTACAATTGAAATGAAAAATTCATATACTTTTTCGTTGAAATTAAAGTAAATTATTAAAAATAAAGAGGGCTGAAGGACTCAGGTTGATGGCCCTTTGCCAAGGTGTGAAATTATCATTGGGTATAAAATTAGTATAAGAGGATAACTGGACAAATATTAACTTTGGCAATAAATCTCTTTTACGACTACTAAAAATTAAGTATTCCCAATGTTTTCAATACACTGAACATTATTTTCCATCACATTTGTACATGAAATTTAATATTTTTGCATAAATACTTTCAGTTCGGTACATTATTTTTCATGCGATTTTTTTTTACATTGTGAGTATTTATCGATCGTTGAGCGACGTGCCGAGCCGCCCGAACAGCAGGACGTTTGATGGACGAACAAACCATCGACTTCGCAGCGATCGTAGATTTTCCCGAGAGTCTTTTTCGGGACTCGAACACGAACAGACGTATTGACGGTTACGCAACGATTACGATTTCCTATTCGTTCCAATAAACATTTGGCCATGCGTTCTTTTTATAATCCGTGCCTTTTTATTTCCCTCGCTCGTCACAACGTATATATATAAAACAATTTTCGCCAACTTTTCCCGAATCGCGATACCAACGAGATAACCCAGATTAATCGCCGGCGCACCGAAGCTATTTGCGATATTTCGAATATCATCGAGAATTTAATTATCTCCGTGAGGATGAGATAGCTGTCGCGGCCACTACACCGGTAGAATACGTGCCCGACGATTTTCTTTTCCATCTACGTGCCGAGAGAAAGAGAGACCGAGGAGTCGGGATGCGCGCGCTGTTACGTAGCGCAGAGCGCGCCCAGCCTCCCTCCGAGGGTTAATATCGGCCTGATCGTCGGTCCGCGATTTGCATGACAATCGAGTCCAACCTCTCGAGACCCCCGGGGGTCGCGTCTTCGTTCGTACTCTCGGCGTCATCACCGTGACGTCGCGGCAAGCCTCCCCGTTCCTCCCATCCGGCGGCCGTCAAAGGCGAACGAAGAGAAAGAAACGGAGGGGAGTCGGAGGTGCGGAGATCACCAAGGATCGAGCGAAACGGGGATGTGCAGAGATGGAGAGCGAAAGACGAGAAGGTGGGAGCGAGGATGGTGAAAAGTACCTGGGTAGGAGGATAGAAAGAGTCCGAGAGCTTTTCGCCGGTGAAGCCCATACGCGGGGAGCTCCGTCCAGGCTTTTACCGATCCCAGGACGAGAACGGGTCCACCGTCCCAACCCCTTTATCTCGGTGTACACACAGCGTATATATAACCGGTAGGCTTGCCGGTGCCGCTCCTGCTGCAACCCTGTGAAGTTAAGAGCCCTAATTAAATTCAGTCTGGGGTACTCTTACGAAGCCTGGTCCATCGTTCATTAAGCGACGCCGGATCAAAGTGATATTCTCCCAAAGTAGTTCCACGTCGTGCTCTCACACCGACGCGTATGTATGGACCGGGATGCCGCTGCCGCTGTTGCTACAACGAGCACCCTTTAACTGCGAGCATCCGAGTTAGTCAGCCCTCTGTACGGCTCTCTGCGCTCTCTGGCTCGACGGTAACCCGGCCACGTGAGGACGACCACGACGGCGTGACTGTAACGCCGCGCCGAGTCGGGATGAATCTTTTATGCTCCTGATTAAGTGCTCCGAATCGCGAGGGAATACCGGCATATGTGGGAGATTTGACTGTGCGAGGTTGATCGAGGTCAGAAGCGGGATCGATGATCGCGAGAGGATCCAGGCCGATTATCGATCGGATGGATCAGCGATTACGTCGGTATGGCATTAAGGCACAGCTGTATCGATGCCTAATCGGCGATTTGGGAGATCATGTAATCGCACATACGACGTGGACATCTTATCCGAATTAATTCTCTGTTTTTATTATTTTTTCAATTTTTGTAATTAAATTAGTTTATAATTTTTGTGTTTTCCGTACCAGTAGGTCATCGTAGAGATAGGAAATTTCCGGGTAGGCGATGAAGTCGACCATGGCTGTGTCTTGAAGTCACTGCGACAGACAGAACAACACACACCTGTCCGTATTGAATAATTTTTATTATCTCGAAGGCACAATTTTTTCTTTTTGCTTTTTATCAATTTTTTTTTTTACGTCTAAGTATCTCACGTGGTTTCACTATCGTAAAAAAAAAAAAAAAAAACTAACCACACAAGAGTCACGACCGACAACGAGACTATCCCACGGTCACTGAAAACCGACGTTTGTAACTGTGTCGCCTCGAAACTTTCACTGGCGTCGACAAAACTGCGCAGAATCTACGAAATTCTCCGCCACGCTTGCACGAAATTTTAGAAAAAATCAAAACAAAACGAAAAAAAAAGATATTCACTCCCAATGATTTCTTACAGTCGATCACACTTAGGTCGAGAGTTAAAATCAAATTTTTCCACCAGAGCAGGCTGGGTCGCTTGTCGTTAAAAAAAATAAAATAAAACGGAGCACCGGCGAGCGTGTATCCCAGATGACGAGCAGGTCTGGCTTTCTTCGAAGCCCCTCGACCAACCTGTCGAAGTTCGGTGTAGAAAAAAAAAATTAAAAAAAAATTAATCCTCCGACAGTCGAACCACGATTCCACCACGTGACGTTTATTTCCCGCGCGTCCGATAAAAAGTTCACAGTTCCGCGGATCGCGACGTCCGGGATTGGGAGGGGTGGGGGAGCGGGATGACGGATTTTTTTTTCTCACAAGCGAGTGTGTACAAACGAGGTTGCGGTAGTTTGACGCGGGAGGCTTTCGAGAGAGCGAACGGAGGACACGCGGCTTCCAGAGGGTTCGGGCGCGTAACTGCGACTAGACTGTCTCGTGGGCTGAGCGTAGAACGGGATATCCGCGTCGGGGGCTGACGTGGAGTCCACGAGGCGCGCACGAGGGCGGCGGCGTCGGCGGCAGCAGCAGCAGCAGCAGCAGCAGCCAGCAGCGGCGAACGGCGTCGGCGGCAGTAGCGCGGCGTCGGCGTTGCTGGCTGTCGGGAGTGTCTCTCGGGGTGAGAGCGAAAGAGCAAATAGATGTCGGAGGGTTGCCCCCGGAGAGGGTGCGACCGAGTGAGACGGACGGGTGAGTTTGAGAAGGGTGGAGAGAAAGTGAGAGGAAGGAGGCGAAAGAGAGAATCGGCGGCAGGCTCAGGGATATGTCTCGGGGGTCGCTCGGGAACGAAAGCACGACGAGGTAGAGGGTATAAGCTCTCGGTCACTGAGGCGTCGCCACTCGGCCTGCCTCCTTGCAAGTGACTTCCCCTCCGCTTCCTCTGCCCGCCACCTCCGACGCGGCCTAGCAACCCCTCTACATTTCCATGCCCCCTTTCCTCCACCGCCTCCCCCTCGCCTCCCGTTAGCGCGATTCCACCATTTCATCCCCTTGCGAGAGCATCTTGTGTGTTGTCTTTCGGGACCTTCCAAAAATACGACGCAACGGAAACATCAGCATCTCACGGTCGTGTGTAAAGTCCGATTGTTTGTTTGTTTTTTTTTCGTGCAGGGTGAGAAGTGATTGGCCCAACTAACTGCGTGCTATGGTTCAGGCGATTTGTTTGGTTGTGTGAACAAGCGAGTCGGTTGCCAGCGAATCAATTGTTTGGACCAATCAATTAATTGGTTGCCAGCGAATCGATTGTTTGGCCCAACCAATGAATCGGTGGGCAACCCCGTAATTCGATGACGCAACCGATTAATCAGTTGACCCAACGAAATTGGTCGCGTGGAGCCTATTCAACCGAGCAGCTGGTTGGATCAACGAATGATTCATCTCCGTGTACCCTAGCGACTTTGCACAAGCGTGTTTGCAATAGAATCAAGATATGCAAAAGTGAACCATGGAAAATCCAAGTTCAATATGTGCAGAACACAAGTTCCGTGGGTGTGTGTCCAACACTCCAAGGAACAATGCCCGATGCGACACCCATGGAAGAGGAAAAATTTCGTCTCCTTACAGCGATAGTCGCGGGCACACCAATGAGCAACCCGATGGTATGAAATAACAAAGCAGCTACGGTTGAGCACTTGAGTAGCGGGTACGAAGGCGCGGTGGTGGTGCTGTTGAACAAAGTCGAGTCGCTCTCGCGGGGTTGCGAGGGCGGCGCAGGTGCACGCCGGAAGTCGGCAAAAACTTCGTTAGGGAGGAACGCAAACAATTCCTGGCTCGAGCCAGTTCGCCCGATCTATGCTCGCTGCTGCCACTGTTACCGGCTTGTGCTCCTCCATACCGGTAGAGCTCCCCCGCCGCTCTTTGCTTTAACACGCGTTCGGTAGAATTATTCTCCTCATGCAAATGAGCCGACGGCGAATGAAATATCTGCGTGATGGTGGCTCCCGTGGCCCGGTGAGTCGCTGCTCGACGCCTCCGAGCTCTCTCCCCGAGTCTCGAATTCCATATCTCTTTCTCGTTTTCTCTCCGTCTCCTCTCTCTCCGCCTCTCGTTCTCCCGGGCCAATACCAACTAGTTTTTGCCACGCCACGCGTTTCTTTCGTTCGGCACCGCACTCCGGACCTAGCGCCCTCCAATTACAACATCGTAAATCGGCCCTCCAATTTGTCGAGCGACGCAATCCTATGAGGCTTCCCGAACAGACCGACTGAATTTCGACGTGCCTTATCGCATTCGGTACTCGTCGACCATCCCCCACCGCACGGACCGACGATCGATTCCTCCGACCCGCACATTCTCCCCCGAAGTTCGTGCGACTTAACGATCGATTCCATTAAAATCGAAGGATACTGCTCTGGAACCTAACCGCTGGGAATGGGCTCGGTCTGAGATGTATGGACGAATGTCGACTAATGACCGATCGGCGAATTTATCTTTCGCGATGATCTGGCGCACAAATCAGACCGACGCTCTTCTTCACATCCAGAAAAAAGATTTGTTAAAATCAAATAAACTTAGATCTTCAAATTACGTTTAGTGAGATCAAAGAAATGTTTACTCGACTTAACCAAATTCTGCTAAGATTCAAATAACTGCTATCATTTAGTGTAAGTAAAAAAAATATATCCAGAGATTTGTACCATAAAATAAATGTTTATTCGCGTCAAAGAAATAATATATTTGACTAAAATGTTGCTTGCTGATGCTTCGTTGATAGTAAAAAATGACTTGCACAACAAAAAAAAAAATCGTTCCCGCGTCATTCATGTATGACATTATTCCCATACGATCAAACGTAGCAGGTCTGTCACAAAATAAATAAAAACATTATTTGACGTAAATATCTGTTTATCAGTTTCAAATAAACATTATCAAATAATAAGAATCGTACTATCAAACAAATAAATATATTAGAAATAAATGAAGGCTCTATTAGGTTACGAAGCAAACAAACATTTTTCTTCGTCCTTAATAAATTTTTTTAAATTGGTATAAACTTTTTTTCTGGAAGCACGAGTGCTGATATTCCGCTTGTTACATTGCAACCAGAGTTTGTCCGAGTTGGAAGATGAGGTTGGTCCGGCTTGCGGTCACATGCCAGCACTGGCGCGAGATTGTGACAAGCTTGGGGGTCTGGCCAGTATCGCCTCGGTGCTGGGATGTTACAGCCAGCCACACCAAACTCCGCTTAGTCAATTACATAAGAACACTCACGAAATTGGGATCCTCATTTTTAATGGCCTCAGTTATTTCTTTCTTGCCCACATGTGTCGGAAAGCCGGAACTAAATGGATTTTTCTGTCACCCCGCGAAACAGCCGATACGCCGATAAACCGCGCGAAGCTCCGTAACATCTGGCGATCCGTAAACGTTACGGTCGAGCGTCGGCCCGCGCGGAGTGGGTGCGGAAGATTGGAGCGGAAAGACGAGACGAGATAGATACACGGAACGAGAGAACCGGCGGAGGATGATAAGAACGAGCGCAGCGTAGGCTCAGAGGCTTGGCAGACGCGGCAAGGTAAATAAACAGGAATTAAATCTGGAAGGCTTTATCGTGGCGAGACGGGCGAGACGAGAGGGCCCCGGGACTCGGTGGAATCGCGCGCGTGGATCTATCTCTTCATCCTCCGTGCTCCCCGTTCTCGGACGCGACCGCTATCTCTCTCGCTTCCTGTCAGTGAGCGCCGCGAGCGCGGGAGGGCAGGGGATTCCCCGTCCGCATGCAGCAACGCCGGTGCGCTTTCGAGCTCGATAAAGCGAGGGCAAGGTATACGGGATAAAACGAGGACTAGAGCCCGAGAGGAGCCTCGCGGGGAGGCATGAGACCGTGTGTTAACCTCATAGTTCGGCCTCACCGTCTTCCTCTCGTCGCTGGCGAGCCGGCCTGCTACGTTTCCGATAAAAGGTTTCGCCTACCGATCTTTAATTTCGGCTAAGTAAAGCATGTTTGGGATCGATCGGACGGCGGCGAGCTCTGCCCGCGAGGTTTCGCGAGCACGAGCGTGGGGCACACGTGAGGGGGCGCGGGGGGTGAAGGGGCTTAAAAGACGAAAGTCAGTCGGGACCTTAAATAGAAAATCCACTTCGCGTATTACGAACGGACACGCTTACTCGCCGGGAAGCTCTTTCGCTCGGATCGCGTATGTATACGAGAAAATAGGCAAAGCCACGGGCCAACGAAACTGCTACCTTGCGAGGCTGTCAGTAGTAACGGGAAGCAACCGGGCGGACCACCCACTCCCCGATGACCTCGACGAGCACGCGAGCGTTCGATCAAACCCACGTGGCCTCAGAAAACAGAGTGAGAGCCGAGCGGCAACCAAGTTTTGCCGAAAGCGGGAGAGGATAAGGCTCGTCCGAAAATTGCGATAACGGGACCGTCAGGGTGATCACGCAATTTTGCGTATTTTATCCGGTGATAACGCTGCTTCTGTTTCTTTTTTTTTTATGTTTTTTTTTGTTTTGTTGCTATGATCACGCGACCGTTACACGAGTGACACGCGGCGACGGAGCGTGACAACGAGTCTCTACGATTTTTGTTCTGCACCAACGGGAAAATTTATATTTATGAATGGTCGCGTAAAAGCACTTCTCGCACGATTCGCGGTCAGTGACGAGATTCCATCGCGCGATTATCCACGTTTATATCGCGGGGTTAATAAAATATTTCATTCATCATTCTGCTGAAGGAGAATCTACGTTCTTGTTGAACAGGCTGAGAAAAGCTCTCGATCATATATGTTGGAATTAATATAGGGATGAGGATTGACTGAAATACACGATATTGCATAGATGATTGGAATCGCTCGGTATAACAACTGACAAACATACGGATTATCGATAGACAAGTTGACCAGAGACTTGTGATCGGAATTTCCCAGAGAGCGAACGTTTGATAGTTCGTACTGGAAATGAACAATTATGATAGTGTGCAATAATATCCGCCCCGAAACCAAACAGTGTGTGCGCTGTTGATTCCGCTCAATGCCTAGGGGAGATGGGGGCAAAATGGACAGGGCGGCAAAACCAGCACCTCAGATAAAAATAAATTAGAGGTTGGAGCTTACACAGTGACAATCGATGTAGATGGAAACGTCTTACAGACCACGTAACTTATTAACACAGCAGCAATACGAAACGTGTTTATACCCAAAAAAGAAGGCCATGGCAAAAGTCTAAAAAAATAGATTTTATACAAATTAATTCCGGAAATTAATGGTCAAAAATCTAAAAGAGAAATATTTTAAAAAAATTAATTTACCCAACATTTTTTCAAATATATTTAAAAAGTTCTGAACAAACATTGAAAAAAATTCCGATTCGATATATTTTTTTTTAAATGAATAAATTTGCCTTATTTTTCGCACGTTTTCTATGCAAGGAACATCAGAAAACCGAAACAAGTCACCTATAAGAAAGTTAAGACGGTTCCCATTTTGCCCCATCACCCCTATACATACACTTTTTAAATACACAAGAGAATTCAAAGTACAATCTCATTTCAATGTTTCAAGCTCGACAAAACGAAACGGTAAAACGTATCCAAAGAAAATAAAAAATAGAAAAATGGTGCGTACATCACCATTCCGGCATCGGCACGGGAAACGCACTAGCAGATGTAAGCTCCGTCCGGCCCCCGAGAGTAGGAATAGCCGGTGGTGTGAACGTGTTTCCGATCGCGTTTCTATTTCGGTCGTGAGCATATATTTTTTTTTTTTTATTTCGCGTTCCAGCTAGCTGTGTACGGAGAGGAAAAGAGGGAGCACTGTGCAGCTCGAATATACATCGGTGCCGTGAGAGAGGAAGGAGGGCATGCACGTGTGCGGGCGGCAAACGGCGGATAGTCGTATAACCGCGGTGAGACTAACGGTAAAGAGAGCTACGCCTAAGTATAGCCACGTCGGTACGGGGATCGAGCAACGCTGGTGAAGCGGTATCGGTAGCCGGTTACCAGCCGCGGGCATTGTTATTGCTTGCACAGCGGTCGGGCACACGAATGCCGGGAGATTCGTGTTTATTAACGCTTCACCACCGGCCCGACCGGGAGTTACGGCCTCAGGTGTGCTCACGGGATGTTACGACTCGGTTGATCCAATCAGTCGACGACTCTCGGCGCGCTGTCGTCCTCTCCCTCCCAAAACCATTATTATCCTCCCATGCTCGAGCGAAGCTCCGACGACGTTCTCACCGCGATCGCTCGTTCTTCCACCGTTCGACATCTGTTCGGCGTATCTTCGGAGATACCGTTGCGCTCCACGACCGCGCCTATCTTATCCGAACGAACGGCGGAGATAACAAATTTCACCGGGTCGAGTTCCACTTTGTCGTCCCGTTGCATGAATTTCATCCTTATATTTCATACTCGGCGTTTCACTGATTGCAGCAATTTCGCAAGCTCGCTTAACTTTTTTACTTTAATTTTTTTTTTTTTTTTGCGCTTCCTTTTTCTACGTTCGCTCATCGTCCTCGGCTGTTCCCTCTCTCAATCTGTGTTAGTGAAATAAAAAAATATGCATACACGCGACCGTCGGAGAGTCTCGGTCTCTTCATAAAGTCATAACTCAAGTGAACCCGCGCGCCGCGGCGCATCTCTCGGCATAACATTTAAAACGATTTCCGCTGGCAGCGGTGCCAAGATCCGAGGCTAGGCAGCGTTGTTTCGGGGATAGATTAACGAAACATAACGCCGGTATACTCGCAACGGACTTGCAAAGGGTGGCAGTACTGCCGTCGGATAATGGGGGGAGGGGGCGTGTTGGCACTGCTCTGGCAGTTAAGCAGTGAGCGACCGGGGAGGACGAGTGTGGAGCGTGGACTGTGCAACCCTTTACCAACCAGCCTCCCCCCCCCTCCCCTCCTAGCGCCGTTCATCCCCCGCATGCCACTCTTCCTCTGAACCAGCGCGGCGCGGCTTCGCTCGGCTCCCTCGCGGGATCGATCCTTAAATTTCTCTCTCCGGTTAAACTTCTCTCGACATTTCCTCCATCGCTGAAATACCATAGGTAAATTCGTGTCAGCCTCCCATCTCGCCCCTCATCCGGACGAAACAGCCGGTAGTTCGACGACGTGGGCGATAGAGGAAGAGCAACGTCGGAGCGCGCCGAGTCAAAACTCCTATAGCCCGTAGATGTGCCGCAGTAGAAAGAGCTTGCGCATGGTCAGCCGTCGTAATAGAGAGGAAGCGGAGGCGCTCACGGCACGTCCGATGATACATAGCGCCGTTGCCTACTAACCCGTAGTCTCTACCTCATTCCACTCCAATTCCTAACTAACTACCGGCGGGGGGGAGGGCCCCTTCGGCGTTAAGAGATTAACTTGTCGCAGCCGCGTTTTAATACGGAGGGATTGGGCGGGAGGGTGAGCGGGTGGTCCCGAGGAAAATCGATGGAATTAAGCTCCCCGGGGGCGAGAGGCGAGTTATTATTTTCGTACGATCGAGCATCTCGGTCGTGCGTGTTGTACCTGTTATTTATTGTAGGAACCGCGGCTTTTATTGTACCGGCGGCCGAGCCATACGGTCTCTATCTACTTCGGTAATCAGCCACGTTTCTCATTCTCCTTTCTCGTTCTCCTTGCCGGGGATACCGGCCAACGAAATCTCTCGTACTTTCGCGTGGGTTATTTTATTTTTTTATTTTTTACGGTTCCTCGCTCGAATTGATTTTATCGTTAGGTTTCTACGAAATTAGTTTTGCGAGTAAAAAATGAAGTCTTGGACGGTATATTGAATTTTCAATTACATATTCGACAGCTGTTTAGCGAATATTTATTTATTTCAATTGAGTTAATATTCATTTGCAGGACAGCCGTCAAATAAAATTTTGTTTTTCGGTCTATATGGATATCGCGTATTGGTGGACCGCTCGTAACGGTACGATATCGATGAACTAATCAACGGCCTAACTTTCGGCGTTAGGCCGTTGATATAGAGGCAGCGACGAAAGAAAAAAAAAAAATACGTTGGAAATCACTCGCAACCGACCAGATTGTCTCAAAATTAGCCCTGTACAAAAAAATAATTCGCGTATAGTACTCACCCCTGGTAAAGTCCGCTTCTCATGCAGAGCGTTCTGGGCGCTGATCGCGCTGTCACGGCTGTAGTAGGTCAAAAACGCACACCCTGAAACAAGAAAAAAATAACCATTCTGTATTATTACCGATCATCTACGGAGTCGCCAGTAAAAAAGAAAGCATTTTAAAAAAATCAGCGAAGCATGTAAAAGCTTTCTCCAGGGAGAGAGAATGGTGGCAGGACGAAACGTTAAGTGCACGGTTGATCGTTCGAGCGTAGAAATCGTTTCCATCGAGATTACGTGACGGGCGTCAATGGGCCACGGCGGGGCGGGTCCCCCGGATAATTAGGCTGAGCGAATTAAACTTTTCAAACACTACAATTACCCATAAAAAAAAAAAAAACCGGTATCAAGAGTACTTTTATGTTGTAATTTTTACGACCTACGAAGCCCGTGTCGCTTACCGAGATCTATACTCGGGGAACTCTGTACGTGACCCGACTACCGGGAATTCTCTTCCGCTCTCTTACACACAAACACAGACACGAAAATTGAGTTAAATGAAAACTAGCTACCGGTTTCCCATCGCCGTCGCTGATAGAGCAATATACTTTCTGGGTCACATCCGTACATCAAAATTCGATGGTACAAAGTTGTTGAAAATGCGACCCACTTCGATCACAAAACCCTCCTAGATCCCCTAGCTCGTTCGCCGTTTTTTTTCCTCCGTATCCTCGTTCGTTTCGTGAAAACGCTGGCAGTAATTTTTTTTCCTTTCAATTATTATTTTTTTTATTTCATCCGACTCGCGTTATCGACTATTTATGACAGCCTTAAATCAGTGAATAACGGTCTTGGCGAACTCGCGCGGTCACCGCGTCAGATAATAATGTCAACCTTATAGCGGTCAGTGCGGAATGAAGGGAAGAATGGGGTAGGTTGAGAGGAGAGCGAAGGAGAGAACGGGCTCCGTTAGCTCCCCAGCGAGAGAGCCTGATCCTATCCGGCCCGGTTTCCAACTCACGCAAACTTCTCCCTCGTTATCCAGCGTTATCTCAGGGCGCGCTTGCCCGTGTGGAGGAGAGCCGTGCGTGTTCCCGTACGTGTGTCCCGTGCGTCCCCCCCCGGCCGGCTAGACCGCGATATTAGTCACACTCCGATATTTCACGGGTTTAACGCGATTTTGTCGGAGAACGAGCGGCCCGTGGCCTCGTTACTTCCGCCGCGTTTTCGACTTTTATCGATGTAAACATAAAACCGAACGACGCACGATAAACCTATTAAACTAATTCAGCACGCACCTCCGAAGGAAGCGACTGGGTTCGGAACGATGATAATTAACCCCCGAATTCGGAGTGGCCCGGTAGACCGGACCGTTATCGAGCACCCAGTACAAGAGATCCTCCGCTATCGCCCTGAGCCCTCCGCGACTATCGTCACCCAGCACCGCCCACCCATTATCGACCCCCCGGATTTATTCAAGGGGTCTCTCGCCCCTTGCCCATCCGATATCGTCCCCGTTAACTTATCTCGACGCAACGACAACCCCGAGGACATAAATCCCGCCTCTTGGTCTCCTTGCGGTCTCTCCGTGTATACACGCGTACATCGCCGCGCTCCTCGGTCTTACCTCTTCGTCGCCTTACACTCTAGCCTAAAATTTGATCGTTCATCGTTCCACAGGCTTGGAAAGAGAAAAGCCCGGGTAATATTAAAGGTATATCAGCGGGTGTGTGCTCGCCCGAGAGATCCGTATGTCTCAATCTGCCGCCCCCCCCCCCCTCCCCCTCCCCCTCCCCAACCCGACCAACCCCCCCTAGTAAACGCAATTTCGCGAGGTCGTAGCAGGTGGCGCGCCTCCCTCGCCGCTGGTGCGCTCCTCCTGGTGCAGCGGATACGCCGAGAAGGCGAAGAACCAAGCGGAAGAGCAGCCACCTAGCTGGCTCCGGGTACCCACGTTTGCGAGAGCCCCTCCTCGTCGTATAACACGCCAGGTTCTAGGAGTGAGCCGGGGTAACTCAGTGAGTGAACCCGAAGAGCGGCAAGAGCCACGTAATTTTTCATGCGCCACGTCGGCTTCGCCTTATCTCCTCGGCGAGTTACGACACTCGCCGACCGTTGATACGCTGCTTCTCTCGTGTGACGTAGGTACTCTTCGTATCCCGTGAGAAACTCGTTTCAACCCCCCCTCCTCCCCCTCCTCTCCAAACCCCAACCCCAATGTGCGCTATAGAGGCTGTTGCGCTATAGCGAATGTGCAATGTGCTCTAACTCGACGCGTTCCCGGTGTCGAGTGTTCGCGCTCGGTTGGGGATCCGCTCGAAAGTTCCGAGCCCGCTCGGGGTCACGCCTTTGGGACAGTCTTGTATTACTCCCTCTTTTTCCACACCGAACTTCCTCAAACTTTATCGGAGGGTGTACTGTACAATAAACTCTTCTCTGCATACTGCTGATTCGTCGGCGCTCGTTTTTCTCCTCACGATAGTGATTACTTGGTGAAAAAAAAAAAATTAATCGGGAAACCCTCAAAAAAATTCCAGTTTTGGATCAGTTTTTTTTTTCTTTTTTTTTTTTTAGCTGCTGAGTGGAATCGCGTGACACGGGAGATTGTGTACACACTCGGATAGGGGGGAGTGGAAAGCACGCAGACGCACCGGTCGAGACAACCCGGCCCGACATCGTCCTCGATACGAGCGTTGGCCTGTCCAAAGTAGCCGGGAGGGTGGGAGAGCTCGCTGGGTTTATCGCTGGTCAGGATCGGCTTATCCATCACCGGGTGGGAGGAGGCGACGCTCGCTCCGAGTCGCTCGTGGACTTTCCTCCCCGGCGCTCCCGTCACGACCCTATACCGGCGCGTTAATGCGAGCTCGTTTAGCTTTACTTCTTATCTCGTTGGGGTGGGGGGAAATATACTGTTTCGGGAATTTATAATATTTCCTCGGCCGAGTTATCTCTCGCGAACGAACGGTTCACGATATCGATGGGGATAAAAGGATTCGGAGTCGTCCAACCTCGACGGTCGTCGAGTTTTAATTTTTCTCGTCGATTCAATTATAATCGATGAATCGTCCATTATTCGACGACATTTTCATATTCCGTTCGCACTTGCAGCTTCAGTGCTTCAAGATGTTCTGTGAATGGAAATTATTAAAAATGTATAGGGCGAAAGGGGTGGATATGGAACGGTGCATGGATCACTGATTAACGTGTTAATCGGGTGAGCCATGTTCACTCCACTTATCCTACATGTATATGTATATTAGGGTGTTTCAAAATAAGGATTTTGTTTTTTAATTTCCGTCCCACCTTTTTAAAGTACAGATTTCGATCTCAAGTTGAACCTCGCGAAAGGCGGTACCAAAAATTCTAAGTCGTGCGGAGTAAATTTTGAAAAATGTCCTTTTTGAGAAACACCCTAATGCATTTATTTTTTTAATTTATTCGTCATGGCAAAAGTTCCTCGTGAAAAGCTTTTAGCTGTACTCTGGAGCGACGGCCAATCGACTTCAGTACAATTAATTTCACAGTCACGCAGTGTAGCAATTAAACGATTATGGACAGTGGACAGGGTACGAATACATGAAATTCGACGGGTCGCGAGGTGAAAACCCATCGATGGAGCAAAGTTGCCACGGCTGCTTCGCGCAACGCTCGACGGAAGCCTATCTGGCGCCTGCGGCAAGGGTGAAACGGGGAACGGATGGGTGGGAAATGCTCGCTATCTTTCGGCCTGGTCGTCACGCGTCCCTCGTATCGCACGCTAACACCAGTGAGTCAAGAAAGCCCGGCTCTCTGTACAGTGCGAACCCGCACTGGATGTCCTCCCGGTGATGGTTGTTTTTTTTTTTGCATGGCAAAAAGCCGACAGTCCCATAGTGGCAAAAAGTCACGATACAGCCATCATGCGATTCCCGGTGGCATTTAACTTTACTCGACAACCGACTATCCCCCCCGCCCCGTGGCTTCACATATATCGTGCGCCTCGCCCTCTCGCTCGATCGCATGCTCACCAGCAACCGTAATTAATTCAATTGGGATTAATTATCGTAGCCGCGTCGTTGCAGCCCGTCCGTGCGGACACACTCGCTCTGCTGCTGCTGCTGCTGTTGCTGGCTGGGTGAGGTGAATTTTCCGAAACGACCTACGAGCCGGCCGTTCGGTCCACACCCGGTGCGACTAGACAGCCCCTAGTTCGTTACCATCGATATCCCGGAATGCCATTAGAGTCGAACCCCCCCCCCCCCCCCCCCCTTCCTCCCTCCCGCTAATCTCTCGAAACTCACGAAATTCAGCGAAAGCCGATCCAGGGTTTCAAGAAGTTCGACCGTGTATATAACGAAGCCCAAGGAACAGAACTGATTCTCTCCAAGAGGAATCGTTAAATTTTTGTTTTTAACTAAAAAAAAAAAAACTTTTAACGAGCCAAACTCCACGAAGCGACGGCGACCCTTCGATTTTAAGCAACTAAAAAATGATATACGAACCATAGTCTACTTATTTCGTTTGGAACGAAGGAATTTTTTATATTAGGCAGAGGGACGACATTTTTATGTGGTTTTTTAGGATCTACGAGATCGTACACTGTCAAAAAAAATTCGTATGAAATTTAATGTACTGAAGTGGGAGTTTTTATGCAAAAACTTGTATATCAAATTTCTTGTACAATTGTGATGACAAATGTACATTAGTTTTTATGTACTAGTTTCCAATCCGGTACATTAAATTTACAATTTTTTTTACCGTGTAGGAAAGCCTACTCGCCGCTGAATACCCTGTAAAAAAATAGCAAATTTAATGCATCGGACTGGAAGTTTTTATGTAGAAACTGGCACTTCAAATGTAATGTACAATTGTGATTGAAAATTAACGTACTTTTACCTTGGAATTAAAGTACTTTTATAGTAAAATTCACGAAAATTATTAAAAGTAAAGTATTTCTTAAGTTTTTAATATACTGGACATTCTTTTTTTTCATCACAATTTTATATGAAATTTAACATACAAGTTTGTGCATAAAAACTTTCAGCACCAGTACATTAAATTTCGTTCGATTTTTTTTTCGCAGTGTATAGTCCCGCTCCACAAAGTCGGTGACCGCGCTATAGTAACGAAAAACACGCAAGAGGAATTGAAGAAACAAGAGCGAACGGCAGCGAGCAGTCGATGTCGGAGAGTATACGGAGGAGCGCTATTTGCAGTGAGGGTACGAGTTTCGGGAGGACGGGATGCTCGAAGAGGGGGTATGGAGGAGCGTTTTATTTGCGAGGCAATGCGACGGCTAATACACCAGTCACTGGACAGCGTCCAAGTCATAAAATGGATTTTATGACGCCGATCGATACAACGAGATCTCTCATCCTCTCTTCAACGTCGTTGTCCTCCACCGTCCTGGTCCCAGCAGCGCCGGAGAGTCCTCTCCGAGTTTATCCCCCGGCACTCACTCCTCCCGCTTTCCCGATCTCCCTCTCTCTATCTCTCGTGAGAAAGGGAGAGATGTACCCCACTCGACTCCCCCGGCTTTGCTATTCCCACGTCCACCACCACGACCGAGAAACTCCGCCGCTTCGGTCGTCGTCGTCGACTGCGCGCCTCTTCACTTTTCGAATCCACTTCGTTGAGCGACGGAAAGTAGAGACTGCCGAGTCACGATGGAACCCGGGGGTAGTGGAGGGAGGGGTGGGGGGGTGAGTAATCCATTTACATCGTTTGTTCGAATGGAAATAGCAAATGGAAACGAATTCACCATTGAGTTCGTGAAGAGTCATCGAGACAGCCAAGAAAAATGAAATAAAATGTTTAAAGACCGTATCAATTTTTAACAGCATTGTGTACAGCTCGGATTTCATATTCCGAGGTGCTTTGAGGGAGAATCGAAGCGGAACGGAGGACACGACGAATCTCACTTATACTGTATAATTCACTTGCACACCCTCCGCCGGTCCAGCCCTTATCCCGGGTCGATTATAGCGCGGAGTTGAGAATCGTGGAAACGGAGGAGAAATTTGCATCTCGGACGCAAATTGAAACGCGACGAGGACAATGGACGTGAGGAGCCAGTCCCAAGTAGAAATTTTCGAAGTGACTTTTATGATAGGACTAGCATGAGCTATATGTTTAGCTGGTTTAATATCGTTTTCTGAAACGAGAGCCAACTCGGTACTCGTTTTAGAAAATTCCAGCGAATTTACCGCCCCCCCCCCCCCCCCCCCCCAACTTCCATCTGAAGGTGCACGAGTTCATGTAACTTCAGTGTATCTGACGTGTGCATGTATCGGGAAGAAACGCAGACAGACGATGCATCCTTGTGTTACCCTCGGCGCGCGATTCGAAGCAGACTCGCGAGCAGGGATGGTTTTGCGCGGAGGAAATTGAAATAGTGTAAAAGTGGTGAATATGGCCCACCTCGATTAACATGTAAATCAGTGATATATGGACCGGGCCATATTCCCCACTTTTACCCTATGCAAACAACCGCAGGCCTGGCGCCACCTTCCCTCTGTAGCTGCCGAGTTCCCCACTCGGCGAGTCTCGTATTTCGTATATGCACCGGAGTTTGAGTATCGAGTTCTCTCTGCTCGCTCCTTCGTCTCCATACTCTTTTGCTCCGAATCACTACCAGCGAGTGACTCGTGTAGTAGCCCATCCTCGAATGTGCACGCACTATCCGAGATTTCCCCCTCCGATTCCCACGGGGAGAGACACGTAACCGGGTATTACGTCTACCCATCGGCAGCTGCGTGCTTCTCACAACCCTTTCCTCCAGTATTATTAATATCCGCGACGGAGAATGGAGCACGCGATGAATGTCGGAGATAAATTTTCCTATTTTCTTCGTTTAAATGGAAACGAGTCCAAATACGCTCCGAGCCTGTCTCCGGTAATACGAAAATTTATCGCGTGTAATCTTATCTCGATTCCAGCACTCAGACACTGGCGTATCAAGCGGCTAAAGCGTCAATATATTTTTGCACCTAAAGACACTGCACCGTAGAAAGGTGTTCCATTTTAGCTATCTATTTATATATATATATATATATATATATTGAAAAACAATTTACTGCGAAGTGGCTGATGGTGGAAAGCAGGCTATAGTGCACAGAGCGGTGCAAAAGTTATATATAGTCAGGCTGAGATCGAGAGCGAGGAGCGAGTTCCTCGTCCTGTGGGTCGTTCGCGAGAGGCAAGAGCACGTTAGGGGTCGGAAACGGAGCTTCCAGAGGCTCTTCCATTCGCGAAGTCTCGGCCCATAAAGCCGACCAGAGCGCGTGAGTAAAGTGATCTTCTGGTACGGAACGTCGACCTCGCCTCCTTCCTGACCCATCCACCTTCCCCGCGCGTTCGTCCCCTTTCACGGCACTGGATCCTACATCGCTACTCTCCTCTGCCTCACGTTCTTCCACACCGGTCTTTTCTATACACTCTCCTCCACCTCTCCACCCCCTCTTTTCTATTTCACCAATGGCTCCGACTACTTTTCACACTCCGCACATTCTCGATCTTCCATTTCCGTGTATATGAGAATGGAAACGTGCGCTCCGGATGAATTGCAACGGGCTTGTCGAAGAAATGTTTCCGTATGAGAATTTAGGAATCTCAAGGTTGATGTAAGAGCCTCGAGGCAGGAATTTCGAAAGCGAATGGTAATACGTATCTCATCCGGATGGTCCGCGATCGTGACTTCGTCTAATTTGTCCCATTACCGATACCAATACGCTCGATGCTCGTTGCAGCCATTCTTTCACCCTCCTCGGAGGGGACGAAATCTTCGTGCCACATTCCCACCCTTACAGTCGAAGCCGGGCAGTTTCTCCCGAGCGTGCCCTCGCTCTTATTCTCCGGTTCTCCTCCGCTCGACCGGCCCGTATCGCCCCGCCGGTAAAGTCACTCTCTATCGCGGGCGCGCGGAAGAGCACCCGGGCACTAAAGTAAAGTGCGCCATTGAGGGTGATTTTTATTCAAGAGACAGCGTTCGGTAAGCGTCCCCTGGCGCTCTCCTCCGGCCTCCTCCAGTTCGCCAAGCCCCCGGGCTTTAACTTAAATGTATGTCGAAAGTTTAGCCCGGGATTTTTAATGTCACGGAGAGAAATATAAAAATACCGGTCGAGGGCGCGATGCGGACGGCGTTGCGGTCGCCGAGCCGAAAAGTGGTACCGCTCGCGAAGACCTCGCACCGCCCTCCGCCGAGTTATTAAGACTCCGTGAGGTCTACACCGTCGGCCCTCCGAGAGATCCTCGCAAGCTCGGCGCGCAACCCTGAGACACACTTCATCTCGCGCTCTCGTCGTTCCAGCATCTCCCCCATCCCCCACCGCCTACCCGCGATATAACCGTCACGGTTGCTCCTCGCGAACGCGCTACCGGCATCACGACGAAATTAAATTATGCCGCTGCGACGGATTCATCCTGTCGGCATCCGGTTAAATTTCACGAAAAATTTTGTACGCTCCACCCGCTGACTGTATTCCTCCGTTTTCGATATTATAATCCACCGCCTTTCATCGGGGTCTCGTAATTAGAATTCTTGGATACCGGTTGATTAATTTTAATGAGCCCGAGCGAAGGGAACCTCGGAGGGAGGACGTTTTGTGCTCACACCCCTTGCTGCACGGAGGCCCATCGCTCTGAGCAACGCGACTCTCGTTAATATGTAAATTATCCGGGCGCCGAAGACGAACGAGGCACGTCAGTCCTCGGTGGGTCGTTCGGTCGGTTTCACTCCCACGGGGAGTGAACCGAGCTGTCCTCCGTAGAGTACGTTCCCCTCGTACACAGAACACGAAATCGATCTTACTCTTTTTTTACTTTTCGCCTTCGCTATGTTTATCAATTTTTCTGATAATTAATTTTTCTTTAATTCATTTACGAGAATTCCTGGTATTAAAATGCATTTTTTTGTGCCTCGAATTTTAATGTCCGAATAATTGGGTAAAAATTAAAGAATGTATATTTCGAAAACACCCGATGCAGCTTGATTTCTGGACCATGTTCGATGCACCTACCGAGTTCACTGTCCCGAGAAATTGCGAGAAATTAGTAAGGACGTTTCCCCGTACGGAGAATACAAAATCGTCTTGTTCTTTTTTAAATTTGTCACACGACGATGTTCATCCATTTCTCTTTTAATTAATCTTCCTTCAATTAATTGGCGAAAAGTTCTGGTATTAAATGCATTTTTTTAATGTCTCGAATTTTTATGCTCCCGTCGGGTATAAAATTTTTTAAAATACATATTGTATGCCCACAAAAAACCAGCTTGATTCCTGGACCATGTCGTATACACAGAGGTGCACCTATCGAGTTTTCTATCCCGAGAAATCGCGAGAAATTAGTAACCGAGTTAATTCGAGCGTGGCATTCAATTCGCCCGGAATCGCTACGGCTCGCCTCGCGGATATATTCGTGTTCTCTTAATATTCGCCGAAACTTTCGCCGGGTGACTCACTCCGTCGTTCCCTTCTCCTCCCTCCCTGTCTCAGTCCCGACGAGGTCGACCCGAAACTCCGACGAGATATTACCCTCTGGCCTCCGCTACACGCCTCCGGAATTAATTAATAAGTAATAGATACACTTGCCAAAATGAAAGAGCCGACGACGTGTGTGATAGAGAAACCTCGGAGTGATGAAATCTCGTCGCGTTACCCGGTGTAGCGATAACGCGGGCTTCTCGCGCGGATTGTTTTAATTAGACCCTGCTTACAGCGACGTATACATGCGCCGCATAGTTTTTCGATAATCATGAATTTTATGCGACCGATATTATACCGACTGCTGCCAGTGTCAAACCAACGAGCCGTTGCGGCCGTTACGAGATACACGTATCGGATTAATTAATTGCGATGTACGGTTCGAGAAATAATGAACTGGTGAGCCAACCCCCTGCACCCCCGGCTTGCGCGTGAGCCTGCGGGACAACGGCGGCGCGCAGACATAATAATTTCGGGCTTGCCGAATGTCATTTCGAAAGCCGGGTCGTCCAAGCTCGCCCTCCCTGGAGAAGCGTAAAACCCGAGTACGCTTCTCACTCCGGCCTCTGCCTCCCTTCTTCGAGAGGGTAGACCATTAATTTCTTCCTTCCTCGCGCACTACCCTCCCACACGACCGGAGAGAAGCGCGAGCACGTTTGCTCGCTTCCTGCGTCGTCCCAACGTGACCCCGATAAAGGACAGGCGAGTCCGCCGCCTGCTTCTATGTTTCGGCAAATAAATACCACTTTTTTATAGCGAATAGTAAAACATTTCTTTAGGACGGCACGCCCTATGGCAATTTCTTTCGTTCAGAATTGTCCGGATTGAAATTGAAATAAATTGAATAAATGGAAAAGACCCGCTTTACCAACGTGATGAACGACGTAAATTTGTGACAGCATTGAAACACAAATTTGTTTGATATTATACCCAGGATTCGCGCGCACCCGAAGGATAGCTCGATACGGTAATACAATTTTAGGAACAAGTTAATACATTTTACAAACAATTATAATTGCACACTTGCAATGGTGTCGAGTAAATGTTAATACTCGACACAATTACAAGTGTACAATTATACTTGAATATTTATGCGAGTCACGAGTATATTAATTCCAGCCCGAAAGTGCATTATCTTGTTTCAGGGATTTTTTTTCCATTTCGGTGCGATCGCGGGTGGGTGTGAGTGTAGTCGTGAGACGCCACGCAGAATGTTTTCTACCGTGGGCCGACTTATGATCTGTCATTTCGTTCGTCCGCTCGTAACAAGCATCTTTTACGAGGCTGCGTAAAGCGAGGGAAGAACGATGGCGCGGCGCCATAGACGTTGATTGCCGGGGGAGTCCCAAGGTCCCCCGTTTGCTCGCGAGAAAGGAATGGCGCATTTTCCACTGCTATACCGATCCTCTCTCCACCCTGTCGCAGGAGGATCCCTCCCCTCCCGCATGCCCGTGTTCTCCAACCCCCGGGGGAGCTATGGCGTGCCCGGCGCCCAACAACGCTCGGGGAATAAGTTGTCGGAGCTATCGCTCTCTGTCCGAACGAAGCACCGCTCATATTTACCACCGACGTCGAGCAAATGGCCGAAGGAAGACGTCGGGGCCTCCTCGCCTTCCGCGGGAACGCCGCTGCTCTCCGCCGAGGAGAAATCCTACCCCCGAAACGAAACCCGCGTCAACCCCCGCAGCTGCTGCTGCTGCCGCTGCCGCTGGTCCCGCCATCAGCTAGCTCTCTCCTTGAGAACGCCAGCAGGTAATTCGCTTCTCTCGATCTCCCCGGCCAAACCTTCCCATTTTTCTCACCCACTTCCGCCGCGGCGCTAACACCACAGCTTTCCGGTACTCCCTCCCGGCAATTTTGCTCCCTAAGATCGTTATTTTTTATTCTTTTTTTTTCTCTTCCGTACAGGACTGAGGATGTTCGATCGGTAGCGATATTTCGCTGGAGAAAAGGCCCACCAATGCCATTTGCTCACATACGAGACTCACTCGCATACGAGGCGTTCAGTCCAACATCGTCGATGTCGGACTGAACAAAAAAAAATTAAAAAAAAACGTGTGAAACAGAGGTGACGAAATACGGTCGGAATGAATTTTTGTTCCAGCGAAAGAGTTAGGACACCGACACTCCTGGTAGCTCGTAAATTCGTTGACGATCAGTCCGGAGTAGAGGGAACGTATAGCAGGCGGACAGTTCGGTGTCGCTTAAATAATGGCGCCCGGGAGCGAGAGTACGGAACTGAAACCTCCGACTGCTCGGGGAGCAACGGATGCATATAGAGAGCGGGCCGCAGCCTCGCGCACCGCGCGCTATGTGTATCGCCGTTGGATATTTTTATGAGTCCATCGACGTATGAACACATGCAATCGGTCTCGTTTATTGTTTTTGTCGGGCCAGGCCGGCGACGAGCGACTAAAAAAATTTGCATACTTCGTACACTCTCGCGTTGCTATATCGCGCGGGATCCTCGACATAGCGCGCACCGCCTGCACCCCACCCCGCATGCGGCTCGACCGTCCGGCTTTGCTATATGCCCCATTGTGCTCAACCGACTGCTGAATTGCTTTACATCGAGCATAAGCTCGCCACTTTTGCATAACAATCGTCGACTGCAATGGAATCGGCGCGCGTGTTCGATTTATCGACGTCGACGCCGAGCATCCCCGGGTCCAGCTGTCGCCTAGACACGTACGTCACGGGAACATACACTCGTACTGGTTCTCTCACTCTCTGTCTATGCGGCTCTCGAACATTCGCTAAAAACCTCCATCAACGAGCATTTATCTTCGCGAATGTAGATTTTCATTACCATCAAAGGGCTCCCTTCCATAATGCGAAGGGTCGAAATGGTATTGAATGCCTCATACATATATGAAAACGTTGCCGAATGTTCCAATTGTTATGGCCATTTTCTCCACGATAGGAATATAGTCGACCATTTTCAGCCCTTCGAGTATACCCGAAGAAAAGCTCGTTCCACGCGGTCCGTTAATTATCCCGATCGTTCGGGCAAGGAAGAAAGTTCGCCTCGGCAAACGATAGCTGTGTCACTGTTTTACGGCTGCCGCCTCGACTCTCCTAACCGTATACGTATATATATATACACACATATATACGCCAGTTTAAAGGGTGGGCCCCGGAGGCAGCCCCGCAGCCGTCCCCAATGCTAAACCGACTAGACGCTGACGTCTCCGATACTCTCGAAACTTTAGAGCGTCGTTTAATGGCCGTTAAAGATAATCCAGAAGCACTCGAGGTCTGGCTCGGCTGATCCGGAGAAACGTCGCCCTCGGGATATACTTCACCTCACCTCCTCCCCGGCTTCGCGAACCAATATAGCAAGGTAATGAACGCCGACTTCTTTTTTTCCTCATAAACTCTCAGACCCAGCGAAATAGAAAAATTTCGCCGAAGCAACCCGCGATACGGATTTTTATTATCCAACAGCATTTCTTTGCTTCATCGCCGATAATTGATGGAACGTTTTTTTTTCCTTCCACGAATCGAACGCCAACTAAATTTAGAAAAGTGGGTCGAACGAGTGACCGGCACGCGGTTAAATATTTTCCGTCCGATTGGCGTGACATCGTTGTTCGTGTGCGGGATTCCACCGGGTTTCACAGTGTACACCCGTCGAGGTTTTTCTTGGCGAAGAAACGATAAATCTCTCGATCTCCTGGCAAAGTCCGGATAGAGACATGTGTCCGTTAATGGCTGGCACAGTCACCGGGTGGCGATCATTGCCAAGCCACCTACGGGGATGGCCGCGCGTCTATCCCCTGCTCGTACGTGCGCGGCCTTCCGAGAGCTTGACTTTCCACCGTGCAAGAGAACGAGACGGAGAGCGAGCGCACACAGGGGGCGAAGGCTCGCTCGTCTTCCGCCGTGCTGCCGCCGCCGTTGCTGTACGACCTCCCCGCTCGCAAGCTCTGGCTCTGCTCCGAAAGCTTCCGTGTGATCGCGTATAAACGTCTCGAATTTTCTCTTCTCTGCTCGTGCGATACCTCGATGGGCTTGAGGGATGAGGGGCTCAGCCTCCGGAGCGAAAAACACGTTCGTATGCCAGAGGCCCGCAAGATCGCGCAAATCGTCCTCAAATTTGCGCTCACGCTATACCGGTGCAGTGATAAATCGGTTTCGTCCACGACTCGATTCTCACGTACGGAAGAACAATTTTTGAGATTCTGCGCCGAACGAAACGTGCCATCTGAGGCCCGCTGTACATATATACACCGACATACAACGACCGTTTTTCTCCTCTGTATTCAGCCCGCCATAGGATTTTTACGAACGAAAATTTGTAGCCTCATCCGTGCGAGCTCTTTTTTTTTTTTTTTTACTTTTTCTTCTATTTTTTTTCCGTGAAAGGTGTCCGCGCGGTATATAGCATACATCATGGTACGGTATATATACCCACTGGTAGTGTTGCTTGAAAAATCGGTGCTCTGGCAACAGCACAATGAATGTTCGACCTTCAAAGCTGCAGGCCGTTGCTCAAAGCCTGCAACGGGCTGC